>CM065172.1:26637240-27251058 GCA_033026295.1 Channa striata
GTCAATCTCGTCCAATAATGTGGGAGCAGCTCCAGATTGTGGACAATGATAACCTGAACGCTGTTCGTATCATCACTGTGGACGGTCTGCAGCATGGACAGCTCACTGTCAGAGGTAGACAACCGCTCACTCTTTAGTTTCAGATTTATTTACGTGCTCTATTCCAGGCCAGCAGCTAAAGTAGGTTGAAAATACAGTGTGTCACCAAGGTTCTAATATCGCCTTTCTTATTGGAGCAAACGTGTCTTTGCCTTTTGGAAAAGTCGGCCTAAAAGACGTACAACTTCTGTTTTAGGCACCTGGTCTTCAACTAGAACTAGTCCAGCGTATAATCCAGAAGCGGTGATGTCTGATTAAAAAACTTTTTTCTTACACTTGGAGCTCCCTTTGTACATTTTGTCTGTCTTCTGAGGCAAAATACCTATTATTCATAATAACAAGGGCAATGTGAAATAATGTAAATGTCATAAAATTTTTCATGTATATAGAATACTTTTTTACACTTATGTTTGTTAATCATGTCTTATGTTGCCTCGTCAAAAAGATTTGCAAAACAATTACAAAAGGATTTAAATGACAAATAATGACCTTAACCTATCCAAAACAGAGATGAAATATCCCAACTACACAAAAAAATATTTTAGTCTTTCTAAAAAGAAAGACTCACGGGCCTTTACTTTAATTGTGCATTTCCTCATAACCTTTCCATGCTAGTATGTTGTACTATATTGTGGGATTTTCTAATTTGAGGTTTGATGTCAAATCCAGGTGGAAAGGGCTTCACGTTTACGGTCAGTGACATCAAAGCAGGTGTTGTTCGCTATCACCATGATGACAGTGACTCCACCAAAGACTTCATTATCTTCCGCATCAGCGACGGTCCCCATAACACCCGACACAAGTTCCCCATCAAGATCCTTCCAAAGGACGACAGTCCTCCTTTCCTCATTACTAACATGCTGCTTGAAGTGTCCGAGGGCCAGACAGCTCTCCTGAGGGGCTCCACACTCCAGGCGTCTGACATGGACTCCAGTGACGACTACATCCTCTTCAACATCACTCGCCCACCACTGGCAGGAGAGGTTATAAAAATTCCACGACCAGGGCTCACAGGTCGGGAGTATGGATTTTTATGGTATTCTGTGGCATCTGGAGCTTGTTTTTAACCGCATATTCATCTTGTGTTGGTTTTAATCCAGGTTACCCTGTCAACCACTTTCTGCAGAAGGACCTGTCCCAGTCAGTTGTTTATTATCGTCACTTAGGAAATGAGGTGTTTGATGATTCCTTCGAAGTGGTGCTGTCTGATTTCCATGACCCCCCTAACCTGTCAGAACCTCAAGTGGGTAGCAGAAACAAGTTATTCAGTTATCCGTTCATCACAATATCACAAATTCATTAACATGAGCACGATCAAATATCCGGTGTGACTTTCTCCAGAAAACACTCTTTATATTTAGCTAAATCCAGCATGAGAAAACCAGATGAGAACTATTGAACTATCTATTTCAGACTAATATCTAATCCAGTTAACACAAATTCTGTCTCCAGGTGGTTGTAGTGCATATCGAACCTGTTCCAGACCAACCACCAAAAGAGGTTCCTGGCACCAGCCGGTGTCTTGTGGTCAAAGAAACAGACGTAGTCCACATAACACGACAACAGCTTCACTTTGTAGACCAGGAGTCCCCAGACAGTGAGCTGACATACACGGTCACTATTCCCCCTTTCTCCACGGGTCCTCACAGGTTGGTATGTCCTGTGCATCAAATAGTGGAAAAGCCCTCGGAACATTCTGAATAACGTGCTCCTGTTTTGATGAGCAGCAGTCCGGATGCAGGGAGGTTGTTTCTGGTGGATAGTATTTCCAAATTTACTAAAGATCCCACTGCACCAGTGCTGAGGCTCTTCACGCAGGTTCTTCTTTTAGTTTTCATTTCACAAAACACAATATATATTTATATATAAAGTATGTGCAGGGATTTGAACTTAACCCTAATTTGTTTGTTTGTGCCCAGCATGCTGTAAACTTCATGAAAGTAGCCTACATGCCTCCGATCATCGATGTGGGTCCCTACCCTCAGTACATTCAGTTTGTTCTCTCTGTGACCAACCGCCTGGGCAAGACAGTAACTGGGATCTGCTTTAACATCACTGTGATGCCAGTGGACAACCAACCTCCACAGGTGGGAAAGAAAACTTTAATTTCTATTCCAGTTCTTGTTTATGGATGTTTGTAGGAAACCTTGGAAACATTCTGTTTTAGGTCATCACCAACCCTCCGACTGTAGATGAGGGAGGGCACTTCTTGCTCACTCCTGAACACCTGCTGCTGTCCGACATTGACTCTATGGAAGAAGTCCTGCAGGTGAGGCTGCACAGGCAACCACAGCATGGAGCTCTTCAGCTAGGGGGGCTCCCGCTGAAAACAGGCCACACTTTCACCGTGCAGGACCTGAGAAGCCTTAATGTTAGGTGAGACATCTTGCTTTAGTAAAACCATCATGCTCTGTGGGATTTCAGGTGTTAAATAATCCAAATGACATAAGATGTGCAGAATTTCTTCCCTTACCTGTAAAGGTGTCTCCTGAAATCTGATTCAGTGTCTAAGGACACGGGAGGAAATGGTAATTGATCCCCTGACCCTGGAGCTTGTGGATGATTGTGTTGAGCACCAAATTTGAATTTTCAGAACTTTAAAGAATTATCATTGGGCCACTTCTGAAATAAGTGTATTAATAATAAATGTATTATTTTTAGAAAAGAAAACAGTTTTACCTTCCATATTCAAAAGATTATTTTAATAATTAAATGAAGTAACTTATATTTATATCACACATTTTAAAACTAAATTAACAATAAAACATTTTGAAAGGAAAAGCTGTTGAGGCAGAGTAAAACACAAAATACAAATTAAAACAACCAAAAAAAGTAATATATCAAACAAGCAACTATGAAATTTCAATCCACAATAAAGTATAGATGAAAATGTTCATTTTAGAATCAACATGTAAATTCTTAGTTTAAAATTTAGACTTGGCAATTAAATGCTAAATGCATCTACTTGTGGGACATTTAACATTTTCCAGGCCAATGATAAAGACATTTGATTTATTATTATGTAGGCTAACTGTAGAGACATAAGCTTGATGTTATAATGATTAGCAGCTGAAACAGGAACAAGAAAAGAGTCTTGCAACCCTGCATAAATAAAAATATCCACATTAGTCACATCAAAAGCTGAGAATGTGGTTGATTACACAAAATCTTTTTTCTGGCTCTTGTCATACAGGTACAGCCATGACAGCTCAGAAACTGTAGAGGACAACATTGAATTCACTGCAACAGATGGCACAAATTCAGTCAGTTTTATTCTGAAAGTAAAGGTAACTGTTACTTTTAAAGAACTAAGCAGAAACGGAATTTTTACAGCGTTACACTCATTCAGTCTCTGAGTTGCCTGTTATTTCCAGGTCCTGCCTGTCAATGACGAGGTCCCAGTGCTGGTTGCTGGTTTGAAACCAGTTCTCAGCTGTGCAGAGGGACAGGAAGTGGTAATCACAGCCGACTATATCTACGCTAGTGATGCAGACAGCGACAACAGCAGCCTGGCCTTGCTAATCGCTCGGCAGCCATATCATGGTGTGGTGCTCCGCAGTGGAGTGGTGGTTGATCGCTTCATCCAGGCAGACATCACTGCAGGGATCATCACGTACAAACACACAGGTACACAACAAGGAGTCTAACAGGACACAAACACAGGACCAACTATAGTGTCAATAATAAAGGTGAAGTAACACACTTGTTTTTTATGGAAAGACATGCCATTATTTCAGCATCTTTTTTTTAACAATGCTCCAAACAAACCCAAATGTGCTCACTGCGTTTTGGGTGAGTTTCCGTTCTTTAAGCTAATTACGAGGAACTACTTGTGATCTTTTTTCATTAATACATGAAAACAGAAGACTTTATCTAAAAGTGCTTTCACTAGTAATAGCTGGTTTGGTTTGGTTTGGTTTTAGGACTGGAGGTTGGACTCACTCCTCGCCATGACACCATCACCTTTGTTATTTCTGATGGAGAAACCGAAAATGCTGCTCTGTGCTGCCGAGGAGGAGGTCCCATAAGGACCAGTCTGCCTGTGTATGACCTCCAGGTCACAGTGTTTCCAGTGGACAACCAGTCACCTTCACTAGCAACAGGTGGGACATTTGTGCCGCATTTTTGGCCTGACAAAACCAGCTAAAATAAAACCTGTTACTATTACTTCTCTTTGGGATTTTCCCATCAGGGGTCGCCACAGCCAATCATCCTTTTCCACGTCACTCTAATCCTGGGCATCTTCCACTCTGACACCAGCTAACCTCATGTCCTCTGTTAGAACATCCATATATCTCCTCTTTGGTCGTCCTCTCGCCCTCTTGCCTGGCAGCTCCATCTCCAACATCCTTCTACCAATATATTCACTATCCCTCCTCTGCACATGTCCAAACCATCTCAGTCTGGCCTCTCTGACTTTGTTACTAACACAGGCAACGTGCGCCGTCCCTCTGATGAGCTCGTTCCTTATTCTGTCCAACCTTGTGACTCCTAAGGAGAACCTCAACATCTTCTTCTCTGCTGCTTCCATCTCTGCCTCTTGTCTCTTTCTCACTGCTACTGTCTCTAACCCATAGAGCAGAGCTGGTCTCACCACTGTCCTGTACACCTTTCCTTTGAGTCTTGCTGACACTCTTCTGTCACACAACACTCCTGACACTTTCCTCCACCCACTCCAACCCGTCTGCACTCGCCTCTTCACCTCTTTTCCACACTCCCCATCACACTGAACTGTTGACCCCAAGTACTTAAACTCCTGCACTTTCTTCACCTCAGCCCCCTGTAACCTCACGCTTCTACCTGGCTCCGTCTCATTTAGACACATGTATTCTGTCTTGCTACAACTGACTTTCATGCCTCGTCTTTCCAGAGGAAACCTCCACCTCTCCAGCTGTTCCTCCACCTGCTCTCTACTCTCACTGCAAATCACAATGTCATCTGCAAACATCATTGTCCAGGGAGATTTCTGTCTGACCTCATCCGTCAACCTGTCCATCAGCATAGCTAAAATAATACCTGTTAGCTGACTAAAAAAGGACAATCAGGTTCAACAGTTAATTTAAGAGTTTAACAGACAACAGACAGGCCAAAAAAAAAATTAATCTGAGCTCAATGTGGGCTTTATTCAATTTTAAAACTAAGATCACCATCAAACAAACAAATTAAGCTAATGCCCCCTAAAAATAAAAAAATACAATTTTATGTAAAAAAATATTTTAATGAACTGAATTATATAAGAAAAAATCAAATGGCCACCACACATTTAAAGACTTCACCTTTTTACCACTAAATAAAGCAAGAAAATTCAGCCAAAGGTAAAAACGAACTATTCACTGTGATGCTACTTGTACTTGAGCAAGTGTTTTGTCTCCTTTTGGTCTGACAACATGGTGTATCTGTGTATATAGTCTGTTCTGGGTCCTGGTGAACTTTCTTTCCTGCAAATTATACAGCACATACATACACATGATAAGAGTTTACAACACTTCAATAAAGTTTAGTGCATCCTGGACGTTGACAATGTCTTTCTGAATAACAGATAAAGCTAACAATGATCAAAGCAGATCAGGTTATTATTTTGGATTAAAAGATCTCCACTCTCCTCAAAACCAGTTGGCTGCCCCAGTAATGATTTAAGGGACCCGTTTTAGTGCCGGATGTGCAGGTTACTCATACGAATGCATGCATGCATTCTCTGAATGTTTTATTATTGTTTTATACTGGATGATGAAATCCCAAAATTCTTTACTAGTTATTCAATTTGTATAATATTTTTTTGTCAATAAATCAAACAAATATGATTAACGTGAAAGGTGTCAGCCAACTATTTACAGCTGCAACTGACAATTCAAAAACTGTAAGTAAAATACGATGGAAACAAGAAAGACACTTGATAAAATTTACAATGATCATTTCAATAGTAGAATGTGTGAAGCCAAAACCCTTTTATCTAGATCATGACTATTTTTGTTTGTATTTGTTTGTAGGTGATATCTTTCTGGTAGATGAAGCGGGGGCTGCCCCAATAACCTCATCTCATTTGAAGGCCTCTGATGTGGACACTGTCCTGGACCAGCTGGTGGTCAGTTTGATTTCTCCACCCCAATTTGGCTACATTGAAAATGTCCTGCCCAGTCCCGGCTTTGAGAAAAGCAACATGGGCATAAGCATCGGTAGGTCTCCTGGATTGTCTGCATCACTTTGGTGAAACGCATTTTTGTCTCATGCCTTGTCTCTTTGTCTAACCTTCCTTTTCCCCCAGCTTCATTTTCATACAAAGACCTCACTGATGGCCATGTGAACTACGTACAGTCAAGGCACCACGGATGGAGCCCACAGCCGACCAATTCATGCTCTGTGTGTCAGATGGCAAACATAGCTCTGCCCACGTCCCCTTCTATGTTATTATCAACCCGATAAATGATGAGATGCCAGAGTTTGTGGTTCGAAATATCACAGTAAGTGTTTATGGTCAGTTTTACCTGTGTAGGTCAATCGCATCAGATAGTTCACAAAATGTTTATTCACTGATGTCCTCTTGTGATGAGGTACGAGAAGGAGAAATGAAGCAGCTGGACTCATCAGTGTTGCATGTGATGGATCTTGATGTCCCTGCAAACATCTTGCTGTTCAGCGTCCTTAAGCCCCCTCAGCATGGCAGTATCATCAACCACAAGGGTGACAACCCAGTCCACAGGAGACGAAAGGCCAATCTCCAGTCCCCTGTGATCGACTTTACTGTCACTGATCTTACTAATGGTACATTCTAAATACTGTGGCTCTGCTGGGGACTCATTGATAAAAAAAATGAATGAAGAACTATAGATTTTGCCTTGTTAGTTACTTTAACAATGGTTGCAGGGATGCATGTGATGTACGCACATGACGACTCTGAAAATATGGAGGACAGCTTTACTATCCAGTTAACTGATGGCAAGCACCAGCTCCACAGACAGCTGATGGTCAAAGTTCTCGCAGTCAATGACGAGGAGCCTCGTGTTATGAGGTTTGACTAACACTTTCATTTCAGTTTCCATTTATAATCATGACATGTGTGATTGTAGAAAAGTTATAAAAAAGGTTGGTCACTCGTCTGTCCTTCAGGAACACTGGACTAGAGGTGGAACCAGGAGAGGCTAGGCTGATATCCAGTGTTACACTCTTTGCACATGACAGAGATAATCCATCTTCAGAAGTCATGTACATATTTAAGAGTGTTCCTACTCAAGGACTACTTCAGCTTAAGGTTAGTACGAAGCTTTCATTTTTTGAGGTGCACTAAATTGTTCCCATGAATGCAGCAAATTGGCTGAGTGTGCCACAACCCTTAGACCAGATGCAAGATTTGCCCACATTTCTGAAAAGTCTTTCATTCATTCATCACTCACCATAGTATCTGCTGAGACTTTATTCGCTCCCCTTGATGCTTTGTCTGTCTCCCCTTGCCCCAAGATTAGGAGTTACTTCTACTGTACAGTGACCTTGACGGACCTGAAAGACTCTTAAATAAAATATATAATTGGTATTATTAGCAATAAATTATACCTCCCTCTGTCATACAACACAGACAGTCATGTTTTAAACTTAAAACGATTTTTAATTGTCTGTTTTCTTTGTTGAAAAACTGAAAAACTAAAGCAATCAAAAAACTAAAACAATCTGATAAAAAATTTTTATTGTGCCATTATTTATTTAATAAACATTAAACAACATGGGCAATATTAAGTATTCACATTATTTTTCAGCTTGAAGACCGACTTTTAGCAGCAATAACTTAAATTATTGTTTGCTGAATGACTTTATTAGTGATTTGTGTTGAACAAAAAATGCTGAGATTAAAAAAGTTATATTGTATGCTGCTGTTCATCTGTTCAATACTAAGGCCCACTATGATCTGATAATTTTTACCCAAAATAAGAACATTTGCACATGACTGTGTAATGCAATACATAATTAGGCAAATTTATTTGGATTGACCTCAAACATTTTGAAAAGACTCATGTGAACTTTATAGCATGTATCAGTGTAAACATGGGGATTGTGTTCCTAACTGTGAGTGGTGCCGTGTCAGGAAGGGCAGCAGTGGGTGACGCTGACAGCTGGGAGGAACTGTACGCAGGAAATGGTGGACATGAATCTTCTGCGCTACATGCACACACTGCATGGTGCGAAAACACAGGACATGTTCGTCTTCTACTTGTTGGATGGAAAAAACCAATCGCCCCCACAGCACTTTCACATCTCTGTCAAAGATCTTGAGAAAGGTATGAAAAATCCAGTTTCTTCAGTAGACATATGTTTGCACTTGGAAGTTGAAGTTTCCAAACCCTATAACGTTTCCTACAAACTTGAGCTAGATTAGGGAAACCCAACCACCCATGCGTTCAGTTAGGCTGGGGTTTGATGTGGGACACTTCTACATCCCAGCCTGATGTTTCACACACTGAGCCACCAACTGCTTTTGCAATAATATTTTCAACTCAACATTTTCAACAACTGAATCAGTCCTTCACATTGACCTAGAGAAATTGTCAGGACTTTGACTCACCCTTTCCAGAAGATAATATTTCCTTTGCTTAAACCATTGTCATTAAAATGACTTAAATGTTTAGGGTCTTGCTGCATGATCCACTTTGTCTTGAGCCTAATTTCATAGATATACACTCTGCGTTTTTGCAGTAGATTATTCTTGTACAATGCAGAATTTAGAGCTCATTAATGCTGAGAAACCACCCTGGTTCAGGAGCAGCAATGCAGGCCCAAAGCATAATTACTGCTGCTAATATTCCCAAAAGCAGTGTTCAAACACACACAAACACAAACCTGGGTTGTTAAGGTCAACCTTGATTGTGAAAACACAAATTTCTGAAATTGTGAAATTATCATTGATTGAAACAACTGATTCTAATTTCCCTTTAAAATGAATTGATGATTGATAATGTTTGATGTTCAGATACGTTTGACACACATGTTGACAGAAGGATTCACACACTGAAGCAAGGCTATAGGTTTAGATCAAACGTTCTACTTCTGACAGGCGTCAAATCCAGCACATTTCTTCGTGTTCTGTCCAGTGTGAATTTATACTAATGGTGTAATTTAAACGTTACCTTTGTCAGGGAATATTGCGATCTTTGTGAAGCCAGTGAATGTCAGCCGGGGGGATCGGGTGGTTCTCACCACGGATGTGCTGCTAGCCACAGATGGAACAGATAAGCCTGAAGAACTTCTCTATATCATCACCAACCCTCCTGCTCACGGACACATAGAGTACATCAAGCACCCTGGTCTGGCCATCTCCACCTTCAGCCAGATGGACATAGCAGGCAGCCTTGTGGCTTATGTTCACAACAACCGAGCCGTCACACCCACAGAAACCTTTCAGTGAGTTAAGACATCGTGACCAGTGATCTTCTTGCTTTAACTAACAAAAAGCTGTGAGTTGAAAGTATCTAACTGTATCTCTAAAGAAATGCATGATAGTGAGCTAACCATCACACAAAGTAAGTACACTACACTACACACTATCTCCAGGACAGTGTGACGTGTAACCCTGACCCGCAGCTGTCCATCAATGATTTTCCTAGTTCCAATCTTTTTCTTTCAGTGATTGTTCAGACAGTGTGTGTTACACCCAGTGTGTCGTATGTTTGGCAGGTTTGTCGTGAGTAATGGGAAGACCAGCCGAAATGGAAGTTTTGAGATTGCAGTGGAAATGGTAGATCGTGTCCTGCCATCTCTCTCCTCCAATAAAGGCCTTACTGTGCCCCAGGGTTCCTCCATGATCCTGGGTCCAGATTGCCTGGCTCTGTCTGACACAGACACTCCACCCAGCACCCTGACCTTTGTCCTTCTGCAGCCTCCGCAGTACGGCAGGCTGCTTTTAGCTGGGGCCACACTGAGCACCGGTTCAAACTTTACCCAGGCCGACATACAGGAGTTAGAGCTCTCATATAAACATGATGGGGGCCCATCACAGATCGATCGATTTGCTTTTACTGCCTCTGACAGCACCAATCGAGGTTTCCTAATAGATGGACGCCTGCACTCTGAACCTGTGTTCTTCACTATTCAGGTAAGTGATCATGTCCTAACTCTTAGCATCTGTTCAAAAGTGACTGATAGATGATGTGTTATGTATCCTGGGAGTTATAAGGAGGTCTACAGTGACCTGTAATAGTATTTGTTTTCTGCGCAGCAGCTACTGTGATCACAAGTGATACAATTTTTAGCACCAACAATATCTTAATATATATAACATTGTAATAAAAATGTGTCAACATTTCATAAGAAAAATAAGGATAAAAATGTGCATCTATGTAAAACCTTTAAAGCAAACAACTAAAGGAAAATCCTATTCAGCAAACACAATGTCAGTTAAATAAGACTGATTGTTAGCACTGAGTTGGATAATTTAGCCACAGGGGTTGCAAGCCAGTGACCTCTATACCTGTCCCAAGCCCGGATAAATACAGACGGTTGCGTCAGGAAGGGCATCCGGCATAAAACTTACCAAAAAACAACCATGCAAATCGAAATTTCATCGGTCAAGGCCCAAGTTAACAATGACCTCCATCGGTGCTGTTAACCTACAGGGTGCCGGTGGAAATTGGACTACTGTTGGTCGAAGAAGGAGAGGAGGCATACAGGAGTTAGAGCTCTCATATAAACATGATGGGGGCCATCACAGATCGATCGATTTGCTTTTACTGCCTCTGACAGCACCAATCGAGGTTTCCTAATAGATGGACGCCTGCACTCTGAACCTGTGTTCTTCACTATTCAGGTAAGTGATCATGTCCTAACTCTTAGCAACTGTTCAAAAGTGACTGATAGATGATGTGTTATGTATCCTGGGAGTTATAAGGAGGTCTACAGTGACCTGTAATAGAATTTGTACAAGGAAGTGTAGTGCAGAATGAAGAGGGAGGTGGCAAAGACCAAACAGAAAGCTTATGACAGGTTAGACACGAAGGAAGGAGAGAAGGACTTGTACAGGATAGCCAGACAGAGAGATAGGGATGGCAAAGATGTGCAACAGATAAGGGTGATTAAAGACAGAGATGGAAAGGTGCTAACAAGCCAGGAGAGTGTGCAGAGAAGATGGAAGGAGTATTTTGAGGAGCTGATGAATGAGGAAAATGACAGGGAAAGAAGGGAGGAAGATGTGGATGTTGTGGAGCAGGAAATAGCAGAGATTAGAAAGGATGAGGTGAGGAAGGCTCTGAATAGGATGAAGAGCGGAAAGGCTGTTGGTTCTGATGACATACCTGTGGAGGTGTGGAAGTGTCTAGGAGAGACAGCAGTGAAGTTTCTGACAGGTCTGTTTAACAGGATTTTAGAGAGTGAGAAGATGCCTGAGGAATGGAGGAGAAGCGTTCTGGTGCCGATCTTTAAGAACAAGGGTGACACGCAGAACTGTAGCAACTACAGAGGGATAAAGCTGATGAGCCACACAATGAAGCTGTGGGAAAGAGTAGTGGAGGCCAGGCTTAGGAAGGAGGTGAAGATTTGTGAGCAGCAGTTTGGTTTCATGCCACGTTAGAGCACCACTGATGCCATTTTCGCTTTGAGGTTGTTGATGGAAAAGTACAGAGATGGTCAGAAGGAGCTGCATTGTGTCTTTGTGGATTTAGAGAAGGCGTATGACAGGGTGCCGTGGGAGGAGCTGTGGTACTGTATGAGGTTGTCGGGAGTGGCAGAGAAGTACGTCAGAGTCGTCCAGGACATGTATGAGAGGAGCATGACGGTGGTGAGATGTGCCGTAGGTCGGACAGAGGAGTTCAAGGTGGAGGTGGGACTACACCAAGGATCGGCTTTGAGTCCCTTCTTGTTTGCTATGCTGATGGACAGGTTGACAGATGAGGTCAGACAGATGACATATGACATTGTGATTTGCAGTGAGAGTAGAGAGCAGGTGGAGGAACAGCTGGAGAGGTGGAGGTTTGCTCTGGAAAGAAGAGGCATGAAAGTCAGTCGTAGCAAGACAGAATACATGTGTGTAAACGAGAGGGATCCAGGTAGAAGAGTGAGGTTACAGGGGGCTGAGGTGAAGAAGGTGCAGGAGTTTAAGTACTTGGGGTCAACAGTTCAGTGTGATGGGGAGTGTGGAAAAGAGGTGAAGAGGCGAGTGCAGGCGGGTTGGAGTGGGTGGAGGGAAAGTGTCAGGAGTGTTGTGTGACAGAAGAGTGTCAGCAAGACTCAAAGGAAAGGTGTACAGGACAGTGGTGAGACCAGCTCTGCTCTATGGGTTAGAGACAGTAGCAGTGAAAAAGAGATTGGTTATCTATCTTAATCTTTGACTACAGATAGTGGTAAAAAATTCTAAAAAGTATAAATAGTATATTTGCTTTTTAGGCAGCAAAATGCCTGGGAAATTAAAGTTAGTAAAATGTTTACAGATAAAACTTTATTGGGAACAAAAGCAAAAGTAAGTAAAAGTAAGTAACTTTTTCACGTTGCCCCAGCAAAATATGCGGGCCTGTACTGGGTCTGGTACCTTTGGTAACATGACAAAATAAAGTGTAATGGGGAAAAATATTAATATTAAACTTTCTGGTAAGTTTAGAGGTACTGTGTGTGCCTTTTATTCCCCCAGAGCTACTTTTTATCCCAAATTATTATTGTCTATACTTAGAACTTAGCTTATCAATAGCAGCTGGAAGTTCAAATATGTGAGCAACAGTTTTTTACCACAAGTGTTTTGCACATTTGAATGAAACAGTATTTTTAGACAAGCCCTTTCATAGACAGCCTGCAAACAGAATGACTTTAAAGTGAACATTTGGCCTAAGCTGTTTTAGGGACACATTTTTTATGGAGAAGAGCAGGTAAGAGGTTTGCTCCAAACTGATTTAATACTATTAAACAGCTGCACATTCATTTATAACCTGTGTCTATTTTCAGATCAGGCCTTTGGGTAGGTCACCCCCTACAGTTGTGAAGCTGCTTCCTCTTTGGAAAGCAGAGCTTTTGCGTGACGGACGATATGGGATCTTTGTGTCATCTCGAGAGCTGAAGGCCCAAGACAGCGACAGCAGAGAAGAAGAGCTGATGTTCTCCATCATTCGCTCGCCGTACTTCGGTTACCTCGAAAACATAACTACAGGTTTTGAAAATAAATTGCTTGTCCAGCTACTTTTGAGTTGATCTTAAAATGAAAATATAAAGTAAGCTGTCTTTTTGCTGTTGCAGGTGGGTTTGTGCCAAACCATTTCTCTCAGACGGAGCTCAACAAGAGAACCATAGTCTATATCATCAATCCAGACAGTGAATCTCTCTCCGACAGCTTGGAGTTCACAGTGTCCAATCCTTTGGGAAACGCTTCACCCCCTAAAATGTAGGAAACTCTACGTTCATCTTTCCCTTTCATAATATCACTTTCCCTTTAACTGTGCTTCACTTTGACTCTGTAGACTTGAATTCAGCTGGTCCAGTGTGGAGCTGTCTCAGCCTCAGAACTCTGTGTGTGAGGGGCAGGGACCTGTCTCACTGGACATTATTCGAAAGGGAAATTTGGCAGAGTCTTCATACGTCACGGTCAAGGTCTGCAGTCAATTCTATTTAAAACTGCGGTCCCCTCTTTTAACCTGATCACAATCCTATTAGCTTTTCAAGACCGTGACCTGATGCCTGAGTGATGGCTGACATGTTTATGAATCATGTTTCTTCTTTCAGGTAACAGCAGTGACTGCAACCGTTGGGAAAGACTTCCTCATAGGCCCATCATCCCTAATTCAGTTTGACCCAGGTATCTGCATATTGATATTTATATTTAACTTTAAAAAATCTAAATATCATGACTAAAACAACTAAATTCTTTTCAAAATTCTGCGATTTTGTGTGCAGAAAAAATACAAGGTACAACTTAAGTACATCGTATCTGCAACCAACTCTTGCTGTGTCGCGTCTGTCCCCTCTACGCAGGAGTTCCAAAGAGGATTTGGCAGGCAGAGATCGTTCAAGACCACCTTGAGGAGGCTGAGGAGATGTTTGAAATTCTGCTGGTTTCCCCCGAAGGCACAGTAATCGGCAGCACCAAAAGGGCTCAAATCACCATCAGAGACGCAGTAGAGGGTAAATATAAACCGGCTATGTTTTTTCAACAGTTTCAACAGTTTGCAAGGTGGAATCATTTTTTATTTGACTGTGCATGAGGTACTTGCGTTCCATCTACCCCATGTACAGTCGAATCAAAACATGTTCCGTAATGTATTTTTTCACAAGATGTAACTATTTTTTTGTGATGAAACCTAAATATTACAGGACAATGCAGGTTGAAACAGGCTCCTGTCCTTGGGGGAACTGAGATTTTGTCAGATACGTATCCCCAGCACGGATCCATTCAGCTAGAGAAACTTCCCCTAGGCACAGAATCAATCATCCTGACCCGTGGAGACGGCATCTCCAAGCCTGGGCTGAGTCTGCCCAAAAAGAGACTCAGAGTTATGGGCAATCCAAAGTCTGTAAGTACATTTTTTGACATGTTCCTTGAAGTTCCAGCTTTTTCCAGATTTAAGTTAATTTCCTTAAACTCTTGCTGTCTTTCACCAGATTGCACCTTCCTCTATTTTTCACAATGGGACAGACATCATTTACACAGTAAGAAGCAACTAAATGTGGTAGCAGTGTGATTTAACTTTCAGGACACTAATCTTTCTCCTTCTTTGTTTGTCATCTTAACGCCAGTATCACAGCATCATGCAGATGCAGGTAGAAGACGACACTTCCCCAGCCAGGACGGGCAGAAGAGCACACGTTCGTGTGGTTAGCAGGGGGGGGCAACAGCAGGCATCACCAGTGCTTACTACGTCAAAAGTGGACCCTCATAGAGAGATCTCGAAACCTCTGAAAACTGGGGGGGCTAAAGGATATGTAAGTGCAAATATCTGCTTATGTATCTAAATGTGTGTTTTTGTCTGCCTCTTAAATATCTAGGGGAAATATTTTACTTTACTGATGTACTATATATATATTTATTTGCATATTACTTGTTCTACACTTACCACAGTTTTTGTGGTCCATAGGTTGCAGCTGATAGCATCGTCCCCAAGCCCTGCGTGCCAGAACTCAGGGGACTCCTGCACTTCAACCAAACCACCAATCAGCTCCTTCACTGCAATGGTGTCTCCTGGAAACCGTGGGCACCAAGTGATCAGGTATTGCAGCTTCTCTAGCATGCACACGATTCTTCACATGTCAAGGGGCAAAAAGTAACACAAACTGAGGACCATTCCAGAGTGCTTCTAGATTCAACTTTATTGATTCCATAGGGAAACTTTTGGTGAACAGTGTATCCTCGTTAGCTGATAACAGTCATACTGATGTGACAGTTTTACTTTCAGATGTGTGACCATGTGGCAGTATATGAAAAGTTCACATACCATTTAATACAGTAAAGGGAGCTTCAAAACATCAGGATCAACAGCTATATACAATAATCAGTCATCTGCATAGTGGAGTATACAGAAATAAGGTTAATATGATTCTTATGAAGAATGACAATAAATTTCAAGACTAAATTTCAAGACTAAATTTTCAGTTTCTTTAGCGAACAATGGGGACTCATCAATTACTGCTACAAATTATTTCCATGTCAAATTCTTTATTTTCAACCACATGTGTCAATGTGTTCCCTTTGAAACACAGATGGTCAAAGCTCAGATGTGTCCTCAAGGCTCGACTCATCACGGTGGCCGATGTTATGTCCTCAGCACTGAGAAGGCAACGTGGAGCACAGCTAGCAGAGTCTGCAGGGAAAGGTACAGTTCATTCACACAAACACACAGGATGTGTGTACTGAAGGAAAAAGGAAACACAGGTTTACTTCTATTTTTTTCAGGTATAAGGGAAGTCTTGCAAGTGTCCTCTCTAATAATGACATGGACTGGCTGTGGGACTTCAGCGGTAGAAAACCATTCTGGATAGGTGGGTGTTATTTGCAGTTAATTACAGTTAATTGTTATAATTAAATATATTCAGGCTCACAATTTGGACAGAGACACAGGGTTATGGGTACATTTCATTGTTGTGGCTTTGAAATTAAACAATCAGAGTGTGTACACGTTCAGCTTTCACCTTTGGTAGAAAGCACAGGGTAAACCATCTTAAAGTCCAAAGAGCTGTCACTGCCAGAGCTGTCACTGCCGGGGAAGTAAGCCATGATTAGAAAAACTAAAAGAGGAAATGATAAAACTGTTTTGGTAAGAAAGATGGCTCTAGTGACTTCAGAAACTGGAAGACCAATTAAAACTTTTGTAGTGGATAACAGAAAATTGATTTCCTGATGAAACACACAAATTGTCAACATCAAGAACACGTTCTAGAAGGTGGGCATGAGAGTAGACTTCACAGCACAAAATGTAAATTTTCTCACAAGATGTTAATTATGGGTACATTTAAAACCCATAAAGACCATATTAGAATTAAAAAAAAAAAAATTCCCCAAATCTGACGCTACCAGCTCATCTGATAAGTAGACATATACACGTGTGGCTGCATATACTGATGTTGTGACAGCAGAGTTCAAGACAGCGCGACACTTTTTAAAGGCAAAAAAGTAATAACCAAGTCTATCACCTGACTCGAATCCCACTGAGCAGCGTTTCACTTGCTGAAGGCAAACCCCCCCTTCAGGGTGTGAAGAACGCTTGCAGCATGGACATCATTAAGGAAGAAACCCAACATCTAATGGTGCCTGGGGGTTCCAGACCTCAGGTAGTCATTGACTGCAAAGTTGGGGCTCAGTGAAATAAATGGCTGTAATAGGGACAATTCCGTTAACGTCACAGTTTAGCGTGTACACTGTTTTGGCACAGTCTAGTGGGATCCATCACCTTATAAAAAATGTTCCATTGTAGAAAATCCCTTTTCTGAGTTTTCTCCCGTTGTTTAAGGCCTGAATGACAGGGAAGGCCGAGGACGCTGGGAATGGACGGGTGGCGAGCCTGTTAGCTACACCAACTGGAGAAAGACGCCTCCCCTGTCTAAAGTGAAGCAGAGCAAGCAGTGTGTCCTGGTGTGGAGAAGGGCAAAGTGGCAAATAAGGGACTGCAAGACAAGGAGAGGTCATCGCTTTGTGTGCTCAGTCAACACTTGAATTTGACTCTGGTACAGCGCCACAGCCATGAACTACTGTGTTGTTTTAGAAGAGCTGTAGCAGGAAACACTGAGGACATCTCGACTGCACCAAAAGGATCATTGGGAACTCTGCTGGATCTATTTCCATGATTTAAATGAACTTTGAGTCGACTATTTATCTAAAAAGTAAACTGCTACACAAGGTGACCTTGTTTATGCAGCATTTATTCTATCTACGTAGTCTATCAACAACTTAAAATATTGTCATCTATGTAAAGGTCATGACAATTATTATGTATCCTTGTGTCTATATCTTTTCAAAGCAATTATATATATGTGTGTTACCACACCAGCTAAACACAGTTTGTTTTTTGTATCTAAAGCCTAAATATAATAAAAATACCTTGTCTAGTGTGTTTTATGTTTTGCCCTTAATGGGATTTTAAGGCAAAGTCTTCCAACTGTACAATTAATGTACAGGTCGTGTTGGTGTGCAGGGGAGGCCAGGCCCCAAAAAGCAAATCCAGCCATGCAGAGCAACATTATTTCCACTTTGTGAAATTATTTCTTCACGTTAAAAATGAAAGAAATCTTTTATCTTTTGTTTGTTTGCATAATATTTATCATGGAAATCTTCATTTATTGAAATATTCTTTAACTTTTTTACTTCCAGGCCTGTTTATTTGGCCATGTAAAGCAGAAAGAAATTTTGGAATAAATGTATTGTTGAAATCAGCTTTGTAAATGAAGCACTAATTGAAATATTGTTATTTATTGAAACATGTATTAATGAAACTTCTAAAGCTTCATTTCAGACAAACTGTAATCTCTAAAATGCAGCTCTTGTTTAAAGGTGATAATATGTAAATGACTTTCCGAACATTAACATTAAAGGACACCTTCACCGATATCGAACTTGCTTTTTTTAGTTCTAGTTTGTGTAGTGCATCTACACAAACGCCATTAAACTTCTCTCTGACTTTCCTATATTAAAAAATCTCTCTACCTCTAGCTGAAAAACTCATCCACATGACATCACTTGGAAGAACTTTCCATTCACATTATGTCATCCTGTTCTACACTATGGATTTTTTTAATCGTGGTTTTCCAGAGCTCCACTAGATGACATCATCTGAATTCACAATGATGAAAAACATCTTCAAGTGATGTCCTCTGGAGGTACTGTTTAGGTAAAAGCAGAGATATATTTTAATATGGAAGTTAGTTGGAAGTCTATAAACATGAAAGTATATTTACACCTGAAACTAAAGCCATAGAAAGGAAGTTGTTTGCCAAAGTCGCCTTTTAAAATAATATCACAGATGTTATTGTGACGGTTTGCCAAATAGCGACCCAAGAGCAGAGAGACACACGCAGGCGGAGGTGGTGTAGAAAATAACCAAGATTTACTGTCTCTTGAAAAACACAGGGAATACAAAACAGTACACTACAAAACAAAGTTCTACCTGCACAAGTCAGAACAAGGTGACATAAACAAAAAGTACAAGCTACAAAAGAGCAGAAACTAGGGCAGACGAACCAGAGCTACACAGTCCCAAACAGCAGCTCCTCTGTAGGTGAGGGGACTGACAGGAACAGACAACAGCACACACAAAGCACCAACAAAGGTGCCTGTACGGGACAGGTTTTAAAGGTGCGCTCTAATCAGTCCCAAGTGCAGGCAGCTGTGCACCCCATTAACGGCACTGGCTCCCCCACAACAGGGAGAGGGAGCTGCCGACCTACACAGAGAGAGACTAAATTAGAGAAGCAGCCAAAAACAAACACAAGAAGGGCAAACAAAACACACAGATCCTGACATAACCCCCCTCTCTACGACCGGCTTCTAGATGGGCAACGGGGCTGGTCAGGGTGATCTTGGTGGAACTGTGCAAGCAACTCCTTATCCAGGATGTGGCGTTCGGGGACCCATTGGCACTCCTCAGGGCCGTAGCCCTCCCAGTCCACCAGGTACTGTAGATGCGAGGAGGCGGCTGACTGTGTGAGCCGGTCCCCCATCCACAATCAGTGCAGGAGGAGAGTCACACAAAGCAGGCTGAAGTGGACACTGTTGGACAGGTTTTAACTTTGACACATGGAAAACAGGGTGTATGCACAGGGAGGCGGGAATCCTCAACTCCACAGCTACAGGGTTGAGAATTCGGGTAACAGGAAAAGGACCAAGAAAGCTGGGCTGCAGCTTCCTCTCCCCCCCTTTGAGAGGCACGTCCCGCGAGGACAGCCAGACCTTGTCACCCACCTGGTATTCAGGGGCAGGAGACCGACGTTTATTGGCAGACAGGCTGATCCTCTCCTGGCACCTCAGTAGGGTAGAGCGGAAAATCCTCCATGGGCGCTGGCAATGGCGTACAAATGCCGCAGGCTCGGAGGAGGCTGCCAAGAGGGGGGTTGGTAGCCGTATGCAGCCTGGAAGGGAGAGAAGCCAGATGAAGGGACAAGGGAGTTATGGGCATACTCAGCCCACGCTAGTTGGGAGGCCCAGGTGCCAGGACTTTTATAGCACAAAGCTCGTAGAGTGGTCTCAAGGTCCTGGTTGAATTGCTCTACCTGGCCATTGGTCTGAGGGTGGAAACCTGAGCTTAGACTCACACTGACCCCCAAAAGCCTACAAAACTCTCTCCAAAAGTTTGAGAAAAAAACTGGGGACCCCGATCCGACACAATGTTCACTGGGAGACCATGTAGACGAAATAAATGTTCAGACAGGATCAGGGCCAGCTCCTTGGCTGAGGGGAGCTTGGGGAGGGCGACAGCATGAGCCAGCTTGGAAAACCTGTCTATGATAGTCAAGATAACTGTTTTACGTTGGGAACAAGGGAGTCCAGTGATGAAGTCCATGGCCACGTGGGACCACGGCCGGGATGGCACAGGCAAAGGGAGTAAGAAACCTGCAGGGGATCTACGTGACATCTTCACTCAGGCACAGATTGGACAGGTGCTACAAAGGTCTTAACATCCTGGACAACTGTGGGCCACCAGAACCGTTGGGCCACGAGGAACGCAGTGAGTGTAGCTCCGGGGTGACAAGCCAGGCGTGAAGGGTGCCCCCATTTCAGGACCTGTGGGCGTAAATGGGAAGGAACAAACAGACAACCAGTAGGACAGCCAGAAGGGGGAGAAGGGTAGGTATTTAAACTTGCCTTGACCTTGCGCTCCAGTGCCCAGCGAGTGGCTCCCACCACCAGGGTGGCTGGCAAAATAGTTGACTCCTCCCCGGCAACTTCCTCTCATTGGTGCTGCCGAGAGAGCGCATCAGGCTTCACATTCTTGGCCCCAGGGCAATAGGACAGGGAGAATTTGAAGCCTGTAGAAAAATAGAGCCCACCTAGCCTGGCAAAGGTTAAGTCTCTTAGCAGTCTTTATATATTCAAGGTTTTGTGGTCTGTCCAAACAAGAATGGAAGTTTAGCCCCCTCCAGCCAGTGGCCCCACCCATTCAGAGCCAATTTGACTGCTAAAAGCTCTCTGTTCCCTATGTCATAATTACTCTCCGCAGGATTGAGCTTGCGGGAGAAGGATGCACAGGGGTGGACCTTGACGTGCTGCACATGGGTCACCGGGTCTGGAGAAAAAATGAGAATGTCATCCAAATAAACGAATATAAAATGATTTATCATGTCTTTCAGTATATCATTAATTAGGTTCTGAAAGACAGCAGGGGCGTTTGTGAGGCCAAAAGGCATCACCAGATACTCAAATGCCCGCTGTGAGTGTTAAAAGTCTTCCATTCATCTCCCTCTCTGATGCGCACCAGGTGGTAGGCACTGCGAAGATCCAGCTTGTTAAAAATATTGCCCCCCTCAACAAATCAAAAGCAGTATGCAAGAGAGGTAGGGGATAATTGTTCCTTACAGTAATCTTGTTTAACCCCCATAGTCAATACAAGACCGGAGCCCTCCATCCTTCTTACTCACAAAGAAGAAGCCAGCACCTGCAGGGGATGAGGACGGCCGGATTATACCTGCCCCCAGCCCTTCCTGGAGATAATGTTCCATTGCCTCACATTCAGGCCTAGAGAGGGGGTAGAGGTGACCCCTGGGAGGTTGTGATCCAGGGAGTAGGTCGATGGCGCAGTCATAGGGACGATGAGGTGGTAACGACTGAGCCCTGGCCTTACTGGAGACTGCTCCCAGATCATGATATTCTGCAGGCACATTACTGAGGTCCGGAAGAGCTGGAAGCGACTCAGGCAAGGGAGTACTCGACCATGGTTTTGCTGTCCCCAGTAATAGTTCACCTTCTCTTCTTGTTCCCAAACCCGACCGGACACCCCGGTTCTGTACTGATTATCGTAAAGTCAATACGATTACAAACAACTCGTTTCCACTTCCACGTATGGATGACTGTGTAGACCGTGTAGGTTCTGCCAAATATGTCACCAAACTGGATCTTCTCAAAGGGTATTGGCAAATCCCGCTAACACCACGTGCCTCAGAAATAAGTGCTTTTTTCATCCCCGATCATTTCCTCCAGTATACAGTTTTGCCATTTGGATTAAGAAATGAAGCAGCCACTTTCCAGCGGCTAATGAACACAGTGCTTTCCGGTGTGAGAAATTGTGAAGTGTATTTAGATGACATAGTGGGCTATTCCGCAACCTGGACTGAACACCTGGAAACACTTACTGACATTTACGTGCCGCTTCCCTAACACTTAACCTGGCCAAATGTGAGTTTGGGAAGCAGTTTTACATATTTGGGTAAACAAGTAGGACAGGGACAAGTCTGCCCTGTGGCTGCCAAAGTTCAGGCCATTCTTGACTTCCCAACTCCTCAAACACGCCATGAGCTCCGTCGTTTTCTCGGGATGGCTGGATACTATCATGGGTTTGGTAAAAACTTTTCTGACATTGTTGCTCCATTGACAAGCTTAGTAAGCCCCAAAACTCTGTATCGGTGGTCAGAGAGGTGTCAGTCTGCTTTTGAGGCCGCCAAAGCTCTCCTCTGCAGTGCCCCTGTGCTGGCTGCCCCAAACTTCATGCATCCATTCAAGCTAGAGGTGGATGCCAGTGCTCTCGGAGCGGGCGCGGTGCTCCTGCAAGAGGATGATGCCGGCATAGACCATCCCATTTGCTATTTTTCAAAAAAGTTCAAAAAACACCAACTCCATTACAGTACCATTGAAAAGGAGGCATTAGCTCTGTTATTGGCCTTAAAACACTTTGAGGTATACAGTTTTTAGGTTCCAGTCCCAGGCCGACGATCGTCTTCTCTGACCACAACCCTCTCGTGTTCTTGACTCAGATGCAAAACAACAACAACCGTCTCATGCGCTGGTCCTTACTGCTGCAGGACTTTAATATTCATATTCATTACAAAAAAGGGACAAGATAATGCAATGGCTGATGCTCTATCCCGATGTTAGGTATAAGCAAACCTTTACCTAAGGGGAAAATGTTTGTTTTTTTAGGGGGGGAGGTTTTATGACCAGGGTCATTCTTAGTAAGGGAATTGTTGTCAGATTATTTTGTTGTATATCTTTCCTCCTCCTCCTTTTGCTTTGTGTGGGTGTGGATTTGGGTGTGTCTCTGTATTTGGGTGTGTCTCTCTGTATGGGTGTGTCTCTGTGTATGGGTGTGTCTGAGGGATCGGCTACAGGTGATGTCTCTGGATTGGCCTATTCGAACTAATTGGCTACACCGATTGGACAAGAGGACACCGGAGACTTGATATACACCAGATGTCGGCAGCCGTCTCTCTCTCCACCTCTGCCACTCCCAACCAACCCAGCAGTCGGTTACTGGTCTTCGCATTGTTGTTAGTTGTGTGTGTAAATAACTTTGTAAATAACCCCCTGTAAATATTGAGCACTGGATAATAATAGTAGGAGTGAGAAGCCTGTTTATTTTCTAACCTTTTCTCCTGTTTTTGGTTAGGAGTTCAGGACAGATGTCATGTCTTTATGTTCATATTTTTATTTGAGTTGAAAGGGTAAGGTAGGGTTTTGTTAGAGGTTTTGTTTGTTGTTTTGGACACAGCTCACATCCGAAGGTAATAAATTGCTATCGTTTAACTTGGAAATGTTTGGTCAATGGTTTTGCTTGGGAATGGGAGGAGTGGGGGAGAACATTGTGTTATGCCTAGGTTCCCCTAGGCCAGGGGCGTAACATAATTTTGGGGCTTGTCTCTATTTTTGTGAAATATGGCGAGGTGTTGTGTTCATTAGTTGTTCTTTTGTCTACTTGTCTGTTTGGCAGTTTTTCTTTTGTGGTGGTGGCAACATGGAGTTTAAGATAGAGGACTTTACCACTAATCCTAGTAGGGACAAACTGGTGAGATGTCGGAAAGCTGATTTGCTGTTAATTGCAGATTTTTTTGATGTGCGTGTGCTATTACATGCCAAGAAAGAGGAGATGAAACAGCTCCTAATGGAAAAGCTGATGGAAAGGGGCCCCCACAGTGGAGTTTGAGCTGGGTGACTTTGCTGGTGTTCCTGCCCCACTCCAAGACCTGCCTCTCCATTCTGGCATGACCACGGAGGACTTAAAGTTAACTCTGCGGATAAGGGAGGTGGAGGTAAGAAACCGGTAGTTGGAGGTGGAGGCCATGCTGTTAAAGGTTAAGGCTCTGGAGATAGAGCGGGGAACCGCTGTACCTACCAGCCTGTTTTTGGTTAGGAGTTCAGGTCAGATGTCATGTCTTTATGTTCATATTTTTATTTGAGTTGAAAAGGTAAGGTAGGGTTTTGTTAGAGGTTTTGTTTGTTGTTTTGGGCACTGCTCACATCCGAAGATAATAAATTGCTATCGTTTAACTTTGAAATATTTGGTCACTGGTTTTGCTTTGGAATGGGAGGAGTGGGGGAGCACATTGTGTTATGCCTTGGTTCTCTAGGCCAGGGGCGTAACAATAACAAAAACCCAACTCCTCAAAAGGAGGAGTGATTAAACCAATCACAGCAGTACTACAGTTCTAGCCGGTGTTATGCCGAGTTCTGCACGCCTGCCGAGATCTGCGTCCCCCAAGCGGGAGCGCGCACAGGCTAAACGTAAACCCAGGAACAAATGATTTGTTGGGCAAACAACTCTGTACAATCAATATGATCCATGTTGGAGATGTTAACAGATTATAAGTCCATGCTAGTTTATAAGTGTTGCTCCTGCGGCAGCTTTATTAGGCTAAACGTAATGTTTAAGTATTGTAATATTTCTATGTCGGGCTTCGCTCTAAAACTGCAGCTTTATTGATTCATGTCTAAAAACATATTTGTGTGGGTAAAATCTTCGTCCTATTAAAAAAGGTTATAGCAGATCAGTAGTTTTGTGGTAAATGAAGGTTTTCATTGTGGTTCGTTGAATGTATGAATGTTGTCAATGTGTCACACTTTGTCAAGTCAAGCTCAATCTAATAAAATATCTGCTTATAATAATAGGTTTTGCAAACTTTGGTATGATTTGACCCACTCACACTTTTGCGTATGTGGATTTTCAATGTCATCTTAAAATAACCTGAAAGATGGACTAATGACAGCGTCTGGTTATAACGTGTGTTACCGTTAATCAGGGAGGGGGGTGCAATATTCGCAACGCTGAGGCGCCGAAATCTGCATCCCCCATTATTTGAGCCACACTGTTGCATTTTTTCATTGTCAGATTCATATTCACCTAAAACATTCAGGTATTAATTGAAAGCATCAGATTTTGGTGTTTATACCATTATACAAGCGCGACACAAACTCACTTACACTAACGTTACCTGGACGTGGCCAGAAGGTGACTAGAGCAAATTGGACAAGTGTCAAGCGGGACGTGATTTTAGGTTTGGAAACTAAACATCGTGCAACCATGGACTCTGAGCTATACAGAGAGATTTTGACATACAAACTTAATGGAAATTATAAAAGTGGACTGACAAAAGCACAGAAGTCCGAAATACGAAGAAAGGCGTCCACATATCACGTCGTAGGTTCATATCAATTAAGCTGGTTTGTAGACGTAGTAGTTTTATGAGAGCACATATATTTAGTTTTATGCACATATATTTAGAGTTATGACTACACATATGAGATATATGTGCCGTCATATGAAAACTTTTGTTATTGGCTAACATTAACTAATTATAGCTAACTTAGATATTATAGCTACAAAAATGTTAGCTATAATAACTAACGTTAGCTATACCAAGAGTACTGAGGGTATAATACTTCTATGAAGAATCATGCATTATAAAAGGTAGAACAATAACTTTCATGCAAAAAAGTTAATCAAAAGCTATAATTAATGTAGCATCAGGTTACGACAGACAGGGAGGTTTGATTGATTTTTTTTTTTTTTTAGGTAACCCTAGCTAAGGCATCTTTCAGAATGGTACTAAAATATATAATATATTCTATTCTTAACTGACTGTAAGTCCAGGCTTTTATCTTGCAAGATAATACCTTCTAAAGGTATGACATTCATCACATTGTTTGAGTAATTATTCAGTAATGAGGCCTGGGGTCAAAAAACTCTTATTGTGGCTATTCATAAGATACTTTTTTCCAATGCATCTTCTAGGAGAAGCCCTTTATTACAAAAAGAACCAGGACATCCAAACCAAGGTGGTTTGTGGCGTAGAATATGCCAATGCCATTTTTCTTGAGTTTCATGACAGCCCAACAGGAGGTCACAGTGGCCAGAAAAAAACCAGGGACGCAATTTACAAACGTTTTTTCTGGCCAGGGATGACCAAAGACAAAGATAAATGGGTAAGAATATCAATTATTATTTCCAAATCATACAAATTTAACATAGATTATTAACTATGTTACATCTCATTATTCCTCTATCAGACGTCTTATGTCCTTGAGATGTTCCAATCATCCATATTAAGAAAAAAATGTTTTTGCATTTAACATTGCTAACCATTCACAACATATTTCCTGACACATTATCTTTAATGGATTCCAAAATAATCTACTGACTGAATCAAAATTGGTTTGTGACATACTGTACAGTTTGAAATTTTAGTTTTTTAAATTCCAAATGGAAGCTACTTTTCTCATTATCTAACATTTTAAGTTAATATAAATGTATTATCTACTTATGTTTTACCCAGGTCTCAGAATGTGCAGTGTGCCAGTCAACTCAGCGGTTGATAAAGCAGGAGGTTCAGTATAATTCAATAAAGGTATTGCTTTATTTCATTATATATTAGTACTGTTACCTTATTACATTACTTTAAGCACAGTGTTTAACCCATTTTGTCACAGCTTTTAAATGAAGACATTAAATGGACTGTAATGAATCTCATTGTCAAGTTAAACTATATTGTGAAATATGCTATATATGTTTCCCTTGAATTTCAGAAACAAAAAGTAGTGCACTTGAATTCACTCCTATTTTTATTGTGTATCGTCCTCCAGTCCCTTATTCTGAATTTTGACTGAATTCTCTGATTTTCTAGCCGACTTAGTGCAGATAAAGTCGTCATAGTGGGCGATTTTAACATTCATGTAGATGCTGACAGTAACTCCCTCAACACGACATTTACTTCATTTGTACATTCAATTGGTTTCCCTCAAATTGTAAATGAACCCACTCACTGTTTTAGTCACACCCTAGACCTTGTCCTTGCATACGGTAATGATAAACTAACAGTATTTCCTCATAATTCTGTTCTCTCTGACCATTTCCTAATAACATTTGAATTTATTTATTGGGCTACACGGCAGCTATAAAGAAGTTTTGCTTCAGTAGATGTTTATCTGAAAACACTGAACAAATTTAAGGAAACGATCCCTTCATCTTTTACCTCAGCACGTACCGATATAACTGAGAGTAGCCTCATTAACTGTACTCCTGCACAAGAAGATTACCTTACTGATAATTATGCAGCATCTTTATGTTCCATACTTGATAGTGTTGCCCTCTAAAAAAGAAGGAATTAAATCTGAACAGGCGATCTCCATGGTATAGCTCGCAAACCTGCAATTTAAAGCAGGCGTCACGAAGACTAGAAAGGAAGTGGCGTTCCACTCATTTACAAGAATCACGCTTAGCCTGGAAAAAGAGTTTATACTTATACAAATTAGCCTCTTTAAAGCCAGAACAGCTTATTATTCATCACTAATAGAGGAAAACAAGAACAACCCCCGGTTTCTTTTCAGCACTGTAGCCAGGCTGACTAAGAGCCATAGTTTCAGCTGAGACTAGTATTCCCTCAACACTATGCAGCAATGACTTCATGACCTTCTTCACAAACAAAATCATAGCTATTACAAATAAAATTCACCAGACCCTCCCCACAAATACAACAGAATTAGAATCATCAGTAAGTCCTCAGTCCCTTTTACACTGCTTTGTGCCCATAGACCCTGCTGAATTAACTTCAACTATTATGGCATCTAAACCAACAACATGTCTGCTAGACCCTATTCCAGTTAGACTGCTCAAAGATGCTCTACCCTTATTAGACACGTTCGTATTAGATATCATTAATCTATCCTTACAAACAGGATATGTACCAAAGACCTATAAGGTAGTTGTAATCAAACCTCTACTTAAAAACCTAGTCTGGATCCAGATGTCTCATCCAATTACAGACCAATATCCAATCTCCCTTTTTTCTAAAATAGTTGAAAAAGTAGTTATAAATCAATTATGTGACCACCTGCACAGAAACGACTTGTTTGAAGAATTTCAGTCAGGATTTAGAGTTCATCATAGGACAGAAACCGCACTGATTAAAGTCACCAATGATCTTCTTCTGGCTTCAGATAACGGACTTGTCTCTATACTAGTTCTGCTAGATCTTAGTGCTGCATTTGACACCATTGATCACAGAATATTATTACAGAGACTAGAACATGTAATTGGAATTAAAGGAACAGCACTAAATTGGTTTAAATCGTATCTATCAGATAGATTCCAATTTGTTCATGTTAATGATGAATCTTTGACATACACAAAAGTTAGTTATGGAATTCCACAAGGCTCTGTATTAGGACCAATACTCTTTACTCTATATATGTCTCCCCTTGGCAACATTATTAGAAAACACTCTGTAAATTTTCACTGCTACGCTGATGACACGCAGTTATATCTATCTATGAAACCTGATGAAACAAATAAATTAATCAAACTACAAGCATGTCTTAAAGACATAAGGGACTGGATGACGTATAATTTTCTTCTTCTAAACTCAGATAAAACTGAAGTTATTGTATTTGGGCCTAATAGTCTAAGAGACATGTTTTCTAACCATATCGTTAGTTTAGATAACATAACTCTTGCCCCCAGTAGTACTGCAAGGAATCTCTGAGTCATTTTTGACCAGGATTTGTCATTTACCTCACACATAAAACAAATCACACATAAAACAAATCTCTAGAACAGCCCTCTTCCACCTAAGAAACATTGCCAAAATTAGGAGCATCCTGTCTCAAAGCGATGCTGAAAAACTGGTTCATGCATTTGTTCCTTCTAGATTGGACTACTGTAATTCTCTACTTTCAGGCTGCCCCAGTAACTCTCTAAAAAGCCTCCAATTAATCCAAAATGCTGCAGCAAGATTACTGACTGGGATTGGTAAGAGAGATCATATTTCACCTTCATTAGCTTCTCTCCATTGGCTTCCCATTAAATGTAGAACAGAATTTAAAACCTGTCTTCTTACCTATAAAGCTTTAAACGGTCAAGCCCCATCATATCTAAAAGATCTCTTAGTACCATATCATCCTACTAGACCTCTTTGTCCCAAAATGCAGGCCAAAAATAGAATGGGAGGCAGAGCCTTTAGCTATCAAGCTTCTCTTCTGTGGAACCAGCTCCCAGTCCAGATTCTGGAAGCAGACACCCTCTCTATTTTTAAGACTAGACTCAAAACCTTCCTCTTCAATAAACCTTATAGTTGGTTATAGTCATGCTGCTATGGGCTTAGACTGCTGGGGGACTCTGCACTGAGCCATTTCCTCTTCTCTTCATTCTCTCCTCTCACCCCACATCTATAATGTGACTACTGTATGACATTAACTCTGTCTTCTTTGTCCCGTAGTCGTCTCTCTCCCTGTCTTTCCCCCTCTCTCTCTCCCTGTCCACAGGTGTCCCCGGATTTGGCGCTGTGTGTCTTCCAGTGTGCAGCTACTGGTCCTACTAACCTGCTCAATGTTTTGTTGTTGCTTTTGTTGCTCTGTTCTTTTCTGTCTCCACTTTCCACTCAGCCCAACTGGTCAAGGCAGATGGCCGTCCACCCTGAGCCTGGTTCTGCTGGAGGTTTCTTCCGTTAAAGGGAGTTTTTCCTCTCCACTGTTGCCTATGGCTGCTCAAGGGGGATTTGTTGGGTTTTCTCTACATGTTTGTATAGTCTTGACTTTATTATGTAAAGTGCCCTGAGATGACCTTGTTGTAAATTGGCGCTATATAAATAAAGTTGAATTGAATTGAATTGTATCATCTTGTATCTACATTTGGATGCTGTCTACCTTAAGCGTCAATATATTCCTCTTAGTCTAAACCATGGTTATTTTGAACTCCTGTCATTCATTATTTTTCAGGTAACGCAGCCTTTTGAGCTCATTGGTAGGGACCTAATTGGCAAGTTGGCCCAAACAGACAATGGCAATCAATACGTGTGTGTCATGATTGACTACTACACAAAATGGCCACAAGCCTATCCTCTGCAGACCAAGACAGAAGAGGAAGTCACTGAAAAGATTTTGCAATTTGTGTACCAGTTTGAGGCGCCCAAGTGCATTTTGACTGACCAGGGCACTGAATTTGTTAATATGGTAATTTTGAACTTATTTTTATTCCTTGCATTTTTAATCTAATGTTATCATGTGTAATAATGTGGAATTGAACAATACACATGCTCGTAATTTTTGTCTTTTTAACAGGTCAACAAGAGTCTTTGTTCCAAACTTGGCATAAAGAGGAGTCTCTGTGCTCCATATCATCCCCAGACCAATGGTTTGGTAGAGAGAATGAATGGAACAGTGCAAAAGTAAGGAAAGCACAGCGTGAGCATGTAATATTTCAATACACAATTTGTGAAAGAAATGTTTTAATATAACTTTGGTGTTTTCATTTTGCAGGGCTCTCTGCAAGCCTGTTGGGACCAGGCCACAAACGTGGGATCAGTATCTCGATGCAGTCATGTTTGGACTAAGAACCAAAAAACAGATGACCACCACATTTTCCCCGTATTTCCTGATGTTTGGTAGGGAGGCGCGTTATCCTGCTGAGGTTCCTGATGACTACCAGGTATCTGAAATACAAAAGTATACTTATTGACATTCTAAATAATAAATGCAAGTTAAACTGATAGTCTGTAACAAATGAAATACTTCCAGTAACATTTCTTGTATGTTTTGGAGCAAATTTTTTAAACTCTCTTTTAAAACATGAAAACAGTCCCAAACATTCTTGCATGACTGTAGATGTTTATTCATTCATAATGTTTTGGTCTCTGGGACCTGGGTGTCATGTTTTTGTGTCATATTGTGTGTACCGTATTTGGATTATCAAAAACTGTATAATCTGTATAAAATTACATCTGTGGGTCCTACAGGACTGAAATTTCCTTTACAGCTTTACATTGCGTTATTGATCTATATATTGATGTTTTACAATGTGTACATAATAAAGGCATTTCCTGTTGCAACTAAAAATAAAATGACGGCCTTTTAATCTTTTACAGGTAATCAATGCTTATCTTACCATCCTCATCAGACAATATAACAAGAACAATGTAGATCAAGCAGCTGTTATTGACAGCTTTGAAATGACACGCATTTGGATGAAGAATACCTCCAAGCTCAAGGTTTAAAGAAAACTATGTTTTATGAATCATGATTTTAAATTATTCATGGCACTAACATATGGTGTATATTGCCAGAATGCCAATGTCTCATTACTTTTTATTCTTACAGAAATATGTATTTTATCTTCATTTGCAGAGACCCCATGAGCTATAAAATGATAGTGGGGCTTTTAAAAAGCACCATCACTGGATGTTAATAGTAAGTCCGTCTTTTGTGACTGTAAAAGATTTTTAATGGAGATCACCTCTTATTCTGTGATGTTGTGACTTAGTCTGATTGTAAAGTATAAATTTTTGGGAGACCAGTGATCTTTATCTGTACTACTGTATTTTTCAGTTATACTATACAATATTTAGGCTACATTGTAAATAATTATTTTAAATATTCTATCTGCCTTGTAACTTAACATGCAATGTTATGGTTTGACATCCCCAACTTAACACTTGTTTCCTTCTGAAAATGAAGGTAATGTGTCCTCAGGAAGGACAGTGTCTGTCTCTTGATCCACTTGGAGAAGGCAAGACAAACATGAAGAAGTGCCAGGATACAACAAGGTAAAAAATTAAATATTCACAATTCAATATTCAAAACAGTTAAAATATTCAAGTTACATTTTCGGAAAATATGATAATGAATTAAATGTATTTTGTTTCTTAAAGGGCATTCATGCGAAAGAGAGGATATAATGTGTCAAGATGGGCATGTAACACTCTTCCACATGGACATCAGAGAGACAGGACATCTGTCTTTGCCTTGAAAGTGAGTTACTGACTGTAGTGACAGATGTGCTTTTAATGCTAAATTCATTATGGCAACTTTTATTGTCTTGTGTGCACTTGGTTTTCTTCTATTTTTTGTTTTGCAATCCAAAAAATAACGTTAAAGCATGTTTAATTATCTTCAACAGTTTTGTGTATTTTCCTTTGAGACAATCCAAGAAAATAATTTGATATTGCTACAACTCTCCTCCATGAATCTGGTGGGTTTCTTCTAAGGTTTAAAATGTATTATTATATTTACTATTATGAAAGTCAGTCATTCAGCCAACAAAGTATCAATATTATTAAATCATTGTTTTTTCAGAAATGCACCATCTGCCATCATTGTGGATCAGGCTGCCACAATGGGTAAACAAAATATATATATATATATATGTGTGTGTGTGTGGACACATATATATAATTGTTGGTTTTAGAAATGGTGTGTGTTTAATAATACAATAATCAATGAATTTGAAACTTTAATGTCCTTTTTCCCTGTGAAGGTGGTATCACCATGGCAGAAGTCCAGCTGTGCCCCACTTGGGGGATAGACAGGCACTGGCTCGGAACAGGTGAGGCCACACAAACCAGGGCAGGGAGGAGAGGGACAACTGCTGCAGCGCAGGACCTGTACGGGACAGGTTTTAAAGGTGCGCTCTAATCAGTCCCAAGTGCAGGCAGCTGCCCCCTAACGCACTGGCTCCAGGTGAGGCCACAACAGGGAGAAGCAGCCAAAAACAGAGAACAGCCAAAAACAGACACAGCAAGGACAGAGAAAACACACAGATCATGACAGTTATGTTATTTGCAAAGCCGGTGATCCATTGTCTGGCATCAGTAAAACACCTTTCCTTAACTAGATTCAAGGTTAGCTTTTTTAAATATGTACTGCGAGATTGAAGGCACCGCTGGGAGCTTGTGTTGTTGTTGCTCCCTTTTTTGAAAATTCCAAACTATCAGTGTTATTCAGATCTGGGCCAGTGGGTCCAGTGAACCACAAGGTTAAGCCCCAATGTGATTATCACCGTCATGTGATCTACAGCCTGGGTATGAAAGAGGGCATTTGTCAGAGTGTAGTTTTCAGAAGCTGGATCGGACTGAGAGATACAACAGATCCACGGCTGGGTGAGTTCTACTCTCAACCAAATATGCTGAATCCATAGGAGTTTCGAGTTGAGACTGTGTCACAAAGTAGCAGCAAAACTTGAAGAATTTGTTGAGTTTAAGATAAATAGTAACGTGTTGTTATAGCCAGTAGCTATTGGAAAAAAACTTTCTTTCCATAACTTATATAACTGGAGATCAGTCGGTTTGTGACAGTCACACTTTGATGATTCACCGCCGCTGTTAGGAAACTCGTTTCAAACATTAGCAGCTATTCAGTTATTTGACAGTTTCTTATGAGCAGCCACGGATTGTGGAAACTAATGATAATATCTCTCATGCATTTAGTGGCTTTCTGAAGTTGGAGGGTGGAGGCCTGTTTTTATTAATCTCATTCAGTGTTTAATGCAGCATTAGTTTTAAAACAAAGAAGATTTCAGCTGACGTAAAACTCACCCTGTGCTAGAAGTTCCCGAGGTCTGATTTGTATGTTTCTCATGTTGGAAAATCTCCCCCTGAGCCTTTTTAAGGTGAGCAAAGAGACACAAATCAGTCCCTGTGGTCAAACTTGCTGAACCCCATATGAGCCAGAGTCATTTGGTTTTATCTGATCAGTCTTCATCAGGCTCTTTTTCACAGTCCTGTGTGATCTTCTTTCTTGCCCCATTTTAATCAATTCATACAGTCTGGTTCACTTTTTTATACAGTTCCTTTCAGTGTGGAACCATGTTGCATAAGACATATTAGAGACAAATGTGTGTTGTTGCTGCTGCTGACATTTGTGCACTTTGTGTTTCTTTGTGCATCATGTTTTAGACGTTTGTAATTTTGTTGTTTATTTCATGTTTGATCGTGGCAGAATTATCTCACTTCCCTTCTAACCTTTATCAGTACAGTGCTGGGCTTTGGGTTATGGATCCTCCTACATCAGGCCAAGCCAGTCAACCCAGCCAAGCATCAAGTTTTCAGTGGCTTTCTTTTGCTTACCAGGGACTCACTGAAATCCCTTATGAAACCATCCTAGCACAGGTGGACACCCTGGAGGTGCTGGACCTGAGCTACAATCTGCTGGATGAGTATCCTTTCTCTAATAACCAGAAGCTAAAAGACGAACCACTACAGCTCTTTGCTGTTAACATAGCCTGTTCACGTTCCAACAGGTCATGCACCAGAATTAGTACCTCTTCTTTAAATTGTATTTCTTTTTAGCATTAAGCAAATGCCAGCTCAGGAAAACAACATGCATAGTCCTTCACTATGAATTGATTTATTAGGAAGGATGAAGCCAAAATGATAAAAGTCAGGGTAATACTATGCACCACCTTACTGCTTCTATTTTAAGAGGAGAAGTTGCAGGCAGGTGCTGTTAATCCCCATCCGCTGATCAATTGTTGCTCAGCAGATGTGCCAACCTCTATAAAAGCAGAGGTTTTGGACGTTTTCAGCATTCAGCTGCAAAGTGGGAAACAAATAAGCAGGGGTGTTTGAGAAGCAGCTGTTTCTGTAAATTATTCAGAGAATGGTTATGAAACAGCATCTTAAAAACTGGAGCTTAACATTTTACAGTTGAAAATGGATGTCCACACTAAAAAGCATTCGAGTAGATGTTCCACCACATTCGCTCCAGGGTCAGACCGTGCAATTCTCAGAGAAATGCAAAAACCCAGGAGCTACACTGCAGACTCGACAGGCCTCACTGAGCAGCAACATTACAAGAAGGCTGAACAAATATGGTTTGTTCAAGAAGAGAAAGACCTAAAAAGAACACAAAAGCAATGCAGATAGGTTTATATGTCTATACAACATAATTTATCATAATAAAGGTTTTTGTTCAGAAGCAATGAAACAGTAACAAAACAATTTTTGTTACGTTTTCATGTCTGGATAAGATAAAGTGCACATTAAAAGCTTTGATTTTGTTTGTCTGAGGTTGTATTTGCCTAATATTAAGATCTGCTTTGATCAGATGAATTTAATTTTTTACACAAAAAACAATAGAAGAGGTGAACAAAGTTTAGTACATGACTGTAGTTAGAGAGACTTTAACAAAGCTGCAGTGGTCAGTATTTTCACATTAAATTTTCATTTGATATAACGTAAAAGATGTTGCTGTTATTTACTTTACAAATCCAAATGTTTCAGTTCTTAGACAGTCGACGTAGTCTTAATGAATCCGCTCAGCGACGGCTGTTTAGCACAGGGCAGGTGATGAAGGTGGTGGGGTTAACTGCTGCTGTTTCACTGAGTTCACTACTGTTTCACCCTCCCGCTGCTGCTGCCTGAGTGAGGCGCGTGAAAACAAGTCGCTGGTCATAAAAGCGTCATTGAATTGAAAGATGCCGCAACAGTCTTTAGAGCGAAGGAGAACTTCAGAGTCCTTGTTGGCGAAAGCCTGACGTGCCAACAGATTCAGCTAGTGTGACCTTTTACAGCGGCACCGGCTCAAATTGGAACCACCATCAGTTCCATCCGACATAAAGCTGTCCCGTCCTTTAGTGTGTAGTATTTTGTTCTCCTTCATTCAGTCTTTATTGGAACCCGGCTCTGCTGGGTCAGCTGGAGAAGCTCAGCACCCTGATTTTGGACTGCAATAACTACACATCTCATGTAAAGTTCCCCTACATGCCCAGCGTCACCACGGTGTGCGTCAACAAGAACAAAATCAACAACCTGCCCGTGTTTGTGGAGGAGGTCCGTCGAAAATTCCCAAACATCAAGTGAGCCTGGGATTGTAGGTTTCTGTTTCTCACTGTGTGTCCAACCCCAATGTTCATTCTTCTTCTTTTATGCCTGAAACTAGGATCCTCAGTATGATGAACAATGAGGCAGCACCGAGCTATTTTAATGGGGGAAGTCTGACCCAGTACAAAGACTACAGGTGACCACCAAGCTTCTGTATGAATAAACCATAAAGAAGAGCTCTCATTCATTTTGCTACTGCTACACTTAATTTCTGGACTTAGAGCTACATATTCTACTGGGGATTTCTTGTACCAATGAACATTGAACTTTATCTTTATCTTTAAAAGCAGCATCGATATATCATAAGTGGGGTCTGTTAAATTGGACTTTTACAAGTGGTAGATCTTCAGGGTCGGTGTCAAGCAGCTTGCTGAGAAACAACAGCAAAACGGCTTTCAGAAAACCTCCACTATGAAATTAGTTCATCTTCAAGCTGGAGAGGGACAAACAGCATAAAGTAAAAAAAAGTCAAAAGGGGTTTGTGCAACGGCGCACGGAAAGCATGGTTCAGACCTCTGCACTGACTGTTAGAAACACGACTAACTGAACTTCATCAGCTTTGTCCCACTGTGTTGTTCAGTCACGGAACCTATTTTCACAACAGTTGTAGAATATCTGAGCTTTGGTTATGTGCCTCTGTCAGATCAATGTCTCTTACAGTTGGAATAACACTGCCCTCCAGCTCTGAAAGTGTGTTATTGCCAAGTGTGTTATGTGAAATACAACTGAAAATAAAGTGACGGTTCAGTTGGATGATAAAGTCTGATATCAATTTATCCCAAGAATGACTCCTGCTTTCATTTCATTTTACTGCCACGCTCAAGTCTTTAAGCCCATTCACCTTTAAAACCACACATTTATTAAGTTGAGTTCATTCAACATATTTCCATGTGAAGCAGGTGAAATCACACTTTTGATAATTTAAATTGAATCTGCAAAAACTCAGTGTGTTAAAACTCAGTGTAGTGAATCTGTTATGTGACACGTGTTTATGGTGATTTTTCTTTATGCCTTTCTAGACAATATGTCATAAGCCAGATCCCAGGTCTGGAGATTCTGGATGACACGGAGGTCGTGGAGAAGGAGAGAGTCCAAGCTAGAAAAACCTACAGGCTGCAGCAGAGCAGACACAGCAGCCGAAAGAGGAAGGACGATTTGTCCAGAAAACACTGACACATGAAGGAAAAGTCACATTCTGTCATAGCTTATACTGGCTGTCAGATCCTGTATCTCAGACACATTGTGTGCTCTGCTCCTTCCAGTGTGTGTGACGTCTACATTAAATTCTATTAAGCCTCTTTCACACATGCACTAGTATCCTGACATTCACATCAATTTCACACAATGTCTGGAGCTTATATGGGAAAGAGGCTTTGGTTTGAATTAAATGCTAAATGCTCTGCACTTATAAAGCGCTTTCCTACCTGTGCTGCTTGTTATCTCCCCCTGCTATGCAGCTGGCCAACACTCACCGGGAGCAACTATGACACTTCGACACGTTCAAACCACCAACTGTAGGACTGGTGGACGGCCGGGCTACCCGCTGCGCTACCCACTGCACCACAGCCAACTACAGTGTTCACCAGTAGGAGAAGCTGGTCAAAGTGAAAGGGAAGTGAAATGTGGAAGTATCAGCGTCCCAGGGCACTGACGTTACTCATGGACACGAGCAGGCGGGATTGGTGGGGGGGCCTCTGCCTCTTGGGCCGCCGCCAGCCCACAGTATTGATCCAGTAATGTCATTCATCATTTCACCGATGTATGTTGACTGTCACTATACTTTACCTTCACTGCCTGATGTATTTTAAAATCAAAAGAATTTAACTTTGACATTAGTCGTTTTCTCAGCACAGTCAAAATAACTTGACTGAATCTGCTGGTAATGTAGAATGGAAAAGAATAAAAATTGTAGAAAAAATGAATTGACTCAAGTCTTATGAAAAAGTCCTTTCACTATTATTAAATGTATTTAAAAATGCATGATAATGTTTCATGGATCAACTGGGAAAAGTTTTGTTTTTTAAAAAGGTCACAAATTTGATATGGTCATCATGCATTATCTGCCATGATCATTTAAATACGTTTCATGGACGAGCGATCAACGATCCCTTTGTGTTGTGTGAACACAGTTAACCCCCCCACCCCCCCCCCGAAGCTTCACTTTCATCTACAGATATTCCAGCAGCTTGTGCTCCCAATAAAATCATCCATGTTCTGAGCTCTGACCTTTTCAAAGACACGAGGGAAACGGAAGCACTGACGTAAAATATCAGGCTATTACCATAAACCTCGCAGCATTTCATGTGAGGTGTAATTGGGATGAAGACGCAGTGGAATCTCAGAACTTGCACTCGTATCACACAGTTTCATTTGTGCATGCTAACTTATGAAATTTAGATGGACAGAAATTTGGACCATCACTATAAATCACTACGGTGTAAGGCTGTTCCGCTGTCGTGTGTATTTCGTTGTATTTTCCATATCTCCAGCATAGTGCTTGTATGATGTAAACATTTTTGCCAAAGGCTCCAACAGACTCTACGATCACAGCCAGTGAGGGAGAAAAGTGAAGATCACCTTATGTGTTCTGCATATGATAATGGAAAGTTATGGATCTTACATTTAAGGCTGTGTGACAGACTCTAAATCAGTTACCTGCTTTGGTTTAAGCTGCCACTGCTCAGCCACATGAGATGCACAAGATTTATTTCTATTGTTTTTGCATAGACGCCGTATTGGGTGGCCCCCAGGAAAGCCAGGCACACCCCAGGTAAATTTAGCTCTCACTTTCTGACTTAACAAGCTTTTGGTCTGGGACATAAAACCATCAGTCGGTTTAATACTAAAACTAAATTACTAAGTGTTGTCTTTCCTGCCTGTGACTATGAGATCATAGAGAAATGTATGAGAAATGAAAACAATTACTTTAGCAGCACCTGTAGATAATTGAGACTTAAGGAGTTTAAATGTTTGATTTTTATCCTTGTAAATGACCCCGTCACTGAAGGATTGTGTTTATACGGTGGTGTTATGTACAGAAAACCGTACTGTACATTTTACCACGGTCGGGCTCAGCACCGTTTCTCTTCAACAGTGTCTTCAACTGCACTTTTTTAACTGACATTAGCTCCTCGCACGTCTCAAGTCCTCCTCATCTGCTTTATTGTCGATTTTTGTTAAGGAGTTAAGAAAAGTTGTGTGTCCAGACACCAAACTGCTTTTACGCTGTGTCTTTGGACACTCTTCAGATCCCTGTAGGTGCAGATCATTTGGATCTGAAAATGAATTTTTGGATTGATTTGTGTTTGTCACTTACCTTTTGATGGTAAACTACCGGAACGCCCACTGGAGGGCAGACAGCTTCTGTGCATGGGAATGGTGCAGCACCATGTGTGGCTCCAGAGTCGAAGCCGGAGTGTGCTCCAGGTCACCCAGGCTGGTGATGGGCTTTTTATCAGCGAGGGGAATGGTCCAGGTTTACTTGCTGTGGGTCCGCTGGGACACGACACTGCAGTGAAGGCTCCAAACCTTCCTCTCTGATAAACCTTATAATTGGTTCTAGTCCTGCTGGGGGACCAACCCCTGATGCACTGAGACACTTTCCTCCTCTCAGCCCACATCTATATGTCACCACTGTAGGACATTAACTCTGTGTCTTCTTTGTCCTGTAGTCGTCTGTCTCTTTCTCTGTCTCCCTCTCTCATGCAATCCTGCCCCTCAAGATAAGACAAGATAATAAGAAGATAAGAAGAAGACAAGATAAGACAACCATTTTGTTCCCCTATAAGGACTGTGAGTAAAGCAAACAACCAACATCTGGTCTATAGACTTCAGATCAACTCAAAATCGGTAAATCCACCTTTCTGTCTGATGCTAATTGCATGAATGTCCCTCCGCCAACGGTTGCCCCATTTTTTTATCGCTCACCAGCCCCAGAACTGCCTCTTAAATCACACTTGCAAATGTCCTCTTATCAAGGCTCTTCCAGCCAGCCAAGGACAGCAAAACAGTATAGCCATAAACTCAGCAATGCAAGCTCACAGGGAAGAAAAGAGTTTTATTTTGAACTCAGAACTTCAAAACAGATATACCGGAACCATCAGCTTTCATAAAAGTAACACCAATGTGACAGTAGACAATTTAGCGCAATAAGATACAACTCTGTATATTGTACAGCAGAGACCCACTGAATTATAGATTTATGTGATTAATCCATAATGATGAGAGAGAGTAACGTTTGCAACATTGCCATTCTTTGGTGGAATCTATAAGTGCACCCCAGGTGGTACTGATCCATATAGAAATTACCGGTGTTCATGTAGTTGTCTGAAAGTTAAAATAACAACGTCTTATTCTTTTGTTAGTTTCGTACATGATACAGGTCACATATTTATGCACAGCACGTACACACGTAGATGATTGTGTTACAAAGACATGAATCTGTTCATCAGAACCTCCACGTGTATGTCAATATGAAACATCAACAATTACTCGCGTCCGATCCTGTAGTTTAAGCATTTTTAACCTCCACAGTAACATGAATAATGAACCAGTTGAAATATATATATTCTTATTATGTGAAGGAATTTGGGCTTGATGAAAAATCCATTCTAAATTTAAGATTAAATTAAACAAAGGATTTGTCCAGGAGGATCCACCCAGCACCCTGCCCTACCTAACCCTGACCATGTAATGCTGCTCCCTCCATCGATGAGGCGGCTGTTTAATGCTGCAGTGTCTCACCCATTTCTCTCCCTCGCTGACCCCAGACCTCGGCCTCCCTCTGCTGCTCAGCCACCTTGCTGTTCTGTGAGTCTGTGCTCAGGTTTCAGCCAGTGGCTCCTTTCCACAAAACCTCTGTCAGGCAAAGAACATTCACCTGAACATACATTTCTTTTCAAAACATAACAAAAACGGTTGATATTTGTGTTTATATCGACAGCACACATATTTCTGATTGATTCAAAACTAATAAGAAACATTTAAGTTGATATTTTGCTTTGCACCTCAAATATCACCCCACTGACTTGTCAGGAACTGTGCACATGTACAATACAGGCTTATACATGTGGCTGACAGCAGGCTGATTTACACTGTCACCGGCCCGAGGAACTTTGCGGAACCATGCTGCACCGACACAGTTGGAAGGCAAAACCTGAGAATTGTGAGCCACTTCCACACATTGTTTCCCTCCTGTTGACACATGCCAACTTCTTACCCCATGCTTTGTTGTTTTAGTGACTCCTTCTCGACTTTCTGTGCATTCATATCGTGGCTCCTTTCACCACTATTTATCTAATCTTGGTTCCTTCCTCTGCTGGCACTCGACTCGCTGCTTTGTTGCTCGATGTTCTTTCCACAACCTCTCCGTGTCTTTAAATGCCCGTCTCGTTCTCTTTGTCTCTCCACAGCTCTCTGCTGCAGACTTGTCTTTTACTTGCAGATTGTGAGCATTGGGGTGCCAAACTGGCTAATGGCACGAGGACCACGAGGCCCAGCTGGCTGACCGGCCATTCAGCTCTGCACCAGGCAGGAGCAGCAGGATGAAATTATCAAATGTGTAGAAAGAATAAATCTAATATAACTAGTAACATGTTTGCATTAGAAACAATGTACTTCATATAATAAACTGCATGGTACATAAGACTAGATAAACTTGTGCATGTAACAAAGTAACAATATAGAAACCGATGAGCTATAAATAGTCTTTAAAAGGACAGCAGCGGTTCCTTCCAATGAAGAACAGTCTTTGAGATGTGTGAACTAAGACTCCCCGTGCAATGTCTGAATTTGGCTTATCCAACAATTCAAATAGACACCACATGTGCCAATGTGTCCAGACCTCCCACAACATCCCACTCCTTAAGATTATTGAAACGCAGAAATCAGGGGATGTTTAAAGAATGTATTAATTGGCGCTATATAAATAAAGTTTAATTAAATTGAATTGAATTGAATATATAGAAAAACCTGATGCAGTTTACAAGGATATTTGTTTTCTAGCAGGACAATGACCCCAAGAAAACAGGCAAAACTTCACACAACTAACTTAAGATGATAGGGTTCCTGTTGTGGACTGGCCTAGTCTGGGCCCAGACCTTAACCCAACTGAAAATTTTGGCTGGACTTAAAAGTACTATTCACTCATGATCCTGTTGAACTTGAGAGAACTTCTGCAGTTTTGAGGAGAAACATGGGGAAAACTAAAGCTAAGTGAGATCTCACCAAACAGACTCAATGCCGTGACCACCGCCAAAGGTGCATTTACTGACCTGAACAGGTTGATTACCTAATGTGATAACTTACAGGCATTGTACAATGCAGAGTCACAAAAAGTATCTGAAGATGGACAGGTAATGTGGTTTTGAGGCTCCCACTCTTACTGGTAGGAAGTGAGAAAACTGGAGAAAACAAAGAGAAAGGTCATGGAGTGAAAAATCTGCAGCAGGAGGATGTTTGTGACTGGATCACTATCTGTGTTTTTGGACCTACATCCATTTCCGGCCTGTACACCGGGAATGGAGGAGTGAGGATGGGAGGAGGCATAATTAGCCCAATCGAAAGCACTCATGCTCTTTAGTATAATGCAACCTTGAAGTTAAAACTGTTTAATGACTATTTCTAGAATCCTTACAATCCCCAGATGACCAGTGCCTTTTACCGCAGTTCTTTTTCCTGCTAAACGTGTTTTTGGATGGAACATTCGCCTCTGCACAGATCCTGCTCTTTTTGCTTGTTCACAGTTTGCAAAATGCTGACCTGCCTGAGACCGGACTGCTTCCTTCAGCTGCATCTGCAGATGAAACGAGAAGAATGCAAATCAAACTGTCAGCCTGTGCGTGTTTCCTCAGCCTTTTGTTGCACTAAATCTTCGGTGGAAGGCCAGTGGTGATTTGCAGACATCCTGTTTAGGTAAGCAACTGTCTGAGTCTCTTGTCTGTCTTTTCCAACAGGAGCTATCAGTGCTCCTACCTCATGTGACCTTTGAACGGCTGCTTATCTGCAGACACCGTCCCTCCTGGTGTTTCACACTATAACAGAAAGAGAACAGATGTTGGTCACCACCAACAATCATGTAGAAGGTCACTATCCTACAGCGTGGACAGAACTGTTATATATGTAGTTTCTTCGTTGCCCTTTTGTTAAATGTTTTGAAACTTTGTTAGCGAAATGTTTTGTGAGAGTTCTTTGAATGTTTGCCAACAGTCCTGATCTGTTCAAGTTCAGGTAAAAATTATCTTTTATTTTAAAGGAACATTCCCTGATTTTTTGGGGGGGAAAACTGAAGGCTCTCAAACTCTCCCCGTAGAAAGTGTATTAAATTGTGCATTTAGGTCAGAGCAGATATCTCCATCTTAGGCTGTGGTGCCCCCTGTTTATCTTTACATTAGACCTTTTTGTTGTAAATAAATAAATCAATGACTTACATAGGGAATATCTTGGATATGTACAGTGACACAGCTTCATGCAAATGTTTGGCTATCCCAGGGTAAATGACATGTTTTGTGGATTTTTTAAATGAAAAATGTAAATAAAGACAAACACACATTAGATAGACCTTTTCCTCTAATTTTAATTCACTGTTATTGCTGCTTGGACAAACAGTCATTTGGCTTGTGCAGAGTTTGGGCCTCGACCAACAGTAACTACTGTTATCAGCTCAGTGCTCTGATGTCCACAGGCCGATGTCCTGTGTGTCACTTTCTGTCAACCATGTGTGTATGTTGAGTAGCTAAGTAAACAGGTTGCAATTTAACTGAACTGAGGTTGAAAACGTAAAATTACAAATAAATTGCTTTATTTGTCATTATACACACAAGGTTTACAACAGAATTACACAAAGAACACAAATTCGTACAAAGAATAGATCTATTGCTGCCTCAGTGACTTTCTTAAACTCAATCACAGCATTCAAAATCATCCCCTACTCACTATGTGGTGTGTTGTACCATTTAGAAGTAGGGTCCAATTGTGGTAAATAGTAAATGTTCTGAACTTATCTGTGCTTTTCTACCTGTTGGTACTCAAAGTGCTTCACACAGATCTTATCTACCCATTCACACTCACACATTTATACATGGATGGTGGAGCTGCCATGCAGCTGGCCAACACATCAACAGGAGCAAGTAAGTGGGGGTTCAGTGTCTTGCTCAAGGACACTTTCTTATGTGAGAAGCAGGGGAGCAGGGGATCAAACCAAAAACTGTAGGATTGGTGGACGACCCCGCTACCAACTGCACCACAGTCGCCACCCTTAGTGTCTGCAATAGTGCAGTATCCAACCATTCAACTTTATTTCTCTGTTCTTTTCTCTCTCCACTTTCCTCTCACCCCAACCGGTCAAGGCAGACGTCCTCCCACCCTGAGCCTGGTTCTGCTGGAGGTTTCTTCTGTTAAAAGGAGTTTTTCCTCTCCACTGTTGCCTATAGCTGCTCGAGGCGATTTGTTGGGCTTTAAATGTTTTTATGACGTAAAGTGCCCTGAGATGACCTTGTTGTAACTTGCAAACATATAAATAAAGTTGAATTGAATTGATTTGAAATATTTATATGTCGCTGGTTCCACAGGAGAGGATCTTGATATCTAAAGGCTCTGCCTCCCATTCTGGGAACCACAAGTAGGCTTGCATTCTGAGACCGAAGTGGTCTATTAGGATGATCTGGTACCAGGAGATTTTTAGGTAGGATGGAGCTTTATAGGTAAGAAGAAGGGTTTTAAATTCTATTTTGCATTTAATTGGAACCCAATGGAGAGTAGCTAATGAAGGTGAAATATGATATCTCTTACCAATCCCAGTCAGTAATCTTGCTGCAGCATTTTGGATTAATTGGAGGCTTTTTAGAGAGTTACTGGGGCAGCCTGAAAGTAGAGAATTACAGTAGTCCAATGTAGAAGGAACAAATGCATGGACCAGTTTTTCAGCATCGCTTTGAGACAGGATGCTCCTAATTTTGGCAATGTTTCTTAGATGGAAGAAGGCTGTTCTAGAGATTTGTTTTATGTGTGAGCTAAATGACAAATCCTGGTCAAAAATGACTCCAAGATTCCTTGTAGTACAACTGGGGGCCAGAGTTATGTCATCTAAAGTAGTGATATGGTTGGAAAACATGTTTCTTAGACTTTAAGGCCCAAATACAATAACTTCAGTTGAGTTTAGAAGAAGAAAATTATACGTCATCCAGTCCCTTATATCTTTTAGACATGCTTGTAGTTTGATTAATTGATTTGTTTCATTCGGTTTCATAGATAGATATAACTGTGTGTCATCAGCGTAACAATGAAATGAGTCTTTTCTAATAATCTTGCCAAGGGGAGACATATATAGCGTAAAGACTATTGGTCCTGACACAGAGCCTTGTGGAACTCCATAACTAACTTTTGTGTATGTGGAAGATTCATCATTAACATGAACAAATTGGAATCTATCTGATAGATAAGATTTAAACCAATTTAGTGCAGTTCCTTTAATTCCAATAACATGTTCCAGTTTTTGTAATAAAATGTTGGTGATCAATGGTGTTAAATGGAGCACTAAGATCTAACAGAACTAGTAATGTTAAGGGAAAACTAGTCTCTACAGGGGTTGTTCTTATTTTCCTGTATTAGTGATGAATAATAAGCTGTTCTGGCTTTATGGAGGCTAATTTGTATAAGTATAAACTTTTTTTCCAGGCTAAGCGTGATTCTTGTGAATGAGTGGAACGCCACTTCCTTTCTAGTCTTCATGACGCCTGCTTTAAATTGCGGGTTTGCGAGCTATACCATGGAGATCGCCTGTTCAGAATTACTGCCTTCTTTTTTAAAGGGCAACACTATCAAGTATGGAACGTAAAGATGCTGCATATTATCAGTCAGGTAATCAACCTGTACAGGAGTACAGTTAATGAGGCTACTCTCAGTTATATCAGTACATGTTGAAATAAAAGATGAAGGGATCATTTCCTTAAATTTGTTCACAGTGTTTTCAGATAAATACCTACTGAAGCAAAACTTTTTTCTAGCTGCTGTATAATCCATTAAATTAAATTCAAATGTTATTAGAAAATGGTCAGAGAGAACAGAATTATGGGGAAATACTTTTAAATTATTATTATGTATGCAAGAACAAGGTCTAGGGTGTGACTAAAACAATGAGTGGGTACTTTTACATTTGGAGAGAAACCAATTGAATGTAATAATGAAGTAAATGCTGTGTTGAGGGAGTTACTGTCAGCATCTACAACAAATCAATAACATCAATAACAAATAGAAGTGAAGAAAGAGTGAGACTCTGAAATGAGTTATAACTATGTTTAGGTCTAGGGTTTATTAATAAGCTTGAGTGATAGATTGCTGCTACTCCTCCACCTCGGCCTGAGTTTCTAGGAACATGATAGTTAATATGACTTGGGGGGGTCGACTCATTTAAACTGAAATATTTTTCCTTCTGCAACCAGGTTTCAGTGAGACAAAATAAATCGAATTGATGATCGTTTATCAAGTCATTTATTAACAGAGATTTAGATGAGAGAGATTTGATATTTAATAATCCACATTTAATTGTTTTAGATTTTTCTTCAGTAAGAGGAGCAGTCCTGATTTTTATTAAGTTACTGTGACTCCTCTTAAGTTACTATGACTCCTTTTAGGTAAAAATAATTACACGTACTTTCAGTCAATAAACCCACAATGCACTGCTGCCCATTTTAGAAATAAGAAAATCACACAGCTCAAACAGCTGTTGGTAATAATAATATTCATAATACATTTTATTTATAAACACCTTTCAAAAACACTCAAAGACACTGTACAATCAACCAACATGATGAACCAACAGTTTGTAAGTAGGAGAAATGTTAATTGACTTCAGACACACCCATGTGGAAGTGGAAACCGACTTTAACACTCACCATCCCAATGGTTTATATCATTTCTATAGGAAAGACAATGTCTCATATGTAGGAAAGACATACAGAAAGCTGTCATCAAAATGCTTTTTTCAAACCTTTTAGGCTCAAACTACAGTATAAATGCAATGCTGCTACTTTTGCTTCTTTAAAACTTGACTTCATTCATTCATCTCATTGAAAGACCTCGAGTCAGAACGACACACGTGGAGAAAGTGTAAAGTTGTCTGAAAAGTAAAACTAGACACTAGACGTTTTCGGCAGTTTAATTAACAAAACATTCATGTTTACAGTAAGATGACCAAAAAATCTCAAGGATGGAAGTGTGACCATGTCTGATGCAGCCTGATGCCACATCCCAAAGCCGGAACATCAGGAGCCTGAGCCTGACCTGGGCCTTGATGACCGTCGATTAGTCATTTTCAAAGAACATAATGTTTAGCAGATTCTTCATTTGTGCGTTCGTTTGTGTGTGTGAAGTGTATTGTGTGCTGTGAATAGAGGGAAGGAAGTCAGAGTTTCCTTTCCTTCAACATAACGCCAAAGTTTTATGATCCCCAGTGTGTGTGTTTTTGTGGTGTTCACTTCCCTGCTTATCGGTGCTTGGACCAGGTAACACACACGTGACGCACACAAACGTTTTCTTCAATGACCACATTCATTTACCACCAGGCATGACGCTCACACACCCACAATCATTCAGACCCTTTGCTACCAGTTCAAAATGTGGAAAGGTGCAATTATATTTTTCTTGAAATCAGTCTAGAAGTTTACTGGAGGCCAACTGATGCCAAAACAAAGAGGCACAGCCAAGGCTTGCAGCGTTGAAATACAGAGGCGGAGGAGACGGTAGAGGGTGAGAATCGAGGCCATGCTGCTGCTGGTGAGATGAGGCAGCAGAAGAGGTGGAGGATATGCAAAGGACAGTTTTAACAAACTGATCGGCTTGACGAATAAGGGAAGAATAATCATTGGCCAAAAGGTGGCTTCCTTTTTCAATTTGGTCCAGAGCTTTATTTGGATTGATTGCATAATAGAAAGGTTCACAGCTGTGTATGTAAGCCCCCACAATTCAGTCTGTCAGTGCATAAAGTCCAAAGAACTGTGGACCTCCATGATATGTGGTGAGGCAGAGGTCAGGACAAGTGTATTTCTAAAGATCTTCCAACATAGATTTACATTTATGTTTGTGCAAATAAAGGACGTACAACATGTTACAACACGTGAGAAAGGTGAAAACTCTACTCTCTGTTTATTTCTCAGGTCAAAGTGGGTGGTGGAGTTGTACTGTAGGAAGAGGTGGTTCTAAAGATGTGGCCGCTTCTTTCATTATAAATAGGTTCAGGACAGGACTGTGTAGACTCCATTTCCTGAACAGGCAGGGGTCCTTCAAGATCTGCTGCAAACTTGTCGTTCTGCCAGCCTGTGCTGCTCTGTGCTCAGAAGGCAGCGTTAAGACGACAGACGTTGCACAGCTGGACAGGCTGGGGAGGAAAGCCGTCTCTGTGCTGGGAACCGAACCAGAGCCTCTTACATCAGTGGCTGCGAGAAGGACCCTCGATAAACTCCTGGCCATCATGGACAACGCTAAGCACGCGCCACACAGCGCCATCACCACAAAGAGAAGAGCTGTCTAGTCCCGCTCCAACTTTGTCCCCCAGGCCATCAGACTGTTCGACTTATGTCAGCAGCACAAGGCCGAACACTGCGTCGTTTAGGCTGTGTAACCCCGACCTTTATCACGATTATCACACAACACTTGAATACTGAGCTAACCTGGTGCAGACGGGTGTATTAGCGCTATTCCATTTTCTCCGATTCATTTTCAGTTTCTTTCATGCATATTTAAGCTGAGTATGTTGGATCCCTTAAAGTTCCCTGCCAATATAAAGTGTCTGTCTATCTACAAACTGCACAGATGTACCAAATAAAGTGGCCAGTGAGTGTTTCTCGGTTTAAAAGTGCTGCGTAAAGTTCGGGTTATTGCGTGGAGCTACATCAAGCCTTCTTCTTTGCATGAGCCACAACAGGATGTGATTCCCAGAGGCAGCATTCCACTTCTATCAGCCTATCGGCCTGTTGTCGGCTGCTGTCCACGGTCCATCTCAAAGCTTCTCACCAAGCCTTTAAAACCAGGAGACTGTAGAATAACAGGGAAGAAAGCGTCAACTTTCTGTTCTCACAGTGGGAAATTAGACTGTGAAGCTGCTGCTCTGCATTTCATTCAGATAACGGAGGTTCTGTAAAATCTGCTCCTGTATCATCTCCCCTGTCTGTAGATTGGTGGTTGCCATGGAAATACAGCAAGCCTGGGCTCCAAATTCCAAAGCGTTGAACCATCATGAACTCAGCATAAAGCCATGTGTGTTCACCAACGCTCAACCTTCAACCAGTGGTTCCAGTTAATTAGACAGAGTTGAGCTCTTGTCTGAGGTTGATTGACTTCCCCCAGCCACAGCGCAGAGTCGAACGTTTGACAGTTTGAAAGAGAGATAAGCGTTAACTGAAAGTCAGACGTGAGTACGAGGAAAACTGTCTGTGCACGATAAGCTGCCGAAACAGTTCCTGTTTCGAACAAATGAAAAGGAAAGAAAAGCACCAAGAATATTTACATGGAAACCCACAGCACAGACAGCTTGAGACAGGTCAACTTCTCAACCTGATCATTCGAAGTTCTGACACTTCAAATTAAAGTTATAAAGCATATCTGTATTAACAGGCCTTCCCCCTCACATGGACTGTAGGGTCCATCACTCTGATGCAGAGACAGAGGCCTCACATACATACATCCATTCGTCTCATCCCAATCCAAGCGCCACAGCTCATAATAAATGCATGTGCAGATTTCTATGTTGTCCCTGATGAAAAGTTGGCAGAGGGAGGAACTCTCTTCCCATCAGCCTCAACAGTTCCTGGGAACGTGGACGTGTTGCGACGGTTCTGCAATCAGCCAGCGACTGCTCTCAGTCAGGAAATGTTCAGTCGGATTCTCTGCTCGCCTCCGTCATCACTTCTTCCTCTGTTACACTCGTCTGCTCTAATTATGCACGATCTGCCTTTCAGGAGGAGGACGGCAGAAAAGGGAAGAGAAATGAAATGTTCCTCTGTCTTGGAAAACACAAAGGGAGGAGAGGCTCAGTCTCTTCATGACTGGAGGACATAAATATTTCACGGCGGCATGTTCGCCTCCGCTGAACATGACCAGTCAAGTGAGTGACGTGCTGCATATTTGTGACAGGCCTTTACCTTGCTTGCACACGTCGACTGGCTCAGAGCTCCTGAGGCCGTTTAGTGTGTCACACACACTGGAGAGTTCACGGGGATGTTCCGAGAAGCTTCCGGAACAAATAATCCCAGTTGGATTAGAACATAATAAAGCCGCTAACAATATTCCCCAATGTCTGGGCCTGTAATTTGAGCCCATCCAGCCATTCAGGTGGATCTAACCAGCTGCAGGCGTGTGTGCTGCCACTCACAGGTACTTCCCATGATGCCCCTGTCTGCTCAGGTCTGCAGAGACCTTCAGAGACCTTCAGAGACCTTCCTGCGTCTCTTTGTGGCCTTATTCCTCAGAGGGGTTTGGAAAAAGCCCCCCTGCCAAAATAGCTGCTTAAAAGACTTCCTGACATCTGGCCACGACAGTCACTGGGGGACTGGTCATTCACCGGTTTATTTCCTCCACATGAAGTATGAGCAGCCCCACTGAGCCTTCAAAATAAAACTAGTTATACAGGCCGTATGAAACCGTATAGAACCTGATGGAAACGTTATGCCTCAGCTAAATATATATTTATTATGAAGTGTCTTTAGATTCAAATGCCATTCAGAAGTCTGTGTCCAGTGAAAGCAGCAGAAGGTACAAAGGTGGAGGGACTCGGGCGGGGGGTTGTTCCCTGGTTCTCTGGCAGGATTACTCAACAGGACGGACTGTGCATTTCAAGCAGATAACGGGGACACAGTTGGCCCGGAAGGGCCCGGCCCGGCACGGCACAGCCCGGCCCGGTTTCGCTTGTGCCGCTCATCAGTTCGCATCTGGTCCGACTCCATCTGTCTCCGACCTGCCGATGTGACAGAAATCCACGGCAGGAAACATGCACAGAGATCAAAGCTTTGAATTAGTTCGGCCCGGTGCCGAAGCGCGTCAAGAGGCGCAGTAACGCAGAGCGAGACCGGAAACGGAGCGAGGCCTTTTCAAAATAAATGACCCGCATTTCACCTTGGCACTTCAACTTCTCAAGACTGTAATTTCAGCGTTTTTAAAGCGTAAGAGCCCCATTTAAATAATTCAAACATACATTCAACATGTTGTAATACAAGCACTAAATGAAAAAAATAGGCTATAAGCAAGGTTACTAGGATTACTAATGAAGGGGCAGGTTAAAAAATCCTGCCTGTTTGAGTATTCCTGTAACGAAATTCAAACCAAAGGGTTTGTTGTTTTAATCTTTATTATATTATTTTTATTATTTTTTATTACATTAATATGATGATGATGATGATGATAATAATAATAATAATAATAATAATAATAATAATAATAATAATAATAATTTTATCATATTTATTCAAACTTTCATATTACATGCATTGACTGTGGGTTAGGAAACCTCCCACCATCTTATTTCTATGTACTACTGAGTTGATTTAGGCTAAATAAGAAGGCAGACACAGTTTTATTTGAGTTTGGTGCAGAAAGACTTCCAGCTATTAGCCTTTTTAATATCTTCAAGTGTTTGTGCATAATCAGTTTTATTTTTATTCCCTTTTTGGAATTTCTGTTCTCCTTCAGCTGAATAGTCAGAGACTGTTTGGGGGACATTGCTCAGCATGTGTGTTGAAGCCGTCTGCTGCTCATGGTGAAGACATTTTTCACATACGACATGCTGTTTTTATTTATTGCCTGTTTCTGACGTACAGTTTTTTTGTCATTTCTGCATCGTGTCTCCATATAAACCTGGGCCTCTCGCCCATCTCTCCTCTCTTTCTCTTTCATCTCCATGGAAACAGTCGCTGTCTATCAAACAAACACCAACAGGACAGACGGAGACAGACGGACACTGATCTGCATGATGGAAAGTAATTCATGCCTTACTTTAAACACTGTCACTCTCCTGTTTGAACTTTGAGGTTTGATTTAAAGTTGAAAACCCTTCGGCTACTAAAGTGTTCAGCTCCTCAAAGACATCTTATTCACATCGAGCTTTTCTCTCCTTCTGACAGTATTCATCTGATTGGAAAACTGTTAAAATCTTCTTCAAATTGACAATGGTTCTGCAGACTTTGAACATGATTGTTTGTAATATTAATAGTAGTTTACTCTTCTGCAGGTGTTTGACTTAAACTTTGAACTCAGCTATTGCGTTTCTACAATTTCATGCCACTATTTCTTATTACGGCTACTTGATGCAAAATGATTCAGCTATTTTAAATTACTTTCAAGATTCAATTTAGCTTATTTTTCACGTTTAGTTTTTTTTTACAAATATCAAATTTTTATTTTTTATAATAAAACGGTGAGTTACATTTTAAACAGTGGACATCAATTCAGGTTATTTTCTAGGCTGCCACAAATATCAGCTTTTTTTTTATATATTTTTATAGAAAGTTTCAGATATTTTAGCAAAAACAATTCATTTATTCGCAGTTCAAGTTTAAGACACTTTTATTTCCTCCTTGTTGAAACTCATTTGCATATGTCCCGTTCCCTGGTCCCCTGCGGACACTGTCCCCAAAGGGACGTGAAAAGCAGCCGTGACCTCTGAACAAGTTACGTAACAACCTCTGGCTTTTGTCTTGAAACTCCAGAGCGGAAGCGCGCAGTTTCCGCACCGGCTTGACGCTGGTACCTGTCCGGCGGACTCCTGCTCTCCTCGGGGCTTCGCTGAAATGCCGGCTGTCCTCCTTCTGCCTCCACACGCCTGCGGACCGCGGTTCGGTACAAGCGGAACCCGGGTCGGAACCCGCAGATAAATGTAACGTCGCTTTGAAGCGTGACCATCGGTGGTTCAGAGACCGGACACCGGCGCGCTCGACGTTTTCCTCCGGCTCCTCTCGGCTCCTCTCGGCTCCTCGGTCTCCTCCGCAGCGCCCTGCATTGCACCGGATTGGGAGCTGGATGAACGAGTCTGAGGACGCGGATAGAGACTGAAGGAGCACGGACAACAGGGGCCGGAGCAGCCGGCTGTAGCCTGATATAGTACTGACGGGGCCAGCATGACCTACATACCACAGAGCTTAATGGACGCATCTCCAGGACATCTCCGCTGCAGGGATCCGGTAGACACCAAGTGACAGGCGGGTCAACGTTGGAGCACAGTAACAAGTGACCTTCATTCTACTTGCTGCTGCAGAACTATGCACAACAAGACGCACAAATGTGGATCAGGCACTATGCAAACTAAGGGAACACGATCACCAGCAGGAGAGGCATCGCATGTTGCCCTGCTGGATGTGTAGCTCGGCTTCTGTAACTCTCTGGGGTCAAAGAGGAAACCGAAAGGAAACATTAACCGAGCAGGTGCCCTCTGGATACAGGTCCCCCTCAGTATAACTGTGGACTTCACACTGGCTCTGCTCTTTGGATTAACCCAAAGCTCATGGGGCTCAAAGGTCCAATGCCTGTACATGCCTTATCCAATCCCGAGCAACTGATTGTATCTCAGTGATTATTAATTATGCTGTGATCAGCAGTAAGGCCAGCAGCCAAGCAATACAAGCTGAAGTGCTTTGCTGGAAAATCCCGTCCAAACAGACCTTTTTCGGGTGTCTGCAACATAAATTAGCGTCATGCTGCTGAACTGTGGTCAACCGTTGCCTCTTCTGAGGCATACAGATGTGCCACCTCGGGTCAAAGAAAACTTCATCCTGACTGGATACCGTTTCCCGAACTACAGCCTGAGTGACTGCCTCCTGTCGGCGTTCAGGCCTACCAATGAAACTGGCAACTTCTGGACACACTTTCTCCCAGTTTTCATCTTTCTGTATTATTTTGTGGAAGTGTTTGGTTTGGAAGGTGCACCGCACAGCGATTCCCCGTTCTTCTATCCATTGTGGAACTACTTTATCGGGGTGTTCTGTCTGCTAATGGCCAGCAGTATGGCCCATCTGCTCAATTCCATGTCTCTGGTGGTAAGGGAAGTCTGCTTTTTTGTAGATTATGGCACAATCAGTGCCTACACGGTTGGCTCATCGTTGGCGTACTACTACTACATCCACCCTCGAGCAGGGATAGTGGAGACAGCAGAACACAATGGCTCCCATATGGACTTGAAATATGAACCCGCAGGGGCTCCTGCGTCATTCTATGCAATGCCAGAGTTCACCATGTTCTTTGAGACCTTCTACATCCCTAGTGCATGTGTTGTAGCGATCATTTGTGTCTTATCCTGCTGTAATACTCGCCAAAAGTGGAGGCAGCATAGATACATCATCCGGACCCTGGTTTTCCTCCTGCCATTCATAATTTCTTCCACACCAGTCTTCTACCGCCTCCTCTCTAGATCGCCTTATGCCACCACCTCGTCCTCCTTTGCTGCCTCCACCACCATGCCCACATTCTTCTTTCGCCACTGCCTCTGGCTGCTGGTTTCAGCTGTCTTCAACATCAGCAAGCTCCCTGAGCGGCTGGCGCCGGGTCGCTTTGACATCTGGGGGCACAGTCACCAGTGGTTCCACTGTTGCACATTTTTGTCCATCCTTGACGAACTGTACATGATCAAGGCTGAGGTGATGGCCATCCTGCTTAGCCCGACTCTGCTGCTGCCCCCTGCTGCCCCATCTCCCCTACCTGGACCTACCATAGCTTCAACCTACGGGGTCATGCTGCTCCTCCAGACCACCATCGTCTCAATCATCGTGTGGTTCTCCAGGCAGGCCAACAGCATCTATGGACCTCAGATTGTCCAGCTAGCAAAGGAACACGCCAAGACACACCTGAAATGCCACTGATCACCAAGGCTGTGACTGTGATGGAGTTTTGCACATGCATACAGAGCCATACAATTACACCAACAGCCCCCACGTTTGTTGAAACCCCCTTTGGAAACATTTTTTCCCAGCTTTCACGAGGGACATTAGGGACAACGGGAGATGAAAGGATTATAGGCGCTGCTCACCACAGGGTGGCTGTCTGGTTGAGTGGATATCAAAAGACCTTGGCAGATCTTTTCCCAGAGCCTTCCTCCAGCCTATTCCAACAGGGTGTCTGAGCACTGGGGATGAAAACTACCTCTAGGGGCTTTCCACATGAGGACAGAGAAAAGGAGAAGAGACAAATGTTTTCTTTTTTAGCTTAAAGGTCTATATGTGACCATATACAGAAGTCACTGATGAGTGGATGCTGTCAGGTCCTTCCTCCTGCTGCATTTCCTCCTCCTCTGACCTTTAATGGCATCTGGCCAAAAGCCTCGGTTGAACCCATTGTTCACATTGTATTTTCTCTTTTTCTAGGCATATCTTCGCTCTAACTTACACAAACACCCACTCACAGTCTCATTTCCTCTCCCCTTCTAAGTGGTCCTAGCAGGAGGAAGTGTGGTGGCCTTCTCGACATAACAGAAATAGATTAGAGCTCATAGCAGTCTTACAGTAAAGCACTTTCACGGGGCCGGTCAAACTCGCCCTGACATTCAGAAGCCATGCTTGCTTTCAACCCTTAGAGGCATTTCTGAAGCATATAATAATGTCCTACGTAGACATTTTTGTTAGAATACTTGAGTTACTTAGATGTGAAGTGGTTTTATGGTGCAGTCAGTACGTCTGCTGTTTTTATGCTTTTATGTTAAATACTGTAGTTTCCCACTGATCATGTCCCCACTGCTGTAAGTGCTCTTGATGGAATGTGATGCAAATCTAGTGTTTACGAATCACATTGGAAACCATTCAGGATTTTGCTACAGTACGTGATAGTGGTACACATTAAGTGATTTCTTTATTGTTATTTTGTTCACAGTTCACATTAAAAAAAAGGATCTGAGCAGCTCTTCCTTAGTTAAAAGACAACTGCTCATAGTGAAAGCCATAGTATGGAAAAGTGATGAGTGAAATATTGGCAATATTTTTAGTCGTCAGGAACCTCCTGGATAGATTTGCACTTGACAGATCAGGCTGAACATCAGCCAGCAATTTGTAGCTGTTGTGTGTTGTCATGTCATTTGAGTCACAGATCTTCAGTGTTCTGTAGTTATTTCTATTCTACCCCACTCAGAAAAGGCTGTCTTTTATTAATATATAATATAAAATAAAACAGTCATCTGAAAAAAGGAACTATGATTTCATCGGCCCAAATTACCATGTTAAATTAGAACAAAATAAAGCAAATGTTTACATAGTTAAGTTTTTCTTCTGGCATGCAAAAAAAGGATTTAAAACAGCAATGTAACTGGGAGATCTGTGACTGAAATACAGTGACACGAACATGCTCGACCTGCAGCTGTGGTTCCCCGTGTGGACTAACCTCACAGGATCTGTTCAATCAGCTTGTAATTGCATGAAGCAACGTTTAGCCTTATTCTTAACACTGATGTGTTTGTGTGCTGTAGGATATTAGAGATTCAGAAAACACGTCTGCTTCGCTGTCTTCACTGGGGGGGTCGTTGGAGAATTCTGCCATCTTTGTGAAGCACAGCCGGGTTCCGAGTTGGCAGTTTTAAATGCAGTGAATTAGTCGTCTGTGTCCATGTTCAGGTCATGTGTTTTAGTAGATACTTAACGCCCAAAGAGACGGCGAAAGTGTGTTCGTGTGTGTCAGCCTTTGTCTTAGAAGCTGTACTGTCTAACACATAATGTGAGTGAGCGACATTGTGGGCTCCACAGTGTTCACAGATTCATTACTGAGAGACGTTTTTGGCATTTTCCTAGCTGCAGGTTCATCCATTGAGTTAACTCAGCACTTTTCTGTATTAACAAAAAAAAAAAAACAATGTGATGGGACCAAGCTTGACCGAAGAGCCCAGCTGCTCTGTTATCAGTGACACTTAGTGGTGCTGAGCCTGACCTCCCTGATGAAGCGAGAAGAAATGGGATTTGCACACTGGAAACGGACCTTGACTGTCAGTGCTCACGTCACCTCGGAGAGAGTGTCTGTGTTTTGTTCTTTCTGTGTTGTCGTGGTTTGCTGCCACGTCCTTGCTGAGTTTGCTGTCACAGGGGAAGTCACATCTTAAATGTAAAGCCCTCACAATTACGTCACGTCACTGTGTAGTTTCAGAAATGTTCAGCCTTCATCTGGACATGCACTTGTGTTTCCATGCGTTTGCTTGCACAAGTGAAAATGACGATGAGATGGATGTTGAGTCATTTGTCACGTATGAAACTGGGTGCGATAATCATTACGGTGCACTTTAAGCTTCTTCAAAGCTCCTCAGAACGTTCCATTAAGGGCCAACCCTGCAGTACTGTATGATTCAACACATTTCAGGTTTAGCTAGTGCTTTCTTATAAATAGTCGGAGTCATCAGATACGCATGTATGCGCTGCTGAGACTATGTTTCTACCTGAGAAGAATCGTCGTGGAAACAGATTTCATCTACTCTCCTTCTCTAGACTGTGTGTATGTTAAAGCAGCGTGTGAATGTCGGACTACTGGATCTTAAATAGTGACGTACTCAGGGGTGATTGAAGAGCGACACTAATACATTATTTACACATGCATTTACATTATAAATGATTAGAGTTGGTGTTTAATTCTAGTGTTTTGATGCTGTCAAACCCTCCTTTATGTTAACTGATGTATCAACACCAGTAACGTGGATGATTTGAGTCTTACTGAATAAATTATGCAGAAAACTGTGGCTGTTTTTTGTTATTCAAGACCACAAGAGGCTGATGAGACCAAAAGTCTAATTGGTTATGAAGGTTTTCCACCACAGATCACTAACACTAGGATTCATCTCGACCTCCCGTGTTTAGTGGTGCTCACACATTGTGATACAAAACAAATAAAAGAATCATATGAATTCCATAAGATTTAAGAATAAACTAAAAGTATGACGAAAAAAGTTACTTTCAATGAAATGTATACGTGTGAACATTCTGTGATGTATTTTGCTGTATGCTACAAATTAGTAACGTGCTAACTTAAATTAAATAACCTGTCGACATGTAGGTCACAACACCTGATGCAGTTTGGAAACACACAGGCTGTGTGCAAAAATCCCCTCTACTCACTATGTAGAATATTAATAGGACATATTAGTAGAATTACAAGTTGCTTTCTTGTCTTTCTGCGCTGTCTCCAGGCCGACTCTGTGACCCCTGACCTATTGCACAGACCTGAAAATGGTGTAAAGTGTGGAAATGTAAAAAAGATTAAAGGCCCAATGTTTTCTGTGGGACTGCTATCTCTTGAAACTGCTGGCAGGATTTGGACGCAGGGTTAGGAGTTCAACAAAGTCAGTGTTTTATTTTAAAGATTTGAATAATTCAAATGTTTTCAGTCCAGGTGCTGATTTGCAAGCCCAGCCCCCTCAGCTTTTAATGTGCTTCTCTGTGTGTGTGAGAATGCACGAGCATCTTCTGCAGCTGAATTACAGCTGCATTTTTCAACCCTCTGTCTCCTTTTCCTCTAAAGTCCAGGGTCTCAAGAAGAAGCTGGTGAAACATGCTCATCTAGTGGAGCCACTGCTGCTGTTGTAAAAAAGACATTTGCAAAAAGGTAAATGACGCTACAAAACTGAAGCAAAAGCAAGAAAAGAACATTTTAATATCAATTAGAAAAGAAACAGTTTGCTACAGGTTCAGCAAAAAACTGTGGCTGGTATGTTGAAGTATTTCTACTATGACATCTCTTAACAGGGTTGAGAACATTAATAATAAGTTGGCCAACAGGACGGCAGTTCATTCTCCACCCATTAAGTCTATTAAGTTCTCTTTTTACTACGCACATGACAAACAAAAGCAGAACTAATCTTGAGTGCAAACCAGTTTTTTTACTAAGCTGAATCAGCAGTGGTGCAGCCACAAAAGCTGAGCTCTGGTAGAAAAAGGTCGAGGCCTTAGTACTTCATACAATTACACCTCTGACGGGCAGCAGACAAAAACAGTCATTCCTGTTGCATATTTAACTGCGGCTTCAGTGAGGAATTGGATGCACAGACAGCCGCCTGCAGAAAGCACCAAAAAAAAACAGTTATTGTGTGTTCTGGTACTTTCTCCTGTTCTTCGGACAGATCCCCTCAACCAGCTTCAGACTGGATGGGAAGTGTCTATGAACTGTCATCTTCAAGTCTCAACACAGTTGTTCTTTGGGGTTAAGACTTTGGCTGGATCACTCAGGACCTGTCAGTCCTTGTCCTGTTGAAAAGTGAACCACCACCTTAGACTCTCATCCACCCTGAAGTCGGACTATACGGTTCTTGACGGCATTGACCCATTCCTCAGTTATGACACTGGGTCCCTGCTGCTCATCAAACCACAGTCTTTGTCCTTGTTATCCTCAAAATGTTGCTTGACAAACTGAACAGGCTTTAGCTTCTCTCTCACTACTCCACTATAAGGTCTGAGTTCCTAACTTCCATCTCTGCAGAGAACGTCTAAGGTTCTGTTAAAGTTTCTGGTCACCTTACTGTTTGGCCAACTGGGAAACTATAGGAAGACTCTTGGTGGTTTTAGATATTTTCTTATTTCACTGTTAGAGGCCAATGGACACTGAGCTTTCGACTTGTCTAAAGTCACTTTAGTGAATGTACAGGACAGTTTCATGCTTGCAGCATCATCTAGTGGCTGAATTAGATACAAAACGTCACCACTTAAAATAGGAAGGAACACCAGACAACCGCAAAGCTCTGACTTCTCGTTTCATTCTTTGACAAATTGTAGAGTACGTAATGAGAGCCTTTCAAAAGTCCCGTTCTAGTCCCAATGTCAGTTGTGTGACAGAAATCCAGGATTAGTAAGAGAATTGTACAGTCAGGCTCCAGACTATTTATGGAATTAAAGGCCTTTCAGGGGTTATTTTAAGATTCATGTTCTCTAGTATTAGCAGTCCCAAACAGGCTTGTCACTGTGTTGCGTTTGTCTTTTTAAGCACCAAGTTTTTAGCATGAGAAGAATGCTGAAGCAAATTAAGGACAAATTACAGCAAAAAAACTAAAAAAACGTAATTCCATTTATCAGCATTTGTGGATTAAGAAAAAGAACAAAAACATAGTTGTGCCAGTCAACTGAAGACAAAGCATTTATATCAGGATGATCGGACATGTTAATAAGGCAGTAAATAATGTTCCAATGACAAAGGCAGCAATGGGAATGTCTGAAGGACAATTTCTTTACCCAATAACACGGGAAGGAGCAATGAGAACAGCTTAGGTGCAAAGTAAATAACCTTTAGTGTGATACAGTATTTCCCGAGTGTCTTTACATAAGAGTAATCTAACAATTATTCAGTCTCTGCCAAGATTCTTCCTTTATGATTTATAGGTCAATCACCGATCTAACTTTACCACAGTCACAGATTAAAAATAATGCATCATTGGTTCAGTATTTTCTTTACTACACCGACCGACGTATGGTGTATGTCTCGAGGGTTATGACACACGAAGCTGTCAGCCATCAACCGTCTCAGGAGTTGTTACAGTGCGTCCTCACTGACACCACTCGGAACCCTGTCTCTGGTTTTTCAGCCGAGTCAACGTATTGAATCATGGCGCCGCCATCAATGAGAGCGAGCCCGCTGATCAGCTGCTCACATTAGAAAAATCGAAGAGAAACAAATGGGTAGATATAAAAGGTGCTTCCTGTTTTTCATCTTCGAGATGCTCAGTCTGTGACGAGTCAGGGGTGTACAAAAGTCAGGCTAATGCTTCCTGCTTCACATTTGGCACATGTACTGTCTAATACAGACCACTGGCCCACCAGCAGATTGTATAAGCTAGTTGGCCTTCAGGTTGTGAAGTGTTTTCAAGTGCTACTGTTTGGCCCAGTGAAGGCAACTTGGGCCAATACAACAGACGGCCTTTTATTACTGCTACTAGTTTGAATATTAATGCATTTCTGCCCTCATAAAAACGCACTCTTTACACATCACTATACGCTGCCAGCTGTAGATCCGTGAATAGTGCAAAATCCATTTGCTAACTGTACTACAGCTGCTTAATTACACTAAACTGTAATAATCCATTGGCTCGGTTCAGATGTACTGTACCATGTCGAAGCAAAACTGCTGGTGTGTGCGACACCCGCACTGACTAAAGTAAAGCCATCGCAAAGAAAAGAAGGAAAATGAAATACATTGTCTCACAACTGATCTTGATGTGAGACAAGGCCTTTTACCCAACATATTTTAAAATCATTTTGCCTTTCATATCTTCACAAAATATGAGCATCTTATGTTTATTTACCAGGTCTGTTAGACAAACTAAACCTGACTTGTAGCAGCATTCTCAGAAAATGAGAATATTGTGATAAATGTGTTTCTGCCTGTAAATCATCTCTCTCTGAAAAATAATTACATTACTTCTAAACACGTTTGACATTACAGTTGCTTGACTGCAACATAAAATTTGAAAAATTAAAAGCTTCTCTCTTCCAGTGTTGCACTTGTTAGTTTTCAGACATCTTGCGGATCATGTAGTTGAGGATGCCTCCGTGGTAGAAATACGCCAGCTCGACATCTGTGTCGAATCTCATCCGCACTTGGAATGTTTTTCCTGTGTCGAGCTGTGAGGGTGCACAGAGAGTCACCACGTTATGTGAAGAACACAAATCAGTACGTAATGTCCAAAAAAGTCACTGTACCTTAATGTCGATGATCATCCTGGGCGTGAGCTGCTCTGGGATGACGATGGTGTAGCGCTCTTTGCCAGTCAGCCCCAGACTGTCTGCGGTGTCGCCTGGTAGATACTCCAGTGGAATCACTCCCATCCCAACCAGGTTACTGCGGTGGATCCGCTCATAGCTCTCAGCTAGAACCGCCTTTATACCCTTAAACATAAAGGCCATAAATTTCAGCCTAGATGCTTTGAAACATTAACTACCGTATTTTTCGGACCATAAGCCGCTACTTTTTCCGAAAACGTTTTGAACCAGCCTTTAACATTGTCTTCTCTTTTTCTGATGATTTTTTGCAGCCCTCAGATGGGCTGTAGATGGAAGTCATGCAAACAAAAAGCGCCAGCTTTTATTCTTATGCAACCCAAGGCACAACAGCAAAATGTAATATTTTTACACCCTCACCCCTGATAATGGAAAAACGAAGAAATTTTGATGCAGTTTTAATTTGTTGCCATCAATCTGGCTATCCGTGAAGGAAATGAGTGTGACAGTGGTTTCAATGCTCAGGAGGAAGATGAATAGCGATTTGTGGTTTCAGTGATGGAGAATGAAGCGACTTTAAAGTTAATTCGCTTTAACAGTGCGCAGGAAGAAAAAGTGACAGTGGTTTTGTTCAGTGGTTTCCAGGAGGAAGAAAAATAAAGCAACTTGGTTTTAGTGCACAGGAGGAAGATTAATAAAACCATGACTTTTCTGTTTTGTGTGATCAGCACTTTTACTGCCGTGTTACAGGCACCATTCAGGTTCAGGTGTATGAATAAAGACTTATGGTACAAAATGTTTTGTTGAGCAAAGCAACTCCAGCTGAACAAAGAATAAGAACGTCTTCTCCTTTGGCTATGGAACAAGCCGTTTATTTATAACAAGGATTTTTGTCGGCTCTGTACTGACATGTGTTATACCAGCCACACAATAACACTCATTGATATAAAAAAGTGAGAACATCCTCATGCCTACTGTGAACAATAGTAGGAGCAGTACAACAGATATTATTTTTCAGCCTGGATATTGGCCTTATAGTCCGAAGGTTTATATGTGACAAAATATATATTTCTTTTAAATTTTACGGGTGCGGCTTAAACTTAGGTGCGCTCTATAGTCCAGAATTTACGGTACAGATGTTTTCAACTACGTCTCAAAACGCTACAGAAAACATGACCAGCCTTTTATACATTGTCTTCTCTTGAGCCTGATGATATTTTGCACTCCGTTAACAAAGTAACGTATCCATTTCAAAAGTTAAAAATTTTTCATTAGGGCTCTAGTGAATCTTTTTCTCCTTAGAACTTTTTTCTGTTTTAAATGTTGATTTTATGTCTTGAAGAAATGAAAAAGACGAGCCCAGTAGAGCTAACAGCAGAGTCTTTCGTGGATGGCAGACTGAAGGTAAATAATTCTTACCAGTAGAAAAGGTCCTTTTGCTGCCCAGTCTCTGGAGCTGCCTGAGCCATACTCCTTCCCAGCCAGGACCAGCAGAGGGACACCGGACTGCTGGTATCTGTCTGCTGCATCAAAGACATCCAGCTGAACAAAGAGAGAAGAACATACAGCTGGCGTGAGGAGATAACACACAGAGGTCTTTGATTTTAAGTAACTAATGTCTGACAGTGGGGGTGAAATAACACTGCATTGATATAAAAAATGTGAGGACATGCATCGCAAATGTGGATTATATCAAGTCAGTTCAACTAGTAAACTAAACAGCTGTAACTAAAAAGTCTACAGTCATGTTTCTGACTGATGTATGATTGATGATGAACAAAATGTTTCTATTATTTCAAGCAAATTCCTAATATTATCTGGTGTCTTGGGTAAAGGAAACATCAACATATTATGGTTTGAGAAGCTATGATCTGTGTTTTTACTATTTGTAAAAATTGCACAAACTACCAATCTTAATAATAATACACTGACAGAAAGCCATTTTGTTGACTAACGAGTAACACATCATGAGAATAACACTGGTGAGACAAGTGACATAAACATTTTGACATCTGACCGTTTCTCCACTGGGCAGGTGAATGGTTTGTGGTGCCTGCTTGTTAAGGAACTTGTTAAAGAGACGGATGTTGGCAAACGTTCCTCTGGCCATCACAGCGTCGTTACCTCGACGAGAGCCATACGAGTTGTAGTCACGAGGGGTCAAACTGTAAAATCACAAAGTGAAATGCAGAGCTTTTAGAGATAATTGCTGTTAGAGTACAGCTGATATGTAGATGAATCGAAGTAGGTCACTGTTTTGTTGTCTTCTGTTGGAGCACAACAAATATGAGGCAGGAAATAAAGAAAGTGACAAGCCCAGTGGGTTAAAAATAACTAATACTATTATTAAACCTTCTGATGTTAGTTTCCATTCAGGGTGTATTGATATTTGGATCTGACAGAAGTATGCTGTCACTGCTGGTTTGTATCTGGGATGACTTTATATTTGCATTTCATCGTTAAACTGACTATTTAAGTCAAAGCTACAGTCATTAACAACTAAAGATCATCTGGAGCACAATGCTGTAAAGTCGCTCACCCTCTGTTGGTTAGGTAGCGAGCTGCAGGGCTGTTTCTAGCAATGTTCCCTGCAGGAGAAATGTGGTCTGTGGTGACAGAGTCCCCCAAGTTCAACAGGACATAGGCATCGTGGATGGACTTAGGAGGCTGCAGCTCCTTTGTCTGAATGAAGACAAGAGTGTACAAGATATAGATTTTGGACCAAACACACCACAACAATCACACAACTAACTAAAGCTGCAGCAGTAGCACCTAAAAGACAAAATCCTTCTCAGATAAGCAATTTCTCAACCAAATACTAGCTCTGAGAAATGAAGAAACACATCACCCAGTGTGTGTTGCTTGATTATTAAAGAAAATTCAACTTTGTGTTCAAAATCATTTACAATATATTTTAACTGAGTCATGTTTTGCTTTGGATTATGGCGAGAATTATTTTTGAGTAGATTTTATTTTGCTGTCAATGTCAAAAATAATTTGTAGTTTAAGTAGACCCGTACCTCTATATATCCCACCTAAAACGTTAGGAAGAAGTGATCTTTATATTTACCAAACCATCAAAGAATGGGGGTGACTTTATGTAGGTGGATTTGGGGTCCCAGGTATACAGCTTGTCCGAGGGAGCAACCAAAGAGTTCCAGCGTTCATTAACTTTCTGTGGAAACACAAAACAGTACAATATCATAAAATTAATGTAATCTTACAAAATGCTGGGACATTTACTCCCCAAGAGTATTCACTTAGGACTACCTCAATCTTCTCATAGACTTCTTTGAACATTGATGGAATAACAAATGTTCTCTCCACGGCCTGGATCTCCTCTCGTGTGGGCCAGATGTCCCTCAGGAAAATCTGTTTGCCGTCAGAGTTAATGGCTAAAAAGAAGACGGTGGACAAGGGGATATATTTAAAGGGTTTGTGCTTGCTGTGAGTTGAGTAAATCAAATCCAATTTCCAGATCAAAGCTTATCTGATGACAGCGACAAAACATGAACAGTCAAGGCAGCCTCTTGGGGCCGAAAGGTTTATTTTAGTCTAAAACATAAGAAATCTCAATGCATTTTGACATTCAGGCTGTTCCATCCTCGTGAGTCAGTCTTATATTCGTAGGTTGACCCTGGAAGCTATGTTTTTGAATGTCAAGTGTATTTATTTTTCTCTTTAAACTACTGCAGAACTTAATGCATCACACAGTCTCATAGTGATTCGTCTTTTTACACCATGTGTTATTTTTTCTATTATTTGTTAACAAGGTCTAAATTTAACTGGGTTCTAAGCAGCTGTACTTTAAAAAGTGAACATATCTCCAATTTCTGTCCACATAGTGTGTAATTATGCAGACGTTGCGAATCCTGCAGTGCTGTTAGTGACAACTAAATAGCCGGTAGCAACTACTGATTTGTTTTTCAAGCCTTTGTTTTCCAGGGCTTTGGTAGCAACTCAAAGAAATAGTAGATTTATCCGTGTTTGATAAAAGATAACTGAAAGTTCCAACAGATGTTTCTTCTGGTGTTGTTAATCTCACCAATGGGCTCTTTCTCAAAGTCTATCTTCACAGTGCCCGCTATTGCATATGCAATGACCAGTGGTGGAGAAGCCAGGTAGTTGGCCCTGGTGTTGGGGTGGACTCGACCTTCAAAGTTTCTGTTCCCTGACAGGACGCCTGCAGCAACTAGATCTCCCTAAAACACAAATCAGTCAACACCTAAATAATGCATGTCGGACATAACATACTGAATCAGTCTGTTGTTTATCTAAGATTTGAGAGAACACAAACAGAAGAAAACAAGTGAGGAAGGATGGGAAATGATTGAGGAAACAAAAAGCGCTTATTATAGACTACAGAGATGACATTACACAGTAGGTATGTGGAAATGGCAAAGCATTTGTACCTGGGTTATGGCCTCCACCACTGGCTCAGGGAGTGGTCCACTGTTGCCTATACATGTCATGCAGCCATAGCCAACCACCTCAAAGCTGACCAGAAAGACAAATGATTGTTTACATGGTCATAAATCATATTGTGCTGATTTAATATTTCTTAGTTACACCATAATTTAGCACTACTTCAACATCTTGACTTTCCCTGGTTGTGTCCTTGACTGGGAGAATGACTACGTTTACATGCACCCAAGTAACCGGGTTACTCAGAGAAATCAGCTTTCTCTGGTAATCGGGATCCACAACAGTCTGAATGTTAAAAATCCATGGGGAAAAGTGACTTATTTAGACTTCCAAGACACACTTTGAAGAAATAAAAATTGGTGTCGGACCATAGATAGACTTTGTCTCGTAAAGGTTTTATCGGGCCCGTAACTCGTTAACGATCCCTCTGTCCATTCAATCTTTAACTCTTTAGCTGTGTGCAGTTTACTGTCTGCAGCCTGTTTTTACACACATGCACAGTTGGAAGAAAACGAGTAGAAACCCGGTTACGCGTATATATGGCAGAGTAATCACCATTCTCTGACAGAAAGAAGGTTTCCCTAATCCCTTACCCCTATTTCAAAAACCAGCCTAACCGTTTATATAACATTTTCATCAGCTTTCCTAAAAAAGCCAACTGTAACCCCAATACTTAAGACCATGTAAACACACTGACATGTCCTTGAGCAAGAGTGTGAACCCCCACTTAGTTGCTCCCGGTCACATGTTGTCCAGCTGCATAGTAGCTCCCCCAACGGTGTATGTGGGTAAAGAAGAATCAGTGTAAAGTGTAAAGCTAGAAACGCACTATATAAGTGCAGATCATTTACCCTTTGAGAAGCCACAACAGGGCTAATCAGTGTGACACGGGTCACGGAGCCACTTTTACACAGTAAGCTGTAATGCAGAGTGTGTTCTGACACCTCTTTATGGAGCCCAACATGACATTTTTTCCATGGCAGCACAATGGTGGCGTGATTAGCACTGTCACCTCACAGTTGGAGGGTCTGTTGGGCTGTTTGACGTCTGCATGTTCTCCCTGTGCTTGCATGGTTTCCTTCTATTCAATATTAGGTTAAATGGTGACTCTAAATTGCCCACAGGTGTGAAGAGCTGTCTATCTGTGAATGTCTCTCTGTGATGACCCCATGATAGACTGGAGACCCATTCAGGGTGTACCCGACCTCTGGCCCAATAAAAGCTGGGATAGGCTCTACCCACAGCCCTAAATAGGATAAGCAGTTATAGATAATGGATGGAGATGAACCATGTTCACTACAACACCATTAACACCACATTAATGCCAGCAGGTGGTGAAAATGTGAAATCAAGATGCTAGCTCAGTATTGTGTGATATCTGTGTGCGTCGCCCAAACACTTAAATTTTTTCTTTTTGCGTAACCTACCCCAGTTGGGAGAGGTAGTCCATAACACCACTCTCCTTCAGGTAATAGGTGACCACCCCACTGCCAGGTGATAAACTGGTCTTGATGTACGGCTTCACACTTAAGCCATGCTCTACGGCCTTTTTGGCCAAGATTCCTGAAGAAAAAAAAATTTATTCTTCATTAGGAACTCTGTAAACATCAGAGATTTTTGACAAATCACCATGATATTCATTTCTCAAATTCCAGTCAGAGACTTATACCTACCAGCTCCAAGCATGACAGATGGGTTGCTAGTGTTGGTGCAGCTGGTAATAGCAGCAATGACCACTGACCCATGGCTTAACATGTACTCTTTTCCATTGAACTGGAAGGGGACCACAGTGTTGTGGTGCTCGGGGGGCACCTGGAAACCTTTGAAACCTTGCTGAAAACATTGCAAAAAATTGAATGCAAGTTATTTTGTTGGATTTTGTCAGCAGAAAATCTGCTCTCTGGGAATACTGGAAACAGTCTTACAAGTAAGATTTGACATTTCCTGTCTAACTCATGTTATGCTTTAGATTGGGACGCAAACTAAAGCAGTTTTATATTTCATAGTAGAGAGCGTGGAACATGCTCAACCATTAATGATCCATAAAGGCAAGTAGCTATTATTGCCAATGCAGCTCATTCTCAACAGCTTACAGCATCAGTTTCCAAAAGATGATTTCCTTGGTCATGCTAAAATATAACTATTATCTTCAGATATGCAGTATGGAGATTTTTTTACTAAAATGATAAATGGTGTGCAACTATATAGCGCTTTCCTACCTGTCGGTGCTCAAGGCGCCTTACACTGCTTGTTATCTACCCATTCACACTCACACACACACACATTTATGCAGTGATGGGGAAGCTGCTATGTGGCTGGCCAATGCTCACTGGGAGCAGCGAAGCAAGGTTTGGTGTCTTGCTCAAGGACACGTTGAGACTTGCTGGGGATTGAACCAACAACTGTAGGATTGGTGGACAACCGTGCTACCAACTGCTCCACAGTCGCCCCTTTTGGTTGCAGATTTAATCAGTTTAGTGTTGACATTCTGTGAAAATGAGAACATACTGGGCAGTGGTAATGGTAAATCTTAATGGGGCAGCCTCTCAAATTTCCCACCCAGGTGTGGTTCCCCGTTTCCCTGACAGGGCAAGGCGGCCATTTCATGGCTGCAGAGCGTTGCTAAGTTAAGGGCTGAGTGGCTACCGAAAAATTGGAAGGAATATAAGCCATTGGTACCTTCTGTGATTATGGGAAATGTGAACTACAAACAATATCAACAAACTGGCTGTGCTGGTGAAAGATGTCAAGATCCACAGAGAGCGCAGCTTGTTGTGCTTCTGTGAAACATGGCTGACATTCCTCACTGAACTAAACTGTACTCCAAGTGTTTTTTTAACACTGAACCACCAACTTAGTTGCCCGGTGAGTGTGTGAGATTGTGAGTTCGAATAGGTGAATGAGAAGCAGTGTAAAGCCTTTTGAGTAATCGTAGTACTAGTCTGAATAGGCAAAAATTTAATCCTCTCAATATTCTGATTGCACAGGTAATTTAAATGTACTTAAATTTTCATAGACCTTAAATTTTTATTGTGTTGCATTTTTGCCTTACTGACTTAAGTTGTGGATAAGCTGGAATCTGTGAAAGTTCTATCTCTCTACCTTTGCTCCCAAACAGGTTTCAAAGTCGGTCTTCATCTCGGAAACAGGAATTCTGTCCTGGGGTCTTTTGGGGCCACTACAGCAAGGAACAACTGTACTCAGATCCAGCTCAACAACCTGAGAGAGAAAGAGAGAGGGCAGGATGGTTCTTTTTACCTTACACTTTACCATCCACAGGTTTCTTTGTCCCACTACTTCTGCCTGTGTACCACAATAATATTGCTATACATTTTACTTACTTTATCGTAGTCATGGCATTTGTGCATTTTATCAATAAAATGAAAAGAGGGGGAAAAAAAGATCTACACGCTATGTTTGAAGAGTTATTATTAATGTCGCTCTCTTTCTTTTCTGGGCTAAACGAAGAAGGCTGAAATGCCAATATGGCTGACCTGAGTAAAATCTGGATCCTGAGAGACATTATTGTAGTCTCTGAACATGCCCACTGCCTTCAGGTATTTTGTAATGTAGGCCAGTTTTTCCGTTTCTCGGCCTGAATCCAAACAATGGAGACAAAAACATGGCATAATTAATTATTACTTTAGAAAAATGTTGGAAAATTCAGTGGAATTCCACATAGATGGTCAACTAAACGTCATTTACACATGCACCTGAGCCACCACACAACATATTTTCATCCACTCACCAGTCTGTTCCAGATACTGAATGCTGACATCGTCCACAGGGAAAAAGGCTGCTGTGGCCCCATACTCTGGACACATGTTGGCAATAGTGGCTCGGTCAGCAATGGATAGCTTAGCCACACCCGGACCAAAAAACTCCACAAATTTCCCCACTACACCCACCTGACGGAGGTGCTGAGCGAGAGACAAAACGAGCAATGTTACATGTGACAGAAGCTGCTGTTGTGTTGTTAAAGCTCAGAGACAACTGACTGTGTTTACCTTGGTAACAGTGAGGACAATGTCAGTGGAGGTTATAAGCTTGTCTGGGGTCCCGTGTAGCCTGTACCCCACCACCGCAGGCAGTACCATGCTAATGGGCTGACCCAGCATCACAGCCTCAGCTTCGATTCCACCCACACCTGTAGGGTTGACAACAAAGTTTTATAGCAATAAATAATCCCAGTACCATAATAGTTAAACACCATCCTACAGCTGATTACATACACGAACAGATAAAATACAATTTCTGCTCCCTGCATAGTATCACTGAAAAGTAAACACAAGACATGCTGGGTGTAACAAGAATATACCTATTAACTTTGCTTTAACCAAACAGTGTTTGAACTTCTATAACATTTTACACTCTACCTACATGTGTAAGTCACAGCTGAGTCTGATGTGCTGTGATTAACAGATACAGTACAGTTGATGTTGATATTCAGTGATCATCTTACCCCAGCCGAGGACACCTAAACCATCAATCATGGTGGTGTGAGAGTCCGTGCCGACTAGGCTGTCAGGGTAGAAGTAGCCATCATAGTGAAACACCACTCGGGCCAGGTACTCCAGGTTGACCTGATGAACGATTCCTGAGCCAGGAGGAATGATTCGCATGTTCCTGAAGGCTTTAGAGCCCCACTGGGGAGAACAGACCATGTACATACAAGCTTAAGGCCAAAGAATAAGAATAGAAATTTATGAGAACTTTACATTAGTCATACCTTCAAAAACTGAAATCTCTCCTTGTTACGGTCAAATTCCAAATCCTGGTTTTTCTGTAGGCTATCTGACCTGAAATAAAGAAGAAGGTGTGTTGAAATTGCAGGAAATTGTAGCGTCAGAATATTGTTGTGCCACATTGGTGCCACAGTGGTAAGAGTCTGACAACCATGGTCTTACTTCCTGTTAAAGTCCACTTGTATAGAATGATCAATGACAAGGTCAGCAGGGCAAACTGGATTAATCTTCTCTGGGTCACCACCTAGATTCTTCACTGCATCACGCATGGCAGCAAAGTCTACAACAGCAGGAACACCACTGCAAGGACAGGGTAGAAAGCTGTTAATCAACAGCACTACCTTTTCTTTAAAACTATCAACTGAAAAAAATAATTTGGGATCCACAGCTCTCTGGTGTCACCTGAGATCACCATGAGGTTTTTTTTTCCTATTCACAGTCACATAATTGAGCTTCTAATGACTCTTTGTACTAAACATTAAAACAGAAAAGCAGGTGGGATCTGAAGATGCTTCCCCAATCTGTGGTGGTCTCTAAAGCCTTTCACTAATTGATATCAAAATTAAAAAAATAACTGTGATTCTGATACAAAAGGAACAGCATAGACATACGTAAAGTCCTGGAGGATGACGCGGGCCGGTCTAAAAGGTACCTCCACAGTTTGGGTGTGGGTCTGCTTCCAGTTGAGAATGTTTTCTACATCAGAGCGCTTCACCAGAAACTCATCACAGTTCCTGACAGCAGACTCCAGGAGGACCCGGATCGAGAACGGAAGACGTTCTGTGGAAGTGAAGGACAATGTAACTCTCCGGAACATGTGCTGACATACCTATACATTTACATTCATTATCGATTTGTTGTTACCATATCTGGGATCCCCAAGCTTGGAAAGATTGTAAAACAGATGTTTTGGCTCATTGGGGTCCAGAGGCTCCACTACATGTTCAAAAGGATTTTTATCAGCTGCAGACATCCTCCCCTAAGAATCAGTAACAGTCTAAAAGAGAAAATAATACAAGACATAATAATAAAAATAATAATATACTCACAACAAATGACACAGAATCTGCAGTGCAATGAATAATGATTACAATACAAACTGTAACAGTAATAATATACACAACATTTTTTTTTAAAAGATATTGAGCCTGAATGTTTCCCACAGACCCCAGATAGGGGTTCTAGCTTTCTGTTCATTATGGAAATGGCTTGGCGTGTAGGTCAGTGAACTCTTGGCTCAGGTTTTAAAAACTTTACATAACTACATCTCCCGGCAGTCTAATTAAATATTATCTAATAAATGAGCGGCTGCACGTTTTTTGCAAGGCCAACACTAGTTGACCATAAACACAAACTGCTACAAATTCTGACAGCCTGGTTTCACTACAAAGGATTTCCTTGTGTGAGGCGTTATCTGTGTCAAAGGTGACGATCACCTGACTGGTCTGACACGTCCTGAAAGTCTGGTACTTGGCCGCTTCACTGAACTTCAGCCTAATGTCGCTCGGCAGAAAAGGGCAAAGTCAAATTATGATAGTGACATTAATGTGTGACGTAGCATGACCCCAGTAACCACCAATGATTTACTTGGTGGTGCTGCTCTGTCTCTGGTGCGTAGCTTGATAGTTGGTGTTAGAAAAATAGCCTTGCAGGAAAAAAATAAGGCTGGACTGGAAAAAATCAATTACAGACTTGTTTTGTAAGTCTGGTGATTTACGTAATGCCTGTAAAACGATTCATACGTACGTTAATACCTTCATGCCTCCCTGGGCTCACTCCTCCTTCCTTGCCTGCCTCTGACATGACTTGGCAATAACTACTTAATTTAAGGATTAACATTAATAACCGTATAGGTTTTGTAGGGCAGCAACGTTATTTGACAGAAACCATATTAACCCAGCGTGACGGTTCTGGTTGTGCCACAGTTAGCTAACAGTTACCGCCGCGGCGTAAACGCTCTGCACCGGCTACAAAGGTTCGCGGCCGTCCAGAAGACAATTCACAGTTCGTTTATGTGAAGATGATGTCGTCACATTTTAATAACTTACTTCCTCTATGTGTGTCAGAAGAGACGGCGGAGCACGACTGTGTTTTACCCCGACAACAGCAGCAGCAGCAGCAGCAGCAGCTAAACGAGTCCGACACACGACAAGTTCCGCCGACAGCAGCGACGTCGCTAAAACTTCCGGTACCGGGTGTTTCATAACAAAGGTCCGATGAAATGCAAAGTATAAATACACACTAAACTTAGACTTATGTGAAATTTCCACTGTGAATCTGCTGTATTTTAAACATCATGTTTTTAATGAAATTCACTGTCTCCCCTTTTTTTAGTCACATCATTTGACACTATTTACTAATTATTGTTTGCATAATAAAAACACTCTGGTCCCAGTGAGACTGATTAAGCAGAAATTTCCACTGGATCTTAACCTCGCCCCCTTACTTTAATATTTTCCGATTTATCTCTTCGCAAGTTTAGAATATGCATGTATGTTATTGTGTGTATTCTTTTGTGTGTATGTTTGAGAACATATTGTGTACTCAGATAATTAGAAGATAAATAAAAACTCCCTTTAAAAAAATTTTACTCCAGAAACTTTTCTATATCTAAGATATTCTACTCACAAACACCATTCATTGTTTTTAATAGTTTATTTACAAGATTGTGAGGCTTGTGGCACAGAATTATAGAAGCAATAATAATGCAGTGACTATTTGTGATCTATCATCATGGTCAAGTGGGCACATGAATTGTTATTCAAGAGCCAAGTTTTTTTTTATTAAAAAAAGATTTTTCCCTTTATGATCCCTATATATTCAACCTTGAATTTGGTTTCAATTTCATGCGTTATGTTACTTTAAGTTCCTCACAGTCCTGAATGACGTCTTGGTCCCACCAGGTGGGGCTGCTGCTCCAGTCACTTCAGCTGAACAGCCGTGACAGCAGAAACTGAAAGGCATAAAGTGGATGTTATACACAGAGAGATGCAAGTTTCGTTTATTGAGGTTTAAAATAAGATAAACCTGTATTTGTCCCACAGTGGGGAAATTTACATGTTACAACAGCAGAGAATGTGCAGTGTATGGCAAAAACGTCTATCAAAATACAGTATATACAATCTAAAATGAAAAAAAAGAATAAAAATATGTCACATATGTACACAATCATACAAGTAAGTAATTGCACAATGGGTCATTTGCATTGCACGGTGTAAACAACATTTTCAAAGTGACTGGGAGCAGCTCTGATTGTAAAGTCTGACAGCAGCAGGGAGAAAAGACCTTCGATATTCCTCCTTCAGACATTTAGGACGTAGCAGTCTGTCACTGAAGGAGCTGCTCAGAGATGTGTAGTTTGTGTGTACGTAATTACTCTGTAAGTCGCTTTGGATAGAAGCGTTTGCTAAATGACTGAAATGTAAAATGTAAAACATGAGACTGCGTCGTACAAGGGGTGGGAGCCGCTCTCCAGCATGGATGATAGAATCCTCCTGAGTCCAGGGGCATCCCCAAAACCGAGCTGGCCATCTTGACCAGCTTCTCCTGTCTGTCGGCCTGATGCTGCTGCACCAGCAGACCACTACATGTAAGATGGCTAAGGCCACTGCAGAATCATAAAAGGTTTTCAATAGTGCTCCTGTCACTTAGATCCCGTCAGATCTTAGTCTCCTCAGCAGAAAGAGTCTGCTCTGTCCTTTCCTGTAGAGTGCATCTGTGTTGTGACACCAATCCAGTATATTGTCCAGATGAACACGCAGGTATTTGTAAGAGACCATTTCAATGTCCTTTCCCTGGATGTTCACCAGTGGAAGAGTGGAGTGTGAGCGCCTGCGGAAGTCCACCACCAGATCATTGGTATCCCTGCGTTGATCTAGAGATAGCTCCTCTGGCACTAGTCCACGAAGTTCTGAATAACATCCCTGTATTCTCTGTCATTGTCATCTGTGATCAGCCCAACAATGGCAGAGTCGTCAGAGAAACTCTGAAGGTGACACGATGCTGAGCTGAACATGAAGTCTGCAGTGTAAACAGAGAACAGAAACGGAGCCGGAACCCTGTGTTTCAGGCCACCATGTCAGTCTCCTCACATACTACAGTCAGTTTTAGAGGTCGTCCAATATCCAGGTAGAGAGATGTTGGTCCACCCCCATGTGTACTAACCTATCCCTCAGGAGGGCAGGTTGGAGGGTGTTAAAAGCACTGGAGAGGTCAAAAACATGACTCTCACAGTGCTCCCAGCCTAACCCAGGTGTAAAAGTGCTCTATTCAGGGGGAAGGTGACAGCATCTTTAACTCCAAAGCGTGGCAAACTAGAGCGGGTCCATTGAATCTCTCACTAGAGGACGGAGATAGCTGAGCACCAGCCCCTCCATCGTATTTATCAGATGTGAGGTCAGTGCCAACAGTCTGTAGTCCTTGAGGTTGTTCGTGCGAGGTATCTTTGGAACCTGCACCACACAGGACGTCTTCCAAAGCTGTGGCACCTTCTCCAGCTTCAGACTCAGACCAAACATGTCGATACAGTATGCTGCACAGCTCGTCTAAACATGTTTTAAGGAGCCTGGAGCCGATGCCATATGGGCCTGCATTGCTCCTCGCCTCGGTCCTGCTGCGCTCACCTGGAAGAGTGGGAACACAACCCCACACAACTGGGCTTTTGTGAGGGGCGGTATGGGTTGGCTGGAGAGCAGACTGAGGGGCGTGCAGAAAGAGGCTTTGCTGAAATGACTCGCTGTAGGGGTGAAGACGGGGGACTGCAGCAGGGGAGACTGGGTGGGGGCAATGGTCAGCTGGTCAAATACATTGAAAAATAAATTTAAGTCATTCAGCTACTCCTGATCCCCCTCAGCCTGGGACCTGGGACCATTGTGACCAATAAGGGTTTTGAGCCCCCTCCACACTGACATTGTTCTACTGCAGCTGGTCCTCCATCTTCCTCCTATAGCAAACCTTTCCTTCACTGATCTTCCGTCTCAGCTCCCAATTCTCAGCTCTTCCTTGTTACCTGTTTGCATCCAGACCAGTTATTTTGTCACTTCTAGCTAACCATTAGATTTTTTTTCTGTTAGCATGCTGGTGTCTTTTCAAGTGCAATGAATTGAGATGAACAGTGCAGTCGGGGAAACTTGCGTGCACATACAGAAGAGTCAACCTGTCAAAGCTGCACAAAATGAAAAGAATCCAATGTGGGTGACCACATTGGATTGTAATTGTAATATCCCCACTGCAATTACACTGAAGGTCAAATCTACCCAGCATTTGTAAAAGAAAAAACAAACACAACCCCACACAACAATATACTGTAGAATATTATCTCATAAGTGTCAAATGTGTTGTTTATTAGTAATCCAGTAGAAATTCAATAGAATATAGGCAGCTACAAAACACCAGTAAACTTTAAAAATGTGGTTTAGAGCTTTAGTTACTTTTTAAATCCACTTCAGATTGGGGCCAAATTCTCGTCTGGAGCTATAGGAGTCTCGGTGTAATAAATGAGGTTCATATCTATCAGAATTAACACCTTTTCCTTTGTCTTGTGCTCCCTTCAACAGTGCTTCCCTGTTGAGTTGCAGCATGTGGAACGGAACAGTGACTCTGAAAGAGAATCACTTCACACATGAGACTTTTGTTTTTTTACACATTTGTAACCTTCACACCAGGGACTAAGCTTGAAGTGTCTTCAGCAGCCGAGACAAGGCAAACAATTTTGATTGTAGGGTTAATAAATAAATGTTTGAATTGTGAGTATTGATTCTTTTACCTTTTAAGTTGTCCTGAAATTGTACCTTCTAGTAAATAAATAAACTGTATCAATGTACCTTTTACTACTGGGAAACATATATGTACCTGTTTGGCCCTCAAAAGGTATACCTTATACCGTATTTTCCGGACTATAGAGCGCACCTAAATTTAAGCCGCACCCGCTAAAATTTAAAAGAAATATATATTTTGTCACATATTTTGTCACATATAAACCGCATCGGTTATATGATAGGCTGGATTTTTGCTGTTGTGCGTCTTGGGTTGCATGCGCTAAGAATAAAAACTGGCGCTTTTTTGTTTGCACTGACTTCCATCTACAGCGCCCATCTGAGAGCTGCAGAAAAATTCATAGAAAAGCCGCATCTCTGTAAAAGCCGCATGGTTCAAAACGTCGGAAAAAAGTAGCGGCTTATAGTCCGGAAAATACGGTAGTCCAATAATTAATCCTTCAGGGTACATTGGTGAAGACTGTACCTCGGGGAACTAATAACATAATGTTAAACTAATTTCTTTCTATCGTGTCTATAAATTATTTCTATTGTGTGTCTTGTCAATGTAAAAAGCTTCATCATCAGTATTTCCAATGGACTAATGTGTCTCAGACAGCCTGCACATAAAGGCATTTTTCTTTATGGAGCATTTATTGAAAATCAATACAGACATTTATATGTAATAATCACTGCATCTAGACATGTGTATGTGTGTGGTTAAATATTCTTTGAAGCAGGTGTACTTTGTGTCAGTGTCACTTGAAGCAGGAAGGTGACACAGCAACTGACAGCTCAATCTGTTGCCATGACAGAGATAGAGACAATTTTCCATTCACCCCAACAGTCCCCACTGCCAAGGCGCTGTTACAGTAGACAGACACACACTCAGATAGAGAGACAAACACACACATAGACTATGATGACTTTGTAAGAGGCTGGGCTTTGTCTATGTTGGGATTGGCTAGATGAAATTTGAAGGCAAAGCTTATGAAATAATAATAGTGACATTAGACATATCAGGATTTCCTTTTTGTTTCCGTTCATTTAAAAAAAAAACTACTTCTGAATGTTTTTTTGTATATTATCTTATAAAATTAGGCTGCGATAAATCAGCTCTCAGCCTATCAGACACTGACTCGGAAAGAGGATGATGTCACACCAAGCGCCCCAGTTACTCACTGCCCCTGCAGACATGCACCGAGAAAGCACGATTAAAAATGTGCAGCGAAGTGAAATGATTTGAAACCAGCTGAGAATTACACATGCTTTAATTCATTTACAGCGGACGTATCGTGACATCCTCAGAGGGAGCAGGTGACTGCTGAGTGTGGACACTCTGCTGCAAGGACATCATGTTTGTTCATGCAGAGATAAACCTCAGTGCCTGTTAAACCTCAGCCACTTCTGGACCCTCCAGATATTTCTGGCTTCATTTATCAAAGCCGAACTGAGTGTGGACTCGTGTGCACGTAGTGGAGGCACAACCCCGCACTTGAGTCCTGTTTCTTTCTTTGCCTACTTATGTTGATTTAGTCACAAAAACAGGCTGTGAGGAAGGTTAAAAGTAGGATTCTCTGTTGGTTTAAAGGAAGACACAAGCTGGCGTCTCTCATGTCAAAGTCTTGTGTTTTCACACCCACCCATCAACCCTGACCTTCTCCCTACAATGACTTTGTCAACATCCAGCTGGAATTTCACTCAATGTGCGCAACGGGCTTACCATAAATTAGCTTTATTAGCCAAACTTTTTGGGGAAAGGACAATTATTATCCACTGTTTACAGGTTAACTTTCTGTTTCAACTTTGACCTTCTGTGTTTGACCTACTTTTTTAACTCTGTGCGCTCCGTTTTCGGATTCAGCGAGGACTTGTGCTGTTTAAAAAAAACTGAATACACCCCTAAATATGCCTCAGTTTGTTACCGGATGTGTTGTCTGACTCCCCCATCAAACAGATTTTTAGTGCAACATTTTAGTGTCATTTTGAGTGGGAATAGCTTATAGCAAAAAAGTGGACAAATAAATCTCCAGTTCCATTAAAACTTCAAGCTGGAAAAATTCCTGTTTTGCGAGGAAGCCCTGGCCAAGAGGCTCAATAAGTTCATTAACAATAATAACACATCATTAATGAATAAATGACACTTTACAGGACACTTTAACTTAAGTAGCAGGTGCATGTCTGTTAGTTTATGTTTTAAAAGAGTCTTAAATTCACCCAAGGAAATGAGTCCAGGAAGTTGTAAAAGGTTCTGTATATTGTTCCAGGACCACAGAGCAGCAACGGTGAGAGCTGCTCAGCCAAGATGCTATTGAATTCGGGGGACTATTCGTTAGCAAGGACAAATCTGGAAAAACCTGATTTTTTAGTGTCTTTGTTGATTTTATTCAGTCAAATGGTTGTAAGTAGATCAAAGAAGACATGGTAGCAATAACTTCCTGACAAACCTGTGGAATTCTAATAATCAATTGAACCACTCATTACAACCAGGGTAATCAGAGGAGTGTCTCTGAACACACGACATGCTGAACCTTGAAGCAGATGGGCTACAGCAGCAGGAGACCTCACTCCTGTCAGCTATGAACAGGAAAGTGAGGCTTCCATTTGCAAGATTTCAACAAAACTGGACTAGAATTGGAATAGAAGATTGGAAAAACCCTACCTGGTCTGACGACTCACAATTTCTCCTCCGGCATTTGGATCGGCGTCAGAATTTAGCCTAATTGATGTAAAAGCACGGACCCATCCAGCTCTGAATGAATAGTTTGGGCTGGTGGTAGTGGTATAATGATGTCAGGGATATTTTCTTGGCACACTTTGGGCCCCTTAGTACCAACTGTGCATTGTTGAAATGCCACAGCATACTATTTCCATCCCTTTATGACCACAGTACACTCATCTCGAGTAGAATAACGGTCCATTATGCTGGCCCAAATTTAAATTGTCCCTGAACTTTATTATGTTCAGGGTCAATTAAATGAACTGAATAATCATCGCTCTAATGTCTGCTCATTATCTGTGAAAATGTGAAACCAGCTGCACTTAAGTTCACTGAATGGAGCTGAATCAAACACTGTACAGCCACTTTAAATCAAATCTAATTTAACTTACATAGCCCAATTCCCAAATCACAGTTTGGCCCCATTGGGGTTTTCTGTTTTTTACAAAACCATCATCTGTCATTAGATACTAAAATTGCCTAGAGATGGAACAATCGTTCATCAAGTTTTCTGCAGGTGTTTTCGTTAAACTACAAATAGATGACTTTTACCTCTCACACACTGCATGCTGGGAAGTCTAATAATGTGTGACTTTTTTAGAAACCTGTGTAATGTTTATCATGAGTTCACTATTCTCAATATTTAAAGTCACACACACGTTTGTTGAATACGTTCTGAAATAAATAATAGCTGAAATATACACTGTAAACCTTTAGATCCTCTTGTCTACACTCTCTAAATTGGGCATCTCTGGACCAGCTTTAGTTTGGCTTCCATCTTACTTGTCTGGACGAACCTTCAAGGTATCCTGGCGTGATTCTAACTCTTATAACCTCTCCACTGGTGTACAACAGGGCTCAGTTCTTGGTCCTCTTCTCTTTTCCATCTATATTACATCCCTGGGCTTCTATTCACATGGCTTCCTATCAATTTATTGCTATTCCTGTCCTTTACACCGGGTGATTCAATTGTCTCGTCAGGCATCTCTGCTTGTCTCTCTGACTCCTCTGCTCGGATGAGAGACAGACATCTTTAGCTTAACCTCTCCAAAACTGAAGTCAGAAGACACCAAGGTAAACTCTGCATGCTCAGCGACCTCAGTCCCAATATTTAAAAACTGCTGAAAACTAAACTCTTCTGCATCTTCCTTTGTAATTTAAAAATAATCCTTGCTGCTTTCTCTGGTAATTACATCTCATGAATCGACAGCACTTTGCCTTGATGTTTTCTCCTTGACTCAGATTTTTGCGTCTGACAAATGTTTAAATGTAAATATAAATGATGTGGAAATATTGCAACATTCTAACATTTTACCAGCAAAACTCCCTGTTTTTGCTACTTAACTAAATATTAAAACACATCCAGTGTTTCAGTCTAATATAATACATATATAACACTATCAGCTACAAACACAGCAGCAAACTCTTGTTTGTCCCTCTGTGCCACTGCGGTTCTTGTTTACTAAGGCTGGGAGTTTTGGCCCAGTAATGATGTGTTTTAACAGGTGAACTGAGTCATTCCTGCCCAACATTAAAATATCTCCTCTGCCTCCTCTTATACACTCTGCCTCATGAACACACTCTGCGTTCAGAGACACATTTAATTCTAGAGACGAACCACGACCTGTTTAGATGATTCTGTAGCTGTCCAGGAGACGTTGTTATCCTCTCCATCTTTCTCTGATTAACCTGATTTGTAGCCTTTTGGTTACAGCTCCTCCTTCAATCAGGTATATAACATTATTTATCTTTATTTCAGTTGCCACAGACAGCTCTCTCTTGTGTCATTAATTAGATCAGAAATCCCACCCATTAGCCATGAAAGTAGATCAAAGTGTAGGAGGAACCGGGGATTCAAAGAGCTTCTGAGCACTAGTGTTCATCTCATTTTTGTCTGTTTTGTCAAGTCTGTTTCTTAATTGCAACATTGACCTTCTAAGGTGCACAGAGTTCGGTTCATAAAACCAGTTTAGGCTGTTCCTCACAACGAGGACATGTAGTTTATGTTGGACTGAATGCGCCTCCAGCAGTGTTGAGAATGGTTTCTTTTAACCATGAAGAGTATTGTTCCCAAAACACGATGATAAACTTCCTCCAACATTAATAATGCTTTAGCAAAACAATGAGCTGAAAGACAATTTAAAGGTCCATAGAGCTCAGTCCGGGGATAATTGTGTGAAGGCTTGTTGCCAATAGAGACAGTCTCAACTGCTGATATAAAAATAATTGAATAGTGCAGCTTTATCTTAAGTAGTCACCATGAGTTACTGGTCACACAAAAAACCATAAAGAAATATAAATCACATCATATGGTGCCTTTTTGTTTGTACACATGAAAATTATTTACTAAAAAACGTTTCATAGTCTCAACACGGTACCTTTCAGGAAACATATGCCTAGATGCATATATCACATCATTTGTGATTGTAAATGTTTAAATTTTTTCTGCTGTTCTTTTTATTTCATGGATCAGATTGTAAGTTCTTGGTGATAGTGGCAGATAATTTGTGAGAGGCTCAGTTATAAGAAAGCTCACTCAATACTCATAAATGCAGGACTACAAACATGGAAAGGTTTTAGGTTTAGTGAAAATGTTGGCTCACGATAACTGTAACCTTAAATTTACATATGCAACATAACGTAAGACGCCAACGACAGACGGTGGTTTCCAGGTGGACTTGAACTCGGCTCTCCTGTGGGAAAGTCCTTCTCGTCCTTGACTCCACGGTCCTCCCTGCCGGGGTCACCCAGAGGGCCTGTCAGTGTCACTGGCCTTTGACCCTTTGGAACCAGCTGGGGCTGCCCATCCAGACCCCACAGCCCCCCATAAGACTGCCCCCACCCCCACTGACGTGCTACTAGCAGGTGTAACAACTTGCATTGAAAAAAAAAATCAATAAACCCATTTTAGAATTTCATGGTAGAAGTGAAAAAAATCTTTGTGTTTCATAGAAAATGTGTGAGATTAGTGTGGTGTGGCAGGGACGGAGTTCCACCGACAGAGGCCGGCTCCTGAATGCGTCTTGGAGGAATCCTCTTGCTCATTAGATGATGTTGCTGTGAACTGAAATGAAGTGAAGGACAGACAGAAGCCGAGTGTGACACAGAGGGAGGGAGAGACCCGGGGACAACGTCATCTGCCTGAGCTGGACTGTCGGACTACAAGCATACGAGCACCGGCCGGAGGAGGGACAGTGGCTCCACTGTGCAGCCGGACACAGAGTCCCTGTGCTCGGACAGGAAACCGTCACCGTCACCAGCAGCGGCGGAAAACAGCGGGGAAAAGTGACTCCGAGAGCGGGAGGAGAACATGGCTTCTTCTCCGGTCACCCCAGCATCGCTCGAAGGAGGGACGCCTTCACCCACCGGGAACGAGGAGCCTGCTACGCCCCGACAGGTACACGCCTGTCCGATACACGTCCATCCACCCCGAATCAAACCCCGAAGCTAATTTGAAAATCTATGACTAACTCGGGTGACCGTGAACGCAACAGCATGAGTTGGGATACTTTGTGAATCAGCAGAAAATTCTTCGTAATTCGGCTTGATTTGTGTTTGTGAGGATTAGAAACTGCAGCCTGATTTCAATTCAAGCTGACAGCGTTCGTGTTCCGTTAGAAAAGGCTCGGATCAGCCCCGTCACGTATGTTCACTCCCTTTAAACGAGGAACCATGAATGCATTTGTTAATGTACCTTTAATACAAGCATTAAGGCATTTCTCACAGAGGACGGTCCCGTGCAGAGACGCATGCACCGTCATCCCGAACACTGCTGGAAAGTCCAGCGCTGCTGGCTGCTAATCCTGTTATAATCCAGGGGGAAATACGTTTTCTTTAAGACCTGCATGTTTGGAATCAAAGTCTAATCTGTTGATTTTCATTCAGCCATCAAACTGCAGGTGTGGGGGGACACAGGACAAGCAGCCCTGTGTTCCTTTGCGGTGCTATTAAAAGGCAGAGCGCTTTGAAAAGGTGAATTTGTTTGCAGCCTGCTCCACGTTGACGCCTTCACAACAGGTGTAGCGTGGTGTCAGTGTCACCAGTCTGGCAGCTCTCACGTGGTCATGTACGTGTGCGGATGCACTGAGGGGAATGCAGAGAGAATGGCAGATGTACAGTGCTGCTGTGACTTTTTCCACATGCTTACATGCATGTCGTGGAACTAAAGCACCGCTGCACTTTTTGAACCTTTGGTCTGAACTTGTATTGTATTTTGCACAACATGTCATCCAGCTTTAGCCACCGGCCACTGGACAAACACACCGGATGAACTAGCACAAGCCTCGCACTTTCTCCCCGTCACATATTTGTTGAGAGACAGTTAGGTGCTGAATTTCTGCCCGTGCACATTGTAAGTTTGCAAATACAGTTTAGCCGAAGCAGAGGTTTCAGTCATGGACACCAGACAGGCGATAGCAAAAGGATTAGAGGCAGAGCCGTAGGCTGTCAGTCTGCAGTCAAAAGCTACACAAACACTCACATTGTGCCGGTTGTTGGCTAATGTGAGTGTTTTCCATCCGAGCACAGTTGCAGTATTTCCTCTAAGCACTCCAAATTACCCCAGCCAAGCACTGCATTGTTACACACACACACAATTACGGTTTAGTAGTCATTTGCAGGAACTTTGGATATTACAGAATAAGAGTTCTCACTTAAAAATTCAAGTGTTGTGTTTGTGTGAGTGGTTAAGGGCTTTGTGATTAGCACCTGACAAACATCATTTATCTGCATCTGATTTGACGGTTCATTAAAGCTGTTTGTAAGGCATTGAGGCTAAATGCAAGTCCAGTTAGGTTAGGTAGGTAGGTTCACTTACTGATCACGTGTACAAGGTGTGGCCGGATGCTGTTTTCATTTAGTATATTTGTTCTCGGCCTTTTACTATGTCTGAAAGTTCTGAATTTAAAAGTGTGTTTGCAAGTACTGAAATGAGGTGACGTTCTCACACAGTCAAAAATTAAAAAGGCAACATCCCAGAGAAATCCAGTCAAATATCACGTTCTTATTTTTGTGACTTAAAGGTGCTGCATGGACCTTTGGACCACTTGCAGCAGATGCTCATGGAAGGTGGTGCAAAAATGCCTGTATGTCTGTGTGTCTCCTAACTTTTGAAACTCTATGCCTTGCACTATATGTTAGTGATTGGCTCATTTGTTGAAAGGAACCCAAGCCCAACTAAAAACCAGTCCCCCCAGGACTTCATAGAGCTAAAACGACTTTAGCAAAAACTGTGATACATGCTGCAGCGTTTTTTAAGCATTTACGTGCAATTAAATCGCCCGAGCAAGTGAAAACTGCACAACTAGTTGGACATGAACTACACTGACCATGCTTAATTAACCTAATTTACCTTGATTTCTTCGACACTTGCAATTGATCAGGAACAGCCTCTCCTATGGTTATTTGTCTTGTCATTTGTGTTTCACCACAAAAAAAGTTCCACGCCGTGCTAAACACCAGGGAACTACCTTGGCGTTTCATCTTAGGATAGCAACTCTGCATAGCCTCAGCAGCCTCCCATGTGCTGTGCGATGTAAGAGACGTTCACAGACATTAGAGATTGTAGGTGACGTTTGGGGACAGTTGTGATTGGACAAAATTGCAGAATTCACAGCAATTGGCTGAATTTGTGTGAATTTTTGCAACTGCAAGATGACACAAACCAAAGAGAACACAAACACAATGCGAACTCAGTTGGCTTTTTCACAGTTTCTGAATGAACACTTTATGCAGAAACTAACACATTTATGTTCGGCTTCCTTCATCTGCAGTGACAGCGTGCACTCAGAGCTTGCACCTTTAAAGAAGTCTCCGCTCTGCAGCTCAAATGTATTACTCCATGTGGGGCTGAATTTGGTCTTAACCAATAATGCAACTTTGAACACATTCACAACTCACAAGCCACCCTGGAACCTGAGCCTGTGACCTCTTCTCCTTTATGTTTCCATGAAGAATAAGTCTGTGGTTTATTTAAGAAACTCTGCCCAAAATCAGAGGCCACTTCCTGGTTGCAGCCATTAGCGCATTTTGGATATCCACCTCGCAGAGTGTGAAAGTGAAGTGATTAATATTGCAAACGCGAGTGTGAGGTCAGTGATGACGGACAGGACGGTTAGAGGGGGGTGAACATGTAGTTTGCCACTAGGTCTGCTCCCGTGGAGGAGGACATCTGCCACTCTTTCTGTTTTCTGTCTCAACCAAGGTCAGGAGAGACAAAGTCAGACTAGAGTAATGCAGACAGAGGGAGAGGAGCAATGCAGCGCCTCGGTAACGTTCAATTCAGGGATGTTAACGTGATAGTCACTTGGGCAGCACATTAGGCTTCAGTTTCCATATTAGTGAGAAGTGTGGATCGAAGAGGAGGGTGGCTGAGAAAGGGGTTGAATTTGAGACACTTGCTGGTCCAAATCTCAGACCAGTCTAGATTTAAGTCTGAAAAAGAAGGACTCAGGTGGTCAGACAGGTGGTAAACTAGGGATTAACCAAATTATTTGGACAACGAAAAATTTACAGAAATATTAACCGGTTGACTGCTTTCTGGGTTCTTATTATTTTAATTATTTTATTTATTATTAGACTTTAACAGTATGCTTTGTGACAGAGGCACTGTTGGCAAATAAAGTGGTTTAGATCCTCCTATACAGACTGACGGTGCACCGAAGGCCTTTACCTTAGCTGGACAGACTAAGAAGAATCTGTAACTGTATATACTATAAAATGGACACTGATAATGAAAGAATAATAAAAACTGCCATCTTCATACATTTTAAGTTGTACCTTTATAACACTTGGTATTTAGGAGGAGGCATGTGCTGAATATATTGCATATTTATTTCTTAGCAGCTGCAGAGAGATTAAAGAAAACCAAAGACATAGCAAAAAGAAAGAGGCAGGAGGAAAATGTGAAGGTGTGTGTGTGTGTGTGTGTGTGTGTGTGTGCTCCCTGGTGCTGTCAGATACTGTGATTCATTCCCCAAAGTGATGTCACTGAGATCTCACACTGCTACAGTGAAACAGAGACTTTACATTCTCACCAGTTCTCATGTCTCCACTATTACACGTGATGGCAAATGAGACAAAGAACAACCATCAAAGCTGGGTGTCAAACACGCAAATAAAAGCGATTCGTATTTGATTATTAACATATAAAGTGAGGGTGTGAAGTGATTGTTGGCTCATAGTTGTGGTGAAGTGCTCAAGGAGACACGTGGTGGGTTCCAACGCCCAGCATCCACCTCTGTCTCTGCCTCCACCTTCCAGGACATGACTAAGCATTGTATTAGCTCAGCCTTCTTAAGTCCACATGATGTGCACTGCTCTGGATAAAAGACATTATAGTAATTATATATGTTCCTTGGTTTTATTATAATTGACAGTTATATTTGAGTATACACTAGATTCTAAAAGTATCAGAGTAGCAGTTTTTTCAAAATTAAGGCCACATATCCCACACGCCCTTCAGCTGTTTGTGTTCCATTTGATGATAAATTTGATGAGTATCTCAGTATAAAAACAGCGATAGAGTGCATGCTGCTTAGTCATAGGAGGCACAAATATCTGTTCTTTCTTTTCGGATATCATGTTATGTTGTCATTTCAAGAGTTTTGTATTTGTCTTCTGAGCGAATAGAAGCCAACAGAAAGTCGCCACTAGCCACAATTAGACAACCCTTTTTTTTAACTTTAACAATCACTTTAAACTGAATTTTAAATATTAGTTGGACAATCTGAGTTTTGCACCACAGATACAAAATAGATAAATGTACATTAACTGCTGCTAAACATTTGAGGATGAATGAATTGTTAGTAGCGTTGACAGTAAAGATCAGTGGGGGTCCTCCTGTGCTGTAATTAACCTATTCGTAACTACATTCCACTTTTGCTCTTTTGAAGTTTTGGTACATTTTACATCTCGTGCCTCAAGAGCAAGCCGTTTCGAATCAGTGCCCATTGTGACATCACATTTGACCGTGAAATCTGATAGGTGAGGACGAGCCCACCTTTGCTCGGTGCTACGCTCTTGTACGTAACATGTAGTGGGAGTTTGCAGCAGGATGGTGAACATTTCTATGCTAAGGCTAAGCTAGCCGCCTCTGGCTATATTTGGCAAATTTACCGTGTTGGAAAACTTGCCTCTTCTGCAGGGTCCTCTTAACGTCTCTTAAAGCAGGTTCTTCCCTTTCACCTTCAGATTTAAAAACTGGTTTTTAATGTCCATCTCTATGCCGTCTTAGGGGGAGCAGCAATGTAGACCACCTGCTGTGTCCCCTGGTGTCACATTTGTCTGGGTAAACCAAAGTGGCATTTGACTCCAGCCATCAGCACCTGGCACGTACGTTTTTTACCGGTGTGAGAGGAAGAGAAAAACATAGGACCACCAGCTTCAAAGCATTTGCTCGCCGTTTTCCCACTACTCTCACTCACGGTAAATAGTCGCCCGTTCAACATGCTGAAACGGCAATAAAGCTGCCAGCCAGGGTCTGACTAGTGCCAGTGGTCAGCCCAGATGCTCACATATGGCCCAGCACTGGCCAGCAGCTGAAGGTCAGCTCGGCGTGTCCTATGTGCTACAATACATCTGCCTGCAGAGAATTAGCTGTGATGATTCAGCCCTTCATCTCCACTTCCTTTCCTGGACTTTTATTTTGTTGCTCTTTCCGCTACATCCTGTTCCTGCTCCATAGTGAACTCGGCCAACTTCACCACCAATCACTGGCCTTGATTGTTTTCACGTGTTCGCCCTGCATATTTATATCTGGTTTTCACCACAGCTCTCTGTATGACTGCGAGCTTTCAAGCCATTCTTGCATTGTGCTTTGGACTGCTGTACCCGGTTCATCTGCTGCTCTCCTACCACTGGTCTGCTCTACCTACCTGCTCATCTGGTAACCTGTATACTCGTACCCACCTCCTAAAGCTGCAATGCTCCCGCTACCTGTTTGTTTGCTTGTTTGCTGGCTTAGCGTACTACCACCTGTCTTACCTGTGCACCAATTTCTACAGAACTCCGTCCCGGACTCCAGCCTCTCTGTATTGTAATCACCTGTGATTTCTGTTGGATTGTTTATTCTGGCCTTGGGATCTCGGATTGTTGATTTGGGAAAAGCAGTAGTCTCTTGAGTTCTTTACTTGGATTTTATTTTGTATTTTGAGCTGTAGATTGAAGCCATTTGCTTCCTCCTTGTTACCTACCTTAGTTCTCCTGCTAAGAAATACTCACTTGAATCCTGAGCTCACCTACAACCTCTCACTCATCTCTGGTAAACCACCTTCTTCCTGTGTTCTTTAATTTTAGGGTCCATACAATACAACTGTGACATTAACATTATTCCTTAATCTGGATTTCTATTGGCTGGGGTTGAACATAGGAACCACATTGCCATCCAACATTTTTCCATCTTTCTATTGAATAATCTATCAAAGAATTGTTTCTGTTTCATGAGATGTAGGTACGATAACGAGCAGTGCAAAGGAATATACGATAGAGTTCTGTTTTCAGCAGTTTTTTGAATATTGGGATGAGGTCGCTGAGCGTGCAGAGTTTGGCCGCTCATTCCACCATTGTGGGATCACTGAACTGAAGAGTTTTCCTTGGTGTCTTCGGTGTGGTGCTGGGACTGAATGACTGAGTTGAGGTAAGCCAGAGCTGTAGAGTTGACCACTCTATAGGCAGAAGATAGAGCTTTGAACGTAATACATGCAGCCACAAGAAGTCAGTGGAAAGATCTGAAGAGCGGTGTGACATGAGTCCTTTTTGGCTGGTTAAAGATGAGACATGGTGCTGCATTTTAGGTGATGGGCAGGGGTTTGGAAAACTAGAGCTTTAGTCTTGGAGAGATTAAGCTGAAAATGTGTTTCTCTAGTCTGTAAACGGACAAGAAGAGCTGTGTGTCGTCAGCATAGCAGTGATAGAAAAAGCCACGTGAATGGATGATAGACCCAGTAAAGAAGTATAGATGAAAAAAATAAGAGGACAGAGAACTGAGCCCTGTGGTACACCAGTGGACAGGCTATGACTGTTAGAATCAAGCCCCAGTCAGGATACCTTAAAGGTTCGTCCAGACAAGTTGGATGAAAGCCAGAAAATGTATAGAAAAATGTATTAATGTCTATTGTTATTTAAAATAACTCTTCTAGGTCTTGTTCTGTACACATGATCACTTAATCAAAATCACACAGAAATTGTTCAGACTGTCATCACACACTCGGGGTTCATCAACTATCAATGTGCTGAATGTCATTAAGAAGAAGCTTTATTTGTCACTGAGCACATATACATATTGCACATACATACATATATACATGTTACAATGATATTTGTCATCTGCATTTAACCGATCTCTCCTGGGGGAGCTTGCATGGGGGGGGTGTCTTACTCAGGGACACACCTGGTGGGTAGGCTGGGATATTATAGATATGTTGGGACCATATTCATGCTGCTGAGCTACCAGGCTACATTAAATGTCTGTATTAAGTGAATCGAAACAAACAAACATATCCAACTTCAAACTGCTGTATCAACATATATCTGAAAATCATTCTGCCCACTAGTCTCAACAAAGCCAGCCATTCAGCCAGTCTACCTCTACACTGCCAGTCAGTTCACCACACATATGCAGACACAGGCAGAGGACGGAAAGGAAAATAAGGTGGAGGTTACCTGGGGAGTTTAAAAATGTATCACAGGAGCGAAAAGTCATGTTTTAGAAAAGATTCTAAAAGTGTCTGATGATGACGCGTATGATGATGACGCGTATGAAAATGGTGAGAGCAGTGTTTGAAAAGGCAGTGAGTGCTGGCGTTTATCCCAGTGAGATCCTCAAATTTTTTGAAATTTTTCTTGTTTTCTATTTCAAAAGTATGATGCTATACTTTCCGCATGGTGTAAATCTGTAACAACTTTCTGAATAATTGAAAGATGATCCTATCCTATCAAAAGATGTCCCATTAAATTACAGAGGTATTAATGTGACTTATAAATTGTGCTTTAGTGTTCAACAGATGTGGGGTCAGTTTTGGGGTCTAATGGAGTTTTAGTTTATGCTGAACTGTAGGGTTTAGGGAAAAATAGAGCTTCCACTGATCATTATGTGCTTTATTCTCTCAGAGCCAGATTAAAATAAAGATAAAATATGTTTGTTTTAAAAGTTTATGTAAACATTTTGAATGGAGTACTAGAAATGTTTTTTGGGGGTAAATTAATATGTGCTAGTGTTGATGGTAATTTTCAGTCATCTAGAAATTATTTTAGAACTGGTTGGTTTCCCACCTTGTTTGAGGTGAAAAAGGGAGATGCTCTTGTTCCCACTTTATTTACATATTATATAAATTATTTAGCTCAAGAAATTAAGTACACGGGGTGGGGTGTGGATTGGTTAAATTAATCTCAGCATTAGGTTTTGTGATGAATGAAATGAAATTGGGGAAGTTAATTTGTTTGACTCAATAATAGGCTCACTTCTATTTTACGCTGCATATGTTTGGGGTTCTAAGGATATTTCTGAAATGATCTAATTTGAGAAAATTGCAATAAGGCATTTTCTACGGGTTCATATATCCTGCTAAATATTCTATTAAAGGTGACATGGGTTGAGAGTTATGTCTAAATAAGATGTGAAATAATTTGGCTGTGGATTCAACTTTCATGGCTGCCATAGGAACGGGTGAACAAAAAACAGTTGGGACAGAAGCTCAGGCCTGAACAGACTTGTTAGGTGGATGTCAGGGAAAGTGAGAACAAGGCGGAGTGAAAGACATGTAATGTCAATGTCTTTGAATGCACTTACTAATTTAATGCATTGTGCATTGTAATGTGCAAAAAATTAAATAAAATCAAAATCAATATACAGATGCACAGTATTTACACCAAAGAAGCTGCTTGAATAAATACCAAAAGGTTTCCAACCATGAAGAAAGTCCAGTCAGCATGACTCAGCCACTGGGTGACTGAGAACCTTACAAGACGTACTTTCACAATGTCATTTACATGTTTGTTTTTTTAACAACATGGATTGTAATATAACTACAATTAAACATATCCTGTGTATAGTGATATAGTGGAAGAACTCACTGTGTTAAAACAAAACAGATGGGGAACGCTGGCTTTTTGGTTGTGAGAAGGTGATCTGTTACATTGGCTTTTTACTGAGCAGATATTTGTTTGGGCCAATTTTTTTTGAAACTGCATGACATTTATTAAATGAACACAGTGACTTTAATAGCTGTCTGTGGGTCAACATTTCTATAGGTCTTGTTTGAAATGTCTAAGTTGTGTCGTTTTTTTTTTTTTTATACAGCCATACTAGAGTCTGGTTTTTTAGTGTCTTGTAACTTTATATTGGCTGAACACCTTATTAGACTTGGTTGACAAATTAAATAAACTCTATCATGATATTTGATAGGACTACATAAGATGTTGTTAATATCTGTTGACATGAAAAAGACCAGCATTATCCAATAGCTGACCCACAACAGCAGTAGTTTCAAACCTGTGGTCCTCCTCCTTGATACAAGAAACGCAAAATGGCAGATGAAGACATGCCGCCTCGTAGCCCACACTGTCAGAAAACTAGTGACATTATTGTACTTTTAGGGGTACAATGGCTTGTCACTGGAGCTGGACCCTCTGGAACAGCAGTCTCTAAGACCTGAGTTTTTATTCAATTTTGGCAGAGATTACATTTCGACTGGTGACTATTTTCTGGCATTGTTTCTTTACCGCTACTCAGCAACAGGGACATCTAGCTGTCTCTGATTGGCCGGCACTCGTTTTCATTAGTTTAGGCATGAGGACTGAGATTGGTCAAGGTGGTAATGGCAGCCAATCACAGGCAGGGTAAGTGGGCCTTCACTGAATAGAGGTGTGGAAAAGCATTCTGAGTGAAAACAGCAGCAGTGACGGTGACCTGCAGAGAAAAATATAGCGACAAGTACAACTGAAAGAAAAACGGCAAAACTGTAAGTGGACTGAGGCTCCCGTGTTCATCTCGACCATAGGAAGCTCGAACCCTATGAAGCACAAAATTATATTCGAAAAGAATTACCCACTAAAGTCGGCATTTCAGCGTAAATGTTGATAAAATGTAAATTAATTGTAATGTATAACTAAATTATAGTGCAACTTAAACATGATGATGCTGCACACCCGCACGTGAGGACATTTCCTCTATCCGGACCACCTTAAATCATAATTTCCCACCCCTGCTTTAGAAGGCCACATTTGTACCCTTCACGCTGAGTACTTTGGACCTTTGTGGTAGCAGCTGTACTCATTGCTCAGCACCTTGCCACTTAGGTGCAGATATGTCATTGTTTTTCATTGAACTTAGTCAATGTTAAGTGGATTATTGGTTGGCTTATTGTAACAGCAAATTTGAACTCAATATATATATATACATATATGTACTTTGTGCTGCTTGGGATTGTACTGCATAGACACTGTATGTACCTGTAGTGTATATTTGGGCCTCAAAGGGTACACGTGGTTACCTTTAGGTGGACTTTAATGTACCCCTACTTATATTATAATAATATAACCTGACTTTCCCCCAGACTGAAGAAGCTGCTTTAGGGAAATATTTCCAGCCAAGGAGAAAGAAGCCCAGTTGACTCTCCTAATCCTAACCTCTGTCTAAACAAACTTGAATGACTGAAAACCTTCACCGACATGTTGTGGCTACTGGTGCAGTAATTGGGAAATGTTGTCATGCTAATATAGGAAGTGGGGGTTCAGTGTCTTGCTCAACGACACTTTAACGTGTGACCGGGGAGCTCGGGATCAAACCAACAATTGTAGGATTGGTGGACAAATGGCTACCTACGCGTCACAGTCGCAGTAGGTAGTGTACACTGTCTGTAGTTATTAATTTAAAATAGGTAAAGTAAAATAAAACAGCAGCATTGCTTTTCCCCCACACTGAGGAAATGATTGTATCATTTTGTATTTGACCTTTCTGAATTCTGGCCATATCTGTAATTACTCACTAAGGACAGTCCATCTCTCTGCTGTGTGCTACGAATTATGGCAGGTTCTGGCTGTGGGCTCTGCAATCTGGCAGGTATCATACCACACAGATGTGAGGCTCAGCTGGCAGCAGACAGCTGTACCAAGCTCAGTTTGTTGTGTCATGCAGCTCTTTAGCAAATCGGAAGCGGTCGATTAGTCCAATGACACTCGTTGTAGTTATCACATATCTTTGTTATTGTTCTTGTTTGATCTATTGGTCCTTTCATATGCCAGCATCTCTCTGTCTCTTTCTTTTCTTCCTATCACTTTATCTCCACAAATCCCATTACATGCTTGTCCTGTGGACACACTTAGCATGAGCTGTGATGGAAGCTACCTTAAGCTGGAAGGAACCACCCAAAAGACAAATACCATATTATTCTTTTATGTAGTTTCAGTTCTGTCCTTGTTGACCATTTTAAAATGGTGATTAGATGATTTTTATGCATAATAATTATGACCAAATCATCATTCTGTTGTGGAAAAAAATGCAAGGCATGTTAGAGGCAGGAAGCGGCTCCCAAATGATCATAAAGTAATTGATAAGCAAAGCAAAATAAGCAAAAGAGAGAAACACAGCAAGATGAGTACACTCCGAGCGGGTCAATAAGATGGACAAGGTTTCCAGGTCGTGTTGGCCTTTTTGACCAGTCAGCTTACAGCCGAGTCGTAAGCTGAAGGACACAGGAATGACTCAGCGCAGATCGAACTTACCGGACATTCATACAGGTGAACACATGTTGGCCATGGACCTAATGAGCAGGTCTCTGAGACTGCTCATGTTCCCTGCAGGGACGAGTTCCTGGGAAGTCATGGTCTAAAGACCGTGCAAACAGAAGTTCTGCTGAGGTGCTGAGTTTTCAAAGGATGCATTTGGTCACCATGAACAAACATTGAAAATTTCTCTCACACATTCATGTTTTAAGATGTACCTGGCCTACTAGAGGAAAACACAGATGATTTGATCTGGTCAAAGTTTGCATTGTGTGTTAATGGCCCATCAGACAGACATTTAGTGGTGGCTCGAGGGGTTTTTTGGCCTGCTGTGAACCGTTAACTTGAATTCAATTTTTCAATTCAACTTTATTTATGTAACGCCAATTTACAACAAAGGCACTAACTAGAAACCTTACTATAAGGTTTTGAGCCTAGTCTTAAAAGTAGAGCGGGAGTCTGCTTCCCGAATCTGGACTGGGAGCTGGTTCCACAGGAGAGGAGCTTGACAGCTAAAGGCTCAGCCTCCCATTCTATGTTACTTGTACTTGTCCAGCACTAATGTAGAAAGCTTGACCAAGCTGATGGGTCTCTCAAAAGATGTCTCCCTGCGACACACATAGCTACTGTTCTCCACTGGTAACATTTTCAGACAATTCCCTAGTGCCAAGGGCTTCTGTCATGTTTAACAGTAAAGCAAGAGTGGTGCGGAGACAATGGAAGGGTCTTTTTGCTAAAGACGCTGCTAAACGTTGCAAAATAAGCAACATGTTAAGCAATAACGGACAAGGTCAGTTCAAGACACACACACACACACTTGGATTGGAAAATGATTTAAAAGTAAATCATGGTGAAAAGATTTTACACTCCTATTAAACAGTATATTAATAATAATGAGTTTATAAACATCCATTGGCCAGACAATCTGAAGAAAACACCAGTAGGAGTAAACTTACATGATTATTCCTTCTTACATCTTTGTGGACAATTTATATCATGACAAGTATAAGACAGGAATTGAGGTTTTATTTTTTATTGTTCAATCGTACAGAGACAATAGCTGGCCTCTGGTGAAGCTGCAGTTCTGATTATGTGTCGTCCTGAGCGTGATACCTACATGGTCATGCAGCTGAGCTCCTGTTGCATGTGAAGGACCCAGTGGCTGGTGTTTTTTGAGGACTAGTGTGCCTGGTGATGGGATTGTCATTCTACCGGTGACCCTTGGTCAACTACACCTGCCATTCATTACTGTTCATTTTTGGTTTGAATTGGTATATCTGTATGAGTCATTTCCATTAAATCTGGTACATCCATTGATCAGTCACGATCCTAAAACCATCCTGGTTAGGTTGTGGGTCACAGTTGTTTTCTCTGAGACACCTTAAATACGTCCTGTTCCTTTCAGCTGCTCACACACTCTGATTGGAACGTGAAGGCACGCGCAGCATATTTGCACAAGTGTGGGTTCATAGAGACGGTTTGGACGGCCGTCCGTGCGCTGGGCTGTGGGCATGTGTCACATTGGTGGCATGCCTTCCCCAGGCGTCCTCTGTGTGCGCGTTTGAATGTCTGTGCTCATGAGGACAAACGGGACATGTGAAGTGCAGTGAGATACACCACACTGAATTAGAGAGAGAGAGAGAGTGTGTGTGTGTGTGTGTGTGTGTGTGTGTGTGTGTGTGTGTGTGTGTGTGTGTGTGTGTGTGTGTGTGTGTGTAAAATCAGTCTCAATAGCAGTCTGTGTGTCCAGGGCTGGTTAGCAGCTTCAAGCAGACAAAGGCAGCACTTGTGTTCATCACAAAAGGAGGCGAGTTTTTGGGAGCTGTCCTTTTCCCAAAAACAAAAAACACAATTGGTGATTTGATCAGACAGCCCTCTTTTACTTTGTGGTGATGAAAGAAAACTCAGAACCTCTGGAAGGCAGACAATATGTTTTGACCACTTGTCCTTCTGTAAAACCCAGTTTTTCTGTGGCAAAAATGGATAGTGGGATTGATTTACTGTTGGGCCCTGAACACTTTAATCTGATGTTTTTATATTTTTGATTTTTGCAGAAATAACTTCCTTACTTTACGGTTTCAGTTCAGCGACTTGCATGAGCTTTCTGTTTGAGCTTCTTGCTTGACGTTCTTCCACATCTTTTCTCTCCGATTAGTCAGTTTCCCTGGATTTCTTTAGAACTCAGAATATTGCATGTCTTGTTCTTGGGGTGATTTTTCTTGACTACTCTTGGGGAAGGGTTACAGTTGCATGAATGTTCTCTGTTTGTACACAGATTGCTTGGATTTTAAGGTTTTCAGAAATCTCAAACCATGGCAAGCCTGTGTTGTCAAGATCAGACTTTGACATTGAAGAGTTGTTTTCTTTTAATAAGGCAGGGCCTGATTATTGTCGGTGGACCAGAAAGTTACTGGCTCCAACCAACACCATTAAACATAAACAGCCACAGAAGCACCACTCTGGGTCAGAAGCCATCATTTTAGGCTGTAACTAAATTTATGTGCAACACTGACTTAATGGACTCGGTGCAGAGGTTACAATATGTGACTAGTCCTTCAAGGAATCACACGAGTGATTCAACCAATCCCGTGCAATTTCTGCATGACCTTGCAGTTTAAAACCATCGTAAAAAACCCAGCAACAAACATCCCATGACATCATAAAAGCTTTCACAAAATACAGGAGGCCACAACAACGACAAAATGTCTGAAATCCTGGGGGGACTGATTTACAAATGTTCTGAGTCACTGTTTTGTTTCAGAACTGGAGAAGGTGCAGATTTCAGCTGCACCTTCTCCAGTTCTGCTCATCTGTCTTCTCTTGGATTATTCTTATGACCAGCGCTTATCTAGACAAAAATCGTTTCTACCAGCTGTACATCTGATAGAACTATTTTAATCAGTGGATCAGTTGATCTCTGTTAGCCCATTTGTTCAGAAACTCATCCCCTGATGCTCTCACATGAGCTTAAAGTTTAGTCAAAAGCTTTTTCCCTTTGAATTTTAAATTTGCCTTTACACTTCCTTCTATCTCCTGCACTAAACAAATATTAACCATGTATGTTATACTGCACCTTTCCAAAGCAGAACAGTGGGAAATATCCTCTAATTCAATCTAGATATTAACTCTTGGTCGAAGTATTAATTCAGTCTTGAGGTCAATGCATAAATCACATATTTAGCATACTTTATATTGTGGTAAACACTTATCAAACAAAACTTTTATCATTTCCACTGACCTGTAAGCGGTTATGGGACCATTCATGTTTGCATCTTTGAGATCAGCAGAGGACAAACAAATGTGATACAGCAATGGCTATATTTATATACACCTGAATTTTTTACTAAATTAAATAACAATGAAGGTATTTTACATGTATTTTAATACATGTACTGTATAACTGTATGTGGGACATAAACACTGTATGTCATATGCTGCTTTTAATACTCTAGGTTCTTTCCTTCACATATTTCTCTGCATATCTTTTCAATATCATGCATCATAGATGAAGAATCTCCACATTGTTTGCAATTTTACAGGATATTTATTAGGACCCTGACTGATTGTCTCAATTTTTTTAAGACCAGCATCAAACAGAAAATATGCCTCCGTGTTAATATGTTGTAAATCATTGTATTCTTTTGTTTTTTTGCGTGTAATCCTTTTCTGGAAATGGTGTGTGGAACATACATGTGCTTTATTTTCATGTGTTCTCATTCTACGAGAATACCAAATTTTTACAGGTTGAATGAGATACAATAAGGATATAGATAGACCAATTTTTTCCAGAATCTCAGGTAGTGGAACCATTCACATGTTGAACAGAAGAAGCCCCAGAATAGATCCTTGGGGAACTCCCTACGCTAGTTTGTGCACTGCAATCTCTTATTACCTGTCAGTGCAGACACAAATCACATATTTTGCCAAATGCATTGTGCATGCAGTTTCTATAAAGAGTGAGCTTGCGAGGGTCCTAAAGTCTTGTATTGCCTATGAGCTGCTGTTTCGGAGAGGAGGGAGTATTAATGTTCAGAGATATTTCGAGTCTTTGTATGTTGAAGTAAAGATATTTCAACTGATGTATAAAGGCACGTGCTTGAAATATGTGAAATTACTTTAACTGTAGTTATCAAGCACCTTGAGTAATTCAGATTATTCTTGTCTGTTCTCGTGTCTGTGAGAATATTAAAGGAGTTTAAAGCTGCCTCTTACTGGCCTCATTAAAGGTCATAAAGTAATCTAAGTTTTTATGGATACTGCCCAGTAAGGAGTTTATTCATTTTATTGTAAGTGCTTTAAAGAAGGTGCTGCACTTTAAACATCCACCTTGTCACACTACACTTCATGGAGGAGGTTATGTACAGTATGTGTGCAGAAACCCAGATTATCAGCTTGTGTCAATTTTACAGTTTGATGGAACGTGTCTGTGAGACATTTGCTTGGCAGTTCAGCTTTATTTGTAAGTCATCATAATTTGATGACTTACAAATAAAGAAGAATCATGAAGGTCTAGCATTAGCATTCATTTCATCTCACATATTAACTTAATAGATTATGAAGCACAGTTTCCCACTTTCGCCTCTTTCAAAACTTTGTATTTTTTACATGTTAGCAACCCTAATTGCTCGATTACATTTCTAGTAGTTTCTCTCTCCACTTTCCACTCAGCCCAACCGGTCAAGGCAGATGTCCGTCCACCCTGAGCCTGGATCTGCTGGAGGTTTCGACCGTTAAAGGGAGTTTTTCCTCTCCTCTGTTGCCTGGCTGCTCAAGGGGGATTTGTTGGGTTTTCTCAAAATGATTTTATAATGTAAAGTGACTTGAATGTATTGGCGCTATATACATTTGAATGGTACTAATTTAACATCAGTTTTGTATGAATAAAGTGTTACGTTTGGGTGTACAACGTTAGACTGTTACGGTACAGACATAGTTTGACTCCAGACATTCAAGGGTTATTGATTTTAGGCAAAAAAACTTTTGTTACACTAAGAAAAAGACAGTGAAATTGTCCAAACTGTAATAAATATGTTGCTTGTGAAATTATTTTTTAAATTCAGATAAAGCACAACATTTCAATAACAACATTTCAGTTCAGGTTTATTTTTGTAGCGCCAGTTCACAACAAAGCCATCTCAAGGCACTTTACATGATAAAGTCAAGTAATGTTAATAAAGTTTAGTAGTTAAAGAAACTACCGTAAATTCTGGACTATAGAGCGCACCTAAATTTAAGCTGCACCCGCTAAAATTTAAAAGAAATATATATTTTGTCACATATAAACCGCATCGGACTATAAGCCGCCAATATCCAGGCTGAGAAATAATATCTGTTGTATGCGCTCCTACTCATTGTTCACAGTAGGCATGAGGATGTTTTACCGGCATTACGGTAAAGAGTGCGTTTACGTGTATGTGTGGCTGGTATAACACATGTCGAATGTACAGAGCCGACAAAAACGTCCTTGTTATAAATAAACGGCTTGTTCCATAGCCAAAGGAGAAGACGTCTCTTATTCTTCACGAATTACGCAGGAGTTGCTGCGCTCAACAAAAGGTTTTGTACCATAAGTGTTTATTCATACACCTGAACCTGAATGGTGCCTGTAACGCGGCAGTAAAAGTGCTGATCACACAAAACAGAAAAGTCATGGTTTTATTAATCATCCTCCTGTGCACTAAAACCAAGTTGCTTTATTTTTCTTCCTCCTGCGAACTGAAACCACTGAACACCAAACCACTGTCACTTTTTCTTCCTGCGCACTGTTAAAGCGCAACTTTGCAACTATTAAAGTCGCTTCATTCTCCCGTGCACTGAAACCACAAATCGCTATTCATCTTCCTCCTGAGCATTGAAACCACTGTCACACTCGATTTCCTTCACGGATAGCCAGATTGATGGCTTCAAATTAAAAGCTGCATCATAGTAATTTCTTCGCGTGTTTTCCATTATGAGGGGGTGAGGGTGTAAAAATATTACCGTATTTTGCTGTTGTGCGTCTTGGGTTACATGCGCTAAGAATAAAAACTGGCGCTTTTTTGTTTGCACTGACTTCCATCTACAGCGCCCATCTGAGGGCTGCAGAAAAATTCATAGAAAAGCCGCATCTCTGTAAGAGCCGCATGGTTCAAAACGTCGGAAAAAAGTAGCGGCTTATGGTCCGGAAAATACGGTAGATATTTCCCATGACCCCACTTGCTTTTCTTTTTCCCTCCTCTTCCTATTGTCTTGAATTTTATTTATTAAAAAAATGTTAGTGGTTACAAAGTGCTAACTCAGCATATTTATTTAAAATCCGTGATTTGGCTGGAAAACACACGCTGTCCTCCTCTGTTTTATTCCCATCCCATCCATCAGAGCTGCCAGTGATTGACACACAACAGACCCTGAGGCGACGGTTGTCACAGCCCAGCAGCCCCTGGTTTTTTTAGAAGACGAAGAGGAACCTTTATTCGTCACTGAGCACATATGCATGTTGCACATACATGTTACAATAAAAAAATATATGAATAAATTTCATCCCTATTACAACGTGACAATACTGTGTCCATCACACAGTGGATCGATGGCACAGATACGGAGGAATGAAGCACAGTGACGACAGTGAATTTTGTTTGAATTTTCCCTTAAATGTTACGAACAGAGCAGTTGATCACAAACATGCCCACAAGGCTTCGATTTGGACAGCAACAAGTGAAAGTCTTTGTTTGTGTCAGATTAAGTGGCATAAAAATTATGCACCGTGAGAATATTAGAATTTCATTCATTTGTCCTCAGTATTAAAAGCTATTTGAGAAATGTGAACAAATGATTTGAAAGTTAATCTTCTGTATCATTCTGGAAACATCAGGGAGGGGGAGGAAGGAGCGGTCGAGGAAAAAGGAGTTTAAGCAAGTGTATTACGATATTCGTTTGCACTCACTGGCCTCATTTATTTTACATAGGTTGGCCAATACATTAGAACCGCTCCTTCTTATAATGCATTCCAGTACAACTCTACCACCCAGTATGACCTCAATAATAAAGAGTAGAATTATCACCTTTGTGGCAGGTTCAACTTAGAAAGCGAGAAATTACACCACTGTAAAAGTAAAATTCATGTCAGAGCTGCTGGATTGGATTTGATTGTGTAGCTGTACCTAATAAAGTGGCCAGTGAGAGCAAGTAAGAGCTTTTATTTTTATTACCAAGTCTTTTTTCCAGGATTGATTAACATTTATTCGTTAAACTTGGCAACTTGTGAAAAACTATTAGAAAATCACCACTGTTCCCTCACAGTCCAGTCTAATCTATGAACTTTTTGCGAAGATAACGAGTATGTATATTTGTCATTTTTATGACAGCTGCTGCTGTGGTCGTTGCACCTTCATTTGCTAAAATGGTTTAGGGCCACTGACTGCTCTAATCCCATGATGCAACATGATGAATATCGTAGTAAGCCACGCTGCTGCACTGCTATAGTTCCAATGATGATCAGTCATATTGAATTTTGGGAAGAGGCCAAACACTTGAAATACTAACAGGGTGAGTGAGTGTCATTTGGGACAAATTTTCAGGCCCGTGCTGGTTGGTGTTTTAATTCATGTTCATGGTCATATGTCCAATCAGCAACAATCTGTTCCATCACTGGTGGGGTGTAACATTACGGAGCTTCATATCCACTGAATTCATATACAAGCTGGGTGTAAACCAGGGGACTCGGTTTGTTTTTGTTCATATTACCCTATTACTAGGTTGTACAGGAAGCACCAGATGTAAAGTAAGGGCATTTAATACTGTGAACAGTTTTTTTTTTTTTTCAAAATGAGTCGTTTAAAATATTCACTTTTCATAAAGTCAAAAATATAGTATTTAACATTTTAAAGTTTTTTGGTAGTAGCACCTCACATTAAGTCAGACAAATTAAAGAGCAGTGGCAGCAGCATAGAGACGTTGTTACACCACTGTAAAAGTAGAATTCATGTCAGAGCTGCTGGATTAACAATGGCGTAACAACCACGACAGGTTGGTGAGGTGAGGACAGGTGTTTCAAGACTCGCTCTGCAGTGTGCACACAGTTCTCTTCAGGGCGACTGTCTTCCTGAGGTGTGAGGTGTGTGTGTTCCTTCTAGCGATGGAAAAGGTTCACATACGGAAGAGGAGCAGGGACAAGTTACGCGTGTGTGGGCATGACCACGAGGACAATGTGCCGACAAAGTTGTCATGGTCACGGTTTTTAAAAGAGGAGCATGACAACTCTCATGTTCTGGATTTCGTAAAGACCCGGAGCGCTGGGCTGAGCAGGGAGACAACTTCATTCATGTGATGTATGTTTGTTTACTTGGAAATTTCTTCACTACATTTCAGAGCAAAGTCTTGGAACTTTTTACTCACCTTTACTACATTTATCAGGATTTATTTATCAATTCATAATGACCTTGCAGATTCTGATTAATAAGTAGAAACTGAATGTGTCTCTCGAGGCTTGTGTTTGTGTGTTCATCGCCACCCTTCACATCCCATTAAATCAGCTCAGGCATCCTCCACATTTCTGTAGCTGCGGCTGTTGTGCGACTTTGGTCAAAGTGATATGATTGCTCGGATGACTCTCCAAAAGCTACTTAGCTCTCAGGACACTGGCCTACAAGTGACGTGTGTGTTGGCAGCGTCCTCTATCCTGTATTTAACGTCCTGTTCTACAACACATTTGTCAGGCTGGAAAAGCCTGGATGTGTCAAAACCATGTACAAGATGCAGTGTGACTAAAATAAAACGACTTTTTTTGCATGCTCAGCTTAGATGATGGGGCCTGAAATTAAGAGTGTAATTCAGAAAAATGTCCAAAAGACCAAAACATTTCAAGAAAATGAAATGACATTAGAAATGTTACGCGTGGGCTTGCATTTTCCCGTTTGTAAAGTATCATATATTAAATATGACGCGGTCAGATTGCTTAAATTTTAGTCCATAATTATTTGCTGCTGTTTCCCCCCAGCAGCTGAAGCATAGACTGTACAGACAAACTGTAACTTGGTGGCAAGAAGAACAAAGCGACCGCTGTGCACCTGTACAAACATGTGGTCAGATCCTTATCGAAGCTGCAATAAAGGAAGGACCGATTCATGTATCGATCTTATTTAACATTTCAAATATTCAGCAGCAGGTTGGAAAAAAAGAACTGAAATTAGATTAATAAATTAAAGATAGTTGGAGTCCTTCATATCACCGCTTAAACTTCCGGTAGTAAAGTGTAGATGTTACCTCAACATTTGCACAGCGGGGAGCTCTAATCCATTCATCTCTGTGACTTAGCACTGGTGTGTGTGTGTGTGTGTGTGTGTGACTCACATGTCCATGCACAGGTGGGAACATGTTTCCTTACCGGTGTGACTCCTGGCGTCTCTGTCTAGCCTGTGCACTGGTGTGTGATTCTCTCGTCATTTATTCGACAGTCCAGTGTTAATTCAGACGCTGCCGGCTCATTTGGAGGGTTTGTCATCGTGACTAATGCCACATTTGTGTTAACAGCTAATTGCTGGTGCGATCTTTGGACTCGGTCCTGAGTTTGGATCGTCGCCCAGAGAGACAGATTGCTGGATGAAATGGTCATGTGCTGGTCACTGCTGCGTCCGATGATCTTTGGTATTTTTGCACACGGGTGTCGAGGCTTTGTCTTGATTTGCTTATATGTCATAATAATACAACATTTGTAGAGAGGAAATGTCCATTCTACTCAGTACTGGAGCTTCTCTTCTCCGAAAATTGGAAATGAGAACCATATGTGCTCGTTCTTTGTAGGTCTCTCTCCCTCATGTCTGACATTTCTTCTCTTCTTACTCTTTGTTGCCGTTGTCACACTGTTCTAACGCACGGAGCCTCAGTTTGCTGAGACAAAACTCTGTCACTGGGTTTCAAACATGCCGCACTTTGAGATGAGACATGCTTGAAATCATCCCGTTCGACATATAGCCACCTGACACCCTTCATCCATCCTGGGAGCCGGCTGCTGGGGCTCATTATAGTCTCCATGCTGTTGCAGCTTGCACACTAGCCTCACACCTCACAGCGACATCACGTGATTGTTGTTGTGTCCCGTTTGGTTTTGATTTTAAGGAGCAAATCACTTGACAAACATTGACACATTTTTTGTCACTCTTTGGCAAAAAAAAAAAAAAATCAATATGTGGTTAGTACGAGTTGGCTGCAGCACATTAGCCACATTGGTGATGGTTTATGACGACTTCATATACTCATTGTATTAATGGTGCTAATCCTGGTCTGTTTCCTCCCAAAGTCCAAAAACATGCCTGTTAGCTTATGTGGTGACTCCAAATTGTCCGTAGGTGTAATTGGTTGTCTGTGTTTTTTGCTCTGGGTGAGACCTGTCCAACTCACCCAGTGACAGCTGGGATATAGTCCAGACCCCCCATGACCCTGAACAGGAAACTGAGGTGAATGCTAATGGAATGAATGCACTTTGCTCTTTTTAATTTTCTCCAAAACTCCTTCAGATGAGGTGGTCATGGGAACTTACAGCTCATAATGCCAAATCTGTGCTCCGTACTCGTCAACATCAGCGCTGAACAAACCAGATCAACAAAGCCTGGTTTTTAAGTCACGTCTGTTTCTGCAAGATTTAGAGGCTAAAAACGTTTCTGATTAATGTTGAAAGTTGAGTAAAAATGTAACACAAATGGTAATAAAAAAACACCTGTGGCATTGGGAGATAACTTTTGTTGAGTCACTTCAGTAGGAAAAGAGAGAGGAATGTGATCTCTTGTTCTACTATCAAGTCTTTGGCTGACGTTTCCATCGGAGGTGGTGATGGTCCACTGCTTCTGTGCAGACGGAAATAGTTGAACCATCGGATGGATTAACACGCACCCAGCAAAGACTGATCAGACTACAACTAGAGTGAATCTGGAGGATTGAGGAACAGTCTAATCTAAATCAGAAGGTAATCTGAACCGTCCTGACATTCGGACAGGTTTATTGGTACCTGACAGTGATTTTAATCTAACAGATCAAAATTTTAACGGAGCTTTTATCTAAGAGCTTCGTTAAAATGAGTTTGTGCCTGTTCCCGTGTAGAGCGGTAACCAAAAACCTTACGGTAGAGAAGGAGGGAGCGATGTGGTCCTCCCTCGGGGGATTGTCATGCATCATCCTGCTCTAACACCTTATAGCTTCATCCTATGGGGCTTCAGATGAACGATAGCTGCAGAAATCCTGAAGCGGAGGAAGCAGCAGAGCTTCATCTGAGGTCTTAGCTGACGTGGGTAGAATGAGCCTGACGCTAACAACAGCATGGTGGATTTGGAAAACAGAACATTAGGTGAATAACTGGATTAATTTCCTCTGATGGTATTTAGAAATTATGATTGCCATTACAGGAATGTGGATTTTCTTTCTTTTTTTGGGAAGCCTGGGTTCCCAGATCTCCATGACTCAACGTACTGATGGATTTAAACTACAGCTGCTGAACAAGAAGAACACAAACTTAAAAAAACTGTAATGACGGTTCCCCTCTTCTCACCCCATTCTTTTAGCAGTTGAGTGTAATTCATTCAGTTTGTTACATATTGTAGCTGTGTGTGTGTGTGTGTGTGTGTGTGTGCTTCTGTGGGTTACTGTATGCCAGTCTGTTGATTTTCTCACAGCCAGCTGCTCTGCCCCGAGGCCACATATTACTGTAAGAGCACAGTTTATCCTTGACGGGGTTCAGCCTGGAGGTGTGTGTTCCATGGGACGGCTCTCCGCTCTGCGGGGGCGTGACGCTGATGATGAGACAGGGCTGTAGGACCCACTCTGATGCACATTGCAAATTACAAGTAAGAATAGTTTTCACTGTACTTGGGTACATTTTAATTATGGTTACTAGACGTTTTGGTCCACAGCATTTCTTATCAAGCTTCCCTTACACGTTACTTTTTCTCCTGTTACTTTTCATAATTTACCAATTTTTCCGGGCTTTTCTGGGTTTTCATTAAAAAAACAATCCCCAGAGAGACAGGAATGGCTTCATTTAACCAGGCTCAGACACAGGGCCAGGTCCTTACTTTTAAGACTTATTGGACATACATGTATTAGCAGTGGTCAGAGTGAGCGGGCACAGAGTCATTTTACTGTTTGACATCTGCATTCGCACAGGAGCGCACACAGCTGAACTGAAAAAAGTGCGTCTTTAAATGGGGATGAGTGACTGAAGGTGGCACATTCACTCTGCCATGTCAACGTGAATTCCATTCCACTTTATTTAAAGTCCTTTTTACATAATAAAGCCAAGAGAAAGTCCATCAAACAATAGGACAGTCAGCCTCCAAACGTCTCCTGATCTTGGACGTGGCCTCCCTCTCATTCTCCCCTCAGAAACAGGGAGATGTAGAGCAGAGCAGGGCCAGCTGAACTGGGGCAGAGCTGGTCCCTGCTGATTCACACATTCATATGAGGACATTGCTTTTTGTCCTGCTCTCTTGTTGAGGGGAGGGGACAAAGCAGCACTGGTCCACAGAAAGTAAGTCAATAAGGGCTTTTACAGTAAACCATGTTCGTACTGAATTAGACACGTGTGTGAAATGACACTCGTACTCGCTGTTGTCAGTCTCGAGTTATTGACAGACTTCAACTGTGACCATCCGTACTCACCACGGTTGTGCACAGTTATTCGCTGATAGCGACATTTATACTTTGGTAACTTTGAGTTCTGCAGCACATAAGCTTAGGTGATCTCATGTGCTTATTTAATATTCTCTAATATGTTCTAATATTTAATCGAGCTTGTATGTGACACTTTGGAAATTGATGATAGCCTCCGCTGTTTGTTGCTGAGCCGGTAAAAAATGGTGAGCCTCCGAAACCAGCAATGGCACCTTTCATATTGCACATAGTTTTTTGAATCGTTTGTGTTACTAACTTGCACTTTCTGGGCCTCACACATGCTGGAATGAATGAATGAATGAATGAATGAATGAATGATTGGTGGTCACGTGTCAGCACGCTCAGCCAGCGCTGGTTTGGTTTTTTCCATGCCGATGAGGAGGCCACCCAACTTTCCCAGGGATGTGAAGATGGAAACTATGATGGTGGAGATGCTGGTGAAGTGCTGCCACTGTTCTGAAGGAAATCATTAAAGCAGCAGAGATGAAGGAATGTTGGAGGGAACGTTACCACATTCACCACAGACGTGTTAAAAACAGACAGAGAAATGTCTGCCATAGGAAAACTCGTCCTGCTGGGAATAAAACGGTGTTTTATGTCCAAGAGCTGCGTGTTAAAGTGAATGCAGGTACTGAGCTCCTCTAGTAAATACACGTAAAACGAGTGGAAACATCACAAATCGCCACGTTTCTGCCTTGTTAAACACCGACACATGCCCCATCATGCTTCTCTGCTGAGGTGCACTCCAGCGTGTCAAAGGTTAGGCATCTCTGACAAATTCCCTGCCCCTCTTAAACTGTGTCACATTTGATTTCGGTGAACTGTTGGGTATGTGCTGATGACTCTAGCTATGGCCATCAAGGAAACTTCAGTAGCAGCATAGATTTTGGTCATGGGTGGATTTTTAAATAGTAGCTAATTTCAGATTTCTACCAATACATGACAGTGGTCTGCACTTTCTACCTACTGGTTATTCCCAAAATGCTTTACCCTGCTTCTCAGTCACACTTAGTGAAGAGCCAAGGATAGAACCAACAACTCCGGGATTTGTGGACGACCGCTCTTCCTCCTGCGCCACATCAGCACATGTCCAATCCCGTCCACGTGTCCGTGTCTTGTCTGTCCACCCGTCTGCTGCTGCAGGCTGTGCTCAGCTGTTCTCTTCTCGCATGTGACATTTTTCACAAATACTTCGGATGCAGTGGCCAGGTAGAATCGGGTCGTGCCCCTTTGAATGGCACCCACTCTGACCTGTGTTTCTTTAATGCTCCCGTAGTAACACGCTAAAGTTCACTGTCTACAGTTAAACAAAATGTTTATTATTTATCTAGTGAAAAATGAATCAAATAAATCAACATTGTTTCACCTGCTAGTGATATCATCTTAATGTTGCTAAAATGCACCTAGTCAGTGGGGAACATTATCTAGCTTTAAAGAATCTATTTTTAAATCATGTTTTGTCCTGGGTTCATGTAGACGAATAAGAATTTGAATCATGAATCATCCAGAACACTTTTTTAGATTTGAATATTTTTGAGTAAAATTTGATGAATGGTTGTTATTTATACAGCTCAGCTTGTGGTATTTGTTCGAATGGGTTTCAGGGATTCTACGTGAATGTTTGCGTAAAATGTCACGTGAGTCCATCTCACCGTCGTTGAGAATATTTCTGCGGGAACCAAAGTGAATCATGTTCTCATGCTCATCTTATTATATGATTGACTTTCTCATTTGATTTGCTCGTCCGCTGCAGTTGTGATGCCGATCACAGCTCTGACCGACATATTACCTGCATGTCAGTAGTGGAGACTGGTGTTAATATTCGATTTTTCTGTCATGCTGTCGCGTTCACATTGATCATTAGCAGCAGCCTCTGTGTGAGAAAGCAGCTCCTATATCATGGTTTACAGTTGGATTGTTATCAATTTTCAAAATTATTATATTTTTATATGAATGAAGCTGATTGTGTGAGAACATAACAAAGACAATAAGTGTCATTAGTTATTCAAAACAAATGAAATAGTTGCAGAAATCCACGACATCAATTTGTGTTTTCTTCAGTTACAGTTTTCCCGTGATTACTCCAGCTTTTATCTCTTCATATGGATTGATTTGGAGCCTCTTGTTGGATGCATTTTTCTAGTATAAGATACAGTTTCCAGAAGTCTTTTTTATGGGCAGGTGATATCTTCTCCCCAGAGGAACTGTGTCCTTAGTTTTGTAAAAGACAAATAAAATCTAAAAATATTGAGCTGTGTGCCACAGCTTTTTGCCTTGTCTGGCTTTGTATCACTGACAGGTGAGTCTTCACTGGAAGGATGGAATCTCCTGATCTAGTAACAGTCTGGATAAATCCCTGGTGTTGGTTAGACTGAAGCACCAGTTTGTTGATTTTTGTTTTTCGGGACGTTGTCAGACCTGCTTGTCTTGTGACTGGCTATTTTCAGAGAAGGTTCTAAAAAAGTCTAACCCTCCAAAATGCACTTAAGTATTAAAACCAGCTAAAAACAATAATAAACCAAGTATTATGGTGACAGGCAGCGTTTCAATCTCGTGCTTCAGAACAGCTTGTCCAGATAGTCTTATATAAAACAGACATCATCTGCATATAAGCAGATTTCATCAAAGTATTATCCAGTTTTTAGATAAATTGGATTTCATTCATATACACAGACAATAGTCAGCAATAGTAGGCCCACTGGTCACATGAGCAGAAATTTTACGTTGACAGCATAGTTTGAATAAAAATAATAAGTTAATAAATGGTTGATGTTAAACATTTGAAAACGTCATTGACCAGACCTGTATAGTTGTTGACATTGATTTAAAGTCTGCTGGCGCAGGAACCATACGCAGGCAAATGATACGGCAGGTTGTAAACAAGCCAGCAACCTCCGACATTTAAAGGCTGGCATTTAAAAAGAAATCCGATGCTCCTTTTTTACCCAGAAGAAGAAATATACGATCTGCCAAGTCCAACGTGAACGGTTCAGTCTCTAACTGTTTTTACATTAAAATAAGAGGGACGGATGTGAGACACTAAAGAAAAGAAACAGTCCATTACCATTTTCAGTTTCTTTCAATAAAAAAACTTTCAAAGAGACTAGATTCTCTCTTCCCTCCAGTTTGGCTGAATAACTTTTTGTTTGGCGCCTCTTTTCCAAGCAGTTTCTCTGAATAGCGTGGGTTTTGTGTAGCAGGAGTCCATCTATCATGTCAGGGAAGCAAAAGCTGAGCGAAACAAAGGCGGCATACAGTCGGCAGAGAGCCCCTGTGGCCTGTGACCTGCGTGTTGATGCCACTGTCGTAGCGTATTAAGTGTCAAGATCAAGTTGAAGGGACACAGAAAGCAGAGAGAGGGTTCGGTGATAGCTCGTGTGTGACATACTGTCGCCTGCTCAGTCAGTAGCCATAGCTGCAAACAGGATATTTCATTGTTCCTTCCATATACAGACTCCCAATGGGCTGTTTAATGGGAATGTCCAGTCAGTTGTACAATCACCACGCTGACATGCTGCACTTAATCAAGCTGTAAATGCCGAAATGAAAGCAGGGTCTTGTTTTTTTTTTAAATCCATTGTCCACCTCCTCCTAAGCGGGAGGTGGATTGGCAATGGATTTGCCGATGCCTTCACTGATGTTGAGCTTAGCTCTTTTAGATCTAAGTTTGGCTTGTACATGTGCATACATTTCATGACGCTTCACTCTGAATTAACATATGTCTCCAGCTGAAAAACGCCTCCAGGTGACATCACATGGAGGAACTTTCAGTTCAGGTTAGGCCACCGTGTTGCTCTCACGGTGGGGTTTGTAATCCTGCAGCTCCCACACATGATATTATCCAGGAGCAGAGAAATACTTTAATGCAGGGAAATGCAGAAGCATAACGTACATTTCCACCCTAAACTATATGCATAGAAAGCACGTTGCTGTTTAAGTCAAGTGATAATGAAGAACTGTCAAGTGTTGTCCCTGCCGTCCACCACCCCCCGCGGCCCCTAACAGCGCTAGCAATTAGGATATTGGATGGATTGATCGAATGTTGATTCATGCAGCTTCAAATCCTCAACACTGTCCCTTAAAATGATTTATTGATCCTATGTTCTGAAAACAAGAGGATCAGTTCATCCGGTTCTTAGCAGTTGACATTTTCCCCTCACAACATGCCGATTTCTTTTCTTTGATGCACAAAAATCAGCTTCGACAAAAACATACTGTTGAATGTGCCTGTTTTGGACCAATTTATAGGGTTTGAAAAAAGTAATTACATAAACGTCAAATTACCTTAAGAATCGACTTGGTAAAGCCTGACGTCAAAAAAAAATGAAAGATTTTGCTATTAAAGCCTCTTGACTGATACACGGTGCTTCTTGGGAATAAATAATGAATTTATAACATTTATTACAGAATTATATTTCAGTGTCTGGAAATCTGAAAGGAGTACGTGCAGGTGATGGTTGTCTGGCAAAAAGTGTGTCTCTTCTTTCCAGACTGTAGCTCAGGACCAGGAGGAGACGAGCAGCGTAAAGGATGAATCAGCAGATGCTGAAATGAGGCTCTGCTGGTTCCTTTAATCTTCGCATCTCTCAAACACACACACACACACACACACACACACACACACACACACACACACACACAACACACACACACACACACACACACACACACACACACACACACGCTGGTCTTTCTGTACTTGCTACTTGCACAATGAGTCTGATTCTACTTTGTGAAGACATTAGCAAGACAAAAATGCCATCTAAAGACCGTTCTCACAGTCTAATTGAAACATAATTGGAACAGGGTCTCATGTTGTGACTGCGTCCCTTAAATACGAAGGTGTGTGTGACTTTAGGAGCCTGTGAATGAAAAGGTCGGTGTGCGGCCTCGAACACACGTTGCACTGCAGTGACATTTTGTGTCTCTGCAGTGACCTGTCCTGAAAGCAGCGGGACCGTACGTCTCCATTCCTGCTCTGTGTCCTGGATAAGAAGAGCCGCGAGGTGATTTTTAACAGAAGAGGGTTTTACTTCCCGAAAATGAAGAAAGGGACAATCAATAAAAGGTGTTGCACAGTTGTAAACAGATCAGAGGGGAGAGTCGTGGTATCAAATATTCTATAAATGGCGTGTGTGATTGAATGAGTGCACACACGTTCATCTGTCATTGTGTGGCTGTGGATATGACCGGTGACAGGGTGAGACACACGCTCACACCCTGTGAGTGCTGCATTGATATTTGTGTCCACCTGAGGGCAGAGATACGTGTGAAAATGAAATCTGACACATTGTCACCCTGCAGAGGCTGTTGCTTTGCATTTGTAACTGGGAGTGAGATTTAAAACAACTGAATGAGAAATGACTCTCTAATATCAGTAATATTCATGTCTATTTTACATATAGAGCAATAAATTGCTTCTGCTCATGGGTCATGGCCATCAGTCGGCAACCAGGATTAACCAACCAATAAGACCCATAGCAACTAAAGCACAAACACCATTTGCCCTAAATGAACTGGATTGCTTCTCACCTAAACATTAAATGTGAGTATCTATAATATTATAAATATTTCCACACACTTGCTTTAAGATTTAAAACAGGTTCAATCAACCACATGGCGTAGACCCTTAAACTGTGGCTACAAATAAAAGAAAAACTAGTGGGACGTTAAAGTTCTTCTGTCTGCAAAGTTAATGTTACTGAGGTAATAATAATTCTGCAATATGTTTGCGTGTATAACAAACGTTATTGTATATAACCACGAACGTTAGTTGTCGTTAGTTGCTGTTTATCGTGTAACTAGTTCTAATTCTGAGCATCTTCCTTTGCTAAGTAATGATGGTCAGTAATCGGCCAAGTGACGACATGTTTGTTCATTGCACCTCTGGGCGTGAGCATAAAATCACAATCCTCTATACGACGAGTCTTTGTGCATTGATTGTTTCTGTTTGTATTCAGGCTTGAGAAATGCTCATTAAAACAGGTGAGACTAACTCTGCAGTTTGTAATTAACATTTTCCGTCTGTTCTTTTGCAGGTAAGTTGACTGAGCTGTACAGACTGTCGTACTCTTGTGATACGAGGCTTCGGATGAAACGGGATGCACGGTAATCGGTTTGGTTATTGCACTGGTATCTCAGCTTTGTTGCGCTGGGTTTGAACTTCGGGGTGAAAGGAGATGACGTGGCCACATAATGTGCAGCGATCTGGGTGTGGTGACGGGATCCAGATCCAGACGCGCCATCCTGTCTGATCGGATTATCGGGCTCCGTTCAGTCACTGAAGGTAGAGGGTGGTCTGACACCGGTGAGTTTGTTTGACGCGATGAGCTTATTGTGAAGGTAGCGGAACTTTGCAGACTGCAGTCTGAATGTCTGGCTTGTTGTTGTGATTTTCCTCTTGATGCAGCGTTATTTTTCATGCTCATAAACAGAATTTGTGAGTCTGCTGTATTGAGTTAGTGTGACAAGAGAGGCTCCAGTAGCCTGGCCTGTCAGACAGGAAACAGACGCCCAGGACATTGTTACATCACCATGTTGCCAGTAGCAACGAGAGGACTCAGCGAGCCGCACCTGTTACTTTAAAGAACACGACACACAACGAAACACACAAAAGAAGAGGAGGAGAAGTGCGTGTTTACAGTAGCTTACAGTAGAAGAGAGCGTAGAAGCAATTGAAAGTCGTGTTTCCAGCCATTGTAGCCCGTCTCCTTTGGGCTGTTGTTTTTGTCTTTTTTGGTTTGGCATTTATTTGCACTTTTGTCAGTTTTTAGCTGTTTGTCTTCCATGACTTAGGGGAATTTTTTTTAGATTACATCTGCGTATTTTAGTGCAGAAATGTAGATTAACTTTTACAAACCATCTTCCTTTTGTACTTTTGTCCTTACAGCGTGTGACAGCGTGTCAACCTCTTCTCCACACTGTCATTTCACACATTTTGTGTTGAAGCAGCTGCTGATGGTTGAAAAGTGACAGATCTAGAAAATATTTAGCCTGAGAGAAAATAAAACATGTTATCAATTTCAGCTTTGTCCAGAAAGTCAGTGATGAAAAGCAACAGGTGTTTATCCAGGAAGTCTATACAGTCGACTGTCCAATCAGCTTCAAAAGCCCCATCACGTCTCTGCAGAACTTCCTGCTCTCTAAGGAAAGTTATGACTGAGCATCTGCCTTTAGTTAACACACGCACGCACATGTGTCTCTCTGTAACTGTGAGGACACTCATTTGACATAATGCAATACCTAACCCTAACCTAAAACTAATTTCAACCCTGTTAATCTTTAATCCTGGAGTAGCTATTCTAACATTTAATGTTGGTGCGCCTCACTCTGACACCACAGATGTGTTCAGGAAACCCTTAGATGGAGACATGGACTGTGTGAATGTTAATGTTGTGTCCAGAAGATGGTGCTGGTGCTGTAGCTAAAGAAGAGTTCATCTTCTGTAGAATGTGAAACTGAACTTAGTCATTTCAGGATATTTCATTGGTTAGTCTTAGCATCTGGGTCCACATATATTTCAAAATACATTTTACAAATTATACCATGGGTTATTGTTGCATAACTCATGGAAAGTACTGCAAAGGTGCAATAATAACAGTTCTAGGCCATATTGTCCTTTTGTTTTCATCAGTCTGTGTGCCGGTCACAAGCCCTGTAATCTACTCTGTTACATTATTATCATTTACTTTAACGCGTCAAGCAAACGATGTATCTGATATTATGCAAAATAATAATGTGTGTTGTAAGTGTGAACTGCTCAAGCCTGTACACAACACTTTTTACAGGCTGTAGCACTAACCAGGTCATAAACTCCCAGTGATGTGGCCCTGTGTCTGTTGATCATTACTCAGTTATGTCACTTTCAGTTTCAAATGTGAGTCTCCTTAACAAGAACAGCGCAGGCAGAATGAATGTAATGCTGCTCTTCATCCTCCAGTGGGCGCCACTTATCAATTAAAAGGAAAAGGAAGCTTGTTTTGAAGGTTTCCACACGTCAGTACGTCTAATAGCGGCTCATGTCTGCGTCTGCTGGTATCTAGTGGCCTGCTGTTTACTCAGAGTTCATGTGCTTGAAGAAAGTATATTTGTACTTTCATAATACTGTGCATTCACACACGCCTAATTTACTGTCTTTATAACTTTGGCAGTGAGGACTGAATCTCGTGTGTGGATGTAAATACATAGTGTAGCACATGAACAGTCAATGAATATTGCGGAACATACTGTAGTAACCGGTGATGTATCAGCTGTGACCAGCTGACAGATGGTCAAAGAATAAAACCGGTTCATAAACAGTATCACGATGAGGCGTGATGACGATTTTTGTGCAAACGGCCTATAGCAGAAATAGCCGACTAGTGTTGGTGCTTTCTCAGCGTTTAAACCAACCGGGTCCGAGCCTGAGGTAATGAGCCATGCACATTCCCAGTAGTTTCTGGGAAAGAAAAGGGCCAAAAATCTTTTGTTTGTTTCCAGACGGGAAGTGAAAAGCCCCATTATGTCCCATTTGACATTATGATAAAATTAAATGGTTCACTGCCTGCTAATAATAAATGTTAATACTGTGCGTCCTGATCGTTTTACTGCACTGTGCAGTTTAAGAATCCTTTCTTTGAGACCCCTGAGGCAGGAGTAAATATAAAATTGGATTGTACGTTTAAGGAGATGCAAACTCTGCCCAAAACCTAGAACAATCATAGTTCATATTTAAATGGTACATGTTATTTTGTCATCAGAAGTAACAAAAATGGTCAAACAATAAGTAAAAAAGTTAAAGAATGAAAATTAAATTAGTCCAAAAGTTTGCATTCCTTTGGGATTAATCAATGTTTAATTATCACTTTGGCACAAGGGTTTCTATGTCCCCAAATCAAGTCCTCAAACTTTCCCCTGCTGTTGTCCAGAGATGGACACAGACGGGGACACATCTGCTGGATTCACACTACAGTTGTTGGAAAAGGGCACAGACACATTCCATCCATGTTTAAAACATGATGGAACCTCTGGACAGTAGCAACAACGAGAAGAAGTGCTCCTTTGTGATGAGAGCGACACAGTTGTCCTGTCCCGAGACTCCGTCTGAACCTCTGTCAAGAACTTTCATTGAATTTGTGATTTGGATACAGACGTGTAAGAATGAAGCTTCGCGGGTTTTCGGTGTCGGCTGTCACAGTCTCGTAACATGTCGGTTGTGCCACACATTGGTCCGTCAGTATTTCACAAAAAGAGCAGAAGCCATGAACACGGATCATCTCTTGTCCTTCTCTTCACTGTTGGTCCCTTCAGCTGTTTTTTTTTTTTTCTTTTTTTACAACTGCTGCTTGGGAAGTTTTTTCACCCGTGTCTGGGATGGAATGGGTGAGTGGGAGGAGCTAACGAAGGACAAGATAAATGAGCACAGTCCATCGAATGTATTTAATAGAGCACGAGCACTGGGTCTCCAGAGGAGGATGCGCTTTTTGCTCAGGCTCATCGGAAATAAAAGACGGTGACAGTGGCCGTGTTTGTGTGTTTTAACCCAAAGTGGAATCACGAACCATGAACGATGCGAGAGCATCTGCGGCCCCGCCTGTCTTTGTTGTCTCCACATCAGCTCTCCTTCAGCCCCTTCGTCTCCATCGGTATTTTCCCCTCCAGTGTTCCCCCGTTGTCCCGTTGCCCTGACAACAGACCGACACCTAGCCACGGGTTTCCAAGGAGATGTGACAGATGAGAGTTCCTCGCCTCTCTGCTCTGATGGCTTCAACTCCACCTGTGAATGCAACACCTGATTAGAGACCGTTTCGCTGTTCTTCTCGCAGCACGGTCGTGCGAGAGATTGTGGATTTGTATTGGAGGGCGTGGAGGGTGGAGGGGCAGTGAGATGAAAAAAATCAGCTCCTGCTGCATTAATCGAGTGTTTGCTGCTTCATATCATGGTGTGTCTGACACGGGCAGACAACAGTTCATTCTTTCCCAGGGACAGTTGAAGTCTAAACTTCTATAGGTAGGTGAAGATCAGAGCCTGTTTGTGGGTCACTACGCGGCTCATAAATTGAACAAAACAATGTCGTCGTTGTCATTTCCGTGTGTAGTGGCCTGTGACAAATACCACTGGCCAGGACTGTCACCCTGAGCAGCCTGACAGAATGTAACTCAGTGTGTGTGTGAATATTAATATTGAGGGAAAAACACTATTGTGATTTAGAAGTGAACAACAAAAGATTCATCTTTTATAATTACTGACCCACAAATAACACATTCTGCGTCATTTAAACAATTCTGGTGACACAATCCCAACAAATAATTTATGTAAGACTGAGCACCGTGTCACAAGTAATAAAAACTGGCAATTCCGGCCTCGTTCAACAAGTAAATCTGCCAAACAAAACAATGTCCAATGGTGCTCAGCAGTATTCCATGATGGATCAGGCAGGCCAAACCAAACTACCGTATTTTCCGGACTATAAGCCGCTACTTTTTTCCGACGTTTTGAACCATGCGGCTTTTACAGAGATGCGGCTTTTCTATGAATTTTTCTGCAGTCCTCAGATGGGCGCTGTAGATTGAAGTCAGTGCAAACAAAAAAGCGCCAGTTTTTATTCTTAGCACATGCAACCCAAGACGCACAACAGCAAACATCAGCACTTTTACTGCCGTGTTACAGGCACCATTCAGGTTCAGGTGTATGAATAAACACTTATGGTACAAAATCTTTCTATGTAAATATCTTATTTCTCAGCCTGGATATTGGCGGCTTATAGTCCGATGCGGTTCAAATGTGACAAAATATATACTTCTTTTAAATTTTAGCGGGTGCGGCTTAAATTTAGGTGCGCTCTATAGTCCAGAATTTACGGTAATACTCACGTAGACATGTGAGGCGTGAGGACAGAAAAACACTTTTGAACTCACTGTGAAATATTTAAAACCTGATGTTTTCTGGAAGATGGAACATGTCCAGCTGCAGAAGTCAAATAATGACTGTGGAGCTTTGTCCATCCTCCATAAAACTGTTGATCCTGTTGGGGGTCCTGGGGGGGCTGAAGCCAATCTCAGCTCTCATCGGCTGACCACCAGTGGGTATGAGTGTGTTTACATGGACTTCCAGGTTATACTCTGCTTTCTGCTTTCTCGGGAAAGCTGATTTCTTAAGTGATGTGAAAAGAGGAAAACTGGTTTCTGAAATCACAGCAGGGCATTAGGGACGTCTGGCTTCCCCAGGTAGATTTCTTTTCTTTACCATGTATGTACCATGTAACCAGCTTTCTAATCCTCTTCCTCTAACGTGTGCGTAGCAGCACCAGAGACGTCATTAACGGGGTGGTGCCCATCGTGCTCCGTGATTACCTGAGAACGCTGATTTAACAAGGTCCCTTAAGTGCAGGTAAACACTGTCTGTGTCGGGGCCACACATGCTGAGGACAACCATTCACACTCACGTTCACACCACGGGGAACTGAGTGACCCAGTGAACGATGAGTGGAAAGCAGAGAACCCAGAGCTAACAAACCCCACACACTGTAGGACGGAGGATACAAAGTCACGACCTTCTAGCTGTCACCATGTTGCCCTGTAGCTTTTCAGAGATTCAACTTCCAATACCTCAGTTCTTGGAAATTACATACGGAAAGAGAAAGGAATGCACATAAAGAATGATGAATGTCTTGCTGGCCGGGTACAGACGAGGTTTCAGAATGGTCTATTCCAACCGAATGTGGCGTGGGAAGCAGAACAACTGTTGTGGGCTCAGCATGGTGCTGGCACCAGTGAGGGAAACCACCCAAATATGCCAAAGCTTCCCTGATGATTATTGACCCCAGTCAGGCCCGTGACATTAGTAGTAGAGAGGAGCAGAGGAAGCATCCAAAAACTGACTCACAGGTTTGTTGAAAACATAAATCATGTGTATGGACATATAGAAACAAAAAAATAATAATTTTCTGTTACTCTACCATTCAGTGGGAGGTTGTACTAAGTGTCAGCAAAGTTCTGATCATTTAAATTCTAATGCAAGTTATGTTTGACATTAAAACACAAGACCATCCAAACAAGTCGGCCTCATACCTGATACTTTTAGGAAAACAGATGAAATGATCTGTTGTTCATTTGCAGTAATTCATTCCAGTTACTCTTTAATAACAGTATTGGAATTGGGTATGCAGTTGTCATGATCATGATCATTATTAATCATTAAACAATTAAGAAATTATTGAACCATAAAATAAGATGATCCCCACTGCAACTTCGACCTGCTCAGCAGCAAAGCCGGACAGGCCACGGTGCTTTTAAAGAGCCGCATTAAACAAAAGTATCATGTCAAACGGCCCTTTAGCCTTGACTGCAGTTCTCAAAAGCAGCGAATCCATCAGCCCCTTTGTCAGGATGAACGTCGTGAGCATGAACACCACCCAAAGACACGACAGACCTCGCATCATTGTCCCCACGTCCCAGCTCTTACTGTAATGCAGCCATCTCCTTCAGCTCTAATTCGACTTTGTATCATTATTGAATTCAGCACGAGTGACTTATCAGCTCCTCTAGTTCCAAGGAGCTGCTCATTAATTCCAAAAAAACAGGTGCGGCCGTGCTCTCACACTATACCCCTGACAGGTAATTAGTGGAGCACAGGGACTTGGTTAGGGTGGCGGGGCCTTCAGGGAATGCCCCTTTTTTCATCTGTTTTCCTTTCATTTTGTCCCTCTGTTTTTCTTATATCCCCTCTTTCTCTCTTCTTTCCCCCCTTCATCCTTTGGTCGGCCTCGTTCTTCCGCTGCTTTGTCCGTTTTCTCTTTTTTCCGTTTCTTCTCTAACAACATCAGGCTTGTTTGATCACCAGCACTGAAAACCAGCAGCCACCACTGGGCCATCGGAAGCATCTCTGTGGTTGCTATGGTTATTTACTTAGATACTATTTCCATAGCAACGCTGTTTCCGAGGGCTGGGGAGGAGATGGCTCAGCAGGACTCCAGGTGGAGACAAACAAAACACATACGGTCCACCACCGATGACTTTCCACTCCACTAACCAGAAATATATGTGCCAGATACAAAGGGCGGTTTCTGCTGACGTGGGGTCAGACCATCGAGCATTTACCTTATCACCGTGTCCATGATTCCACTGAGCTGCCACGTCCAAGCAGCTTTAACAACCGACCAACCAATCAATCTGGCCTTTTTTCAAGCTTGCTGCAAGGCTATAAGTGTTTTGATCAAGAGTGACAATAAGGCAAGTAGTAGTACGGGCAGCACGTTGGATTGGAGCTGATGGGATACAAGCTACTGTGGTTAGTCCATCAAATCAAAGTGAAGCTTTCAGAGATGCAAATGCTTTTATCCACAGAGACGTAGAAAGTAAAGAAATAGTTCACGGAGCGGACGTCATAATTGTTTAAGTTCTTCTACACCTGTTTTTAGCCCGATTAATTAATGAAAGCAGGCATCAGTGTCGTGGCCAGATCTGCCTTAAACATTAGTTTCTGGAAGGAGACCGTTCATGTGCCTATTATCGAATCCATTTTACAATTACGCTTTCGCTCTTTGTGTTTCCCGTGGGCGACGCGGTGGTTGAGTGCCACCTCTGAGTTCGAATGTCCCCAGTTCGACTCCGCCTGCTGCCTGTGGCCTTTCTGTGTTTGCATGTTCTTGCCTGTGCTGGCGGTTTCCTCCCACAGTCCGAAGACATGCAGTTAAGTTAATCGGTGACTCTAAATAGCTCTAAATTGTGTGGCTCTGTGTTCCCTCTCGCTGAATGACAGCAGGGAGAGGCTCCAGCCTCGCTGGGATAATGGATGTACTTCTTGTGGGCATTACCCTTAAATAGTTTTAGTGCCATTCACCCGTGAAGCACTTTGATGTGTGCAAACCTGTAGGAAAGGTGCAACACAAACACGCATTTCTATGGAAACTGTTGACCAAGCTTATTAGTAATTTGGAGCCAGAGGAAAATGGAGATGCAGATGAACCTCACGTTGTGTTACTGCGCTGCACCCAGTCACTATATATGAATAGAAACAGGATAAACACGTAGCCTTAAATCACTAAACGAGGCCAAACGAGACCCAAAGCTTTAATGTATTTTATAGTTGAAACAAAATGGAAAATTCCTCCCAACCTTGTTAAAGAAGTGGTTCACTGCTGGAGTTTGGCTCCTCGCCGTGTGACTCATGCTGTATATTTGGGGTCCCTTGATTAAATACATCAGAAGGCAAATGGAGTTAGTTTACAGGGACTACTCTGTGCACTTCATGTGAAATCACTCTTCAACCTGCGACTGTGACAGTGCACGAGACCAGCCTGTGTGAACGTGGTCTTCATGCTGCTGGAAGATGTGGTATCATTTATGGGTATTTCAGATTTGGGAGTCCACAAAACTCAGCACATGAACGGGAGCACCATGGATGGCCATGAGCTGTCTTCTCATTGTCATTCGTATACTCTCTCAATCAGATCCTTTAAATCTGAATTACATAAAGCCTCATTATCACGGCCGCCTTCATTTCCTCTGAGGAGGATCAATAGATGGCCTCGTGCCATCGGTCTACTGCTTGATCGGCAGTACAGCGTCAGAGGCTGGATCACATCGCCACCTCATGGATCATCAGCCTGTTAGCGCAATCGATGCTTCATCGTTCCTTTTTTTTATCCAGGTCATCGGCAGCTGCCAATAGCCTCATTAGACTCTGCAGCTTATGGGTTTGTCGTTGTCAGCTGCGGCTGACGCCCGCAGTATGCACAGTTACAATGGGGGACTTGTTGAGTTGCAGGTCTGTGTAGAACGATTAAAGTACGATGCAGTATTTATCATTACGTGGGTTTATTCTCTGTTGTTCTTAGCAAAATTATAAACCGTCTACAAGATGTAACTAACGGATCAGAGTAGTGTAATGTGACATGTTTAGATCAGATTCGATTTAACGCTCTTGTCGTTGCAAACGTTAGGTACCCGCTACGAAATACAGACAGCTTGGCAGTGAGGGAGGCTGTTGTATGTGCAACAATTATGAAAAGTGCAATCCTGAGTGTTTGCAGTAAATATTACAGGACACGATGAATGACCAACTCTGCAGAGATTTGGTGCTTTTTAGTTTCTATTTTCCAGCGCAAACACAAGGGCATATTAGTGCCACCTTAAACAACAACAACATTATTATTATGATTATTCCTTTTGTTGTCATTGTCAACATAATGAAATAATATATTTTATATGTATGGCTGCTATTGATGCTCATAGCATTATATTTAACTATTGTATTCCAGTATACACTAGCAGTGCTTGAGTTTAATACAAACATCAGTAAAAACAAAAAAAGAAACTATTTATTGGCTCTAAATTAGAAATTTCTCAATATTGTTTTTATCAATTTATGACTTTGCTCTCAGTGTGGACAGAACGGTCCTCCACGACCTGTGCAGGACTGCCACAACGTGGAATGTGGTGGGACACATTACCGTTGTTATCTTTCACCCTGGAACAGTGCCCTGTGTCTGCTTTAGCCCTCCACTTATTCACCCTTTCTCGGATGCCCACATTCACCCTCCCACCTCTCCACCCTCTTATAAAATATTCAGGGAGCCTGGCGCTTGGCCAGATGCCCCCCTCCCTCCCTGGCAGGCAGGCAGGCAGCCAGCCAGCTGACAGGGCACGTGGCTCGCTGAGGGGTACAAAGGGTGGGGACACAAAGTCGAGCGCGTCGGCCTTAAAAATGCAGAGCGGGGAGCTCTTCGTTACGTTTTTCTGCTTATTATGAACCCAGTGACCGTTTAGTTTCCAGCCGTGAACTTTGTTGTTGTGTTTTTAGGCGGGTAGAGTTGAGGTGAATAAAACCCATTTTAAAGCTGCAGGTTTTTGCACACACCAAACTATCGTTATTGCCATGAACGTTTGGCATCAATAATTTCCGTCAAGCTTTGGCAGATTTACAGCTGCGCTCCACTCAGACAGTTTAAAAGAAAAGGCAACGGCTTTCATTTCCCACAAAGTAACACCAAAACCACATCCTTGTGATGAACGCCAGCCTAAAACCACATTATGTCCAAACGTCTCACTGCTTTGTGTCACTGTCACTGGACTGGGGGTCCACACGACGCTGTCTGTCTGTGTGGAAACTACATTATCATCATAGCTCTTTCTAGTGAGAGACCCTGGGGAATTTGCCCCACTTGCCCTTTAGGTAATCCGCACTTGTGCATAATCAGGGTCGTTCCTGAAAACTAATCCCCCGGTTCTCTCAGAATTTTCCAAGTGTTACTGAAAGCCTGGAACAGAAGCTTTGACACACTAAGAATAGATTTGTTCTCACCTCAAACCTACCAGCTTTGAAACTGAGATACTCACAGACTGTAATATCACCAAATCCAAACTCCGTCTTTTAGCTGATATGTGTTTTATAAAGATCTCTGTGGGTCTCTTCTCAGCATGTCCCTTAAGATTAGTGTCCAGCTCTTGTTTAAGGGGGACAGATGCGTCCACAGGAGCGTCTCTCACTGTCAACGTGTTCAGGATTCTGAGCCGTTTGCTACTAAATCACTTTGATGGCAGTGGGACGTCTTTATGAGCGAGGGAAGGATTTTAGAGTCACTGTGGAATGTGGGAGTTCCTTTTGTCTTGTTCTTCCTCCCAACCCATCACAGCGAGACATGCTAATAGAAGCGGTGTCAGGCCAATGTGACTGAGGCCTGTGTGTGTGTGTGTGTGTGTGTGTGTGTGTGTGTGTGTTCAGTGGGAAACCGTGTGAAAAGGGCCAGTTTTCTTCTGTGGGTCATAAAGTGAAGAATCGTGCTTTCTTGTTTAAGTGGTTATCCATCATTAGCGTGGTTCAGTAGGTCACCTACTACCATAGGGTGAGATGAGAGTTTGGGTTTTTACTCCCATCTCATATTTACCATGTATGACTAGGTATGTCGCAAAACTGATACCAGTACCATACTTGCCTTTGTGTCTCTGATAGGAGCTGAAGGTAAGGACTTGTGCTTGGACTTCTACATGTCATCTCATACAAACTAGTTTGTCAGACGTATATTGAGCCGTTAACGGCATCATCTGCTTCAAACCTCCACATCACGTGTAGTTTGTCAATGTCAATAAAACATACTTTGTTCCATATTTAGACAAATAACCAAACATCAATCAGTTGCTCTACAAATGCGTTTTTCAAGTGTCAGATCATGTTAAACTTTCCATGGTACGGCTTAAGTGAAGAATTGACCTGTTTGTCCTCAGGCTGTTACCTACAGTGATAAGAAAGTCTTGTCCCGCTACACAGGACAGAGACAATTTCTTCAAACAGCAGTAGACTGCGTCGGTAAGCTTCATCAGTCAGCCTTGTTTTTTCACTCTATTAAATCTCCTCCCTGCCAAAATGAAAAAGTGACAAGCCATTACTGGATAATGATGACAGGAACATAATACAGCCTGTACGGAAGATCGGATTACCGCTGACTACCGAGTCTCGCTGTGTTCCTTTGACTGTGTGACATACTTAGAACGCTCGTTCTGTTGGCAAACATCGTCCTGGGCCCAGTATAATTGCTGACAGCGACACATTAGCAAATCGTTGCGTTGCTTGTTCTCACATATTGCAGTTGTTAAATTTTAATGACAGTTCCTAAGCTGCGTTTGCAATAAAGACCTATTAAGTCTTTCTGCAGTGTCTGTGGTCATACCGAGATAACCGCCAAAGTTCAGAAGGCGTTTCGTTGGGGAGGTTTTCTTTGAATCCACAGACCCTAATTCACTTAAATAGCTTCTCTTGTGGCAGCAGGTTAGACGAAGCCCAACTTTGGCTCTTTAACTGGTTGGCTCCAGTCATCCAATCAGGGAAAATACTACTCTACCTTCCAGCAATGATTTGCTGTAGAGACATCAATCCAACACAAAGACATGAACACTGGAATGCACAGTATGTATTCAATGAAAGCAAGAAATATTAAGGTCATATGAATTGCAGCTCTAGTATGTTCCCTTTTTTAAACGGTTAAGAGATCAAGTGTAAATTGGTGGATATTCAGGTATGGAGTAAAAGTTCATGTTTATCTCGGAGTGAGTCTTTCCTTCTATCAGACCCCAGGAACATGTGGTTCACAGACACACAACAGATGCCGTTGGGCTAATAAGACGTACTATTAACATATATCTGCAAGTGTTTGATGAAAATCACAGGCTGCTCTGGTCGGGTTTGGTCGGGTCACTAGAGTTGATAGTATGGAAGTTGACACCTGAGCACAGACAGAAGTCCCAGCGACACGCATTGTACTTTGTGTCCCACAAGTCGTCTTTCTGTCCTCCATCTGCTCATGCCGACACACAGCTGTGGCTTCTGCAAAAAAGAAGCAAGTGGAAACACATACAAACATCAAAGTCACGCAGGTTTGAAAGGTTAGTGGCAGGAATGCAATATTAATATATATATATATATATTTAACCTTTTACCACTTTACAAAATAGTGAAGATAGTTTTTAGTTGCTGTCCATTAGGGACGGGAGGCCTTGAAGGTGGTAAATGGTAAATTATCCTGAGCAGTTTACAGAGTTGCTCCATGTACACTCAGTTACGATGACTACCGACCCTGGGGTTTGTGGATAACTGCACTGCCTACTGCCACCGACCTAGTCCTGAATGTGGTATTATAGGACTTCTAGCAGAGTGTCCACCTTACATCAAAAGTGCACGCTAGGTTTAAAATCAGAATATGGCCAGTAGCGGGTATTGGTTCCCCACCATATTTGTTTGGGGAGTAAATCACTGTAGAATGTTCGGCAAGGAGTGCAGGTTTGTCTCCCTTAGAGCGTCCGGTCGTCTTCCAGAGTGTCAGAGATTAGAAATCTGTGACAGTTGGTCGAAACAAGTTGAAAGTCTACTGTGGTCTGAAAAACTGATACTTACTCTTTAGTAAACGATAGGTGGAGGACTAAAGATTGGATTGGGCAAATATCAGTAACATCACCAATATTCCACCACATCACAACACTGAATGTCAATCTTTGACGTACGATGGCGCTGGATAAAGAAGTTAGGAGGTATTTACATGATCATAGTAATGGTCTTCTGATTGGCATGGATGCACACAGCAAAATTAAATCTAGAGGTGAATTTAGAATTTTGTCTAGATGTCATAGATTATTAAAGGTTTGAATTAAATGTTAAATGCATACAGAGCCTGAATGCATGGTGCACGCAAGATGTAAAGGATATGGTGGTAATTTCCTTTTGGGGGGAAATTTGACACTTAAGTGGGTTTTTGCTTTTATCAAATGTAATTTATGTAATTAATAACTACTTAATTTCAAGTGTGTACTTTTTTAGGGGGAGTTGTGCACTGGGGCCTCAGTACACTTAAAAATTCGAGCTACCGCCATGCTTCATACATGGCTGATCTCCTCCATAGACTGTCTCCACGAGGACTATACGTCTCCTCCAGTCACCTCCACCACCAAACTCCCCTCATTCGCCGGACCGGAGCAGGTGTTAACGGGCGTGACTGATGCCAGTGTAAAGGCGGGGAGATGGAATGTGGAGGGCACGAGCGCTCGAAGTAACTTAAACAGGCTCCTCGAACGAGAGCGAAAATTGATCCTAGGCCTCGGAGAATATGAAAACAGAAGGTTCCATTTTTGCTCATCATTAATGAGATGCTGCTCTGACCTGCTGTGACTGGGAGCCCATAGCCGGGGGGCATCATTAAGATACGAGCAATCACTGCTTTTTCAAAGGAACTCATAAAGCGTGTGTGTGTGAGGGGGGGTGTGTGGGTACTCATGGATTTAAGACCTGGCTGCCTTCAGACAACAAAGACCGACACGGGCTGTGTGTGTGTCTGGATGTGTAATCCTCTCCGAGTGGACGTTTATTGACTGAATCTATAGAGGAGCGATCCAAACACGGTGGCTTCATTTTCACAGAGTAAGAAAATATCCAACAGATCGAGTTACACTTACCAGGGTGACACGGTTGGCTTAAACACCAACTTATCATGGTTCCTGGTACAGCTTCTAGCACTGGCATCCAAAATACGATTTAGCGAAACTTATTTAGCGAAACCATTTATAATTTCACCACAGCGAAGACTAGTACTGTTAAACTGCTCCATCTCTACCTCTTTAATGTGTCGGGTCTTTTTCATGTGGCTTTGACGAGTGTAGAAATACCCAGCAGTTGAGAGAACTCACAGAACATCGTCACCATCAGTCTGTCTAGAGTTGTATTCTAATCAGTTCGTCCATGAGCTTAAGTGGCATTTGTGCCAGATGTGGTGACATTCCCTCAGATTTACCTGAGACAGTTCACTGCGAACAGATGTGCAGTCCTTGTGCAGTGACCCTGATCTTTAACCACCAAAATCTAATCAACTGATCCCTGAGTCCATGTACACTCTTCTGCTAAAGAGTGCACTGCTGAGAGGGTGTGTTCCTGATACATACAGACAACCCCCCAAAACGCCTCTGGCTACAGGTGCCATTGTTCACTGAATATGTTTTGTGAGATATTCAGATATTCAGAAATGGAAACACTAAATGATTTGCATGATTTCATTGCCTTAGTTGTTGAAATAGCATCAGTTCTACTTAATTTAACTCATACAGAAAGACCCAAATGAGTCCAGTGGTCTCTAATCAGCACATCCACATGTACTTTAATTATTATTTTTTTTTTGTGCCCATATAATAGGCAGATTAATATCTTTATATGTGATCTGTCAGTTTTGATTTGCACTCTGCACTTTAAATCGGTGTTTCCTCCACCTGCTCTACGTTTTAATTGTTATACAGGGAACAACAATTAGAAAACGTTGAAGACACTTAGGTGCTTTTTACACACTTAGTAGCCGTGTGTGTGTGTGCGGCACGTGTGGTGACTATTTTGGTTCACCAGTGAGGTTTTCAGATAAACACTGGTGACAGCTGCTGCCATAGCAACGCCATTGTGCTCCCTCCTCCCTCCTTTCCATTCCCATCCCCTCCCTTTTCTCCCCCCCGACCACTCCCCCCCACCCTCCTGGATCGACACTCCACACAGTCAGAGCGTGAGCACCACAGAGGAGAGAGGTCGGCTCACTCCGCTTCTCTGAAGAGTGGCAAACAGAAGAGGCCGGCGGGTGGAGAGAAGGAGCAGGGAAAAAAACAACAACGAGGAATAAGCCGGATTGAAAAGTGGCTGTTTAGCAGGGAGAATGAGTGAGGACAACCACTCACACTACAGGCTGGACCCCAGCGACCGCCTCAATGGGCTGGGACAGAGGAGAAAGAGACCCAAGAAGGTACGTGAATAGGTGGATAGCCACATGGTGCAGAGTGTGAGCAGGGAGCTGGAGCTGGTCCCCCTCCAGCAAGACAGCGGGAGCAGGTGGAGAGTCGTGGAGGAGGAGATTTCTTTCAGTTTAGTGCCCAGAGGTGTCGTTGATGTGTAGGTGTCAGGTTGTGTTAAAGCCTAATTCCTGCAGAAGTGGCTTCATTTTCCTCTCCATCGTCACCCTGGAGAAAAAAACCCTTCCCGGTGGGAACCCTCCATCTCTGCTGATTCCACCTTTTCTAAATGAATTAACGTATTTTTGGGCTGATTATTCCGGCTCTCCTCAGATCCTTTCCTCGTCTTATCCTCTGGCTCGCTGGTGGTGGTGGTGTTGTTGTTGTTGTGAACACCTCTGTGTAGTGAGTAGTAGGAGGAGGCGTCTCTCGCACGCCGTCAGGGTGGGTCCCTGCTCCGCTCGCTCTTTGTGTGCCTCTTGTTGTGGACACTGCTACATGCAGATCTCAGCTACCAGGAGCGTGACACGTCTTTTTGAAAACCGGGATTGACTGTTGTTGCTGGTTCTTGTTTGATTTTCGCATCATCTGTGTCAGTGAGGGCACAGATATATTTGTTTATGAGGATTTGGAAAAACAAAGATTCTATTTCCATACATAAAATAAACCATTATTTGTACTGTCCTTAGCGTTATTGCTATATCATTTACAATATTTAGTGCCACACATTTTTGTATTTGGGGCTGAACTAACGTTTTTTCTTAACTAATCATTTTGATAATACAGTTTCGGAAAATAGTAAAAAGAGTTGATTGCAGTAGTGTAATAGTGTAATACAATAATAGTTCATTATTTATTTCAGTATCGTATAAGGCAGAAGATCAGTAGGATTCAATAACAGACAGACAAGTTGAATTCACCACTATATTTCTGATCAGTTCATGCATGTGTCCACTGAAGGTTTGTTCCATATTTCCAGAAATCGCTCAGTGTAATCCAGAGATGATGGATTCACAGGAATGGGATGGGCATGAGTTCACAGTGACCTTGACCTTTTACCTTTAACAACCAATATCTAATCAGTTCATCCTAGTGTAATTTGAGGTTTTAGTCATTTTTAAGGTGAATATTTATTTATTTTCATATATCGCATACCTACTAAATTTGGGACTTAAAGACGACATTTGCCATAATATTTGAGGGAAAACTGAAAGTGTCACCATTATACACCACTTACAGTTTTATTTTTCAAGTGTTTCACTCTGAAATATTAGTTTCATCTCATGAAAATCCAGTATTGATCAACCTGCTGTAGAAAATTTCAGTCATAATTTAACAAATTTTTTTAGCAATTGTTGACCAAAAGTGCTGTCCAGATATTTAGAAGTACATTTTTAAAGCACTTTCAAATTTATGTTTAGTTTTTTCCAAGGAGATTAAGACCGTGTTATGTGTCAGGTGTAATTTTTTACACCATCACCAACAAGATAAATCCACAGGCTCTGTTCTTCCCTTTCTTTCAAATGCAAACATGCCATCGTCTAACTAAATACTGTTACTTGTGCCGCTTTCCTAAAGGAAAATTGAATTAAGAGAAGGAACCACTGAATGGTTGGTGTTTTGATGTTGCTGCTAAATATTCATCAGCCATTCCTAAGTTCTCATATTCATATTCTTAATGTCTCTGGATTCATTAAGACCCGAGCCTGTGTCTTTGTCTCTCGTGTTCTGAGTCTGTATTTTTATCTTTCTCACTCATATATTACAGTCCAGTCTTTTTCCCTCAGGCTGGAAGGACAAAAAAAGACAACCTTATTGCATTTCGGTGTGCTCTGTGTGTGCTGGTGTAAAGAAAGCGAAGCTCACAGAAAGAGCTGGGCTGGGCCCGATCTTTGCTTTGGCTAAGAATAAGAATGTACAATAGGGATGCTCATCCCCGTGTTATTTTATAGCTGTTGGTTCTGATTCGGTGCTGTTAACTTGTTGTTTATTATGCCGTGTTGTCCATGTTACGTATGCCTGATATCTGTTATTATCTGTGTTTTTACATTTTCAATCCATTTATGTTCCCTTAAATGTCAATAACCTTAATCAAAAATGCCCTCACCCGGCCCGGGCACAGAAAGGACTGGCACACCGATTGCTCTTTCTTGGCTTTGTGGGTGTTAATTTCACTACCACGTGCACGCTAATAAACGCTGAACGTCCATCCATGGACAAACAGTCCACTTACAACCTGAAACTGAGGCAAAATAATAGAAAACAAAACACTACTGCAGTTAGCATGTACCCACGCCTCCATTCATAGACAAGAATGTCTGCTTGGCCCTTTTAATTGGCCATGGTGAGCAATGCAAAAGCTCTAAGGACCACCCTGGTGCGAGGCAAAACATTCAAATGCTGGGTGGTTGCTTCTCTAATACAATGTAAAAATACGGAACATATTTTATGGACAGCAGTAAGGTGACGCCATTCCGCACTTATAGCTTTTAGATGAGCGTGAAAGTTGCCCAGGTTAACCTCACAATCAATTTATGAATGGTTAAGATTGAGACTTATTGAAAAAAGTCTTTATTGTTTTATTCCTGGCTGCAGTAATGGAAAGAATATGCTTCCAAGTTGGCAACAGCCGTGGCTGGGCATGGAGGCGTTGGGTTCTTGGGATGTCCTTCTGTCCTTCCATCTCATTCTCATGAACACCAAATCATTGAGAGATTAATTCAAATTTGACACAATCATTACCTGATTAGATTACGGTGATCAAAAATTAAGAGCACTGTGATGTCATATCTGTCTCATTCTCATCAACGCAATATGTAAATCCAAAAACAACTTGAGGCAATGTCATCACTTTGGTATAAGCATTTTACTGAAGCTATAGATGAACTGATTAGAATTTAAGCTGCAACCTGACAGGTTGTCAGAAGCAAAGCAGTGCTTCTGGTACCCAGACTGTGCAAAGGTCTTCATTGTTATAGTTTTTAAAGGAAGATTGTCTTTGGAGCCAGTGCAGTCAGACAGGTCATGTCGTCAGGTCAGTTCTTTTTGCTCGTAGCCACCTATTTTAGCTCTAGTTTGGGGAATACATGCAATATAATGTCTCTAAACTTGTCTGTCTTTTCTATATTAAAAATACCTTTACATGTCTAGCTGGAAAACTCCTCCAGATGACATCTTCTGGAGGAGTTTCCCACTGTGACACTGGAGCAGAACAATTGCTTTGAGACAAAATAGATGCTGTGGCTGTTATACAGCAGGGAGAGGCGAAGAACAAAGGCAGGTGTTTGGACTGGAAACGCTGATTCTACAGCGGCAAAGCCTTTGGCAGCAGGGGGGCGTTCAGAATCAATGGATGAATTATTGATATGCTCCCTCCCCCCACGCTCAGACAGGCACACTGGAACACACAGAGACACACCCTTCTGATGACCTGTGGGGGCCAATCTCTGCCGCGTGCGGGGCACTGAAGTGGCCGCTGCTTTAATCCGGCAATATCTGGACTCACACTCGAGTTCATGAGTTCAGCTTCATTTTAATACACCGTGTTCTTGGCACATTCATCAAAGCCCTAAGCACTTTAATCTTCCGCCGCCTCAATTAAAACTCTCCCTATAACACTGATCCAAAGGGAAACGCTGCCCACTGTACCCGTACAGTCTTGTACAGGCTGTGCTTGGTCATTGTATATTACTTCTTTCAAGGTGAGGAAGACGCGGGTCATGATGAAGATGCAGGTTTCATTTTCTGATGAGTTTGGGAAGGTGTCAGGTTCAAACATATCTGTGCTGCAGAGTGAGGACAGTTTGGAAAAGACAGATTGGTATTTTGTTTCAGGGAACGGACGGAACTCGACGTCTTTCAGTCCTTGTTTATTCTGTGACTCAGCTGATTTTCAAATCCAGTCAAACAGCAAATAACTCAGTCAGAAATAAATAAATGAAAAGGTCGTCACTGGAATTGCTTCACGTATTGCTTTAGTATTTGTCCTTCCATATATAATGTGTTTCACATTATGTGCATTTCTACATTTTCAAACAAACGGCTTTGTGTTTTTTTACAAATATTAATATTGTTATGTTGTGATACTACAACATTTAAGAATCCTCTGTCCCTGGGCAGCATGTTCGTATTTGTCATGTCATTGACATGTCAGACAGATGTTACAGAAACACGGGACATCAGTGTTGGCATTAAATATAAAATGTGGCACTAAATAAAAACAACTCTCTGAACATAATCTAGATGTTTTAAATGGAAAATGTTAATCTGCAAAATAGTAGAATGTGGAAATATTTTGATTGAAATGACAGATTTTCAGGGCTTCTTTCTCTGGATCACACTGGATTGGCCCAAACCATGCTGGTGATTGTATACTGTGTCGCACGGAGCGTTGGGATCCCAGAACAGGAGCAGAAATGTTGAACTGTCTTGTTGCACCTCCCTCCTTCTTAAATCATCTCCCAATAAGTGATGAAAATGGATGGATAGATGGAAGATTCATGTAATTCAACAGCTAGTGCATAGAGAACACTCTACATAATGTGACTAATACATTTAGATTTTTTTCAACTGTCTTAAATAGTTTAAGTTTTCTCCTGGAATCCCTTCAGATTGGAATCACTCTCGGATGCAAGTCTATAAATGGCTCATGACTCATAGCTGATCAGTGAGCCACAGTAATTAAAGCCAATTTCCTGTGCCACATCCACAGTAGACCATCCACCCGCCACGATGGGCGCATTTCCAAACGCCCCTCAGAACTCATTGCATCTATGAACTGCCACGAGGGGTAAATACACCCCCCCCCCCAAAAAAAAATGGAATAAACTGGATCTGCATGTGATGTGCATTAACAGGATCATCGCTTTTTCTCAGTAAAGACTCAACTCAATTTTATTTATAAAGCACATCTGATCATAATCCTGTACATAGCTAGTCACATAATGACACAAAACAAACAATTTAAAACAACAAAACAAAGGAATAAAGGAGCAGGACAGGAACAGAGTCTCATGCTGGGGTAAAAGTTCCATAATTTGGGTGCTGCAAGGTTCCGCCACCGGTGAACTTGCGCTTGGATCTCGGTACTTTCAGGAGAAGCTATCAGCTGACCTGAGAAACCGGGAAGGAGCGAAGGGAATAAGCAGCTCAGAGAAGTAACGGGGAGGCGAAACCGTTTAAGGATTTAAACAGAAATAAAACAACAGTCAGTGTAGTGTGGGGACGTTGTGGTCACTTCAGGCAGAGACAGACGGCTGAGGACAGTCCTCGCTCGCTGCTGTCTGCTCTGATTTGTCTGGAAGTAACTACAGTTAAAGAGGAAGCTCCCAGTGTGTCTGTTGCTCCAGTGACTGTTCACACTGTGACAACGAGAGACAAAAGACTAAAGACTGTGAATGTGTGTATTTACTGCTCAAGTTGTGTCTCTGCAAAGTTCATTCAAGTGCCGAGGAATTTAATGCTGAGGCGACGGCTACAGGGAGAATCAGGATTAGCTTCAGGTTATAGTCAGGATGTGTGAGATTGTGTGTGTGTGTGAGTGTGTTTGTGCTGCGTCGGTTCAAACAAACCCCAAAGACTCACGTCCCAAGGCATCAGCTGTCTCGCACCATTGATTGATTGTATGTTAAGTTTGTCTGTGTAGTCTTCAGTAAGGTGTGTGTGTGTGTGTGTGTGTGTGTGTGTGTGTGTGTGTGTGTGTGTGTGTGTGTGTGTGTGTGTGTGTGTGTGTGTGTGTTGCTGAGCTGCTGCAGGCAATCAATTTGACCAAAGGCCGATTCCTTAAATGACTAGCTGTTTTCCTGTGGGTGCGGAGGTGTGTGCGTGTGTGTTCAGATGTCTGTATCAGCGGAAAACATTTATTATGGTTATCTATGTCTATCTATGACTATATTTTTCCATAAGCGCCCTTTGATAAGAGCGAATGTTTGTAGATGCGCGTGTGTTTTCCAACTTACTTGGTGGCAAAACACATTTTTCCCTTTCTGAATAAGAACCTTTGAGGGCGTTTGGCCGTCCTGAAAAATTCCAAGGCCTGTGTTTGGGTTCAGGGTTGTTAAGGTTAGAACCAGGTTTAGGGTAAAGTGTGAGACGCTGCCTTATGTAAAACAGGTCATTACAAGACTAGAAATTAATATTTATCACTGTGTGTGTGTGTGAGAGTCTGTTTGACCCCTCCATGCTGCCTCCTTTTTTTGGACAGCAAACAACAACACAGATGGTTGGTGAGGATGGCACGTGGATGTTGCCATGGTGACTGAGAGCCTCACCGCCAAAAAGAAAACCTTGAGTTGAAAACATCTGAGGCGACATCTCAGGCTCTGGCAGCATATCCTCACATCTCCAGTGCTGTTTTTTGCCTGCAAAGTGATCATTTCCGTTTGTTTGACCGAACATTTGCCAACAAGTGCTTTATCTGTGTGTCCTTGGGCGGATTTATTCACAGTATGTTGCTTTTGAATTGGAAATTCAAAGCCATAGCTTCATTTGTCTGCAATAATCAAAGCCTGACCGAGCATTGCTTCGATATATAAGGCCGGAGAGCCCAGAATCTGCTGTGTTGCTGCGCGTTTTGAAGCCTGTTTAAAAATGCTGTAAAGGCAGTAAAGCTTCTTCTCTTTTATTCCAAGCCAGAAAATAACACAGTGGCTTTAATTTAAACTGTCCTTTATGGCAGAAAGGACAATAACTAAACAAAGTGGGGACCTGGCATTTTTATAATTGCCTCACTGCTGTATAGATATTGACTCAATAAATTTGGCTGCACAAGCGACAGAGCTGCTTTAAAAAAAAAAAAATTCTGATTGTTTTATGTGCTCTGTAAAAAAAATGTAATTTACAGTTTAGAGGCAACATTGTTTAAAGTTTTGAGTTGGGTAATTGAATTGATTTTATTTATCCAAGTAATTGCATGACAGAAGTAATATATTAATAACTTAACTCATTTAAGTTAAGTTAATTGTGAAATAATGTAAATGTGGATGCAGGTCAAACTGAAAATCTTGGTTTGACAAGTTGGTTGGGAATTATTTTTTTTAATGATCATGGTTCAAATAAAAGCACAATTTAAATGTTTTACTCTTGCTGCTTTTGCATCTGCATTCATCTGTACATATTCTGCAAGTTGGACTTTTTTCCAGTCATGCCAGTGCTGGAACTTTTTATCAAGATACAATTTATAATTCTAATTTAGCCAAAGTGATTATTTTCCTGATGAACTGCCAAGCCCCGTGATTCTCTGAGCATCAGGCCTCCATTAGCCCTGTGTTGGTGGTTAGTGACAGGCTTGAAAGGCTGCCCTAGGCTCAAGTGGAAATGCTCCGTCTCACACTAAACTTCGTCTCCGCTCTTACTTATGGATGCCCCGGCATTATTTATTCATAAGAAATCTTTCCATTAGTTAGAGGACTCTGGGGTACCATGCGAATCAATGCAGCTTCTCGGGTTCCAATGTTGGAAAGCGGTTGGGCACGCCAGAGGTCATGGTGAGAGGTCACAACGTTGAGGACCATGAAGGTATGTTGTTGTGTTTCACTTTCTCGCCAGTTCAAATCATTAACTTCATTTCATGTCAAATCGGAGACACAGAGCATTTGAGCTGGCTCTGCAAGTGTCTTTCAATGATGATACAGCAGATCGAATTGAGTTCTTCCATTGACAGATACAGATCCAAAAATGAACCACCTTTTGTTCTCCCTACAAGGTCTGTTAACCTGTATCTGCTACAGGGGACAAAGTGCTTAGTGGTTTAAAAGTTCTCATTCTAATTCGACGGAGATGGACGTTTCCAGTGGCTTAGTGCAGAATCTTCTAATTCACAATCCAGCAAACTGTTGTCACAAAGTTAAGATGACATTTGTCTACTAATCTATCATGGCAGCAGCGCTGACCCACTGTTGTGGTACTTGTAGTACTCAGCATCATGCCAGAAAGTCACAGCCTACAACCCAAAAAACCAAAAACCAAAGGGGAAATCTCACAAGATCCCTATAGATCCCTCCTGTATCGTATAGTTCAACTTTACAGTCTGTGTATGGAACTTTGGGAATCCAGCCAGGTGCAGCATGAGAATGGACACCAGTCAGCTGTGGTTCACCCGGCTCAGCCTCTCACTGCTCCATTATGCTCTATCACACTCTGCACAGCCATTTTTAAATGGCAACATTAAAGAACCGAATCTGTTAAGTAGGAATATCTGAAATTCTGATTGGTTAGAAATGCAAAAATTTACCTTATGAAGGTAAATATCTCTGCATTGCTGCCGGGTTGCTCAGTAGGTCTGGGTTCAATTCAACTTTATTTATATGTCGCCAATTTACAACAAAGTCGTCTCAAGGCACTTTACATAGTAAAGTCCAGACTATACAGACATTTAGAGAAAACCCAACAAATCCCCTTTGAGCAGCTATAGGCAACAGTGGAGAGGAAAAACTCCCTTTAACGGAAGAAACCTCCAGCAGAACCAGGCTCAGGGTGGACGGACATCTGCCTTGACTGGTTGGGCTGAGTGGAAAGTGGAGACAGAAAAGAACAGAGCAACAAAACAACAAAAGCAACAACAAGGTTCCTCTCCACATTAAGATCCAATTGGACTTATACATCTTCCAAAAATATTCAAAATGGCTTAGTGTACATACTGGTCCATAATCCCAAATATATCCAAACTATGTACGTTGACAGTGTTTTCCCCGTCACTAGGGGATGGTGACGGGTCAATATCTGATCTTTAAAGGAAACGTTCACTGATAGAGAACTTTTGGATCCAGTGTGGGGAGTACATGTAAATAAATGCCGTTAAACTTCACTCGGACTTCCCAAATAAATATTTTAATATAGTGAAGTCAGAGGGAAGTCTAAAAGCATTGATGTACATTTACTAACCTGAACTAGCCATAGAAAGTAAAAAATTGATGAATTTGCCCTTGATGAATGTGGTGGGTGCGACTGACACATTCAGCAGCCTCAGATATCAGCTAGAGAAAACAATTGTCTCGTGGAGGGTGTCGTTACCTGGGTGACATTTGTTGTCCTCCTTTGAACAGAAGTGTTCAGGTTCTAAATGATCTTTAACCGTGCATTCAAACACAGAATCCACACTGTAGATTCAGATTAGGCTGAGCACTGCCTCTCATTGATCTGACAGTTTGATGCTGGCACTCCAGCTTTAGGGAAAAGTGCATGAGCTATGAAAGCACTTTTATTCTGAAAATCTCCGATATAGTGGCTACAGGTGAATGGCTAGAAGGTTAAACAAGTCCTTTCGATGTTAGGTGAAAAACATAGCTTTCTCTGGCTCACATGGAATCTGTGGGAGTGGACATATTGTTTATGGATAGTTTTATGCTGATTGTGGCCTTTTAATTCAGAGAGGAAGATGATTTATCTGACTGTTAGTCCATCTCCACTCATGTCCCTGTTATTGTTCCTCAACAGGAATTCTATGCAGAGTCAGAAAAACGGCCACACTGGACATTGTAATTCACGCTGTGGACAGGTGTGGAGAAAGATACTTTCCACCCAAAGTAATTGGAGAATTAATGGTCCTAGGTTCTGAGGTGGGTGTATGTGTTCAGCTGAGTTTGGCCCAGAAGAGATTTAAAGAACAGCCATGTTAGAAATGGCCTTGATCCAGCCTGATTAAAATGTCAAAGTGCAGTCATCACTAAGATTTATGAGTGAGTGAGTGTGTAAATGGAAGCTACTGTTAATAAAAAGATCTACATTCCCTCATATGAAGTCAAATACGAAACTTTGCATCGGAATAATATGCACTCAGTGATTACGTTTCCTCTAAAATGTAATCAATGTTGGAATTTGGTCGCATTGGAATGTAATTTTGTGGAGACAGGAATGGAACTGTGATGACTCAAAAGAAAGAAGTTTCAGTTTTTCTCTTTGCTACCCATTCCCTCACTCATTCTAAATCGTTCCTCTAATCTCTTTGTTACTACATGATGGAGAGAATTACTGGCCGGGCTCCCGGGCTCCTTTAAACAGGTTGAATTCCTCATGTGGATTTGGAGTGTGAAATTTCTGAGCTGACCACAACAAAATTCTAGACTGATCTTTGACATTGAATTACAGTTTCATTACTTTGATTTTGAGTTGCATTTGATTAGCATTTTGTTGACTTGCTGTTGCAGTGTGGTGTGGCAGATGGGAGCATCAAACCAAAAACCTTGTATGAAGCATAGATCAGCTGATTGTGGATGTGGTTGGTTCACTGACTATTGCTTTTGATGTGATTTAGCTGTTTAAGCAGTAGAGCTGTTTAGCAGCCGACTGACAGACTCGATGTCAGATGACAGACTTCGTGGGTACAGTAGGCGCCGTACAGGCCGCCTCGATTGGAATGAGGGAAAAGTAGCAAGAGTCTGACTGTTGCAGAGCAGTTTTACTGAGGTAGACTAAAACAGAGATTGTTTTCACACGGAATAGTTTAGTGCCATGTGCAGTACGTAGATAAATTTCATTTCTCTGCATGTGAAAAATGGTCTTGGTGGAAGTTACGTCTGGAAACAAAAGGAACACGACAACACTGAGGCCATTTTTAGTCAGTGATAGAGCAGAAAGACTTTTGTTATCTTAACTTGAAATGGCCCTGAGGAACTGGAGGCTTGGCACAAAACTGGTACTGACGCTGACACTAGTCTCAGGTAAATGAACACCTGAAATGAGCTGTGGCTCAACTTAAACATACAGTGTGCAACATAATACTCGTCTTAGTGTGGGGACGTGTGGTGGAAGCCTCCTGTGACATAGACTCATTGAGCAGCACTGGCAGTTACAACAGTCCTTGTTCTGAAACGTGTTGTCTCTGTGATCCTGCCAGTCAGCATCTGTACACCGTTTACCACATTAATCCATCTTTTGTCAAACAAGACATTTACACAACGATGCATTAGTGACCGGGTCAAAGAGGTGTCCTTTCTCACTGACCCCCTCATGAGGCCTCAAGAGGACTAAGTGGATTTGAGGCTCTAATGACCAACAATGGTCAGCTCTTGAGTGCAGCATCTGTGTTTTGCCTGCAGTATGTATTAACGACCATGTCAGACGGGATGCAGCTTTTTAGAAACAGCAGTGCAGACTGGAAGACACTAGTTCTCTGACATTTCACCGCTGTGGTTCAGGAAACATTAGACTGTCTCAGTTTACCTTGACACTTAGACGATCTTGATGATAGTGACTGTTCAGCAGTTTTGCACAGTTTCAAGTAACACACTGGACACACAATCCTTAATGTTGTGGAGAGAAGCCATCAGACATTTCACCCTCTGTTCTGTCAATATGCCCAATACACTGGAGATGGAGGCCAAGTGCAGAGAGAGATTTGACTAAGTTGTTATTCAAAAGAACTCAGATTTTTTGACATTGAGTTGCCATGTTTAAAGCAAGCAATGGTAAGAATGTCCTAAAAATGCTTTAGTCCATACATATCTTGGGCTGCTAACCTCCCGTTTGTCCGCTGTTTAGAGCAAGACAGGAGCGTCTGAAGGATGCTGCATGTAGGACATGCTCATTAGTCCTTCCTTCCCTAAAAGGTTGAACTGCAGGCCTGAAAGGACACAGATAATGGAATTGACTATTTTTCCTAACCAGACATCAGTAATTAGGATAATGCAGGAGACTGATATTTATTAAATTAACATTTTTAACATGATTGTTAAAGATTTGTTTTCAAAGTCCTCATACTGGTTTTTAAAGCTGAAATGAAGTAGCATAAATGAACAAACTGGTCAAACTGGTCACACTGGTTTGTTATTACATTCATTAGCATTTTAACAGTGTCTCTGGGCAACATTGACTCACATCTTCTAAATTCTATAAATTCTAATTCTAAATTATAAGCACTGTGTTCCTTTAAATCTGGTGTATCTAGCTTCTGAGGATACAGGTTCAAGCCTTAAAGTATCACAAAGCCACCAATAAAGGCAATAAAAAATATCCAGCAGCCCCCTGTGCTGTAGAGCTACATGATGTAACCACTCAGGGAAAATCAGCCTCTGTCCAGGCTTGCAGCTACTAGTTTCTGACCTCAACATAGCCTTGAATCATGGAGACCACACACACACACACACACACCTCCCACCCAGCATCAAAAGACTTTCATTTTGTGGCTCTGACCTCTGCAGCCGCTTGCCTCCCCCTGACTTCGTGATTGAAGATTGACCTTTCTGTCGAGGCTGAGAGGTTCACTGGGGATTTGTTGAGATTTGCTGTTGTGTGAGATTCAGTTTTTTTTTTTTTTTTTCTGGAATGAAGGACTGAGCGGATTGGTGGGGGCCTGGTGGATCAGTGCTAGAGAATTCGGTTGGGATTCAGAAGGCTGCAGATTTGAATCCCACATAAGGGGGACCCCTTGGTGTCAGTCCTGAGGCCGGATAAAGTGGAAGGGTTGCGACAGGAAGGGCATCCCATGTAAAAACTCACAATAATCAAGGTGGGGAAGATTTTCCACTGTGGCGACCCCTGAAAGCCACTGATTCTTGATCTTTGGAATTCAATTCAATTCAATTCAACTTTATTTATATGTCGCCAATTTACAACAAGGTAATTTCAAGGCACTTTACATAATAAAGTCAAGACTATACAGACATTTAGAGAAAACCTAACTAATCCCCCTTGAGCAGCTATAGGCAACAGTGGAGAGGAAAAACTCCCTTTAACGGAACAAACCTCCAGCAGAACCAGACTCAGGGTGGGCGGCCATCTGCCTTGACCAGTTGGGCTGAGTGGAAAGTGGAGAGAGAAAAGAACGGTGCAGGGTCAGTGGTGGTTAGGCTTGTGAAGAAAAAACAGCTTTGACTTGTGTGTCTTTGGAAACATTTGGCAGAGGCAAATAGGGTTCAGTAGTCTAAATTTCACCACAGTATTTTAATTTTTGATGAAAATGGCCAAAATGGCAACATGTGGCAGCAATCTGTTTGGGAACAGTTGGACCAGAATCTGCATTTTTCACCACAACAGGGCCACTTTGTTTCTTTGCCCTAGTTTTTCTGCCTCTTAATCTTTGGAGTAATTGGCACCTTTACTCTCCCATCTCCATCTCCTCATTTCCATCTTACCATTTCTTTTCCGTACTTGTTCCCAGTTTCTCCTCCCACCTACCCTCAGAGTCCATCTGTGGGTTTGGAAGCATGAAGCCGCAAAGCCTTCACCACAGTGTAGTCCACGGTGACTGGGCTAATCCAGTTAGCTCAGCTCTGTAGTGGGGCCCATTCACTGTGCCTTGCCACCAACATCACCTTTTATTTTGACTAATCCCACTGGCACAGCCTCGCCATTCATTACACATGCGCACACACACACAAAAGTCAGCTATTCAGATGCACCTCAACATCATCGTTGCCCTTCAGGTCACACACAGAGAGACAGGACATCCTGCTAAACCTGCTGCTTTGGAGTAAAACTTGAATTTCACCCTTTTGGATAAAGAACGCATGAGTGACACCCCTAGGTGTGTAACACGATAAAAGACCGGGGCATTAAAAAACCCAGCCTCTGTTTAATGTGCTTATCATTTTTCAACACACCCTGTCAATCAAACCTGTAGCATCCCCAACATGTTTTAATGGAATATTTACTCTTGTCTTATCAACAGTCACACTGGTGTTGACGCTGAGCATCCTATTGTCAGCACTGTGAATTGGAATTCATGCGGCCTACAAAAAGAATAAAGCAATTCTGTCATGTTCATGCTCATTCAGATTCCATGTTGTGGCACTTTTTTTTTACTGAACTTTGGTGTGACGTATTTTCCTCAAATCTGACTTGACTAATCCATGAACTGGGCTTGCGGTTAGTGCTTAATGTTGATTCATTGTCGGGTTAATGAAAATAGACTGCACTATATCCACCCATTAAGCAGGGTTCAAAAGGGGGATTTGAACTACACTGGAAACAGACAGAAGAAATCAAACCTTTTTTGAAGGCACCTTTGGCATTTATTTATTTTCAGGAAATTGAATTTGTTGGAGTCAAGGTTGTATTTTCTATATTCTAGGCTTCACTCACTCAGCACTGAATTGCAATACATGCAACAAATAAGATCAAAACGACTGATGATCAGATGAAGTAGTGTATTTGCTGTTATTGGATTCAAAATATGTATGACATCCCTTCCATATCTCTTCAAAGTGCTGTGCAGAAGAATTTACATTAAAACTTATTTCTGCCACAGTGTATCATAAATTAAACCCATCTTTTGTGGTCAATTATTGGTTCATCATGAGCAACAGGTTCTTTTCTTATCCCAACACACTGGCAGATTTCCTCATAAAAACATGTGCCATATGATCTTCAGGAGTTGGCTTTTGCTTCTAAACACATTAACTGCAAATAGCTGAGTTATCCCTGAGGGCATATTAGCAGAACATGCTTTTCCATTTACCAAAAGGAAAGGGGACCTCAATTAAAGCCCTGGGGAACACCAGTGCTTGTCTTGCGACCAGTATTGAGTTAACGGTGACATCCAATTTTGTAATGAAGTAGATGCACGGGCCTAAGCTTGGGTTGACGAACAGCAATGAAGAACATACTGCTGTCAGCAGGTGCCGCCAAATGGTAAAAGCCAGTGAAAGAAAACCTAAAACCTGTTGAACCTGGGTTTATTTTTTGTTCTGTAGCTCTGGAATGGAGGTTTTGTGCAGAACAAGGTTTCTGAAGTTCAATTGTTTTTAACCACACATTTCCCAGTGATTGTGTACAGGGCAAGATGAAAATATAGCACTTTTCTACCTGTTAGGGCTTTACACCTTGCACTCACAGACAGCCCCCTTGGGCTGCACATATGCCCATGGGGGACCTACTGTGCAGCTGGCCAACACTCACCGAGAGCAACTAAGTTGAGGTTCAGTGTCTTGCTCAAGGACACTTTGACATGTGACCAGAGGAGCCGGGGATTGAACCAGCAACTCCAGGATATGGTGGACGACACATACACAGTCGACCCACAACAAAGAACCTAACTAGTATTCATAATAATAAGTCACAAATGGATATTATACCATTTCTCTTCGTACTAGACAACCCCACTACTCAGTTCAGTTCACATTCCAGAGTTTGTGCATTTCACAGGGTTAAATTCATAGAACACGCCTGGTTTTCAAATGACAAGGCAAGTCTTAGATGTGAAGGCAGCACTGGAAACATTACAGCTCAATGAGCAGCAAAAGTGAAAGGCAAAAAGGCCATTCTATTCATCGGCACAGAAAGATCGCTTTGTTATGCAAGACCTTCCACCGCACCTCGCCTTCTTCCACCCCTTGCTTCTCAGAAGTGACATAGAGGACAGAAGGACAAGGCCGTACTGTCATCTGTATCTTGGAGATCTTTGTTGATGTTTTGGTGAGTGTCAGTGTTCTCATGAAGGAATCAGATTAGTACTTAATGCAATAAAAGAGAGGGGTCAGCAGATAAGAGCTCTTTTGTGGAGTTTATGCCACAGCTGGAGGTTACAGATTGACTTATTGGTGAGACTGAGACGCACATGTGGAAGCATTGCTTATTTTCCAAATTATTGATGATATTTCTATTCTAAACCTTCAGTGTGCTTTTTTAAACTAGTGGGACTTCTAACGTCCTTTGTGAATGACTTTGTAGGAACTTATTTATTGAAGTGAACTCTACAAGGCTGGTACAATGTACAGTATGTTTATGTCAAGTAAAAGTAATCGCACAATAGCCTCAGAATGTCATACTGGTTAACAAAACTGAACTTCTTTCATGTGACTTTCATCCAGTTAAATCTCAGCCTGCAGTTTTATGTTGAAGGTACTGAAAGTCTGCACAGGGCGAAGGTTGGGGTGGGTGGGGGTCGTGAAAAGGCACAGAATTGAAAAGACAGTTGACCATTTCCTGCTTTAAGTTGTTATTAGAAGTAGCTGTTTTATACCAAACCATTGACTGTATGAAACCATACAACAATGGTCCAGCTCGTGATTACAGTATTAACCCATACCTGTATCTGGACTGTATCTTTGTAAACAAAGTGGATTGTGTGTATTAAAACTGAAATTATATTAAATACAGCTAACTCATTCATTACGTGCTGGATTCATGTCTCCACACCTGACTGTGGCTGCAGGTATTATGTTTCCTGGCTGTCCGACGGTGTCCCGTTTGCCTGAACATGATATAACGGGAACAGCTTTTTTTTTCCAAATTGGCACTCAAGGACTCAAGGATGAACTCATTAGGCTTCGGTAGTCAACGCTAAAAGCACAACTTGAGGCACTTTCTTCAAAATTCTGCACAAGCTGTTACATTTTACAATTGAAATTTCAGTGTGACCTTGTGTCCCATTGTCATCAGTGTATCGCCAAACTTACCTAACGATCCACTTGCACTCTTGGGTGAACTGATTAGAACATGAGTCCGGACAGCCTACAAGGTGAACTGCCATTTTCCTGCTACCCCTAACCACAGTAACTCTGACATAAACTATGACTGATTACTGCATACATGAATATCTCAACTTCTATCTCAGCATATGATGTAGGAGCCTTTTATTAATTCGGCACTGGTGTAATAATTCACAAACCCTTGGCAGGTAATAGCCAGCTGCAACTGCATTCACACATGTAGTATGCCTTGGTCCTTTTCTAATGCCTGAATCTCCATCCAGTCCCCTTCAACCCCCCTATGTCCCATCAAATGCAGCACATGCCCCGTCTGTCTCATGCAACCTTCACCTGCTTCAGTGTCACTGATTGACACAATGAGGCACAGATGTAGGACACAAAGACGACGGTGTGTGTGTTTCTGTTCATATCACCCTCAGTGCATCTTATTTGTTCTCATGATGTGTAATGTTTCTCCAGTCTTCTTGCATCTTCTCCAGTGGTCCCCACCCCCAGCTGTAAGTGTCCAGACGCTGCAGTGAATAATAACCATCCCACCCCCCATCTCTTGTTCCCCACCTCCCTCCTTAGCCTTCATCCATTATTCAATGCCCCAAGGAGCATGTGTGTGTGCATAAGTATACCTGAGCATCACCTTTGTAGGTTTTATATAATGTATGTTGTGTGCATACAATCTTTGTGTGTTTCTGAGCACTGATCCAGCCTGTAGGGGGTTGGGTCCGAATGTCCGCGTCCCTCTGAGGACATTCAGGTGAAAATGAAATGCATAGAATGTGTTTTTCTTTTCTGAAGACCTACTTGTTCTTTTGGACCTTAGACAGTCTCTTTACTATTTTAGTGATTTGACACCCCAGCATGTCTGTGTCACAAATTGGTGTGAGGCTGTCACATATTTTTAGTGGCGCAGCTTCAACTGTGGCGGCACCTGCTGACAGAAGCTCCGAACTACTAGGTGATTTGCAGGAAACAGAATTTACGAGAATGTGAACACTGTTTTCACCAGTCCTTTATTTTCATTTCTCTTCTTTAAAAATCCATTGGAATCAACAAGTCCTGAGTCCATACTTCAGGTGTAGACAAGCTAAATTATCTTCTTCTTTTTTTAGGTCAAAGATCAGAAAATTAAATGACGCGGTCAAAGAACTGATGTTGTACAAGGCATGTTGACATTGAAATACAGTCAATCTAGAGATTGACATATGAGAATATAAGTTGATTGAATGAAACAGTAAATACAATATCCTAGAAGGTATGACAGGAATTATATTAACATTATGGTAAAGCAGGGAACACTCACTGCATATTTGTGTGTTACTGGATTATGAGAGGCAAAGTATTTTATTGCCACATTTAAATGGTCCAGCATCAATGTTGTATTTTTGTTCTTCTTTATTTCGTTTCTTCCTCAAGTGTCGGGACAGAACTTGTCTAGGTGTTGCTGATGCCTTCTGTCTGTGGAGATATTTTTTTTCCTGAGTGACTATCACCCTTCTAGCCAATAATCAAAGTTCATTGCTTTCTTGATTAGTAGCCTTCTATTTCTAATAAATAATATCCAAAGGGCTGCTCAGAACTGCAGTGAGCAGTGGGGAGAGGGGAGGGTGTGGCAGAGCAGTGTAGATTGATTTTTGACTCTCCAAATATATATATCAAATTTCCTGTGCTTGTTTAAAGCTCAGAAATGTCCTGAGGTTATACCGAAAGTGTAACTTTCCAGCAGCAACATGATTTACACTTTAGACCTACTTATCAGGCTCTTGGAATAGTAATATTAATAGCATGTTGCTTGTTCCATCCATTATGTGGTGAAGATTTCCATTCTATTCAATTTCAATTCAACTTTATTTATATAGCACCAATTTACAACAAAGTCATCTCAAGGCACTTTACACAATAAAGTTATAACTATAAAGACATCTAGAGAAAACCCAACAAACAACAGCAACAGTGGAGAGGAAAAACTCCCTTTAACGGAACAAACCTCCAGCAGAACCAGGCTCAGGGTGGACGGACATCTGCCTTGACCAGTTGGGCTGAGTGGAAAACATTGGGCAGGTTGGTAGGACCAGCAGCTGTAAATCAACAGTCAATATATTCAGGAAGAACATGCTCATGTCAAGCATTGATCATTTCCTATACCTCGCCTACTATTAGCCTGTCCCAGCTGATGTAAGTGAAAGGCGACTTACACATGGGAAAAGTCACACTGGTGACTGGACCTCCTCAGATCCTCTCATGAAAGGTAAAGGCTGTCAGTGTAGCTCCAGATGCAGCCATAAGCATGCGCTTATGCAACAAGCTTTAAAGAGTCTATAAATCCTCTGGGCCAGTATGGGAGGTTTTCATTACCAGGTCGACCGAACACTAATCTGCTCATGAGATTTAAACAATAGAAAAAGAGAATTCAGTCTCCACACTCTTATGGCGTCTCCAACTGACTATTGTACAAGGCGACATGATGAGACAAACTGACGTGAATAATGTACAGTACCATCAGTTTAAGTTACATGTCTCATTTAGTCCCCATCGTAATCAAAGTAAAAACCTGTAACCTATAATTACCTTATTGCAACTGGATAAAGACTGTTCCTGCTTAATAAACATTCACATCTTCAATATCAACCCCCTGATTTCCAGACTTGAGCTTGACTCCGTAACACTGATGATTTCACTTCATTTCATCAGGGCTGTTTGCTCAAACTTAACTAGGATCAAAGCCGCTTCGGATGTGTCAAACTGTCAAATGTCACACCAATATATTATAATAATTTATGTCAGTGCTTTTTAGTTTAGCCATATTTTGTCATGTGTTGAGTCACATTCAGCCGACAGTTATGGTTTAATAGGCCACCTACTACACGCTGGCATAATTATCTTTTGTTAGACATGTGAGGATAATAGTGAACTCTAGTGGCCTTAGTTAATAGTAGAGGCATCAGAGTGACAATTGGTGGGATACTGGTGTCTTACTGTTAATAAATGTTGATCCCCTGACTATGAAGTGAATATCACCTAACAATAACCTGCAGAGTCTTTTAGCATGTGGAGCAGGTATTTATTGGCCCATATCTATGGTACCAGGACAAACAGGTGCCATCCAATGACGGGATAACATCGGAACCGGGTGTTTGTTTGTTGTATATGCATGTGTTTGTGTGTGTTTGTGTGTGTGTGTTTGTGTGTGTTTGTGTGTTTGTGTGTGTGTGTTTGTGTGTGTGTGTTTGCATCTTTGTAGCACAAGGACGAAGCTTAGTGGTTAGTGGTGATGTCAGCAGACATGACATCATCCTCGTTGCTTGACAACACCCTGCGTGCAGACAGCTGATGAAAATGAAACTGAAAAAGAGAAAGTAAGCGAGCACACTGAAGGTTTAAAGGTACGTCCACTTTTACTCAGGTTATGTGACAGTGCAGCAGGTTGTATTTCCCCGTCACCTGTGTGTGTGTGTCTGTGTGTGTGTGTGTGTGTGTGTGTGTGTGTGTGTGTGTGTGTGTGTGTGTGTGTGTGTGTGTGTGTGTGTGTGTGTGTGTGTGTGTGGGGTGCTCTGGCTCGCCCACCCTCCATTGTCTCTTTATTGAAACATTCTGATTCTAGGTCAGTAGAAAAGACTCCTCTATTTTTGTTCACATAATCCTCTCTAAGAATGCACACACCCCTCACTGTGATCACATCCCTGTGTGTGTGTGTGTGTGTGTGTGTGTGCGCGCACACATCGGCCTCCGTGTGCTAATACCCCCAGCACATTACACACAGTAATCCAATCACAGTCGACATTACTGTCCTACACTTTCGTGTCTTCCCCCTTTTCCCCATATTACACACATTACGCACGCTTGCTTCCATCTTGGCTCGGACACTCTGAGTCAAACACACATTGGATCTTTTTCACCCTGGCCTCGTTCTGGCCTCTCGGGGAGCACCCATGAGTGCAGGCATGGTGGTAGGAGCAACAGGCCAGGTAAGATCGAGTGGCAGGTCAACCTCACATTTTCACTGACTGAAATGCTTTGGGAATTTATTCTGAGCATTTACCTTCTGCCTTTAATATTCAACATATTTAAAGTAGGTGCAAAATTTGTTGTAAAACTAGATTTCAAAAAAATGAAACTCCTCCAGACTTAAATGTGTTGATAAATTGATTTGACAATGGCTTTTGTTTTACTGGTTGTTGTAAATCTGGTACCAAACAGTATTTAAATTGAAACAATTTGTTCCAATTTAAATACAAAATGTTGCTATATGCTATAAAGTAGGTGTAAATGAAATAGTTTAAACAAAATACTTTCATTTTTGTTGAACTTATTTAAACAGTTAAAGGCAGTCTCTCTCTCTCTCTCTCTCTCTGTGAGTGCTTGGTGTGTTTTTGCTGTCACCTAAAACATTTAAGGATTTAAAGATACTTTTTCAAAAAGTTTGTCTTTTTTAGTCGTTTCAGAGCCTGAAGTTCCAAGTAGTTTGTCGTCTGCTTATGAATAAGCCTTCAGATCAGTTGGGCTTGTGATGACTGGTTGCCATGGTTTCTTCTTTCTCAGGTGGTCTTTCCCTAATCCCCCCAGCACCAGGATTTCCTACTCCATTTTGAGATTACCCTGACAGTCCGATTTACAAAAGCTATTGTACAAAGCTAGTTAAGCAGGTGTTAGTGCTAGTTAAAGTAGTGTTCATCAAACACTCAGTATTCCTGCTCAGTAATAAATATAATCTGGTCTGACCAGTCAGATTATGATATCTGATATTTCTTTGCTTGGGTTTTCCTGTGGGTACGTTCTGAATGAACTGGATCACAGACGTTAGAACACTGATGCTCTGCAGGCTGAATAACAGTTTGCCTACATGTGGTTAATTGAGGAGAATGACTGTTGCTCTTACGACATTGTCTCATATAACACTTACAATATATTTTTGGTATAGCGTCATATGTTTGACTTTAATAGTAATAGCCCTTACTGGCATACAGGCATCCTACTGAGTCCAGGACACAGTTGGTGCAGGGCAAGTTGCTATAGTTAATGCAGGATCCAGTGTTTGTGGAGCTTGGCTAAGGCCAAAATTCATTTTCATCTTTTGTTTTTATTTAAATGATCTCATGGAAATCTGATACTAAATTGCAGGAGCTCTCTCCAACTGATGTGTTACTCCTCTGTGTGACTAATTTTTGACTAAGATATAAACCAAATTATGTATATATTAATAATATGGTAAGCTCCTGTGTTAAAGGCCAGGTTTTGCAGGACATCTCGTATTTGTATTGCCACGTGGAGGGTCGGATTGTCTACGTATGTGGACGATTGCCCCCCATTCACGTTTTATTACCTCCACAGAGCGTAGAAAGTCACACTAGAGCAGAAACTGGGACATGTTAAAGGTGCGTGTGTGTGTGTGTGTAAAAATGAATAATGCGTGCAGCAGCGAGGGGAGCAGCGGTGGGTGATGACATCACCATGGCCTCAGGGGAATTCTGGGATGGCTCATTTGGCTCATTGTGGCAGGGCACTGCCACGCCCGCGCTCTTTCTCTCCGTGTCTGTGACACTCGCTCGGCCACTATCAGCAGAGATGGGGACACATGATTGTTCCATTCATGACATCTGACATTCAGATGACGGTCGCTGGGTTATGTGTGTGCTTTGTGTCTCACACACACACAGAACTCGGTTACAGTATGTGTGTGTTGGTGTGTATCAGTGTGTAAGCTCATTAGGAGGGAAAAGGTTGTGCTAATGAAACCCAAGGGATTGAGTTATCCAACGTGCACACACACACTCCCCACAGAGAGCCTTCTCTGTCTTCCTTTGCTCCACCGTTACTGTTGACTACACCCACACCCTTGTTGCTAGGCAATGGATGATGGAGAGCAGCCGCTGTGTTGGGAGTCTTACGAACAACGAGACAGCTATACTCGATTTGAAAGGAATTATTACTGTAATCAAGCGTGCAGGTTTAGTGTAGGAAACAAAGAAATGAGAAGGAACCTGCTCACCAGGCTTTTCACAAACCAATGTTTAATACTCTTTAAAGAGATTATGTGTCTGGTAAATGCTAAATGGAAACTTATAAGGCACTTTTATCCAAAGAGGCTTTACAATGTTGCTTGTCATTCAGCCATGATCACACCGATGGTGGTGGGATGGAGGCACGACCCACCGGGAGCAACTTGGGGTTAATGTCTATCAGGGCTAAAAGCAGAATAAAGAGTGAATATTTTAACAAGAAGCACTATTATAGTGTCAGAAAAAAACTGGAAATATTGTGTTTCTGGACACAACAGTCACATCAGTCACTGTCATCATCATCATCTGTATTAATAGAGATTAGCAAGGCAATTATACGAGCTGTAGCGTGATACCTAGTCAGATCAGGTCCCGTCTGTCCCTCGGGGGCCATCGGACAATTAAGGAAATCTGGTCAAGAGCTAAATTGCTCCATTGTTGAGTGTTTACACTATCTGGCCGACACCGTGTGACACGTTACAGCTCAATCACAGCACAGAGTCATTTGGTTGTTTTGGCAGTGTAGATGAATTAAAGACCCTCCCTCCAGGGCCTCAACAAGACACACACACACACTGTCCCCACCCCCAGTGGGTTGGCTTTCGCCGTCCCAGCATGTCAGAGGTGAAGGATTGTGTTTAAATGGTTTTCTGGAGCAATACATTAAGCAGACAGACACGATAGAAACGGATAACGCTCATCTGACATATGTTGGTGATCACTTAAAAATCCAGATCATGACACAAACACAAGCTGTGATTTCTAATAATGAATGTGCGCTTAATGCGTGCTAAGGCGTCGCCCATTTAATGGTGCCTCTTTGTCTTCGCTGCACCTGAGGGAATGTCTCCCCTAAAGCATAACCGCATCCTTTGTGTCTCATGCAGCGTCTCTCTGTCTGGTGTGTGAGTTCAATGTGAGGTGAGAACACCTTCAGGTGAGAACACCATGCGGATGTCAAGGCTCTGTCACACTGATTCAGTCAAACAAAAGTAAACAGCAAGTTCACTTATTCTCTTTTTTGTCGGGGCAAGAAGGACAAACTGATGTGAAGCTTTCAATCACGGTTTGTGGCCTTCATCACTCAGTGCACTTTGCCGTGTTGTCATGAGTTCAGAGACCTCTGGTGTCAGTATTAAACATCGTCCTTGATCCTTTCCTGGTTGATGACCTTTGACCTTTGGCAGGCAGCTGCCGGTGCCTTCCTGTACTGTTAAATGTGTTTTTTTTTATCAAGTAATGAACAATAGATTGGGAATAAACATCTGTGTCCTATGTCCAGTGTAAAAAATATTCATCATGTCTTTTCACTCTGTTCTTCTAGGTAAGTTCCAGTGGCTGTGGACTGAAACTGGGGCCTCGTTGTACTGTAGGTACACTCCAGCAGTTCTATAGCATCACCATTACATAATGCTGTAGTGATTCTAATATCTGGTTAAGCACACTTTCTGCTGAGCTGTGAAACCTGTGTGTGTGCTGAACAGTTGTTTTCGGGGCAACCAGATGGCTCCTGGGGCTAATCCCTTAATTCTGTAATCATATACTGTACACACAAACTCTACTACCTGTCATCTTGTTTACTGTCACGTTAGCAGTGATGCCAATTGTATATGACGGGAATTTCGATCTCTACTCTCAAAATTACAAAGAGTGCACGATCTGAGAGCCGAACCCAAACCCTGAAAGGCGAAAACATGTTCCAAATCACTCAGCTGTGGTACAAATGTTACATTTCACGTCCAAACTACATATTATACTGACCTGCTAACACAATAGCACAGTTTCTCCCCTGATCGTTCTTCTTGGCTCTCCCTCACCACTGTCTCCACTGAGCCAATTACCTGAGCCTGCCACCGCTGAACTCGAGGCTCCGTCACACTCCTCAGGCTGTCAGGACGGTGTGTGTTTTGTGTAGTAGTGTGGCGGATTTGTAGAAAAGCAGAAGCAGCTGGAGCTCCTTTAATCTCTGATACAGTGTGATGCACCCCCCCCTCAGTGAGGGAAGATCCGGGTAGGATTAGTAACCAGGCAGATTTCCCACAGACACCCTACATGAAAACTTCCCCACTCGAATACTGTACTACTGCTGCTGTAGCTTCAGCCTGGACCTGCAATACCAGTTCATAAAAAATATCCAATCAATTAATCAATCATTCTTATCACAACTGCTTGTATTGTTGCTTTGCTAATGCTCATTCATTAGGTTTGGAGGTGGAATTGCTGACTGGGCTACATGACAGAACGGTGGACTGGTGCTCGGTAAATATGGAAACTAGCATGGAGCGTGACTTGAGCGGCTGGGTTCTATTTCTGCACAGTCGTCTTATGAATTGGGCTTGTAAATCATTCTTTTATTGCCCATGTTTGTCCTTCAGTGGGTTGTGAGGTTGACTACGTTCTTAGCCGAGCTTCTAAGCGGATGCAAATTGACCCCACATGTCTGTATGTTTTCAGACACAAACGGCCTGATATTCAATCAGATAGTCCTAACCTGTGTCGACTCCTCTGTGTCAGTCCCTCTGACTAACATAACCTCCTCTTTTCTCCGGTTTCACATACCACGTGACTTGTCTGTGACTGTCTGCGTTTACATATTTTATATAATAAGTTTTCTCGGGAGGTGAAAGTGGTGTTGAATAGTTGGACTGTAGTTGACACACTGGATTTAACAACCTGTCAACCTATAAGGTCTTTAAAGGGCAAATCTTAAAATGTATAAACTCAACTTTTAATCATCTTATTACATAATCTACTTTATAAAATTCTATGGTTTCTAATAAGATAAGATAAAACTTTGATCGTCCCACAATGGGGAAATATCCATTTTCCAATGTTTGTAACAAAAACAAAAAAAAAGTACATTCTGCACCAGGGGGAGACACAGGCTGGACTTGTGGTAGAGAGAGTTAAGTCACCCACAGCTTTTCTTTATTGAGTCAATAAGAGTTTGTGTGGCTGGACAAAATTATTCATTTTTGAATAGGCGGGCTCTGTCCGGGCTGGTTTTCAGCATTACCCTCCCTTGGATCAGACTCCAAAGAAGAGTCTGAGACACCAAATGACACTGACGTTTAACTGAGGGTCTTTCAACAAGCAATATTAAATGTAGAGACTAAATCTTACACCCGCTCCCAGCGAAGACTTGGATTTTTGAGCTGTAATATTGACCAAAGCCATGAGGTGGTGCCACTGCATTAAAAAGCCGAATGGGTGAGGCCTGTGGGAGGACAAGCATTGCAGTTTTGTGTTTACGGTGTTAAGCAAAGACGTGGACATTATATGAAAGAACATCATGTGGTGTTGTGTATACCTGACCGTGATGAACAAAGCGACAGTTAATTCCTCTGCTGCTTTTTCACCAAGCCCGTTGAACACCGTCCACTCGATAATCCGTGTGGACGTGAGTCTTTGCTGTGAAGAGCTGGCAGTGTGATTTCAGCACCATGGACAGGGACATAGAGCGACACCACGTCGACTGCATCGTTCCTGCGGAGACGAGCCGTCAGTCACGCTCCTCTCCTCAGAATACGAAATGCGTTGTGTGTTGGAGTGTGTGCTGATTTCATCACAAAGTAACAAACATGGATTCTTTGTTGCACGACTGTTGGATCAGACTGGACACTGTAGGTGTGTAATAAAATATCAGCTGAGGGTAAATGCAAAAGGCTGCAGGCTAGTATCAGGCAGCATCCACACATAAAAACGGACTGCTGTGTTTTTGTGTGTGTGTGTGTGTGTGGGTGTGTGCTCTGGAGCGGTGAAACCTCCCAGTCACAGAGGTAGACTGAACCATTGTAGACCTACTAACAGGGGAGGTTGATGTGTCCACAGGTAACCTCCCCTCCCCCTGACTCTGATAACAGTGGTACCTTCCTTGCTCTGTTTTCAAAGGACACGCACTGATGCTTCCGTGTCCTCTGTCCCCTCCCACATACTCGTGCCGGGGACTCCTCCCTCTTCCCTTTTTCTAGAACCCCCACCTCCAGCCCCACCTCCCCTTCTGGTGCAGGCTAAATGGAGAACTCATCTATTTGGAGAATCCAAATCAGAGGCTTCCCAGGTTGCCATAGCATCTGCTTCTACCTCTGCAGCCTGAGTGGTAAAGGGAGGAGGGAGCTGCCTCCCTGTCTCTTTCTGACTTCTCTGCCATCCTATTGGTAATCGAGCTTACCTCTTGGTGGCGTGTACTAGCCCACCCCTCTCTCGTTCCATCCCGGTCTCAGATGCAGTTATCCAGGCAACAGGGAGGGAGGCTTGCAACAGACTCTCACACTCTCTGCAGGGGTGAAGAGAGCTGGTGGGTGAGAGCAGTAGAGGACATCACCGCTACCTCTATCCTGTCCACGTCCATCATCTCGTTATCATTTTGTCCTTGGGCAAAAAAGAGGGTCACCTGGTGAGGTGCAGGGTTGATTCCATAGATGACCAGCCTCTTTACCAATGAGACAAGCTTCCCTAGACGACGGAAAGTGATTTAAAAGCGTCCGTTTTCTTCGTGTGGGAACTGTGAGAAGGCAGTGATGGCGCACGCTGCAGCTCACATTAAGAAGGCCAGGTCCGAGATGGACCAGCCTCCAGACCTGAAGGCTCTCGAGAAAGCCAGAGAGAGGAGGAGGCGTTCCCGGGAACGGGCTGAACGCAAGCGCAAGGTACCTGGCAGACTCACTGGAATCACCCACTGCCCATTTGTGGCTTTGAGCTTCATGTGTGTTAGAGGTTCTTCCATCCCACTTCCAGCCACCCCTCATCACCATCATCATCATCACCCCATCTTTACTGACTTTATAAGGAGTTCATCAAAGATTACTCTTCATCATCAGTATCTAGTGGGGATCACTGTGAGAGAAAAGAGCGTCTGTGGACAATTTGTAGATGGAATGAAATCTCAAACCATGATCACCCGCTGTCACCCAGAAATCACAGTGAGCTGTGACTCCAACACAGCTTGCCCACACTGACTGCACTTTGTCTGATCCCTGCTGCTGTCACTATGCCACCGAAGGCATCCATCCTCCTTCCTTCATATCCCATCTCCATCTGTCATCGTTCACCTGCCACAAGACTGTAAATGACCAGAGTACAAGTCACCGGTTGGTCTTTGTCATGTCTCTCTCAGTGTCCAGCACTAGCACACAGACACCTGGTTGTGTAACTGTGTGTGTTCAGATCAGTCTCTGGTGCATCACTGGTGTGTTTGCTCATGAATACTGTCTGCATTGTCTCATCGGACACAAATCCTCCTGCTGTCATTTTCTGCACAACGTGTACTGCAAAGATAAAGCTGTGTGGGCAGTGACTTTATCGTGTCGGGTTTACACAGATAAGCCATTTGAAGAGAGTGCACAGATGTGCATTATTCTGGGCAGGATTATTGTATTTCATGCTTTTTTGGCTCACATGACACACAAGGGTACAAACACTGGACACACACACACACAGAGTTCTGATTGCACTCTGAAGAAAGTCACGTCCCACTGAGCACAACTGATTCTGGGGCTGGTTAAGTGAAGCCGATCGCAGCTTGGGATATCACAGGAGAGGAACATGCTTAAAATCACATGGATTATTCAGTTTAAATCTGCCATGTTGCGTCAGTGTCTTCACTAAAATGATGCAGTGATGAATAAAGGTTTGGATGCAGTCATTCAAAGGTGAAGCCCAGTCGTGACCTTTGTGTGTGTTTAAAGAGGAGTTGTGTTATTTGAGAAGCCTCGACCCTTCACTGCTGCTGTTATAGACCGACTGCAAGACGGATTATCACATGGGATTATTGGTGTGTCCCATCTCCATCTCTCTCACTGCCTTAACACACACACGCACCCACCTAAAAGTGATTAATAGATTCAGTTTGGTGGATTGTCCACCGGGCCCCCCAGGGCAGACATTTACATCACATTAACTCACACGCTGCTGTCAAATCACCAGAAGTCAGTTTCAGCTGGAGAACGGTTATGTTGCTCGTTTGAGGCTCGGCCTGGACAACTGGGGAATTATACTAACTTGATATGATTTTGTCAGATGTTTTCTTTGTACCGATTTGGTACAAAATGTGTTTATGAAGAACTGAGTCTCTAAACTGCAAATGTATAAAGAAAGTTCATCAGTCTGCAAAGATTCTCCATATGACTAAATGGTCAAACTTATGAGGATCATTCTAGATCAGCTTTTTAACGTAAGCTCCAGTGAATGGCGTTTTTGAGGCAGCCGGTGAACTTGTTCTGAAGCCGATCAGACTTGAAATGATGTTCAGTGAGCAGTAGTTACAAGAGAAATGTGGGCATAAGCATATTTGATGATATTTCATTGCATACGTTTGTACTCCATCAACCTTGTCAACACTCAACTGTCGGGTTTCTCCCTGAAATACTTTTTCACCTGCAGTTCTGATTGTTTCCCTTTTCTTTCTTTTTCTTTCTTATTTGATTCTTTTCCCCCAAAGTTACTGGTCATTCAAAGTGTTTGAACAGCTCCGAGGACATAATCCCTCATGCCGCTGCTGCTTCTTTATATTCAAACACTCAAAGTGTTGAGACCTGTGAGGAACCACATGTTCCAGCCCCTGCTGCCTCTGCGTGTCCAGAAATGGTGTTAAACATATTTCATGTAGGTACCGGAACATAAACGTCATCTTTGTCAGAGTGAGGAGAAGAGCTCTTTGCAGTGAGACAGGCTGTAGTCTGGATTCACTGTAGAACACGCAGAAACATGTACAGCGTTCAAAACTATCGTGTGTGGATTCGATCGAACATATCCGTGATATTTGTAACATGTTGTCTCGTGCATTTCGCCACACACTCAGCGAGTGCTTTTTACTACTTAGTACTAAGGACAGAGGCGGCTTTAAAAAAATACCCATAGTAATGTGGGTTTTTAAAATAACAGCAGCATGAGTGTGTCTCCTGAGGAGAGGATTAATTTGGCTCATGCTGCCAGTCTCACATGATAATATATCGTGATGAAATTCTCTCCGTGTTTTATGTGCTATACTGGCAGTCAACATGACATGGAGCAGATGTTGCCAAGTTTTCCTCAGTCTCCTGTGGATATTACAGAGTAATTCAGCACTGCACAGGGGGCAAAGCGTCGCCGACGCTTTCTGAGGTTTCAGATGTGTTGTCACGGTGCCCGTGCTGGATCTGTATCCTTACATCCTGTTAACCCTTCTTAAAATGTATACCGTTTTTGTCTTGAGGTCATAGTAGGTAGTGACGTCGTACTGGAGGGTAGTAGAAGAAGCGGTGGTTCTAATATTTTGGCCCCCCATTAACAGGACTATACACAGTAGCTTTTGCCTGGACGTCCTTTGATCAGAGCACACCGCATGGCTGCTCGGTCAGGATCTGGCGTGTGACACACGCCATTGGCTGAATAGAACACATCAACAAAGCGACTGTGGGTTCTATTTAGATTTTCACACGGTCAAGTGAAACTCGTCACTAATGGCCAAATCCAACTACATATGGGCTATTAGCTTCCATAACCACAGTTGTTATAGCACCACTGCACATGTTGTACACTCTGGAGTCAGGTTGGCAGTATGTTGTCGTGATTATGGAGGAGCCACAGGATTTAGCTGGACTGATGTTTCATCCTGAACTGACAAAAGTCACCTGTGTGGAAGTAACAAGTATAGTTTTTGTGAATGCGCAGGTCTTTGTAGATTCTTACGGAGGTGACAGGCATTTGGTGTCTCATCATAAAGGCTTCTTCTGTGGGTAAAAACAGGCAGTAAAGATTTTCAAGAACCTCAGGCAAGTCAGGTTTTTACTGATTAGCTCCTGTAAGTAATTCCCCGCGTTGATCTGGACACAGCTGCGCTGGCACCAGTCTACAAAGTTCTGGATCAGTTCCCTGTATTCTCTGTCGTTGTCATCTGCGATCAGCAGCCCTGCAGACAATCCAAATGACTAAAGAGCCGCTGCCAGAGCTCCGCATGTGTTGGACAGTTCAGCTAGTTTATGCACCTTTTTCCATAAATGAAGTTATCTGGCCTTCTTCTGTGTTCTCACGGCAGTCTTAGATGGTACAGCATACCTTCACTTGTCTCGTCAGTTGTTTCTCCTTTCATTATTATGCACCTCACAAGCTTCTAGTTGTATGACAGATCTCACACGAGACTTTGCTTCATGCATTCCAATTAAGTCTTTACTCTGTCCTTATATGAGACGATTTAATGACTGTCTCTTAGTCTGCGTTGTCTTGTCCCTTGTAGTTGCTTAAGCACTGCAGTGCACTCGTGATAAGAGCAGCCATCTCCTCTGCAGGTATAATAACAGAAAGGCTGCGAGTAGGAAGTCCGTCAACCCGTTTGTGTTCGTAGTCCTGGATTGTTGTCACATTTAGTCCTGATGTCTTTCTTTAGTCCTTCTCCATCCCATGATTTTCTCTCTCTCTCTCCGTCTCTTTATGTGTTTCTCTGCTGTCCTTATCTGCAGTAGGGCAGGACACTGCTCAGCCGAGAAATGTGCATTTCACCTTTATCTGTCCTGAACTCAATCAAAGCAAGTGTGTCCCAGTGACTTGTCTGGGTTTACTGTAGAGTACATGAGGTTGGGCGTGCTAGTAGAGCTCAGCCAGCCATTTTGGCATCCTGGGATTTTGAGCAAGAATGTATTGCACTGCGATACCATTATGGTTTGTTTATCAGTGACAACACAAAGGTAGAACGGTCCGTGATTAAATCCTTGTTGGAACTTTTGCTGACGTTGAGCTTATGTCTACGAATGATATTTGTTCTGTTTGCAGAGAGCAAACAGACAGATTATTTCAACTGACAAAGAAACAGTTTGACTCAGAACCTGGAATTCAGGTTTCCATTGAGAACGATATGCCAGACAGATCCGAACAGGAAGTGTGGCATTGGCGACACGACACTTGTGCCATGAGTGGCCTGTTCTTTGTAGCCACTTATGCTGTTCAGGATCACCGGTGAATGGAACAACCGAAAGGTGCATTTGAACTTGGGTCATTCTAGATGCGAGCTGCCGGTGCTAACCGCTCCACCGCTGCGCTGGCCTTGTACTAAACCTTGGAATAAAACAGGCAAAATGGAGCAAACTCCAATCCAGATGGTGGCAGTAAACATCAAAAGAAGAGGAAGCAACATTGAAAGACTGCGTGTTGCCTGGTCATGCAAAGAAACAAAGCTTTTAGTTTCCATATGGATGCAGTATGTGTTGAGCCGAACAATAAAGGCTCTGTTTGCACATATAGTTGTTGCGACCAATAGGGAAATAAGCAGTTCAGGAACAGAGAAAACTATGACATGTCGATCCAAGGGGGACTGGTGTAAAGTGGGTTTGGGACCGTTTCAAAAAGCTAAAACACAACATGTTTGTCTGTCTTTGACTGTAAAACCCATAGAAAGGACCAATATATATGAAACATTCACACAGAGAGGAACTGATGAAACCAAAGGAAATAGAGATTTGAGCTGATTCTCTGGGACATTTAGGGTCAGACCCCAGAAACCGATTCCCTATTTGAATTAACCAAAGTGAGGAATCAAATTGTTGCTGTGCCCTTCAGCTAAGAAAATCATTGTTCCCTTACTTGTCCATCCACAGGGGAAATACTCATAAACCATTGAAGGACTATTCTGAACTAACCTGAGATTCAAAGAGGTTTAACACTTTCTTCAATATCAAAGAAATCCAGTGATAATTATCCGCACTGTAGGGTACATTATGTTCAGTGGTACCAAACAGTCAAATTATAACTAAAAACGGTCAGAGTCGTACGTACCTGACGTTTAAGGAAGAAGAATGGCACAGGTGCGATGGTGGAAGAAGTACTCACCATTTAAAAGTGTCTCTACATAGTTCAAGATATTACTTTAGCAAAAGTTTTAGCTCAAAAATTAGTATGGAAAAGGTCAAGTATGAAAGGACCCTTTATGCAGAATGAGTCGTTTCACATTGCTGAAAATGGTATGATGTGTTCATCACCTTAATGTTGGAGCTAATATTTACTGACCTTATACACTGTTTGATGTTTTCAGTCTATTTGAATCTCTCTCTAGTTTGAGGGGCAGCTTGCCAGGGTCAGGAAAGTTGACTTGGATTATACTGAATGTACTTTTAAATTAGTTTTCAAATAAATGTAATATGGTAAAAGCATGCAGCACTCAAGTAAATAGTAAAACTTACTTTATACATGTGTTTTAAGGCTTGTACTGCAATACTGGAGCCTTAATGAGGCGACTGTGGCGCAGTAGGTGTCTGTGTCTGCGGCCGTCCACCAATCCTACAGCTGTTGGTTTGATGCCCAGGCTCCTCCAAGACACTGAACCCCACCTAGTTGGTCCCAGTGAGTGTTGGCCCCCATCACTGTGTGTGTGAATAAGTGCCAACAGGTAAAAAATGCCAAACATTAAGTATATTGTGACTAACATTGCAGTTGGAGCCCCAAAAACCTTCTTCACTTCCTTTTCACCACTTGCGTTCAAAGAGAGAAAATGTGCAGATGAAATCACCTTCTCACCCAGCGGCAGCTGCTGTTACAGTGGCAGCTGTTCAACTGAAGGCTTGTCGTACAAGCTTGTTTGGCTCCCGCATTTTGTTCTTACATCACATTCTCACATTACTTGATCAGCTGACTCAGGGGAGTTTTTCTGAAGCTTCTGCCAAAACGTAATTGAAATAAATTGAATAATTACATAATCTTCCCCTAATCTTCCTGTTCCCGGGCCTTCGTTTTGTTTCCGTCTCCAAAGTACAACAGGAGATTGATGTTCGAACACTAATCCGCTGCAGGGCCCCGATGCAGTAGTAATCCGTTTGCCATTTTCATCACGGTTGTTTTTGAGGTCATTTGTGTTTGACACCCTGCATCGTAACCTTTTCATGACGTTTTAGGTTCTGAGGAAATGGACTTCAGCTTACTTGAAGATTGTTATTTGGCAGTTGTGCAAATTTAAATACAAATGTATTTTTTAATGATTTTACACCCTCTTTAGTCTAAAGGCATTTGAAACGGGCACCGGACTGGGAGGATCATACTCGTGAAACACTGACAGCCAGGAGGAGTCAGTGCAAACTTTGTGTTTTTTCTTTTATTCTAATAGACTGGACTCGTTAGACTCGTAATGTTCTGATGTTCACTGTTGTTTAGTAATTGTTTCCAATATTAATTCAGTTAGTCCTAACATTGGAGGACAATAAGAGCCTGGCTATGTACGAGCCAGTGATAATAGACGTAGATCATCTAAGACAACAGATAGGTGCCTACTACGTTTGCCTGTGTAATTGTCAAGGAAACCAATGTTTCTGTGGCATTTTGTTCGTTGGAAACAGACTTGAGCAGCGAGATATTGGATCAGACCAGTGTTTAGCTGTGGAGCCACGCAGTTTTCTGTTGTCATCAGCTCTACTGAGGAACGCAGAAGTTTAATAAATTTGCAGCGTTTTTTCATAATGTGTTCATCTCTGGACTGGATCATTTTTGGACACGTGTCAGGCTGCCTCTACAATCAGTATTGTAGGTAAAGTCAGTTTAACACAAAACGTGTGCTCCACAGTGCAACGTCACCGATGCTACACTGATGAAATTCTCTTTTCAGCTACTTTCATCACTTTTGACATTTGCAAAGCAACACACCATGACTAAGTGTCATTATCCCATTTATATGATTCATACGCGCAGTACGATGGCGGAGTGGTTGTTCTCCCCGTGCTTGTGTGAATTTCCTCCCACAGTCCAAACACATGCATGTCAGGTTAACTGGTGACCTGTAGTAGTGAACTGAATGTGAGTTGTTGTCTGTCTGCATTTGTCTCTCTGAGATAGATTAGAGACCTGTCCAGAGTGGACGCCACCTCTCGTCCAGTGACTTTGGCGCACCGAGACATGCAGCCGGGGTTCAGCACCACAGCTGCTCAACCCATGCCTGTCCTCTCATACAACCCTTTCGGGGGTCATCACAGTTTTATAAAAAGGTTTAGTTGACTGTTCGAGCTCAAATAATAAAAACACACTTAAAGTTGTGGATCATTCATGGTTCCATGTATTAAGACCCGTCACTCCCCCTAACAAGAGACTTTTCGGCTCTGTAACTATGTCAGCCGCTCTCTTACACAAACCGAGAGTGACAATCGAAGAGAGTCTCCAAAAACAAAATACCTGGTTCCAAGATGATGCCAAATTCTTTCTTATAAACTGGCTCATTGCCTCTGCATGACGTGAAATGCATTTCTGGATGTAGCAGAGTTCTTTTTTAAGCTTTTTCTCCAGACTCCAGAATACACCAGGCACAGTGATTGTACAAGTCACACAAACCAGACTGCGTCAGATGTGCTCAGGAATGATTTCTTAAGGACAACGCTGCCGTGTTTCTCACACTCTTGCTTCAAACTGTGGAACGTCAGTGTGGATTCCCATTGCAGTGGGTATATACACTTTGGCAAAAGCGTGCTTCTCCTTGTACACCAAGCCCCCAGCCCACTCCCTCTGGGGGCTTGTGTGATCCTCTGAGACCTTCCCACCCCCTCAGCCCACTGCCCGTCACAGCGTTGCATTACTGGATGGAGCAGCCACTCTTCTCTCTGCTTCTGCATCTAATCTCAGGCCACAGCTGGATGCTCAGTTTGGGTGGAAATGTTAATCTCCGCCTCTCCCACCCATCTCACCTCCATTCCATCTATCTATGGATCTGTCTTCTAATCTGCAGGATTATTAGGCAGGATGTCGATGTGTGCGAATTTGAAATACACAGTTTGTTAGTGTGTTTAAAGAAGAATACCAACCAATCCCTCTGGTTCTCATGTCGTTTTCATTTAGTGTGAGCTGACTTTTATTGTAAACTTTCATTGTAAATCTTCTTCACTCTCTTCTTCACTTAAGACACATACAAACACAAACACACTGATGGTACATGGATGTTAAGCGCCACTGATTGACAGGACTGGGATTGGCAAAATCCTGGATTAGAGCATTTATAATCTGGTCGCTATGGCAACATGGCATACCCATGAAACATACCCATCCTATCACCATGGTAACACACAGAGGGAGAATCCACTATGAAGAGTAATACCCTGGAAGTGCAGAGCTGTGCTGAGGAGCTAATACAGAAGTATTAGTCATCGATGTTGAGAATTCAACCGGTGTGTCTGGGGCCTAAATTAAACGTCTGTTTGTTTGTGGATGCATCTCATTAATGGCGATCAGCTTGTGAAAGCTGATGGAAAGAAATGGCAACATTTGAAATCACACTGACAGATGATTGTGTGGCTTAGTTATGCAATGGAAAGATCCCCCAAAGGAGCTTACCCTGAGAGAGAAAAAAGACGTGAAGATTTACGGGAGCTACTTTAGGTTTTAATGAACTACGCTCACTTTTTGGGAGCTGGCCTGTGACTAGAGTCTCGCACATAGTTTGAGTTGTATTCGTCCAGGGGAGAGTGACAGAGTAAGCTGTATACACTGATAGCTTCTAAAGAATCTGGCGTTTGTAAGGTGGAGCTTCGTTTGTTAAACGAATTTCGGATTAATATTCAGTCTTCTTTGTCTTCATTAACTCTTGAGATAAAAAGCTTCATCCATCCACCCGTTGTCTGTAACCTCGTATTCTGTTCAGGGTCACTGGGATCATTTGGTGAGAGGTGGGCTCCACCAGTCATGCACATACACCTTTTCCCCCTGAAAATCAAGTTGACAAAAGACGATGCTGTAACAAGCCGTGGCCGAGCCGTCGGGTGTCGCTGATCATTTTCTGTACGTTCAACATAATGAGTGACACCTTCCACGGAGTTAATTGACCAGTTTGTATGATAAACGCTGATTAGTGTAGTAAAAGTTACAGGAGGCACAATGTGGAGCAGTAATGGTCCGTAATGGAGTAGGTAGAGCTCTGGGCTGAGGGAGTTTACTGAACAAGATACGAATGATATGAATTTAATGTCATGACTGAAAAACATCACAGTGTCTGAATTGTGCCACGAGGTGTGATATTAGTGTTACTACCGGACTGTGTGTCTGTGTGTGTCTGTGTGTGTGTCTGTGTGTGTCTGTGTGTCTCTGTGTGTCTGTCTGTGTGTGTCTGTGTGTGTCTGTGTGTGTCTGTGTGTGTCTGTGTGTCTGTGTGTCTCTGTGTGTGTCTGTGTGTGTCTGTGTGTGTCTGTGTGTGTCTGTGTGTGTCTGTGTGTGTCTGTGTGTCTCTGTGTGTCTCTGTGTGTGTCTGTGTGTCTCTGTGTGTGTCTGTGTGTCTCTGTGTGTGTCTGTGTGTCTCTGTGTGTGTCTGTGTGTCTCTGTGTGTGTCTGTGTGTGTCTGTCTGTCTCTGTGTGTTTGTGTGTGTGTGTGTGTGTGTTCTTGCTCACACATTTCTATCTGTCCGCATCGTTTCTTTGCATACTCGCCATGCTCCTTTCTGTCTTTTCTCACTTTTTGACTCCTCTCCTTTCCTTCTCCAGTCAGAGCGGCTCGTCGTTTCATTCCTCGTTCGGCTCTGTGGGTGTCTGGCCTGCTATTTTAGGCAGGTTCATCATCCTGCAGCACAACCGTTTCTCTTGCCTCTATGCGTTTTTCAGAAGCCATGCTAAGGCTGCGAGGCTTAATACATTGTTGTAGTTGCACAAATTCAATTAAACAGAGCCAGGGTGGAGGCTACTGAGATTAATTTGCCCCACTGGACCCAGTCCAGGCACCAGCATCGGTACTTACCCGTGTGTGTGTGTGTGTGTTTTCTTATTACTCACCGTTTGTCCTTGAGGGTAACAGAGAGCCTCTTAAAGACTCACTGGAATGACAACACTAAACCTGAGCAATTTACAAAAAGGCAAAATGAATTCCTTCTGCATTTTAATATTGCCTAAATATTTGTCATAATATTATACTGTACACTATTCCATACTAAATTGTATAACTGCATTCAAATGAAGTCTTTTTTTCAACTTGATGCAACACTGTAAACTTGTACTAACATTATAAATCAAAGCCTCCAGGAGGAATGCCACATATATACTGTCTATGGAGAGCACCACAAGTAACTCTGACACGTCCTTCTGTCTGCTTTTTTTTCACTGTCACAGCCATCACCATAATACACATGGCCACTATTTGTCGTTTTGTGTTCTGCCAGTAAAATTAGATCAGGTTTGCTGTTAAATGTTGCTGTCAATGCCACTAATCTGTGGGATTTACAGTGTGAGTACGTATATACATGGTGTGTGCGGGGTCGGTGTGAGTGTCAGGGAGTCCTCAGCAGTGATATCTGACTGGATGCCAGGGTTTACCGAGGCTGCGGGACAACATCTATTACTTAATGTTCCAGCATTTGGCCCAACACATCATCCACTAGCAACCACACAATGTTGTTCCAGTTTGGTTCCTTTATACCACTGTACACAAAATATATGAGAAAACATGAGAACTTGTCAAGTGCGGGTAAACCTTTGCCACATCCATGTAGATAGTGGTGGACTAAAACGTGCTAGTGAATACTGTTACATTAAAATTAGTTTTTCAACAGCTCGGTGAGGACACCTCTTTATTCAGTAGACGAGACAGTGATTTTCCATTCAATCTGTGAGTCACATTGCCCGAAACGTCCAACACATGTCTGTCCGGTGTGAAACAGAAGGATCTGTCGGTGTTACAGAGCTCTCACACGGGCGACGCCATTTTCTGCAAGTCTGATACTTTGTAGCAAAAAGAAAAATCCATGCTTAAACCTTGTCCAAATCACTGTTTCTATAGCAACTTGGCCTCCAACTTCTACAATTCGTGGCATTTGTGTTACACTGGAGGCCGATTGCAGTCATTAAATCCTGCTGAACAAGTCTTTAATGAACCTTTACCATTATTAGATGTTTAGTATTTAGTCATGCTCATATTTGCATGTAGCAATAATGTAGTCAGTTCACTTTGGTAAAAGTAAAATCCCAGATTTGTGTTTGCTTGGATAAGTGAAGGCACCCCCTGCTGCATTACATGCATCTGTTACATGGACAGTGTGTTCCTGTTCCCCAGATTACAAGAATCTTTCAGCTGGCATTGACAAAAGGCTGTTGTCCCCATTGAACTATGTGCTAATTTTGTTTTTATACTAACATCATGATCACCTGTGCAATCCAATGGCTCTGCCATTAACTCTATGCAAAGTCCTTTTGTTCTAATTTATCAGTTTTGAGCTTGAAACTGTGAGAAAGGTGATAATTATACTATGTTTTTAATATTGAGGTCATAGTGGATAGTGGAGTTCTGGTGCTGGACTGTATTTATGAGAAAAGGTGGTTCTAATGTTTTGGCCACCCTTAAAATTGATCTCTCCATTTAAGGGCCAACACAGAGAGACACACTCCTAACAGACCTAAATTGATTTACATAGATGGCAGCCTCTGTGTTTAGGTGTGCCTACTCTACTCACAACCAAACAGCCGAGGTCAGAGAAAGAGGCTGCATTCAGAAGTGGGGACAACGACAAATTCAGGGAGGCTAGGTACAGATCTAGGAAGGAGGTTAGCAGAGCTAAATCTGTGCACGGCAAGAGAATAGAACAGCAATTTTCAGCCAACGACTCCACCTCTGTCTTGAAAGGGCTTCAGGCAGTCACCAACTACAAGCCTAAATCCCCCCGCTCTATGAAAGACCGGCGCCTGGCCAACAGCCTGAATGAGTTCTACTGCCGCTTTGACAAGCTATGAGACCCCCAGCCAGCCACTGATCACTATCACACCTGGTCCACTCACACAGCCTTGCACCTCAGCGTCCCACTCTCCTCGGCCCCCACATCTCTCACCATCAAAGAGGGAGATGTGAATGGGATCTTCAAACCCTCACAAGGCCACAGGCCCAGATTCTGTCTCCCCCTCCACCCTTTATCACTGCGCCAGTCAGCTGTCCCCAGTGTTTACAGACATCACTGGAGACCTGTGATGTGTCAGTCTGCTTAAGGCCTGGACCATTGTGCCAGCCCCTAAAAAGCTGAGGATCACAGGACTCAATGACTAGAGACCCATTGTCCTGACTTCTGTGGTCATGAAGCAATTTAAACACCTCATCTTATCCCACATCAAGGACATCACAGACCCCCTTCTAGACCCACTGCAGTTTGTCTACAGAGCCAACAGATCTGTAGACAATGCTGCAGTTTGCTAATGAAACCACCCAACTCAGGCCTACAGGAGTGAGATGGACCACCTGGTGTCATGGTGCAGCACAACAACTTGGAGCTCAACTCTCTCAAGACTGTGGAGATGATAGTGGATTTCAGGAAGGAACCAGCCCCCCTCCCCCATCATCCTCTGCAACACTCCGGTGACCACTGTGGAGACTTTCGCATCACCAGGACCTCAAGAGGGAGCAGAACATCAGCTCTCTGACCAAGAAGGTTCAGCAGAGGCTGCACTTCTTGCTGCAGCTAAAGAATGTCTACCTCCTTGTAAAGATGGTGGTGAAATTTTACATTATCATTGAATCTATTATTAAATCTGCCATTACAGTCTGGTTCGCTGCAGCCACAGCCAAGGACAATGCCAAGCTGCAGCATGTCATCCACTCTGCCGAGCAGGTGATCGGCTGCAACCTCCCATCTCTTCAGGAGCTGCATGTCTTTGGGACCCGGAGACGAGCAGCCAAGATCGCAGCCGACCCTTCTCATCCCGGAAATAAACTCTTTCAGCCCCTTCCCTCTGGCAAGTCTGGTCCATTAAAACCAGGACCTCATCCAACAATTGCAGTGGGCAAATAACCTCAGATAACACGCCGCAACATGCAGACAGTCACACAGCACCAAAGCCGGGAACAAATGTGGGCTGAGAGGAGGAAAGTGTCTCAGTGCGTCAGGGGTTGGTCCCCCAGCAGTCTAAGCCTATAGCAGCAGGACTAGAACTAACTATAAGGTTTTAATGTTTAATGTTGTGCCCTGACAGAGCTGAAAATGAGAAGAGCAATGCACCATGTAGTTAGCAGGATGTCATCATCATGAACTTTATCAAAGATAAATGTTTTGAGCCTAGTCTTAAAAGTAGAGAGGGTGTCTGCTTCCCAAATCTGGACTGGGAGCTGGTTCCACAGGAGAGGAGCTTGATAGCTAAAGGCTCTGCCTCCCATTCTACATTTGGATATTCTGGGAACCACAATTAGGCCTTTATTCTGAGACCCAAGTGGTCTATTAGGATGATCTCGTACTAGGAGATCTTTGAGGTAGGATTGAGCTTTATAGGTCAGAAGAAGGGTTTTAAATTCTATTCTGCATTTAATGGGAAGCCAATGGAGAGAAGCTAATGAAGGTGAAATATGATCTCTCTTACCAATCCCAGTCAGTAATCTTGCTGCAGCATTTTGGATTATTTGAAAGCTTTTCAGAGAGTTACTGGGGCAGCCTTAAAGTAGAGAATTACAGTAGTCCAACATAGAAGGAACAAATGCATGGACCAGTTTTTCTTCGCTTTGTTCGCTTTGAGACAGGATGCTCCTAATGTTGGATATAGTCAGTGGGCAGCCACTCTTCCAGCTGAACCACTGCCATGGGTTTGAATGAGTAATGTCAGAATGACTAAAACAAAGTTTTTTTCATGTCAGTAAAATAAAAATTTAAAAAAGGTTTTTGATATCAACATAATATTTAATCCACAATTAGCCAGTACAATTGTTCTTTATAAGAAAGTTAATTAAAGTACATTTTAATTCATTTATTAAGGGGGATGCAAATTTTTGGCACCCATAAATTTTCATGATATACTGTATATAAATATTATTATTATTATTATTATATTATTATTATGCATGGAAGCTATGGCCTATAGCAAATGAACTGGTTATTTCAATTCGCTTTTGACACATGTGGCTGAATCTGAAGATAAGCTCGCTATCTAAGCTACGTTTATCTTGACATACAGTACTCGATGCGGCTGTAGACCTGCTTGGAGAAGGACGGGGGGTGGGTGAGGGGGTGGTTTCAGAAGGTTGCTGTGAAATAGTTTGAATATGTTTTACACGACATCCTTAATTTTTTTTTGATTTTAACATAAACACGACTTAAATTAGAAGAGAATGTGTTAAACTACGTGTTGCCTTTTAGCTTATGCTCACATTAAAACCAACACTACACACACACACACACACACACACACACACACACACACACACATACACAAACATCCTCATCATCATCATGCCCCCAACAGTGTGAGCCTACAGCAGTACAAGTGGCTTTTCCCCACAACCCCCTCCCTCGCTCAGCCAGCGGGCCATATGGTCGATCACAGATTGTTTGTTGTCCATGTGGGCCCCGCCCACTGGATTACCAGCTCACAGAGGGAGGGGGCATTAGTGTGGGGGGAGGAAAGAGGACATTGTGAACACAGTAGAATAGTGGCGTTCCTGTGTTGGGAATAGTGCGGCCCACATGCACAGATCCAGGTTTGACCTTTGTCTGCGTAAACCGCACAAACATCCACTGGCTGCCCTAATGGGACGACAGATGACTGCTCTTTAGAGAGGAAATTGGAGGCGACGTTAAACAAATTACATCCAGGGGAAGGTTAATGAAACTGAAAAGGCCTGTAAGGTGAAGGAGCGGTGGCCGTCAGTTTTCCATTAGCGATGGAGTGATAGCCAAATCTGCAGTGATGAGTTTTGTTGTGGTAAATGAATTTTCACTTAAAGCAGCACAGTGTAATCTATGCAAGAAGAAACGGGAACATTGAATCCTTCAAGATAAAAACACACCATTGTTTAATACGGTGACCCCGGCTTTAAAGAGTCTCCCCCACTCCACCTGCTCTCAGCCAGGGAATCTTGGGACACAAAGTGAACTTTGGTGTGCCGCCTGTTACCAATAGCAACAATGTTTTGCCACTGAAACAAACTACAGTGTGCTGAGGTAGAATTTAATCCACTTTTTAAACCATAGTGTAACCGGCATTTGTGTGTGCGTACGTGCACATGATGAAACAGGGCCACCTGTCATCCCAGCAAGGTTCAGATGACATTTTTCCGAAGGGAAGCAGGTCATTCTTCTCATCTTACATCTGCAGCCAAACACTGAACCCAGCATCCCACAGTACGTCATGTGTGGTGGGTTTTATCACAGTTGGTGTGCTGGATGTTCATGGTCCAGCCCATTTTCTGGGCACGTACAGAATGTCTGCACACTCACAAGGATACTTCTGATTGACTGTTATGTCATTTTGTGATATCATTTATCAAAGTTATACAGAATAACTAAGTGTGTTACGTCACCAGCAATTATACTTTGTCTTGTGTTATGATTGGGGCTATTTGCAATTACAGATACAATAAATCAGGGGTCTCAGACTCGCGGCCCGAGCCGATAGTTTGTGGCCCCCACCTTATTATTAAAGTTTAATGTTCAGTTTGTTATGAACGGCACGGAACGCAAATGAACATTGCGGAAATGACGTATATTGAGGAAATGCGTTCTTTGTCGTCGGCTAAACACTTGATTGACAATTCAACGCGACAGCTTAAAGAAAGCTTAAAGAACTGTTAATACAGACATTTGAATCCTAATTATTATAATTATTATTATTATTTTATTTACTTATTACTGATTGATTGATTGATTTTCTTATTAATTTCTTATTTATTTTCTTCTAATTTGTTTATTTATTTTTTCATATTATTTTGTGTTAAAAATAAAAAATAAAGACATTTGAGAAGATTAAAATTATTTAAAAGTTTTTTTGTGGAAACCTGATGCGGCCCAGCCTCACCCCGACTCTGCCTCCAGCGGCCCCCAAGTAAATTGAGTTTGAGACCCCTGCAATAAACAATAATACCTTCAATATTAAAACTGAACAGAAATGTTCCATTAACGTAGTCCCACCGAGTTAAATTAGGTATCAAAGGCGGGTCAGGACCTGTAAATAGGGTCGGCCTGTAAAATGAATATGCTTCAGTGCCATGATATGGTTGTTAGCAATAGAAATTTGGTGTATTTGAAAACAAACCTGGTTCCATCTTAAATTCAAAATTGAAGCTCATTGTGCATTACTTTCTATGCACTTTTGTATTGGGTTTGGTACATGAGTAACTGCTTTTTTCATTATATTTACTATAACTGAATCTTGCAGGACATGTCCTTAACCTCTCGAATCCTTTTGAATGCATTAACATTTGGTAATAGTTACACCACTTCTCAAAGCCCAAACCTATTTTGCCGTAGATTTTAAAATCATGCACATGCCAAACAACATGTTCATTAGCAAGAAATGATAAAATCCCATCTGAACTGAGTAGCTAACCATTTTACTTTTAATAACAGCTTGGATATGTCTCAGGCCCCTGCAACACTGAAGAGAAGCAATTATTGGCTTAGATCCATCTCCGAATGTGAAAGGTTTCACCTGTGTTTGTCTGTTGCTCAGGTTCTTGGGTATTTGGTGTGATGTTAAGGATTTGCAGTGTTTTCCAGTTCATTTTATCACAAAAGAGACTACATTGTATTACTTGCTTGTTTTATATTCATTCATTCACAGAAAAATCCAAAGCTACTTTCTCATGTGGTTTGTGCGACACACTCAACAATGAGGAGTCTTTTCCTCTACACTACCACATTCAGTGAATGGCTTTTGTTTGGGTGATATTTTCAACAGTGTTGGTATTGTGTGAATCAGGACTTGGAAGACGGCTGAAAGAATGGGGACATTTACCTCACTGACGTCAGCACACAAACACATACACATGCACGATATGCACACGTACATCGACCTCGGATGCGATGGACACTGACTTCTATGGGACTTATGTCCAAAGCATCTGTTGAAGCACACACACACACACACGCCGTGGGTTCTGTGTGCCGATCAACTGCCGTGAAAAGGTCTGTGTGTCTTTCATTTGTATTGCGCCCACTGGAATCGATACAGTCCTGCTCTGGGCTACAGACAGACACAGATCAAAACACGGTGCCTGCTTCCATGAAATAGACCGTGACACAGGGCGTGGTGGTTCTGCTGTCAAAAACAGGCACCGTGGTGAATGGATCAAAGCCTGAAATGCAACCCGTACTGTACGGTACAGCAGTCACCAGTGGGCGTCAAATCATATCATGACCATATGTAATGTTAGTGTGGCTCGCGTGTTATGTCTCTGCTGCAGCTTTTTCGCTGTAGTGAGACACGCGTCTGAAACTCTGACAGGGTGAAATGTCGATCAGCTTTCCTGTCTGGTTAACAAAGTTAATGCTTGACTCCGTAGTTTCTTCAGTAAATGAATCATATGTTGAAATCACTGGTTCAGACAGAGATTTAGTTTTCCAAATGTAAATGTTGTCCTGCTATAGTGCTTTTATATGTTGCTTCTCATTCACACACTGCTGACATTGGCTGCCATTCAGACGGATCACCTGATCCCCGGCACCAAGTAGGGATTCGGTGTCAAGGACACTTTGATATGTAGGAGGGACCAGAGTAGAACCCCTGACAGTCTCTGCCTCACCCACTGAGCTACAGCCACCCCTGCTTTTGTAGGCCACATCACTGCTGCACGTGTAAAATGACAGAATGCATCCATCCTACATTTTCATACATATATACTGTGGATATGTGCTCGTCAGTATCCGTTATGACGACACTGAACTCCAGCAGCAAAGAAAGACGATGTGATGGGCCTTGTGACGGGCTTCTACGTGGACCTTGATTTCTTAATGTTGGCTGCTGATTATACAATTTAAACGTGTGAAAATGTCATGGAATTGAGCATAAGTGTGACATTGACACAGGGATAAACGTGATTGGGAATCTTTGTAGCACATGTTAATTTGACAAGCTTTGCATTTGAGAACATTGTGTTGGCTCATATTGGTTCAATCCGTCCATGTGTAGTGTCTCAGCTGTTTTCCCCTTCCTGTTTTGCGTGCTGCCCTGTGTTGACCACCCTCTGTCTCCTCACTCTCTCTAAATGCATAGCTAGGCTGGTGGGTGTAAAAATAGCTGGGTCGGGAGCCGGTGGGGGGAGATGCTAGTCAATGGGCAGGGAGCTGTAATTAGCGATGAGGAAGAGCTTGTCCTGCGCTGGCGGCACCACTCAGACCCAGTCAAGTCCAGTGAAGTGGTGCAACAGGCACTGGACTGTGCTGAGGCCAAAGGGACGTAAGTTTGGCTGAGACCTGGGGAGTTGCCCCTTCTTCCACATGCTTACCAGTCAGATCTTTAGGGGGAGGGTAAGAGAAGCTGAGACAACAAGTGGATTATCAGAGTGATTAAATCCACTCAGGATGGCATAGACTTGCACCTTGCACTATGGGCAACACGGCCATGTGTAAGGTATGTGGCTCCGACAAGGGCCTGAGGACGACTGGGAGCCAGCAGTTGGACAACGGTGCTTTGCCAGAATTCTACTGTGCGGAGCATTTTCCTGTGCAGGCGCCACTGATGCTGGTAAGAACGTACAGAGTCAGGTGCAGCACAGGCAATTTTAGGCAACTGGGACACTTGTGAAGTGCTTTCGTGAATGGTATTTCAGGAGATTTGCACAGAGGGTTTTAAGTAACTTTTTGTAAGCAAAAACTTTGAAGCACGAGGACGTTGGTATCAGGTCCAGCTTTGAAATGTTATTTTTATCTTTGTTTTAAGCCCGATGACACAATTCCACTTTCTCACTGTTTGGATCACTATTGATTTGCACCTTGCTGTAAGCAGTTAGCAGGTACTGACAAACTACCCAGGGTGTGTGTGTGTGTGTGTGTGTGTGTGTGTGTGTGTGTGTGTGTGTGATGGGACAGGCATTTGCTTTCTCCTCTCCCCTTATGGGTCTCTGTGACATTTTTGTTCTTAAAGTGTCCCTGCATGCCAGCGTGTGGACTCTGGTGGCTAATTTGAAAAGCAACATAATGACTTTAACAGCGGGCTGCAAAGCCGCCATTTAGTCGCTGCCGAGACCTAATGTCTGGTGTTTCCTCGAGCAGTGTCATTAGGATGAGGTCACTTTGATCGTAGCTAAATAAGATTTCTTGAACTATAAGACACTTTGGAGACAGTTTACCTGTCTCACATACTGGAGATGTTTCCTCTAAATCTGGTTGTCTTTTCTTCCAGTTTTTCAACCAGAGTTTGCCCTTATTACTCATGATATTTGTGAAAGGCTACTTAACGTTCAGCGTGGAGAAAATTAACATTATCTGCAGTAACAGTAAATTCAAACTAAACTTAGTTATGCTGCTAATCTAGTAAAACACTGTATCATTCTCATGTGTGTTTTTACTTGAACTGCCAAAATGGTTTGCGTCATATTTAAATGACTTGTAATCTAAAAAAAAGTAGCAGCTTAGATTAAGAAAAAATGGACAAAAAAGAAAAACAAAGTTAGCCAAAGTATTTGGGACAGTAATTTAAAAATAAAATCCCCTTTTTCACTTTACACCAATGCGGCAAAGTCTGTGAGCTGCAGCGGTTCGGGCGGCCCCCCCGAACGACCTGCCCCATTCTCACATAGCGTGGACGTGCACGTTCCAGCACTTACCTTAGTATGATGATCCACGCTCTCTGCTGACGTGAGCTGGTCTGTTTTCCTGTTGGCATTATCGAGCTCAGTGTTTAGAATAGGGTCCAAGTTATAGTGAACTGTGATTTTGACTTTCAATAAAATGCATTAAAATGCCTGAGCATTGTCATATACACTAGTGAAATAGTTCCTTTGTGCTGGAGGTCACATTCAGGTCACTGCTGCTTCTCACTCAGCCTCAGCCTGTTTTCAGACACGGTCTACGTCTCGACCTGTGAACCTTTGCCACACTGGCGTAGTCATATGTAGCTTCACAGAGCCCGTCATTTCCTCCTGTCGATAAAAACAGAATAATAATGACGGGGAATGTGTGTGGATGAATCAGGACCTACTCTAGTTCTAGTTGATGACAAGTGAAGATGTCACTCATCCAAGCAGGATGAAAAGCTCGTGTAGCTGAATGTGTGGAGCATCATTTTTGAGTAATGTGTTCGCTGCCGTCCTTTGTGTAGCGCTGTGGGTGTGTTCACGTGTGCAGTGCAGCTCTTTTAATATCACAAACACACACACAAACCAACGGGAGAAGAGCAGTTGCTAGTAAACAGAGACTGTCCTCCTGTCCTGACAGCCAGGAATAGAACGTGCTCCACCGAGTCAACAAGGACTCACGTAACGTCTGTTGGTGCGTGTTTCGGCCCGAACACTCGGAACATGGGGCCAGTGTAAAAATAAATAACTGTGAGGTTAAAGTAGAACGGTTGAAAATACTTTCAAGGTTTGTGGGAACCACTAATCTTTGGCTCCTACAAATCGTAAGGTTAGGTTCAGAGCTTTTCATGAAGCCTTAGCTCGGCTGTTTTAAAAAACATATATGTATATACATAAATATACATATATTTGATATAAGAAATGTGAACCCAAAATAATAAACCAATTGATACTAAAAGGCTGCAGTAACATTTGAGCTAATGCAACTGCAGCTTTCTGTAGTGTCAGCATGGCTTTTGAAAGGCTTATGCAAAAAGAAATTAAACAACGACATTAAAACAATTAAAACAATACGGTTGTTGGTTGCAAACTTTGTGTAGTTTTCATGTTCATGTTTATAGGAAACAGTGTAACACACTTTGTTGGTTTCACCACATTTAAATGTCGGCTATACAAATAATATATATGATATTTATCTGAAACTAGCTAGCTATTGCGTTTTCCAAAGCGCTCTTGGTGAAGTTCATCATTACAGTTTGTCCATGACATATTCTCTTTTATGACACAGTTAGTTGTGAACATAAGGAGGATGTCACCGTTGTATCTGTAATTCTGTGTGTGCAGTTCAAATACGGCTAAAAAAGAGTGTTTGTGTGGGAACTCTTCCATGGACGTTTGATGAAACTTCAGCACTCACATTGTAAGACCTTAAATAACCATTTTAAGTCCTAAAAGTGCTATTGAAACATGTTTACCTGTTTTAGGATTTGCTATATGTTTCTGGTTTTAGTCTTGAAGACAGTTGGATCCACGCTAACACTATTCTAATCAGGCTGCAGCGGGATCCATAATTACTGTTGTGGCTCTTTTTGCTGGAAAACAGCTAACTGGCTAACGTTGACTGAATTGAATATTGACAGGACTGTCACTCCAAAACCTCTTAGTGGTTCTGCCAAATCCCGAGAGATTACAATACATAAAAGTGATGCGGTGAAAAAAAAGCAGCGTTTTTTTCTTTGCCTCCTCTTCTAGCTCGGCAGAGAGGCAGGAAACCTGGTTGTCATGGTAACCTCCAGAGAGGGTAGTGCTCAGAAGATTTGGGATAGCGTTTTGCATTATTGATACTTCATACACTCCACAGATGAAGACAGTATCTTTGTAAATGAATGTTTAATGTAACGTGTTGGCGAAGGAGCTTTAGGACTGTGCATCGTCACACTTGGCAGGTTTGATTAAGTCTTGAAGTGATGTGGCTGTCTAGACACAAGCAGCCACATGGGCATGAGCAGACAGTTATGGAAGGAGCATATGGAACATATTTGTATATACTAGACACAATGGGGGGCATTAACTCTTCTAAATTGTTCGTTTTAACGGTATTGAACGAGGTTGAGACACAGTCATCTTCAACGTTTGACCAGTGTTCCTTTATTTACTTTTATTTTTTATTTCTTGCTGTGAGCAGTTTTTCTGACCCGCATAGCGAAACCATGCATGTCTCCATCAACGAGAGGGACAAACCGACTAAGCTTCTTATGACCAGGAGTTATGAAACAATTTCTGTAGGATGCTGCCTGGTACAATCTTAAGTGTTTTCTGTTCAAAAGTCCCACTCGTCAGAACCCTGTTGGTCTGAATGTCACTATAGCAACCTGCCAGTTGCAGAAAAACGATGAGGGCAAGGTCTTGCATAATGTGACTCGGCGGCTCTGAGGGGGATGTGAGGATATCAGCAGACAGGCGTGATTGTGCTAATGGCTGCTTTGTGCAGTGCTGCTCGAAAACAATGCTGCCACTGTGAGAACATCTACTGTACATCAATTCAGAAAAAAATACTATTTTATAGTGAAGAAATAAACAGTTATGTTTTTGCATAATTGCAGTGTTGATAAATTGAACTGAGAGAAAGTTTAATGTTACAAATGCGGGAACTGTTTGGATAAAATGAATGAAAATCACATGTGACATGATCACAAACTGCGTTTTCTGCCTTGATTGGTGTCTGCGTGTTCACCCACATGGGCATGAATCCCTGGCTTCCCTTTATGTAAGGCTGCGAGTGTCAGAATCCGTGTGGTCCTTTGAGCTGATCGTGCTGGTGTTGCAGAAAGCTGGAAGTGACTGATGCAGTGCAGTTCTCTGCAGCAGCCAGTCAGCGTCTGACTGCAGGTCAGTCACAAACGCCAGACCAGCGCTGGTCGCATGTGCCTGCAGTGTCAGCGAGTCTTCAATGCATCATCAGTACAGCATCCTTTTCTATGATCCACAGTCAAACTGCACATGGCAGACTGCAGTAAAAAAAAAAAAAAAAAAAACACTTGCAAGGTCAAAGTACAAAATAGAGAAAAACTTTTAAGCAAATTATGAATCATGTTCATAGTCCTCAATGAGAGAAGATTTCTTAGCTTCAAAACAAACTTAACATCTGCTGTGCTGTCAGAGAGAAAGTCAGTGAGTCCTGCTCAAGTTTGCGCCACAATATGTTTGTATCTGACCTTTGACCTCCGTTTGGAAGGAGAAACGCTGCTCAAAAGTGGAAAAGCACACACGCATCGCAGTGTTTTTCCACAGGAGCCGCAGAGAGCGGAGGGCTTCTGCCACGCTGTGTGTGAGCCAGGATTGAGCTGAGCGAGAGAAAATGCTGAATCATTCTGCCTCCTCACAGACCTGGTGTGTTTCCAACTGCAGCTCCCGAGCATCCAACAGACAGCCGACACGTCCTTCCCAAGCAGGAACACGCTGTTTGTGTAACTATAGTCGCAGTTATTGCAGATAATAGTTTAGAAACTGTGTGTGATATTTTACTTGATGCCAATATGAAACTTTAATAAATCCAAAAATCAGTAGTAGAATGCGAATATATGCAGAATGTGACAGAACACATACTGTAAAAGAGCTACGTCAATGTCATTTTGGTCACATGAAAAACTAAGTTGTTGGTAACTTTAAATGAAAATCCGAGAGCGTTCAGACCTTAGAAAGATGTTGAGTCGTGCTGAAACAATCTTCAACGTGTTGATGCTTTGTGAGGCCATGTGAACAGCTGACCTACTGTAAGGAGTTGTGTTGTCATGTTGTCTGAAAAGGGTTTTTCTTGAATTACAGCAACAAAATCATGTAATAATTAAACAGAAGAGGTCCAGGAACATGTCAGTCCAGGCCCGGTAACTTTCACAGACTTTGTTCATTCTCTGATCGTCACTTTGAGGCTTTTGTATTAAGTGAGAATCGGCTTGAATACCAGACATAGTGTGTCGTGACTGTTTAACATGCCTAAACATTTGTCACTTCTCATTTAACTAATATCGTGCTTTGAGAAAGAAAACTGACTCATTCAGGAAAAAGTGGATGAATTCAATACTGTAATTACAAATTAATTTGACCGCCACTGGCCACATGTTGGTGTTTGAAAATGATGTAATGTAGATTATCCTTGCAAATGTATTTCTCGTGTGTTTTCCAGTCGGACAGTAACACCAGTTTCCTGCGAGCGGCAAGAGCGGGGAACATTGACAAGGTTCTGGAATATCTGAAAGGAGGAGTGGACATCAGCACCTGCAATCAGGTAGGGGACAGAGCACCTGCAAAGATTTGTTTAAGGACATTAGGAATGAACAGCATCCTACCCACAGATGGGAGATTCTTTGGGGGGTTCCCTGCCCTCAAACCAATCGAAACATTCAACACATAAAAAGCATGTTTTCCATGTTTTCTATACGCCAACAATAGGCAGAAAGTGTTACAGTACATTCTTCTGTTCTTCACCTGTTTATGCACATTTTATATCATCAATAAATGAAAATGCTACAGCGGTATGTTTGATCAAAGAGAGTTTGTTTATTTAGGTCCAGTGATTATCTAGTCTCCTCCAAGCCCATTAGAATTCCAATCATTGACAAGGGTCCAGAAGGGAGTAGTGGGTTACACAGCCTGGCAACACTCACAAGCCCAGCCTTGTAAACAAAGTCACATGGAGAGTTGCTGGTAGGTCAGTGTTGTGTGGGTGTTTATTTATATATATATATATATATATATATATCCCACATTATTTGTATACCATCCAGCTGCTCTTGTACTTGATATGTGTATTAGGACTTTGAGCTTTCCCGGAGAGACTAGTGGACATTCATAATTACTCAGTAAGACCAGACTGATAAGTTGTTATTTTTTCTGACACCTTGTCCTCCTAAAACAACTGCACCAATGTTGTATTTGATTTTCACCCCATAATTAAATTGCTGTGGAATAACTGTGTAATGGTTTCAAATAGATAATTGGGAATCACCTCCTCAGTGAGCATGTTCATGTGGGTTGACAGAATGAAGTGGAGATATGATAGATGAATGAGAGGGTGGACATGGCATGGTGCACGATGAAGGGGTTAATGGCGTCCTGAAGGTGAATCAGTGTCATGGTTGAAGAATAGGACCCCTGAGGCCTGAGGATGGTTGTGTGTATGAGTGGCATATTAAAGAACATAGCGAGAGCATACAGATAATCTATTAGTTCAAACAATGATAAGAGCTATGCTACTTAAAATAAAATGCTTGTTTTTAGGTAAAGCACTGCGTTTAACAAAAAGTAAGGGATGTAGGACTTTTATGATTATACCTGAATGTTGTCTTTTGGTCTGCAAATGATTTTCGTTTTTATTGTTTTGGCTTTGTATGTTACCACAGTAAATTCGAAATGCGTAAATCTTTGAGCCCCTCATGTAGTGGTGTTTTGCAATTTATTGAATTTTAATTTCCACCATGTTCAGGGTTCAAGGTCAAACCAATATTGTGGCCCTTTCTGTTTGGGAGTTATGTTGGTTTAGGTTGTTTGTTTTTGCCTCTTATTAACAGCTCGAACCCTCTCTCATCCAGGCTCTTGGCATCGTTAGTTCAGCCAAAGATTCTACACAACAAAACGGTTCAGCAGTGGGCCAAGCCTCTTGGCGTTCAGTCACACAGTCACTTCCATCACCACAGAAGAGCCAAAACAGCTAAGAGACAATAATTACAATAGGGATCAGGTCAGTGGTCAGTGGTGGCGTCAATCCTGGGGCTTCTATCCCGACTGCAAAGTGTATCGTTAGTCAGATTATGGGACTCTTGGCATCTTGGCAGGAATGTGTGGGTCCTTCCCTGTGGATCTTTCTCTGGTTCAGGCAGACACACAGACTATATTATGGTGAACATTAGATCTCGAGGCTCACGTGTCGACAGAGGAACATCGTCGAGGCAAGGTGAAACAGGCAAAACATACTTTACTTTCTTCACAAGCTGTAAATTTTACTCATACATTACTCAAGACATCTTAGTGGTTTTTCAGTTATAAAATAATTTTTAAATAAATTCATGATGTTGCCAAGGTCAGTGAGTAATCAAGTTAAATAATCCTGATCTACATACTGAGCAATGATGGTCATAATTCTTGCCATGCTGTAACTTAGCAGGCATTAAAAACACACATGATTCTTTAGTAAAATCATTGCACGGGCTCAGGACCGCTTCTGCAAACAAATACTGTATGTCTCCAAAAGATTTTCCTCTCTTTGAGAGTGTGATTGAAGGGAGAAGGAGATTCCTCGTCCCTCAGACAGCCATGCTTCACCCATGTCCTCCCCCAGCCCAGCAGCACATGACACTCAAAAGCCCAGTGCAGATATTAATAGAGATCATAAGTGATTTACTACTTGTTATTTCAAACATGTTTTCTACCATGACCGGTATATTAAGTTGAAAATGATTAGGCCAGTTGTCAATGTATTCTGTCATTTAAAATTTGGGAACAGGAAACATTCTGAATCTTCTGTGTCTTTTCAAAATCTTTTATTTTTCCCACATTTATTTCACGTCTCAGAGTGATGTTTGGGTCATAGTTAGCACAACACCCTGGGGTGGCAGACATTTGTTGGACCGGTACACACATACACACATAACTATTTATAACGCAGTACCCAGCACTGGCTCTGCTCCACTACAGCATATCACGCCACAAGATTTAGCTCGGCTTCGATAGCCAGCTTTGACATTTCAGTCCGTCTTCCCCCATGTGAAAGTGAAGGACAGTCGCTCACATGTTTGAAAGATGAAAACCGAGAAACAGGCTGAGTTAGATGCAGAGGAAGTGGAGGTAAACCATCGTCTGTCTCTTTGAATCTACCTTTGTGGTTGTTGTGTCGTGTCATTTCGGGTCTGACATTTCCCTCCTGTGTCTTTTTACAGAATGGTCTCAATGCACTGCACCTGGCTGCCAAGGAAGGCCATGTGGATCTGGTTCAGGAGCTGCTGGACAGAGGTGCAGCAGTGGATTCAGCCACAAAGGTAGGACAAATGACCTTCTTTCATCTGCAGAGGTTTCAGCATAGACTGCAATTTCGAGTCTTTATCAGCACATTCTTTTCAGACTGGGACAACTTTTTTGAATCTGAACACGACTTGTTGGATGTGTGACCCGGCAGCAGTTATTTCTGCTGGACAGTAGGCGTTAAGCACATTCCTATTTATTGTAATGATGACTGAAGGCCTGAGCAGAGCATTGTGGATCTTAGCAGAGTATAGCAGAGCGGGGGGAGACTGGGCAGAGTGGTAATGAAACAGTTTATTAACCCCAAAACATGTTAAGTCGGTTGTTACTAAGATCAGCTGTAGATTCAGATTCAGATACTTGGTCCTCACAGTTTATTGTTAGTAGGTTAGAATCCACAGGATACACTCAACTATCTATGACCTTCAGCCCCCAGACTGAGTAAATGTTCCCCCGAGACCATCCACTGAAATCGTACACTTGACAGCTACGCAGTGGCTCAAAGGTCATTCAGTTATGATGCTCATATTCCGATGGATATGGAACAGTAGAAGGTTTCATTCTCAAATAACTAAAGAAATAAAAAAACGTAGTTGAAAGGGTTAATGTTAGATTAACTTGTTTAAATGCAGAACATTTATAAGTGAATCCTATAGAGAAAAAAAATAAGACCTAGAATAAACAAAATACAAATCTCAAAGGTTTGAAAACGCATTAAATAACATTAAAAGGATGAAGGCACCAGGTTTAGGACTGACATCACTCATTGAACATCTACAGATGATTCCGATCGTAGAAATAAAGGGGAGGAAAATGAAAGTGATAAAGTGGCATCGCAAGGATTCCAACTCCTGCAATTAGAGAAGCCCCGGCACATTACTGAGGAGGTTTGCAGAGCCGCAGCTCTTGTTGGTGTCACTCCAGGATGTTACGACTTCTCTGTTGCTTCACAGCAGAGCTGGACACTTATGTAGATGTCAATGTAACTGTCATGTAAAATACAGTCTACACTGCAAACCATCAAATGCCAGAAATAACCAGAAACGAGTGAAGGATCCCCTTTCTGGGCATAAAAGTTGCAGTGGTGGGTGACTGCTACTACATGGCTGTTCAGATTTGTTGCAGAGTAATGCTGCTTAACTCTTATAGACAATCTTTGGCACAGACAGTTGAACCCTGTTTCTCCAACAATGTGCAGAGAGACAAACACAAACACATTTGAATTGTCCTGTTAATTAGGACCATCCCTTAAATCATGGAATTTATGCTACTGACAGGTGGTAAGAAAAACAACACTAGTCAATTCTGTTCCGAAGCGCCTTTCATTTCACTCAGGGTCACTGTCACCAACCAAGGACAAAAATTGTCTAATAGGGCTTTATTGGATAAAAAGTGACAGTGGGACATCACAAAGACTAAGGCATTCTAAATAAATACGTTCCAAGTCGTTACTGAACAGGGATCAAGAATCAGGGAGGAGTTTCAGAGACGGCGGCACTGTGAGCCCATTGTGGGGCGGCTGTAGCTCGGTTAGTAAGGCAGTCGTCCACGGACCACAGGGTCACTGGCTTCATTCCTGGTCCCTCTTGGCTACGTGCCGAAGTGTCCTTGGGCAAGACACTGAACCTCAAGTTGCTCCCCTTGGTCAGGTGAGCACGTTGCATGGTGGCCACCACCATGGGTGAATGAGAGCGCTTCGGATCCAAGCAGCCGTTTACCAGACTACGGGTGGGGGTATGTGATTGCAGGGGCTCGGAATGGTAAGGTGGCACGAGTTTAAAAAGGGCTTTGGAAGTAAGGAGGGCATTTTTGAAAATGGATACAAGATTTGATCTGAAGCCAGTAAAGCTGTTCATGAGTCAGAGTTACACTGGGCAAGTGTAGGTCTGAGCTGCTTTGTGTCCTTTCAAGATGCAAAAAGTGAGGGCAACTAGCCACTGTGGCTAGTGGTTTTCAAAATTAGTACTAGGGAAATTGTGTTTTATATGATTCAATTTCACTAATGTGCTAATACATCAGCCAAATCAAAATGACAACAAATGTTTAGCACTATATGTCCTTACCAAATATTTGCCAGTGTGTATTCATTCTGCAGTCGGTTTTTGGCTGGATCACAAACCCGCCATTGTGTTGTTGTGTTGTAATGTCACGCTGCAATTAGTTTATTATTTTACATGCCTTTTAAGAAGACAGTTAAATTACAATTAAATGAGTGTCGACTAAAATACGTAATTGCCATTAATTGTATGACCAGCTCAGTTATTAAATTATGCAACAATCATCCAGTATAAACAGCTGTTAATTTAGCATATTAGCAGTTAGCATCCACAGTCTCATTGCTGCATGTTATCATGTCTGCAAACTGCACCGTCTCAGGAATACTGACGACTGAACCTGACGACTGGCAACACCAGATTGTTTGGAAGGTCCTTTTGTTCAGGCCCATCTGTGTTCCATTTGAAGAAACTTCTCTTTTTAAATGAACTGCTGTCCAAGGTTGTTTATTGCTTATCTATACTTACTTCAATACAACGAGACCCATGCACACCTACTCAAACACATATACCATTGTGCACTGTTTATTTATAGAATACATGCACATAAGACGGAATACAGATTTGTTCTCAGTATTATATTTTTCTAAATCTGTCCTTGGCATAAACCAGATGTCTGGATATAGTATTTGTAGTCTGCTAACTGAGTTATTTGTACATTCGTTAGCATTTACAAATGAATCTACTAGATCTAAATCTGCTAGAATTCCAGTCACCTTGAATTGATTATTCAGATCATTATTTCAGAAATCAGTCTTTGTTCAAATTTGTCGTGTGTCTGTGTTTTGTATGAATCCAGAAAGGAAACACAGCACTTCACATAGCCTCTCTCGCCGGTCAAGCTGAAGTAGTGAAGATCCTGGTGAAACGAGGAGCAGACATCAACGCGCAGTCTCAGGTGACCCTCTGCCGCTTCTGTGTTCCGGTCATGACGAGTTAGCGTTGATTTTTGCATTTTTTAACAGCTTGTATCTGTCTTTACGCCACAGAATGGATTCACTCCTTTGTACATGGCTGCCCAGGAGAATCACCTGGATGTGGTGCGATATCTTCTGGAGAACGGGGGGAACCAGAGCACTGCTACAGAGGTAAGAAGATTACATGGACTACTCTGGACTAGAAACTGTATCTCCGGTAATTATTTAATCACCACTGAACGCAAATTAGCTAAGAGACTGATGATTGTTGTTTAAATTTTATGTGATTATATTGTGTTCATAAATGAATGAATAAAGATTTTGATCTGACAACTCACAAGGATTCAACCTGTATGGACAAAAATATCAGTATTAATTTCATCATGACTACATGTTAAAAAAAACCTCAAACTCAACAATAGGAAGAGGGAAAATCTCAAAGGATGGAAAACGTATCGGTAACTGCCCTCCTCTACATACCGAGCATTTACGGTATATCGTTATGATTTCTGAATTTGCTTACAGTGTTATCATGGCTTCTGTTCACGGTGTGCATAACAGCTGATGTTAATAAGGAAGAGGCTCCGTTTTTAGTCAGGGGTGATTAGACAAACGTCTGCAATTACAGTACACTTGTTTCCATTGCTCACTATTGTTTTTTATGTAGTTGTTAAACAATTAATAAAGATGTTCTTTCAGTGGCATTTTCTTTCAACAATTTCCTATGTAAGAACTCAAAAAATGTCCCTCAACCAAAAGGCTCAGAAGGCCGATGATGTTAATCTTACAATTTTATCTTCAGTATCTCTTGAAGATCGCTAATCCCTTCTTTATCTTTCCTGCCTTGTCTCATTCAGGATGGCTTTACCCCTCTGGCCATCGCCCTCCAGCAGGGCCACAACCAGGTGGTTTCCATCCTCCTGGAGAATGATACCAAAGGCAAAGTCCGCCTGCCTGCCTTGCATATTGCTGCGCGCAAGGATGACACCAAGTCCGCGGCCCTGCTGCTCCAGAATGACCACAATGCCGATGTCCAGTCAAAGGTAGTAGTGCCTGCAGTGCTCTGTGACGTGAAAGAGCAGCATGCGGGAAAGTCCAGCTAATGTGGTGACGCGTGTTTTTGACTGTGGTTGTGAGGAGTTGAACTGGTTATTATACTTTATAATAAGGACTCAGTGGTTAAATATGAATCTTTGAATGAAGGACTGCTACAAAAATGTAATCTGTACCTGGTTGGGTTATCTTGAAGTACCACTGGGCCGTTTGGGTTGGGGCTGGCTGTAGTACAGCTGGTAGTAATGACACTGTGTGTGGTTTCTACCCACCGTGATAACGTTTTCGAATGGTCATTGGGCCGCTCAAGATTCGTCCATGTGTAATGTTCGTTCAGATTTTTAGAACGATGCCACGCTTCGCAAAAGTGGCCAGTTCGTGCAGCAGAGTGAGAAACCCTGAATGCCTACGTGGGTATAAGTGTTTATTTTTCTGAGAATGTCATTCATTTCGTGACATTGTGTATTTGTCTCGACCTAACCAAACCGGCTGGTATGGCTGGTACCAGCGTGACCATAGTGGCGACTGGACTTTTACAGGTTTTACTCTTTCAGATAAACTGTCCAGATACAGATTACAGCAGGTGTAAACAGATGTATGATCACTAACTTGTCATGATGAAGTAGTCGACCTGTGTATCTTGTGTTTGTGTCTCCATCAGCCTTTCTGTGCATCTCTGTTCCTCTCTCTCACTCAGTGTCTCTGGTCCTGCCACTAACTGGGTCTCTCCCTCTTTTTCCGCTTCCCTATCACACACTTCCCTCATCACTCGATGCACCGATGTCTAAGTGTAGCACTGTCCACTGCATGGAGTGTGCCACTGTCTGCAGGTCGTATGGGGGCGATATTTAAGGCTGCATGCAACTGCTGGGGGTGGACCATGTTTCTTAGAGCGTTTGATCAAAGGATGGAACGGGCTTTTAACAGCCATTGCAAAGTTCAACTTCTGTTACCGGCTTGAAGTGACGTGACTAGAGTGAAGACAGTAAAAATATTTTCCACTGACACGTTTCACTCAATTTGAAGTATAGGATGATACATTTGCCCTTTTTCCCAGTAGGATTTTGAAACTTGAACTCATTCCATAAACAATTAAAACAGAGGGCAAGTTAACTTGACTTAGGTGGGGTTTATTTCACAGAGTCGAGTGACACAGGAAACCCATCTGTAGTGAATTCACTTTTATATCGTCGCATGTTTTCTCGTGGAGGTTTGTCTCAGGCTTCACATATCCGCTCTGTCCGTGTCAGTAAAAACGTTAAAAGCAAAAAATGTCACAGCTTGTGAACGTGGGTTTAAAAGCTGCCACCTTCTCTTTGCTCTGGGGGCCAGGGGCCCTAAGGACACTTGAATTTGACCCTTTGAATGAGGGGACTGCTGATGTAATGAGACTAATAAATTCATAAAACCAAGATTAGACCCTGTTGAAAAATGCAGTTGTCAATTCTGTAATTTTAAACAAAAGAAGTTGTACTCGTGGTGCAGACATTCAGACTTGGCAGTATCCCGTCTAACATGGCACAGTGGGAAAGTCGGATAGAAGCACAGTCATGTTGTAAACGAAGCACCAGTTTAGCTACAATTAATTTCACAGAAACGATTAGACAAACTAAAAACCCAGACAAATATATCACACCGTTTCCCGTTTCTAGATTATCTTGCTTAACTGTATAAATTCTGTGACCACACGGATGCTTCTTTCCGTAAAGGTTTACCTTAGCAATGCTGCTGCGTTCTTCGATCACACTAATTACATAGACGAGTGGTTATGAATTATCACCTATCATTAGTACTGTCAGTGGCAGCTACTGACGCCGTATGATATTGCCACAGAGGGATGTAATATGTATGTAAGACTTTCTAGCTGTACAGAGCCAGATGTAAAGATCATAAAGTCGGCTCTAAAATGATCTCCACAACAATATCTTACCCATGTTTTCCAGCATCAACTCTATCAGTCACTAGTTAATTCAGGTTAAAGTTAAGTCAAGCAGTAAGTGCAAAACCCCTGAGCCATCTGACAAAGGGTCACTTTGTGACTTATTTTCATATTTCTTGTTTTACGTCAGCTTGACTTTACAGCATCCTGACCCGGATAAGTGATGGTTGACCAGTTGATTTCCATGGGATACTGTTATTCATTTTGTCCAAATTTGGCTCTGTGCATCGAGCTAATTTGGAATGGAATTTTGATCCAGCATGTTGTTGTTGGATGTCCAGTCTGAGAAACACTTTACATGTTTTGTAAATGTGAATGGTTTGCTTATATAATTTGCATCTCATTAAGCCATTCACACACACGTGCACAGCGATGACAGAGGCTGCAGTGTGAGCGGTAAAGTCGGAGGACGGTCGCTTTAGCTGTACGGTGTCACTTAGGACGTCAGGCGTAACTCATAATGTGATGCCCAGTGTCCGCGTGATAAAGCTTAAAGCAAAGAGAAGTGTGCGGCTGTAGCTCAGCCCTCCGTGGGCCACAGGGTCGGCGGTTTGACTCCCGGTCCTTCTGGCTGCGTGACAAACGGTCCCCACAGTTATCCCTAGTGTCCCCTGTGGATAAAAGGCATCTGCGAAACGCGTCACCCACCCCAGCCACGTCACTTGCCCGTTAGGATCTGATTACTCAGCCGCCTGTAACTGGCTGTGCGTCTGAGCACAGTGTGTTGTCATGTGAACCTAACTGAACCAATGTTTCCCTTCCTGATTCTTCCTGCTACAGATGATGGTCAATAGAACTACTGAGGTATACACACGTTCCTTCAATTCTCCACAGATTTACTACACACTCCCACCCTTTGTTATTCCTCTTATATTCCTTCCCACTATGTATTTCTTTTACGTACATGGCACTGCATGGTGTATACAGCATAAACGGAATAGTTTGGTTCATTTTACAGTTCCACAGTTTCTGTTGGTCCAAGGCCATCATGCATGGCTGAGAAAAATGGCACTCTTTGTTTTAGGTTTTCTTTCATCATACCCTGCATTTTGATTTTTTCAACGTTTGTCTAGTTTATATATTTATTTTGTCACCCCTTGATAAAGTCTTTGTTTTGTCACCTAAACACCCTCATGATTGGCTAAATACAATTTTAGTTTGAACATTGGCATTTTCTCCTTCAGGTTTTGATTTGATAGATACTGTGTGATGCATTTTTGGAACCGCTCGGAATGCATATTGCTTGTCTGTCTTGTAAATTTGTCTGCTTATGTTGCTGCATGGTTTGCGTAGATACTCTAAGAATTGCTTAGTTTAAATAAGTATTAGTTAAGTTATTGCAATATTAAAGCACACTGCCAATGTATGAATGTCCAGAGCTGCCAAAAATAATACAAGATATGAAAAAAATTAAATAAAATGCAGCCGATACATGACTGAATTTCTTTATGGGGAAAGAAATGTCCAATGTGAATAATGCATTTCTGTGCAACCTAAAAAAGCAGAACAGGAAGCTGAAAATAATCCTGATATATCAGGTGGTTCAAACCCCTGAAAAATTATTCCACCACCATATTTGCAAAGATCCCAAAGGTTTTTACAAGTATGGTGACAATTGTTTTTTAAAGTTAAGTGGTCAAAACCCCCATCACAATACTATGATTTGAAATTGTAAATACAAAATATTTTCAATATTAATTCAGTTTGTGAAACATTCACGGTGTCAATAAACCTTAAAATGTCTTATATTTAGGTAAAAAACAAAAACATTTGGGTTTTAAAATGCACTGTTACTATAAAATGGAAACTTCATTGATAAATAGTCTATTACAATTATTACAGTGTAATTAATGTGTATAATTGTAATTGTAATTAATGTAGTTTTTTTAACTTACAGGTAGAAAAGCGGTATATAAGTGCAGACCATTTACCATTTTATGTTGGGTCTTATAAACTGCAACAAATTAATTTAAATTTATAACAGTACTTTTTAGCTCCCTCTCAGCGCAGTCAACGACATGTTACTGTCGGCTGTGCCTCAGGGAAAATGTTACAAAAATGGATTTTTACATTTAGTCTATATTAGAAAAGTCCCAAAAAAAATCAAATTTTCATTTTGTGGTTTTGTATATCCTACCAAAATAAAACCAGAGACGTTTAGTTTACTTTGACCTGGCACTGTTATATGTACAGTTTAATGTTATTGTAGGTGGCAGAAATTATGCATTTTCAATCGCACGTAAAGAAATTTGATCAAATATTTCATTTCAATGTTGGCAGTCTTGGTCTTACATACCACACGTTGACGATCAAATGCATGCTTTATTATAGAATATGTTCGAACTACTTGTGTACCATTACAGAACACTGTTTATAATGTATCATGGCATGGGAAGCTGTTAAAGCTCCTGAATATATTATGTGCTTGGCCAAAGAATAATCCCCGTCTGCACTGAGTAGCATGTTGCATCCACGCTGCCATCATTTGCACCATCCGAAGCTTTTGATTGTGTAAAGTTTTGAAGCCATCACGTTAGTCACTGTATTCTTTACACTTTTGTAAACAACTTTTTCACATTAAATCGGACCACACTTACAGAATGGCAAGGTAAGGCAAGAATTTCACAACTATTCCAATCTGCTCTGCAATCTCTAACTTGTCTCTTATAATTTTCATTGCTAACTCTAGTCCTTTCACGGCATACAGTTAACATAGTGCACTTTGGTGTCGGGAGATGATTCCTCCTTGTTTTGTGCCACTTTATGATTTTACTATAATTTGATTTTGGGTAGCTGATATTGTTTGTCCATCTTCATGTCAGTGTTGATGAGAATCTGTATGTACCGAATGTCTCTTTCTTGTCCCATTTTCATTTAAAAAAATATTCAAATCGTTTTTTTTCAAGCCAAACACAGGCCTTTTGTTGATAACCTGCATGGAAGTGACATATCTGTGTGTGTTCAGGGTTGTCTGTGTGGGGGCTTTATATTCTGACTTCAACATTCTTAAATCTCTTAATTTCCAGTGTTTTTTTCTTGTGACTTTTCCGTTTTTAATGTAATTATTGTTCACTTGTGATGCCTAATACGACTGCTGCATGCCGGGAAGGCTCCGATCAGATTTGATGCTAACGCCTAACCTTTGTCCTCCTCTCTGTCTGCGCGTGTGTCTTTCCTGTCTGTGTTCCAGAGTGGATTTACGCCCCTGCATATCGCCGCCCACTACGGGAACGTCAACGTGGCTACGCTCTTGCTGAATCGAGGAGCAGCTGTCGACTTCACAGCAAGGGTAGGACGCCACCCAACAGTAATCTGCTTTTTAACTGTAATTCTACGTGTGCACTCAATACTGTTGGCTGTTAAACATGGGGTATTTACTTTAATTATTTTAATCTTTGCAAATGGATGTTTTAATCTGGAAACCTGAACAAAACTGCGACCTACACTAATTAAGTTTATAGTCAATGAATCTGCCAAAAAAAAGCTGTGCACATGCAGTGCGAGTTTGTTTTCACCTCGACGTAACCGAGTCATTTTAATGTGCGAGCAAACATGAGATGATGAAAGGTGTTTGCTCCATCAGTCCTGACTGGTCGTAGACATGAAGCTCAGTCCTTTTGTCATTCTCACCCCTTTACACGAGATCTCCAAAACCTCACTCACACAAACACAGCACTCTCCCAATGAGGCCTCATTTTTTGCTGTCTCAAGACATCAGACACATGATGTAAAGCTAACTTTCATTTCTGATCAAACCTTTTTCATGTGAACTTTCTCCCTTTCATCAGCTTTAGGCAGAAAATAAATCAAAGAGGAATTCTGTTTTTAACCATGTCAACAGTGTAGATAAAAATAATTCACCTTGAACTTTGCAAAAACAAGAAAAAACTCACATTATGTTTGTAGTTCAGAAGAATTTCTCCACCACGACGCCTTGAACGGGGCTTGATCTTAAGCCCCTGTTGTTGAATGGCGTGTACCCGTCCCATTGTCGGATAACGCAGGATGGCACATGCATGTCGTTAAAAGCTTATTTTGTTCTCTGTGCAGAATGGGATAACGCCGCTTCATGTGGCGTCTAAGCGTGGAAACACCAACATGGTTCGTCTGCTGCTGGACCGTGGATCTCAGATCGATGCGAAAACAAGGGTGAGTACCAGTTATTACTGTCAGCGACGACAGATGTGACTAAACTTGATGTTGTTGTTCCTAGTGAATTGAGGCAGTTCAGTCGCATAATTATTTGTATGACAATAACCTGGGTTAGTCGTTTCCTACATTTGCATGTTTGAACAAAAGTAACATGGCCACAAACCTCATGTGGCCTGATGCTTGATCACAATATGTCTGATCACAATAAGGCCGTGTTGGAAAGACATTAGGAAAAAACTGTGTGTGTGTGTGTGTGTGTGTGTGTGTGTGTGTGTGTGTGTGTGTGTGTGTGTGTGTGTGTGTGTGTGTGTGTGTGTGTGTGTGTGTGTGTGTGTGTGTGTGTGTTCTTCAGGATGGTCTCACTCCCCTGCACTGTGCAGCACGGAGTGGTCATGATACAGCTGTGGAACTGCTGCTGGAGAGAGGAGCCCCCTTACTGGCCCGGACCAAGGTGTGTAACAGGCCCGTTCACCTTGTAGCTGCCCAGCTCCAACAGACTGGCAGTGACTGTGGAAGGGAGGGAAGCACTTTGCTCAGTCAGGTTTTCAAATTGTATTATGCTGCTTTTCAAGCTGGTGAGTGTACAGTCATCGTGCTAATGCAACTTGGTGTAGCACATATTTCTGTATATCAGATATGCTGACGTTTTTAGAAAATGAGGGAAGTAGACATATAGTAAATACAAAATACCATGTATGTTTCAAATCATAATTCACTGGAATAAAATTTGACCAACAAATGCATCGTGTTGACACATAGTGGTAAGGTTAAGTAAGCCACCAAGCAGCTGGATGGAATATGAATCCCAGCCTACCCATACATCCTCAGCCTAGCTGCCAGGTGTTGCTGAACAACAGTGATGGGCCAAACGCAGGTGTTTCTCTAGGTTTTACTGATCAGGGACATTCTACCTTAGGAGGTCTTAAAAGTTAATCACAGTCTGTGTCCTAAGATACACTAAAAGTATCCAGTATTTGATCCAAATTCAATTTCAATTCAACTTTATTTATATGTCGCCAATTTACAACAAAGTCGTCTCAAGGCACTTTACAGAACAAAGTCATTTAGAGAAAAGCCAACAAATCCGCCTTGAGCAGCTACAGGCAACAGTGGAGAGGAAAAACTCCCTTTAATGGAAGAAACCTCCAGCAGGACCAGGCTCAGGGTGGACGGACGTCTGCCTCGACCGGTTGGGCTGAGTGGAAAGTGGAGAGAGAAAAGAACAGAGCAACAAAACATTGGGCAGAAGACGCACAGCTCCAATGCCTGAAGACGGGGACAGAGACAGGGAGACAGATGCGCCGATGGGGGAGCTGCTTTGCAGTTGACCAACACTCAGCGGGACCATCGAAGTGGACGTTCAGTGTTTTGCTCAACGACACTTTGACACATGACCACAGAAAAAATTTGGGGATCGAACCGGCAACTTTTGGATTGGTGGACGACCTTTGCTCAAGTGCTTCCCTCTTGGCACACTTAAATGCTCCAGACTACAACAGGTCTATTGAAGATCAGTTAATCAAGGGTTAATGATTATTCTTATTATTACCATTGTGTTTTCTTTTTGGCTTGAATATACTGTATAATTCGAGGGTGAAAAATGTTATATTATCGTCCGCCTGAGGTTGCATTTGCCTGTTGCCAGAACTCCTACTATCAGACGATTTATATTACGCACACACAAAATGGACTGTACTAACTTTTGCACTAAAAGCATAATAGTTTCAGAGCGACCAGCTGGTTTAGTTTCTGCCATGTACAGCTCTCTACAAAACTATCTGAAGGTTTTCAGTGATATTTACGTCCACAGACTGTGAAGTTCCACATTATTTTTGGTTCATTCAACAAACTTTTGAAGACTGCCCACTTCTATACTTAAATTGCCAGCCTAACGGAGCATGACTAGGTATAAACAGAAAAATGATTATTATTTTTCCGGTTTATTAAATCAATCTTTTTTATGCGCTTGTTGACCATTTTGTTACTTCTGATAGTATAGAAGCATTTGTACTAGCTGAATGTGCAATAAATCTTATATTGATTAAAAAAAACCACATTATTTGCTGGATTTATTTTGCGCTTGTAACATCAGTGGATGTAAAGAGTCTACGGTGCCTGTTGTACTGTATCTCTGTAGTATGAAATGGAAATCAATCTATTGAAAGTTGCATTCATCACAGAGCTTCTTAGCAGCTAAAGTTTTTTTTTATGATTTCCTGTTCACTTATGCACCTGATTTAAGCCCGGCAATGTCAGTTATTGTGTTGTTAAATGTTGATTCATAAATCAACATTTTGTCTTCATCGAGCTAAACGTTCCTTCCTTCCCTTTGCAGAATGGGCTTTCTCCTCTTCACATGGCGGCACAAGGTGACCACGTTGAATGTGTCAAACACCTCCTGCAGCACAAGGCGCCTGTGGACGACGTCACGCTGGACTACCTGACCGCGCTACATGTGGCAGCACATTGCGGTCATTACAGAGTCACCAAACTTCTGCTAGACAAGAGGGCCAACCCCAACGCCAGGGCGCTGGTATGACACCAAGAAGTATCTGATCCGGCTGTGCCTGTCCTTCATAGGTTGAGTTATTCAATGTACGTGTGTCCCGTGTTTTCTCGGCAGAACGGCTTCACTCCTCTGCACATAGCCTGTAAGAAAAACCGTGTAAAAGTGATGGAGCTGCTGGTCAAATACGGCGCCTCTATCCAGGCCATCACAGAGGTACTTCACGCACACGCAACACTGGGGGACATCTGGACTAACTGCAGCTTGACTTAAAGTCAGACTTCAGAGTTATGATTACATCCATCTCCCTCCACAGTCGGCATCTTTTCTTGTCCGTTTGTCCTGGCTCATTTTGCTCTGCTCATGCACAATCACTGATTTATTTGTTTGCATTGTCTGCCAGTTCTGCCCACGCTCTATTTGGCAGGTGTGTGCTCCTTCCAGAACAGCATTGAGGAGGAATCTGTGGAGGCTATTGGAAACCGGGTTTAATGTAAACGGTCTAGTCTTTGAAAGCCCTGCAGGGTCTGTACAGTGTCTCTTATCAGCTCAACTGCACAGTGAATTGTCCAGTGCGTTCTGCTACAGCTTCTGTGCTGCACTGCAGTGATGCTCCCACTGCTGGAAGCAGGGCAGAGAGCCTTGAGTCGCAGTCCTCGTTTACACTGCACTGTGGATTATCATTACCATACGCACAGTAAACAGTGGATCCGCTCTAGTCTCCTTAGGTCACTTTTCAGTGGGCAGTCTGCAATTTAAATGAGAACAAACCTTTTTGTTGCTATGATTATATCATAGCAACAAAACTCCTGACAATAAGGAAAACCGAAGCCAAATGAATAAGGATTTATTATATTGCTAGTGAATAATTCATAATCCATTACAAAAATCAGCTATTTGTATGTAACACTCTAAGGTTTTAATGCTGCAGTAGGTGTAATGATAGTAACACACATGATAACTGCTCTCAGATCCATCGCTGACATAAATAGAACTAAGATGTCTGGTGTCCCTCTTTCCCACATCTCCCTGTTTAGTCTGGGTTGACTCCCATCCATGTAGCTGCCTTCATGGGTCACCTGAACATTGTCCTCTTGCTGCTGCAGAATGGAGCCTCACCTGATGTCAGCAATATTGTGAGTGACAGAGAGCACAACGATGCATTCGCAAGTCATGTGTTTTTATAACTTGGATAAAGTGAATTTACTTTTAAGGACCGATGATTTGGTCTGAACACGGTACGTACCTGTTTGTGTTCCACTCATGCGACGCTTTTTGCGAACAGCGTGGTGAGACAGCGTTGCACATGGCAGCCCGAGCAGGTCAGGTGGAGGTGGTCAGATGTCTGCTGAGAAACGGAGCGATGGTGGACGCACGAGCTCGGGTGAGATCACTCTCATGAAAGAGTTTGTGCTTTTGCTTTGTACCACACGGAGGAATCAGCTGCCTTTTACTGTTCTCATTGCTCGCTGTGTTATCCGCAGGAGGACCAGACTCCCCTCCACATTGCATCCCGTCTGGGAAAAACAGAGATCGTCCAGCTGCTGCTGCAACACATGGCCCATCCTGATGCTGCTACAACCAATGGCTACACACCACTCCACATCTCGGCCAGGGAGGGGCAGGTAGAGACGGCCTCTGTGCTGCTGGAGGCTGGAGCTTCACACTCACTGGCCACCAAGGTGAGCGAGCCGAGGCAGCTTGTATCTGCGTCAACACTCAGCAGCTCAAACTGATGCTTTGAGGGTTGGCGTGGAAAGTTGTGCTGTAGGTAGTTTTCACTTTTCACGAAGTTTAAACTAAAACTAAATTCACTGGTGACAAGATGAATTGTAGCATCACTCCAGAATGGATCCGTTTAGGCTGCTCTAATACAAACATAATTCAAATAAAACAATCTTTTTCTACGTTTCAATAAACGTAAAGCAGACAGGAAACAGAAAGATCAACCAATATCTAAAGGAAGGTTTGCTTTTTGTCAGTCCATAATACGACTCACATTCCAAATAGCCTGGACTCTACACTTCCTCTAATGCAAGTGATAACAAGGTCCTCGTAGGAGATGCCATAAAAGCCATAATCAAAAAGACACATGACACAGCAGGACTGAATTTGAAGGTGTCTGTCTGTTTGACCCACTTTTCATAAATGTTTGATGAGGCTCTGGAGCTGCTGCGTGAAAACCCGAACACGGTCGGGTGATTCATCCTCATCAGTTTGCAGGCGTTTATCACAGGATGCCATGTAGCCTGGATCTTCTCTGCGCATCCAGTCCAGCAGAGATTATTCCTTTAGTGCATTCCTACGAGACCAAGCACTCGGTGATGTTTGGTGAAATTAGTGTTTCTCCTCCCTCCTTCTCTTCATGTCTCTTTTCTCGCCTTCTCTCTGGGGAGGAAGGGTGCGGCTGTGACTGCGGAAACCAACACAGGGAAAGTTGTTACCACACCAGCGTCACCCTCCATCCATTTCATCATTCTGCTAACAGTCCTCGACCTTGATGCTCTATATGCTTATACCACGTTACACCAGCCAATCCCCCCCCCCACACACACTTGTCTTTCTGCTCTCCATTTTATTAAAAAAAAATTTCTAAGCAAACCATTATTATATGGGATGTAATCCATGGTTTAACAAAGGACTGCTCCCTCGACACAGGGCTGGGTCACAAACACTGGTCACGTGGTTCCTCTCAGTGATACAAAAAGTTAAAGTGCCCCCTCTGCTGGATAAATCTTAGAGCATCTTCAGCTCATTTCAGTTCAGCTCATACAGTGACAAAGTCATCTCAAGACGCTTCACGTAACAAAGTCGAGAACATACAGATATGCAGCAGAACTGGTCCTCACAACTGTGAAGTCACTGGTGAAACAGGCATTTATTAGGTGCTGGGGGAATCGTGTGACGAGATGTCGTCCTGTTGAACAAAGAAAAGGTTCAAATTTAATTTTGCATCTTTCAGTACAAAATTCATATAGGAGGAAAATTACAATATCTTCTCTGTTTGCACTGTGTTGGCCTACGAGTTTAATGTGAATGTTTCCTTATCAGCGTTTTAAAGACTGACTTGATATAGATAATTGATATTAATTCACTGTCCTGAAACACATTTTGTTCATAGTTATAATGTCTTGTTCTGTTTCTTTACAGAAAGGTTTTACTCCTCTACATGTGGCTTCCAAATATGGAAGTCTAGATGTAGCCAAACTTCTGCTACAGCGTCGAGCTCCTCCAGACTCTGCTGGGAAGGTTCGCATCTGAAATGATAACATTCGAAAGTCATCATTTGCTTTAATTAGTTGTACAAACAGGCTTTCTAAAAAAACAGAATGCTAAAATATGAAGCATGTATTTGATTATCAGTAGAGCAAAGAGGACGTAGAAAAGTGATTTCAGCAACACATCTTAAACATGTTTCCTACAGTTTGCTTCACTCTTCTTTCTCTCTGAAAAGATGTTGCCTGATTGAATGTTCAATGCTGAATGTAATTTTTGAATTTATCAAAAGTAGGTGTCACATAATTTGTAAAAAAAAATCTTTCTTTTTATTTACATTTTACACAAAATGTAAATAGATTCCTCCAAATTTCTGTAAATAGGGCTTGTGCTGCGTTATAATAAATGTTATGTCATATGCATTCTCTTTAAATTAGAATGCAAAGAACAGTTTGGACTGTTATTATTTGTTCATTTGATATAGACAATGCATATTGATAAACATCTGTATTAACACAACAGCAGATGTAAATATACCAAATTATAGCTAAAATGCTAATCTGCTTCCATATGGTTTATTAAATATTTTTATTAAACACTTTTCCTGGAGGTACTTTTGCATGTGAATTTCAATGCCGCTGTTTCTCTATATTGAGGTTAAGGTGACTACGAGCGCACCGGTAAGTCTGCTTTGAATAAATCAGTGATTTCTTCATTTGGATTAACTCCAGTTTATGCCAGGAAACATAAGACACATAACATAAGCCCTTTTAACATCCAAGTTCCTTCTTATTCTTTGAATATGTTCCTCTTCCTGTCACATTAAGGACCCCGCCAACGATCGCCCAGCGTTTGCTGTCTAACGGGACTAATTCATGTCAATGTCCAGTCACTTTAACGTGTCGTTTTAACGCCGTGTGCCGCGTCAGTAGCTCCGTTCTGACCTAAAATGCTGTTGAATCCTCGTGTGCGCTCATGGACTTTGTCTCTTACAGAATGGCCTCACCCCCCTACATGTTGCAGCACATTATGATAACCAGAAGGTGGCGCTGCTGCTTTTGGACAAAGGAGCGTCCCCCCACACCATGGCCAAGGTGAGAGTCCACAGAGAACGCACTGTGCTGAGGCGGATGGACGGGCTGGTGTCTGTCCCGGGAAAGTCTGCTGTTGACTTTAAATTGCTGGGGCACCCAGAAGGTCTGAGTTAATTCTTGGAGTCTTTTTCAGTTTGACCAAATGGAATCATGGACATGAGCAGACGGAGCTGAAATTCTCAGTATCACTTGTTGAGTAATGATAACCAGACATTATTACGAGAGATACAAAAAAGGTGTTCATGTTGTACCTGGCCTTACAACTGTCACATTATTATGTTTTGACAGAATCAGAATTATTATAAATCGTTCTACACTTGTATGGTGCTTCAACATGTGACCAGAGGAGCCGGGAATCGAACTAACTACTGTAGGATTGGTGGACGACCACTCTACCTATTGCACCACAGTCGCATGTATTGCCTTAGTTCAACACAACAGCAAGACTTTTTATGATTGTGGTTTCCCACAGTTTAATACAACAAAATTGGTTTAATTTGGGTTTAACACTGAGACGTCCAGCAAGGTTCAATGAAGGTTGAAGTTTATAAATTAGTACCAGCTTGGAAATACGCTGTTACAAGTACAAGTCCTGCAAAATGTTACTCAAGTCAAGTCGGAAGAGATTTAGTTGGAAAAAAAACTTTAAGTTCCAAAATAAGTTAATTATGCAAAATGGTTTGTTTCACATCAGTAAATATCTTATTGGATTGTTGATTTGTGTTCATCACTAGCAACTGATTTTATTAACTGCATACATGCCCATTGAAATATGATAACATGCTTTAGGCTAACAATTATCTATTTATTTATTACTCTACATACTGCTGCCGGTTAACTTTTGAATTTCCCAATTGGGGTCAATGTCAAGTCAAAATCTGTCCATGAACTGTAGTGAAATCTTATGAGAATTACACTTATCGGGACGGTACGAGCAGCGCCTGGTCACCACTGTCATGCCGAAAAATAGTCAGCATGGAGTCTCACCGGTTGTGAGGTGAGAAAGAAATGTGCTGCTGAGGAAGACCATGGGATGGTGTTGAAAGCTCTGCAAAAGCTAGTAACTGGAATCGGAATGAACACTGAACCTTTTGGCTCAGACATTTCCTTCAACACTTTTTTAAACACGAGCCAACAGTCTTTTTGGTGGGGGCTGGTTCTTAGTCCATGATTAAACACATTTGGTGTCGTAGGTATTTTGGACTGGGGCGAGAATGTGCTTCAGTGTGTGTAACAATGGTGATGACGGAACATGGCACCTAGTGCAATAGTTTGAAAGGTTTGATGTTTGGTCCAACACCGGAGAGGCATCCGCTTCAGATCAGTGCGATCGCTCGGCATCAACAATCAACCATCAGTCCCACTTACGTTTCACCGCAGCAGTGACACAGTTTTCTTTCCCTTGTCCCGGAGCAGAATGGCTACACTCCTCTTCACATTGCTGCTAAGAAAAACCAGATGGAAATAGCCACAGTTCTGCTGCAGTACGGAGCCGAGACCAACATTCTGACCAAGCAGGGTGTCACGCCGCTCCATCTAGCTTCCCAGGAGGGCCATGCCGAAATGGCCGGCCTACTCATGAACAAGGGAGCCCAGGTCAACGTACCCACTAAGGTAATGGGCAAGCCTGGGTTGGTTTTGCATTTTGCCTCAATAAATCATCAGTCAGTGTGATTTAATGTTGCAGTGTTTGTGGACACAAAATAGGGAAATCTAAAGAATTAGCAGAAATTGCACATAGTAGCTACCGTCTAAATCCAAACCGATGCAGTAGGCCTGACAATCAGTTAAATGAATGAAATCGGAAGATTGTGGGGCCAAATACATCTTCAGGTTATATTGTCTACATTCACATATGTGAAAATGACAAATGGACTGACGGGGTGTGATCACCTGCTCTGAGCTGGTTTGTGCCTTTTGTTCATGCAGAGTGGTCTGACAGCTCTCCATCTGGCAGCCCAGGAGGACAAAGTGGCTGTGGCTGAGATCCTTGCCAGAAATGGAGCCAACCTGGACCAGCAGACCAAAGTATCAACAATGAAACTATTTTCACATTATGCACATATATTTATACCCACTGATTTTGAGACATTATCCAACGTCATCTCCTGTTCAGCTGCAGTTCTCGTCTTTACTTCTTTTGCTGACTTCTTTCCACACAAGAAAGGTGTTGTATTTTAAATTCACAACTGGAGAATTTGATCACATTTGCTGTTTGTCTTTCAGTTGGGTTACACCCCGCTTATTGTAGCATGTCACTATGGAAACGCCAAGATGGTGAACTTCCTGCTTCAGAACGGTGCCAGCGTAAATGCCAAGACCAAGGTACTGACTTGTCAAGTCAAGTATTTGTAAGGCCCCGACAATGATTATTATTTAAAATCCATAGGTGCCTGGTTTAACAACATGCTGTATCTTCTCATTATAAAAAGATAAGAAAACAAAAAATATCACAAGATTTTGAAGTGTCATAAATGATTCCAAACAATCTCAGGAGAAGGCTTTCAGTTTTATTATTGATCATATGCCCTGCACCAGAGCATCAAAATAATAGAGGGAATGAAGTATCTCCGCTTTATGCAGATGTTGGACATGTCATGTCCCAAAATAAAGGTCCATTTGCTCGGTCAGGAATTAGTCTCTGGAGCTTTATGTGAGCTACGTTGCAGCGCCTTGTATCGGAGACCAACATCACAAAGTGTGTTGGGTTCTTACATAACAGCTTTCAGACTGAAAAGCACCTATGAAGAAATGTTTGATCTAATGCCTTTTAACTTTTTCCATCCCAGAATGGATACACTCCTCTCCACCAGGCAGCCCAGCAAGGAAACACACACATAATTAACGTCCTGCTGCAGCATGGGGCCAAGCCCAATGCCATTACTGTGGTAAGTAAACACACACACACAGATGTATTGCTATGCTTTAGGTGACCTTGTCGGTGCCGCCTACACAACCCTAAAGGTAGAACTAAATGCATCGCCCTTCCCCTAACGCTTACCTAAGTCCAACTCTAACTGCTTTAAACGTACTAGCACAAACAAAATGTCCCACCGCCAGAAGGTCTTCACTGGGTTACAAAAATCTTTTGGCCCTAACAAATACAAGCACATACAAAACCATAGATACACATTTGAACATGTTTTTTCTCGTCCAGAATGGCAACACTGCTCTGGGTATTGCTCGGCGTTTGGGCTACATCTCTGTGGTGGACACGCTGAGGGTCGTCACCGAGGAGATCATCACCACCACAACAGTAAGGCACCTTCACATGATTCATTTATCTAACTGTGTAAGAAGGAGCAAAAGTAGAACAAACATATTTAAAAAAAAAAAATCAAATAAGAACAAGAACTGGATTGCAAATGTTGGTGTTACCTGCCAACGACTTTCTCCGTCGGCTTTCTTAGATGGGACCAGCAGGTCAGTGTCGGCGTTTAGCTGCGGAGGTTCAGTTTTCATACGTGCTCTTTGGGGTTGTGGTCATATCATATCAACATGTGATCTATGTAATCAGTTTGTCAGCAGCACAATTTTAGAACCAGACATGAGTAAACCTGCCTCTACAGATGCCTTTCAATACAACAAAATTTGAAAAAGATTTGTCATAAGTCATCCACATTTGAATTTTTAAGTACCAAATAAAACACTGTTTTATTTGCCTTGGCAATGTGAAAGTCTGTTCAAATAGAATTCTTCTGCGTTCATTTGCAATAGACGATTTGTGCGTAGTGTGAATGATGGTTGACGATATCGGTTTCCTCCCTGCTACCAGACCGTGACAGAGAAACACAAGCTGAATGTGCCAGAGACCATGACTGAAGTGCTGGACGTCTCAGACGAGGAGGGTGAGTCATGTTGGACGTTAGAGCCTGTCAGCAGCAAACCTCTTCACACAGTGTTCATCCCCTGAAGTACCTCTGACTGGCTGACAGAAGATAATGCAGCTACAGAAGCAGATATTCTTCTCTTTGGTTTGGGGGAGACCAAATACTATTAAAAGTAGAATTACGCCTTTCGGAGACAAACACAACTCCAAAAAAAGCGAATGCTGCTGAGTGTCAACTAGATTTGTGTGTAGAGAAATGTTTGCTGACACCTTGACCAGGTTTTAGGACGTGATGAGTGACTGTGCTGTCTACCCACAGCCCTGAAAAACATTGACGATGATATCATGTGTGATGACGCCATGGACGTGGAAGGTATTCAGTGCGGTGCTTGTGTGTAGACTTGCGGTGCTGATTCTACCAGAATAACCTACTGTGTTCCTCCGCGGTGTTGATGTAATGCTGCCGTACTAATGCTGCATTCCATAAACTGTGGAAGTCCGAGCCTGGGAATGACGCCCCATCTGAGATTACCCTAAACAGGAAACCAAGTCAGAACACTAACCGTTGGGGGAAGTTGGGTTTGCTTCAGCCAATTCCGGCTTAGCCGGTGTTTGCCATGTCTAACAAGGTCTTGGACAGTGTATCGCATGTAAAAGCACCGAAGCAACGTGACGCACATAAGCACTAATAAGCAATATTTGACTACACCTTTTACTAATGTTGACGTGCTGTAAAGTTCATTAGGAGTTCAGCAATCCTGACCTTCAAGTTCCAATCGAACACAGTGAGAGTGAGTGAAAATTCTTCGTCTTACGCCACATCCTCTAGTTATAATTTTTCTTGCAGCTCAAATACACTCGCTTTCCATATTTATACTTTAGAAATCAACATTTTGGTAAATCAGCTTATTTACAGTACATTTGCTCAGGATGGAGATGAGAACATACCATTTTTCATATGCAGAGCATTCAGAAAGTTTTCAGACACCCTTCACTTTTTCAGTTTTGTTTTGTTTCAGCCTGATAAAAAAGAAATTCTCATTCACCTATACTCAGTACCTCATGTGAGTGTCTGAAATGTCTGTGAATTTACTGAAAATTAAAAAAAAAAAAAACACTTAAATTTAGGGCCAACAGCCTCCTATTTCTCCTGATGTTGCTGAGATGTTTCTACACCTTTACTGGAGCCACTAGTGAAAACTGACCAGACACGGTTCACTATAAATAGAAGGACTCGCAGCTGACGTGCCTACAGTGAAGCATGGTGGTGGCAGCATCATGCTGTGCGGGTGTGTTGCAGCAGCATGGACTGGGAAACTGGTCCGCTGAATGAAATAAAGTACAGAGATAATGAAAACCTGAGGGAGTCCCGACCTCAGACTGAGCCAGGGGTTTGACAACGTTCCTCAGCACACGGCCAAGACAATACAGGGGTGGCTTAGGGACAACTGTCATATGTCCTAGAGTGGCCCAGCCAGGGCCCTGACCTCAACCCTTTTAAACATCTGTTCACCAACGGTCCTTCTTTAAATACAAATTTACAGGATAAACATTTCAATTTTTTTACTTTGTAATTATGGAGTAGTGAGGGTAGGCAGGGTATCCTACTACTGTAGGTTCAGGCTGGAAGGAAATGAGGGAACAGAGGGAAACGGAATGGCTGATATTACCCTTTGTTTTTGCCCTCTTCAGGTAGCCAGGTTTCTATTGCCACCCGAACATCTCTGTCTAATTACAGTTCTGCCAGCCTAGCAGAATGCTGCAGTCAGACGGAGCTCCTGCATTCATTCGATACCACACAGCTGCAGCTGCACATCTGTGCGTGTGGTTGGGGGGGCGTTCCTCGATAGACGGTATTTTTCCGATGAGGAGACTCCGGCCTTCTGTTGGCCGAGTGTCTGTTAACACACGGCATTTCTCTGTGTAGAAAATGCTGCCATCTGTTGACTGGCATCAACACTTATACAGTTATCCATCGTTTTTTTTTTTCATGACATGATGTGAAAGTGAGAACTGCATTAGAATCTGCTGGTGACACTGTCCGTAGGAGCAGAAGCCAAGCAGTGAGCACGCTGGCATCATATGCAGCTGAACTTGCTATCTATGCAAGTAGTGCAGTTCATTCAGTCATTGTCCACGTGCTTAAAGCATCTTTTTAATTATGTATAACTACTGTTTCCAAGGTAACAATGGATTTTCTCAGCCAACTGTTTAAAGCTAGTTTCCACAACCTCGTTAGCGTCTCTCTGCATTTATGAATTCATCACCTTGTCTTTTGCGTTCCCAAGGCGATGACACAATGACGGGCGATGGGGGCGAGTATCTGAGGGCTGAGGACCTCAGGGAGCTGGGAGACGACTCCCTGCCCGGACAGTACTTGGATGGAATGAACTACCTCCGCTTCAGCCTGGAGGGGGCCCGCACCGACACGTACGTGTTTCAAGTGTTTCTTCCAGCTAATCAGTGACTGGATTGGCTCAATTAAACGAACTAAAAGTCGATGTTTGCATATTTTCTTCCATTTACACATACTTGCTGTCGTTGGCTTTGTGCTTGTGTGGGCGTGTGCGCGCTGACAAAACCTTTCCACTCAAAGTCAAACTCAACTAACTGCCTGTGTTGTGTTTGTGTGTGTTTTACAACTCTTCCTGCTCATACTTCATCGTTGGTCGCCCTTGTTATGCGTCCGTAGTCGAATGCAAAGGTATGTGCTGATGCTGGCCGAATATCTGGCCTTCTAATTTCTCAGCACTGCTGTAGCGACCAGTCCAGTCCACGACAGAGCAGATATCAGACCAGACAGGTCACTAAGTTAGAAAGATTTAGAGAGATTTCTTTTTTTCAACGGCATTTTTACTGATATGAATATCAATTTTATTTCTGCTTGCTATAGAATAGAATATCGTGTGACATTTGTTTTCTGTTAACATCGAAGTGTGTGTCAGTGGAGGTTCTTAGTCAGCCAGCTTTGGTTGAGTCACGTCAGCTGACAGACAACTTTTGAGACAGTTTCATCATCATCCCTGAGTCACTCTTTGTGTTAAAACTGCCAATATCGTACTTACCTGTTAATAATCGATGCTCAGTCCCAAACTCTGTTTACACCGTATTGTTCTGTGACTGCTTTCATTGCAGTGATGATATAAGGAGCAGGGAGTTAACTCTTGTCAAACAATTAATTGTGTATTTTTATTTTTTTTTTAATTCCTAAAAATGAAGATGAGCTTAGAAAACTCGAGGGATTACACCTCAGTTTTTATGCTTCTTGTGTCGTTCACTGCTCTGTCTTCTAGTTCTGACAGGTCCTTCACACCCACCCACCACGGCTACTACTCCCCAAAGCATGAAGGCCTGTTGGACGAGATGCTCACCAGTCACCAGGTACAGTGCGATGCTCATGCTCACAGCATGTGTGTCATGTTTTAATACTTGCCCAACCGTGATATGATGATATTTGTATCAGTGAAAAAAATATGTACGGGCTGCGTATTTTAATATTACTACTACTTTACATGCTACTATTTGTACTATTTTAAACTGGTTCTTTTAGTTTGGCAAATCATTAAAACCACCTCCTAATATGTTGCACTCCACCCACCCTCAATAATTAACACATTAGAATGATTAAAAACTGACAAATGATTATGATTTTAATTGTAGAATTTATGGCAGAGCTTCTTTAGTGGATTTGTAGATCATTTATCCTACAAGTTTAGCTAATGAAATGACTGTATATTTAAAGGATGGCAAAGAAATCACACTTAGCACTGATACGTTCCAGATTTCATCGCTTGCCAGGGAAAATGAGCGGGATTCTTACAGGCTGAGTTGGGGAACAGAAAACCTGGACAATGTGGCTTTGTCCTCCAGTCCCATCCACTCTGGGTAGGTACTGTCGGACCCGAGAAATCACCCAAATAAGAAAAAGCGTATCAGCGATGTCAGCGCAGGGTGCAGTGGGCATTCGTAGTATAAAAGCTGTTGTAAAATTTGAATAGTAGTTAACTGATAGTATGAAGGAGAGCTGTTGTCATGTTACAAATGGTTATTTACAATTATTCTGTAGTTTTGTGAAGAGATGTTGAATCACGTTTCATTTAAAGCCGGTGTTTCCATAATGTATTTACAAGTACGAATACGGTTGAGAAGCTGGAAACATACTGTAAATATATTTGCATATGTCACTGTTTAGTAACTGGTAACTTTGTCGCTAATTTTCTTGAAATATCTTCTGATTTTAACCATCGTCAAAGAAATACAAGGAGTGAGCAGGAGAAACGAGAAATGTACTTTTGAATTCCATCTTTATGAGAGCTGGGCTCACCTCACGATTGTTCATATTGTTTTGCGGTGCTGGAACAAGATTCTCCATATTTCCTCAGCATTTTTTTCCTTCCTGTTTGTTACCATGTAGAAAATGTTGTGCACACGTGCTTTACTGTGAGGTTCCATTCAGAAATAAAATGTGCAGATTGACATCAGAAACGTGATTGCTGATCTGCTACATATCTGGATGGAGCCTTTGTCAAGCTGAAATTACCTGCAGTGTAAAACACTGTTCAGCTCTGCCTGTGGTTACTTCAGTAGTTTCATATGTGACTCTCCTTAAAACTAACCGCTTCTTAGAGAATAGAACCAGTTTTTCCATCTGATTTCAGAATTTGGGCATCGTGACTTAACACATAACCGTCTGCCCATTTCACTTTTGAAAATTTAATTCTTTACAAAAAATTTGTTTTAATTATCCAAGAGGAGTATAATGTATTACTGTTTAATTAATTTGCAGTTTACAATACTTGTGTGAATGTTTTGTAGGTCTTGCTAAATATATATTGTATCTAGAAGTACTTTTGGGTTTATAATGTCAGGACATCCTGAGTGTGACTGATTGTCCTGACTGACTCTTTGGGTTCGTCTTTCGTTGAATTGCTGCAGGTTGACTTTTGATTCTTTTTTCTGTGATGTGGTTGTTATTTTTAGCCATTCCTCTCCGTGCCATGATCATGGAGACCACAGCAGGTGACCTTCTGCCCCTTGGTTAAACCTCCCTCCTCATCTTCATCATTCTCTTCCTCCAGTGTGCTCTCCTGGTGGAGAGGTGTTTGTGTCTGTTGCTGTCCTTAACCCACACTGCCTTAGACTGTAACACCTTCAAAACTGGGTTCGCCGGGCCACAGTTTGGCTTTGATGTGGTCATCTGGACTAAAAACACAAGAGGTGGTGAAAGTTGAGGACATGCTTGTTAATTTCTCACATCTTGTGAATTGTGCATTTCCACTAACATACATAGTGATGTTCCTTTGTTGTTGTCGTACAAAACACTGGACAATCACCTTTGGTGTCATTGAGCAGACGTTGGCCTAAATCCCACATTGTCAGTCAGTCAAGTTTTATTTTTCTCCAAACTATGCAAAACCACCAGTGGGTGATGGCAACCTTTGTCCTCTAACCTGAGTTCAATAACGAGTGTACCTTGACACTTTAGTGTGTTGTAACCATTGTTGTGTTTGCTTTATTGACGCCACTACAGGCACAATCAAGCTCACATTTGGTATGTTATGTGACCTCATCACACCCACGCCCCCCTTCATTCAGACGATCCGTTTACACACAGCATCTGACGCTTTGCATGGGGAGCGGAGTCACAGAGTTGGAAACTATGACGCCTTAAACTGTAATGTAATGTGAAAATACGAGTGTATGGGATGTTGCTGTTGGCTGTCCTGTCCATTCAGTGTTGGGAAAACAGACACCAAGACAACAACGACAGCATTACCTTAGATTCATGTTTATTACCATGTGAGTTGTGCATATCCACTGCAAGAAGGGTTATAAAAACTAGATACCCATGACAGGTCTATGCAATTTCCAAATAAGAATAGAACACACACTTTCTAAAACCCAATTGTTCACTTCAGTACGTTCAACACAACAACACAAAGTAGCCTGTGTACTCTCGGGTTAATGACCAGAACCAGGCAGCTGTGTCTGATTTTAAGAGGCTGTTACTTTTGGTGTCTTTGTTCTCTTCACATAATGGATCAGCTGGACTATATCTCTAAACTGTGGAAATATGTCCCGTCATACCTTAGCTTCCTGGTCAGCTTCATGGTGGACGCTAGGGGTGGAGCCATGCGCGGTTGCCGGCACAATGGCCTGCGTATTATCATCCCTCCCCGGAAATGCGGCGCACCCACGAGGGTCACGTGCCGGCTGGTGAAGAGGCACCGTTTGGCCACCATGCCCCCAATGGTTGAAGGTGAGGGCCTGGCCAGCAGGCTCATCGAGGTCGGTCCCTCAGGAGCCCAGTTTCTTGGGTAAGTCAACAGTTATGGAATGAACGAATAAACGTCAAAGTTAGTCGTTGGAAAATGGAATTGAATTAAAAACAAATGTAATGATACTACACGAATCCGAAGAATCGTTTAGTACAAGCATGGCTTTATACGTTGTATATCAAATCAAATGGAAAATTAGTTTTTAAAAAGTGAACAGTTCTAGATCCATTGAAGGCAGAAAGAAAAGGAACCCCTCCCGCTGCATCTAGGTTATTGACACTGATTGAACTCCCGCTTAAGGAGACGCTTACAACCTGCTGCCCTGCTTCCCCTGCCTCTGCCTTACTAAAACATTGACTGTATCTGCTCTTGCTTTGTCCCATTACCAGGGTTCTGGTTACCTTTGCTCTTTAGCATGCAGCTGCAATCTAACTCTTTTTAACCTTTTCCTCAACCCCTAATGAAAAAGCCTTTGTAATTAATTCCACCTTAAGTATTTTGCACCATGATTGGTTTGATATGTGGCCTCAGATTCTGCCCAGATACTACGGCATATCTCTCTCCCTCTCCTATTCCCCTGTTGGTCTCGATTGATAAAGCAGGTAAAAGGAGCATGATACCGCAGCCATGACATCAAAGGAAAGATGTGAAAATTCAAAAAGGGGAAAAAAAACACAAAGCTAAAAAAAAAAAAAAAGTTTTTACAAAAAGGAGTAGGATGAAATAAGATTTCCTTATAGTTCGTGTTTTCGCATTTGTATGGTTAAATAATTTGTGAATTTTCATAGAACACAATCAGTCCCAAAGGTTTCCATTTTGAAGCCCAACCAAACATTGTGTGTGCTCTTTCTTCCTCACTGCTGCGTATGGATGCTCGGTTGATCACACAGTAAACTTCACCTCCCCAGTGCCCCTCCACCTCTTAACGAGGGAGAGAGTTTGGTTAGCAGAATCCTCCAGCTCGGCCCGCCGGGGACAAAGTTCCTTGGGTAGGGTGCAAAAAATCAACGGTTTTGCATATGAAACAATCCATGGATGCCAGTCTGTGTGTCTCTCAACAAACCCTTCTACCCGACATTATTTCGCCCATGCGTTATTGTGTTTTCGTGCTTGCTAATGTCCGCCCCACATTACCTTCTACTTACTTTCCTCTTAATGTCACATTGCTTTGACGTTACTTTGCTTCATCTTACTTTAATCTGCTGACTGCTTAGCCTTGTTCATTTCTTTGTTTTATTTTTAGTACATGTGTCTGTGAACAAGACGGGTTGTTATTTTGATGTGAAATTTAAATGGTTGTGTGGCTTTAACTACGACAGTCACGGAACCAGGTGACCTGCTCGTTCCATGGTATTCATTGAGTGAAAACAGTAACATCGTGTGCTCTCAGGCCAAAGAACCATTTAAATATTGCATGAAAGGTCAGCAGTTATACGACATTAGCTGAGTTTGTCCCATGTCCGATCGTATCTGTACAATGTAGCATGCTTCTTACACAGTCATATATATTTGGACAGTGACACACTTTTCATTTTGGCTCTGTATATCACCACACTGCATTTGAAATAAAACGGTCAAGTTGTGCTCAAAGTGTAGAACCATGTATGAATTATAGTAATATTTGCTTCTTGTAGTCATTTTATGTCATTCCGTTTCCGTCAGCAGTGATGTCAGTAATAAATACGGTTAAAAGAGAACCAGTTCCTTTTGGCAGCCATAAACTCCCACACACATGCCAAAACACCCACCATGAGCAGCTGCCTACCAGATCTTCTGGTAGAAGATGATCTTGATCTTATCCTCCTAAAGGTTATCGTTCCAGACGTGTGCCGGTTTTTGTACATGTCTTGTGTTGAACTCTGATCTTGTCTTGCTGTATTTGAGATGAACCGAGGGTTTACATCCTGTGTCACACCTATTGCCTGTGGTGATGTCTTCTCTCTCTTCCTACCTCCTGAACTGTGTTTTAGATGTGGCCAGCTGTTGTATTTTCATGGTTCCAGGCCTTTTGGTGTTCTTGCATTTATCAGTGTGCCCTTTTATTTTTTTCAAAGAATACCGTTGAATTCTTATTGCCTTGTTTTTCCTCTCTCACCTTCTTAACACAAACTTGACCGGGAAACAGTTTTTCTGTAATTTTCTTTTTTCACAATTTGTTGAACTGCCCATAATCCCTGCATGATTTATCATACACTTCAAGCCTCCTAGATTATAGTTTACTGTTTAAACTTCAAGCACATCCTTAATATTTTATTTCAAATCCACTACGTTAGGGTACAGAGCCAGAAGTGATCAACATTGTGTCAACTGTCCAGATTTGTTCTGACTGTACCTATGTGTTGTAGCTAGCTTGTCTAAAATTGAGTATGGACCTGAGGTAAGTAGCAAAGTGGTACTTTAAAAATCTTTTAACTAGACAAGCCCTTAGAAGAATGACTACTGAGGAGTTTTAACAGCAGAACAAAATCTTTTTTGTTGGTCAGTGATCAAGATAATCAACTCACTGTACAAAACTGGAATGTTCAATGCTGACAAGGTACTGTATTCTGTAGAAGTAGCACAAAACTACAGTTTAGACACTAAGGCCTAATCCTTGCTTGCCAACTTTCTCATATTTAATCAGCTTAAATTGAGTACTGCATTACATCCTCTGTTTGGGACCCCGTTGTGGCCTAAAGCTGTGGTCTCATGGTAAACTGTGTCCTATACAGCGTCATTGTCAGTCCAGCCAAATTTAATTAAGCTCAGAAGCATTGACAACCCTCTCTACTGCACATTCACACCCTGACATTGTGTTGTCACTAGCTTACGCTGCCTTCTTTCTGTCTGTCCAGTCCTGTGATTGTAGAGATTCCCCACTTTGCTGCCCTGCGGGGGAAGGAGAGGGAGCTAGTGATCCTGAGAAGTGAAACTGGAGAAAGCTGGAAGGAGCATCACTGTGAACATACCCAGGAGGAACTCAACCAGATACTCAACGGCATGGATGAAGGTCGGTGTCTGAATGTGAACTGGTGGACAGCACCATGATCTAATCAAAGAGAAAAACTCACTGAAACCGGTCCACTTCTTCATCTCTGTAGAGCTTGACACACCTGAGGAGCTGGAGCGGAAGCGTATTTGCCGTATCATCACCAGAGATTTTCCCCAATACTTTGCAGTAGTGTCACGTGTCAAGCAGGACAGTAATCTGATAGGTCCTGAGGGAGGTATTTTGAGCAGCACTGTGGTGCCCCAAGTGCAGGCGGTTTTTCCTGAGGGTGCCCTAACCAAGAGGATCAGAGTTGGGCTGCAGGTAGTTGACCAAACATTTCTTTATACATTTACCTAATTTTGGGGGTTCATTATGTCATTGTACACAGATTGTGGCGAGGGTTTTATGGAGTACCATCCCAATTCAGTTTTTAGCAGAAATGCCTGCAAATTTGATGGTAAATGTTCCGCACTCAATCGCTCACTTAGAGCAACTAAGGTAAAGTCATTGTCTTCACTCTCCACCTTTCCAGGCTCAGCCAGTGAGTATAGATGTGGTCAGGAAGATCCTGGGAAACAAGGCCACTTTCAGCCCCATTGTCACCTTGGAGCCCCGCAGGAGGAAATTCCACAAACCCATCACCATGACTATCCCTGTCCCCAAGTGCAACTCTGACCCAGTCCTCAACGGTTTTGGAGGGGACACCCCCACCTTACGACTGCTCTGCAGTATCACCGGTTAGAGAACACGTGTGACTCTGTGAACAGATCGACTAAGTGCTCACAGCACCACGATAATAAAGCAACTGTGTGTTTTTCTCCATTTGCAGGTGGAACAACTCCGGCCCAATGGGAGGACATAACAGGAACAACTCCATTAACATTTATCAACGACTGCGTCTCCTTTACCACCAATGTGTCTGCAAGGTAACACATATTTGTTGTGTATCTGCTGCTGTTAGTACTGAAGTATGTGATTTATCAGTAAACCTGTAACCCCATTGATTCTTCTGATTTCTAGGTTCTGGCTTATAGACTGTCGGCAAGTCCAGGAATCTGTGAACTTCTCCACTCAGGTGTACCGGGAGATTATCTGTGTTCCTTACATGGCCAAGTTTGTGATCTTTGCCAAGACCCATGACCCCATTGAGGCCCGACTGCGTTGCTTCTGTATGACTGACGACAAGATCGATAAAACCCTAGAGCAGCAGGAGAACTTCACTGAGGTGGCCCGCAGCCGAGACGTAGAGGTGAGAAAAGAGTTCAAGTGTAAAATGGCCCCAGGGCCTGAATTTGGGTGTGAATGATTATCTGTCCAGAGTGCAGCCCTACCTAGGTCCCAACTGAGGTCACCCGAGGCCAGCCACCCCCGTGACCCTCTGCAGGGTAAATAGACAATGGAAGGATGACCAGATGTCTTGTGATGTCTTTTGATCTTTGGGTTACTCAGTCAGGGTCAGTTAAATTTCAAAACAAAACTACGTATTTATTTGATATTTCAGGTTGGATATTTCCAATCAGGGTGACAGGACTGTTCTAAGGACTGGTAGGGAAAACACATATTTTAATTAGTTTAAAGGTCACGGTCTAGGGTTTAGGTTTTGTCTTTCTGAATGCAGTGACAGGATTTTGGTATTTGGCCCCAAACCCAGTGTCTTAGTGTGTCATTTAAAACGTTTGCTACCTTTGCTAACCTTGTTATATTTTGTGAGAGATTAAACCTCTGCCCTCTTCCCCTATGATTATTAGCCATAGTAATACCAAGAGAGCCTCATCCTGTGGTTATCTAACCACTGGATCTGAACCATCGTAGGAGACTTATTGTCACTTTAAGTGTTCGGTTGGTCGGGCGTTATTATGTAGCCCCTGTGCTTATGTGTCTGCCATTTTTTGCAGGTACTGGAGGGCAAACCTATCTACGCAGACTGCTTTGGAAACCTTGTTCCTCTCACCAAGAGTGGCCAGCATCATCTTTTCAGCTTCTTCGCCTTTAAGGAGAACAGACTATCACTCTTCATCAAAGTGAGGGCTCTTTCGTTTTCTTTCACACAGAAACACACAACATGTTATGCACAGTCCATGTAGCATAAAATGGTAATTCATTATAAGAAACTGCTCTCATTGAACATAACTTTGATTTTGCAGATCAGAGACAACACTCAGGAGCCCTGTGGTCGTTTGTCTTTTATGAAAGAACCCAGGAACTACAGGTCACTCACCCAAAACGCCATATGCAACCTCAACATCACCCTCCCATCATACTGCAAGGTGAGGAGGACACTACACTGTCCTTTAACTTGGCAACAGAGGACCCGTTCGTTGGTGTGTGTGTATCTTGTTAGTTTGTACATGAAAATAAGTGTTGGGAGCCATTATTTAAAACAGAAAGCTCTGTGACCGACCATACGGCAGTCTTGTGCCTGTTTGAGCCTCTGTAATACATGCTAATCTTTCACGTCTTGTTGCGTTATTCTAAAAATGTAATGCCATTTATTTACCTTTTTAATTAAATATGAATATAGTTCCTTGTATTATTTAACATTTGATAAGATAGGCATAATACAAAATGCAACTAATGCTACAAAAAGCCATGATTTATTTTTTAGTGTTCAGTGCTCTTCACTGTGTCAGTTGTCTTTCGATCCATTGGGCGAACGTCAAGGCTGTACTAGGCGTCATTGGCTGGTGGCCTTTAATCAGAGGAGGAGCAAATCAATGTAATGTTTTGTCATGTGGTGTGAACGGCTCGTACAGACATCTGTCAAGCTTTGTCCTGAAGGGTCAAATAGATGTCGTATGAGTCTGGTAAAAAACAACGGTTTTTATTTATGTGTAAAGTTTAAAGCAGCTTTAACGGCCACTCAAGTCTTCCTACAATCACGATGACTGGTTGTCTGTGTTTCTATGGTTACCGTACATTGCCCACAGTCTTTTTCTCTCTCCTTAATGTTGCTGTTGTTTCTATCTGTACATCTTTCTGCTTCTTGCTGCTTCTTGCTCCCAAAAGGAGTCCGACTCAGACCAGGAGCATGAGGACCAGGTAAAATCAGCCACGGCTCCCCCCTCCCTCTTCTGCTAACTAGCTCTGCTGACCTGTCCTTGCCACTGTCTAGCACTCCAAATGTTCACAAATACATTTTACACGGACTCTTTACTCTAGTCGGTTCGGTTATGAGCTGTCAGTAGCCTCGCTCATTGTTGCTGTTGTGTTAGTTGTCTCCTTTTTCTAAAACTAGCACTTGATAAGTAGTCTTACTTTTGTGAAGGATGTTGAATTAAACACTTAATCTAATGATTTTTCTCTTTTTTTCAGACCAGCAGAACGCAAGAGAGATGTAAGACATTTTCCTGTTTACTTATTGCTTCATCTTGCACTAAAATTGTAACAATTCTTTATTAATATTACCTAACTTTATTAATCAGACTAATAGTGTATGAGAGTAGCACTGGCACTCAGTGGGTAATAGATGTCAGACTAATGCAGAGGAATAACCTTAAACCTGATTGCTGAACATATATGTCTTATCGAAGCCACTGAAGTTCCATGTGTCTTTGTCCTGTCACACAAACACCAAAGCCTTACGTGCAGCTGCCCATGTAAATGTTACCTTTCTCCTGAGGCTTAACTTCTGTTTTTACTTTTCTTTTTTTCTGATTTCTCACCTGCCTTTAATTTACCTCTGTCCCTTTCACAATTTTGAGATTGGACAAATGGAGAAAACATTAAACACTGCCATCTACGTATGTACATGAAAAGTAAGCTCATTCATACTGTGGTGATGTTTGTGTGATACAGGCCTCTAATTCTGGGTTGGCTGGGAAGCTAGGACACTTTCATAGTGTTGATTTTTTCATGCATTTTTGGGTTGAGGTAGGCAGAGTCATGCAGCAGAGGTTGTATAAACAATAGGGGTATTAATACAGTTCAGATGACAAAATGCAATGTGTTTTCGTATTGAAGGGCTGCCATTTTCCCCTACTCAGAAAGCAAAGACCAGAAAAAAACAGCATGTTTTCAAGTTCGAACTCTTCCACATATGTTTGATATCAAATTTAGGGTACAGATTTAATGGCACATCGAAATACAGTTTTAAATTGGTATGAGCCAGACCCAATGGCAAACCACTACATGCAATGTCTTTCACTGCTTTAACTGTTTGGGGCGTCTTACCATTAAGTAACTGTACCCATTATATACGCGTAAACAAGTAAAGGCAAGTAACTAATGATATATTTCATCACAAAAGCACATCCAGACTCCACTTGCTGATAGTGCCGTCCTTCTCTGCAGTTTTTCTTATGCAGCACTTCTGGTCACACAAATTTCCAAAATTAGGGGCTCGCACACATGCGCTTATACTCAGGCTTGTTTAAGCTGGTTGTTAATCATTTTGTTCCCACCAGTAACAAGTAAATTAGAGGCCAGGTTATTAATATTATCTCAGAGTCCTCCCATACCCAGTCCTTCCACCTTCTTTTTACCTACTTGCCTTGTTTATGTAGCAAAGTGAAAATTACACTAATAGAAATTAGCCAATACAATACACTTGTATACTTGAGAATTTATTTACGCACTGACAAAAGTTCATACTTCATTAAGGACAATTTGGAAATTCAATAAAGATAAAATGTAAACTTATTGCTGTGTAAATGTACAAAGAATCACCACATTATTGAATGGGGACAAGCAGGTCTTTATCATCTTCATATCTAATCCTCTAATTCTAGATTCAGTCATTACACTAAACCTTTCACTCCCCTCCTTCAGTCTTCACCAGGACCTTCCCTTTTGCATTTCCCTTTGCTTTGCATGGAAATAACTTGCCTTACATAAATGTGTATGTGTGGGCTTGTACTGTATGTCTGTCTGATTGTGTGTAATGTCTTGTTGGTGTGCTTTTATTTTGGAAACGTCTCACAATGCCATATGCTTATGGTTTTGTGCACAGTTTTTTGTGTTATTCCAGTTATGTTTCAGACATTTAGTTAGTCAATAAGAAGAACAAAGGCTAAAGGGAATAAAAATGTGTCCCCTTCCTGCAAGAAGTCCTTAACTAAATTGCCTGGGGTCCTTCTTCTTCCTTTGATTCTTTGAAAATGAGTGATCTGCTCGGTGCTGAAAAGCATGGCACATCCTCACATATGCTATAAGTTATCACTGGCTTTCTTTGATACATATAATTAGTTTTCTGAGTTGTTTTCAAGCCATTTTTTCTTGTCCTCACATTGACATTTGTCATACATCCAAACAATCTTGAGATGTCATCATGTTGTTTCTCATTTTCCTTTTTTGTCCCTTTTTTTTTTATCCTGTTAATCATTCGGTTTCACTCATTGTTATTATAGTAGCTTTTTCATGTGTTTTAGTATTGTTCTGGAGTTTTGTTTTGTGAGCGTGGGTGCATTGATTGTATAAGCAAGTTATTTCCTGCTCATGTCCTTTCCTGTTGGTATTTTTTTAGCCTTTGCCTCACCATCCTTCCTCAGAGACATATGAAAGTGTAAGCCCAATTCCTCTGATACCCTGATGTACTAGAACCCATTGTGAATTTGTACCCTATGATCCCTGCAGTGTGCTCCAATCCTATCCTGACCAGATTCTCCAATGTCTGTCTCCTTTCATTTAAATTTTTGATTTTCTTTGCTCCTTACTTGTTCTTCTTCCATACGGAAGATGAAGAGACGGAGACATCAGTCCTGAAATCAGAGCTGATTCGAGAACCAGACCTTCTTTCCGACGTGTCAGAGATGAAACAAGATTTGATTAAAATGACTGCCATATTGACTGCAGACTCTACAGAGAAATCCCCTTCCTTAGGAGGATGTGGTCTAGACAAGGGGACTGAGGAAGTTTCTGGAGAACCATTAGAAATAATGGAGAAGGACTTAGAGAAAGTCAAAGAGGACCTAGAGAAAGTCAGTGAGATACTGAGGAGTGGAACATATGAGGGTGAGGTGGCAGAGGAGGCAGCAAAAGCAGCTACAATGGCCGAGGAGTGGGTTCTCCTCTCAGACACTGAGATAGAAGAGGCCAAAAAGATGGCTGCCTTAGAAATTCGAGAGCCTGTCTTACGTGAAAGTAGAGCTAACAGAGGGGCTTCTAGACCCAAAGCCATAAAAGACAGTGGTGACCTTAAAGAATACTTGATGGATGCATCAGTAAGCTCCAAAGCAAAAGCAAAAAAAGAGCCAGTTGTCCAAGAAAGATTCACTGATGTTGTACTACGCAAAAGTGCAAAACCAATAACACCAACCAAAGTGCATGACAAAACCACTGCGGGTGATGTTAAAAAGCCAGTCAGAAAGAAGGGGAAAGACCAAGGGCAGGCAGAGGAATTGACAGAGACAGGTGCCCTTCTAAGTGTACCTACAGCCCCTTCTCCAGCATCACCTGTATCCCCAGTGGTGGAAGAAACCCCCATTGGGTCAATAAAGGACAAAGTCAAAGCTTTACAACAGAAAGTAGAGGCAGAGCAAAAGAGCAAAAGGGTCACCGGAGGAAAGCCTTCACATTTGCCTGTTATGAGCAAAACATCTCCAAAAGCCAAAGAAAGCCCTAAATTTAAACAGCCCCCACCTAAGTCTCCCAAAGCTGAATCTGAAAAAGTTGAGGAGACCATGTCAGTTAAAGAGCTGATGCAAGCATTCCAAACAGGACAGGATCCCTCAAAGAGAAAGTCTGGGCTATTTCAGCTCAAGACTTCCACTACATCAAGACCAGAGAAATCCGTAAAATCAGAAAGCATTCAGTCAAAATCTGTGACCAAAGCAGTAACCTCATGCGTTTCTCAAGAAGTATCTCTGGATTCCAAACCTCAGAAGAAAGAAACGACTGAGAAGGATAAAAAGAAAGAAGCTAAGACAGCTACTGCCACCTGTTCAGATTTAACTGAAACTGTAGACTTTGGAAACGGTGGCCTTGATGATAGCTCTGACAGCCTAAAACATGAGGGTGCAGCAGACTCACTAAGTGCCAGTTCTGGAAATGGAACCCCTCATCTCAGCTCTGAGGACAGTTACAAACATGAGGGCTTAGCCACTCCAGGAACAAGTCCTGAAAGTCTGTGTCATTCTCCCAAAACCGGAGAGCAGGCATTTACAACTTCAGCACCAGCTAACAGAACAGTCAAAAAAGAAAATAAAGACACAAAGAAGTCTGGGGAATCTGGTATAGGGCCCACTGGTGACCAACTATCTACAGAACTGACCCTACCAATATCCTCCTGCAAGGCTGCAGATGACCACACTACAAGTGAGTCTATATCTGTTGTACGGAGTGAGTCTCAGCCATCTAAACCTCAAAAGCTTGCAAAAAGAATTTCAGAGACTGTAGAAACGTTTCTTAGTGATGAGGAGAGCCCCAATCGTCAGTTAGCATTGCCACTAGCGGGTTCTCCAGCCTCTAGATCACCTCAGGCTCATGAAAGCTTAGAGCTGCATTTGAAACAAGACCCAGATGCTCTCAGTCCGTTAGGTGATGATTCTTACAAAATAAGCCACAGGGACTCTTTAGAGGGTAGTCCTCTCATGGAAGAGAATTCCTCCCATAAATCCCCAGACTCTATTGAACCTAGCCCAACCAAGGAATCACCCCCTCATGACTCTTTAGAGAGCAGTCCTGTAGAGCAAAAGATCTACCTTTTCTGTCCATCAGCACTCACTCAACCCAGTAAATCCTCTAGTCATCCAGAGCCCTCCAAACCTCCAGAATTCCCCCATGATGCTTTGCGTGGTAGACTGCTTCGAGACCATGAGGCTAGTGCGGACGATGACAGTTGTGAGCAGACATCTCAGATGACAAGTTCTGGTAAGAGTCCCCTCTCCCCAGACACTCCTAGTTCTGAAGAGGTAAGTTATGAGGTAAACCCCAAACCCCCTGACCATACATACCTCTGTGTTCCATTCAAACCGGCTGTTATCCCTGAAGACCCAGAAGAAGAGGATACATCAGGGAGCTATGAAGCTAAGAAAAAAATCACACCAGAGGAGGAGATGTTTAAGATGGCAGCCAAAATTAAAACATTTGATGAAATGGAACAAGAAGCCAAGAGCAAAAAGAACTCTAGAAAAGATTTGTTTCCCTCAGCAGATGCCAAAATAGGGGATGACAGCTATGAAACATTAGAGCCCACAAGTGAGAAGCTTTCACAAAGTGAATATGGGCTCAACAGACCCACAGAAGATTCAAAGTTAGCTCTTGTTGTTGATCCCCATATTAAAGTACAACCTCCCTTTCCTCTTTCAGCAGGTTTGCATGATGGACCCCAGAACAAAGATGTCAAGAATGCAACAACAGCCAGTGTCACGTCAGAGGGACCTCATTCTGTCTCAGACCACCATCATTCAAAATCCAAAGTGGAATCTGTACAGGAAGAAAGGGTCTCATCTGTAAAAGATGGTAAAGACTACAGCGCCAAAAACTCATCTATAACATCCAACATTGAAAACAGGACTGATGAGCAAAAGGAGGAGAACTTAAGGAAGTCAAAGGAAAACAAAGGAGATGATGAAGAAAGTCAAGGTTTAGCTATTAGCAGGCTGCAGATTGATTTGTTCAAACCAGATAACAATGTAACGGATGAAGTGAAAAGAGATCACAGAGACCATACAACAGCACCAGAGTCTGGACTCGGTGCACCAACTGCCACAGTACAAACGAAGGAAATGTTCAAACCAGAGGTTTGTATCTACGATGACATAGAAGAGGATGATGAAGCACTGGAACTGCCCAGAACTGAATCAAAAGGTGTCACTGCTAAAGTAGACAGTGACTCTTGGTCTGCCATGAGGGAGGATGATGCCACTTTTGCAGCTCGTGTCAAAGAAGAGGAACAGAAGATACTAAATCTGGTGGTGGACCGTCAGTCGCTGCAAGCAACTCCAGACACAACACCTGGTAGAACACCAACAGAAGAGAGCACCCCTACCAGTGAACCCAATCCTTTTCTTTTCCAAGAAGGGAAGCTTTTTGAGATGACAAGAAGTGGTGCTATTGACATGACTAAGAGGAGCTATGAGGAAGAAGGGGGTGGTTTTGCCTTTTTCCAAATAGGTGAACAGCCTTTAGAGGAGCCTCTCGTAGAGGAGGACAAGCAGGAAGGTAGGAGATTAGCAGCAGAACCTGATGTCGGCCTCAATCTAACGCTTGAGGTTAAGATTGAAGAAGACGAAAACTTGTATAAAATAACAGATTCTCAGCTTCATTCCCCCCCTGAAACTGATCAGCAAGCCTCAAAAGCTGATGCCTCCAAATCTAAAATACCTAAAATGGGTATTTCAGCTTCAAGCAAACCTCCCAAAAAAGATAAGGCATCCCCTGAAGATCCTGAGTCTAAAATAGACACAAATTTAAAAGAAGTATCCTTAGATTTAGATACAAGTGTGTCTGACCAAATGATAACAAATGTACAAACGGCAGAGAGCACGGTGACTAGGTCTGTTTACTCTGAGCAGGGACAAGAGTCCTCTGATTCCTCCCCAGAGGAGCCACAGTCAGTAGTAGAGTCCTCCAAACCAACAGGGAAGTCTAAACAAAGTTCTTCCAGTAACGTTAAAAAGACTCCAGTCAAAACAAAAAGTAAGTCTGCTTCTCAAGGCCGGGGTAAATCCACACTTCCCTCTCCATCTCAGGCAACGTCCTCATTACCTAGTCCTAAAAAAGAGGTTTCTACTTCTGATTCTAAATCTAGAATTCCTGTCAAAGCTAGCACTGTCAAGCCGGATTCGACTGTCAAACGTGCTCAATCTACCCAAGACAAAAAACTTAAAGTCCCTGCAAAAAAGGACGCAAGAAGAAAATCTGAGACAGACGCAGGTCCCTCTGTGGATGTCAAAAACAAGACACCATCTTTCAAAGCCAAGAGCTTCTGTGAGGGGGAGTCTTCCAAAAAAGAACAGGGTCGCCCCTTGAGTGCTGAGTCAGCAAAATCTAAAGGCCTCCCCTCCAGACTTCCAGTTCGGGGGAAAAGTGGTCATTCAGCACATTCGACACCCACTAAAGAGAAAAGTGACGAACAAAAAGACTCTATTGAGTTCTTTGAAGAGATAAGCGATGAAGCAGCGAAACTTGTCGCAAGGTTGGCACAGGCAGAGACAGAAAAAGAACGAGAGGCTGCAGCCACCATCTCAGATGATGAGAGCAGTCTCATTGATCCATCAATTATAGAAAGAGAAACTTTCCCTGAGATGCAGTTTCCCCCCTCAGGAGACATCTATCCTATTAGACCACTGTGGGACGACCCTGTTGAGACACAGATGCAGCGAATCCCAGATGATAAAGTCCAAAGTCAAGGTATCCCCCCAGTTTAAGGGGCTATTCTCTATCTCTTGTGCCTCATTAGTGAACTAGCTGTAACGGTGCTGCCTCTCTGTCTCTTGTAGTTAAGTCCCATTGTAGTTGAAGAATCCATGTGGCTTTGTTGCTTGAGCTGTGTTTGAGTTTGTAATATTGTCTCTTTCCTTCTGTGTGTGATGAAAATCTCAAGATTGACTTAAGGGCTTTATGGAACTTGTGAAAACAACTCAGTGACTAATACCTTCGAAACATTTTATCGAGAAGAGTTATCTTCTGTCACTCCTTTGTAATGCGAATGATGACAATCCTTAACCTTAGTGTGACTACAAATTCTTTCAGATCAGTACTGTACATACGTTATTATTTTCTAATTTAAAATTTGTATTTCATTAACAATAAGTACTTGTAGTAGTACAAAATCAAGAAAGCCAGTGAAGACTGTGTTAGACGGCATTTGTTTGTACTTGGTTTGGTAGTCCTTGCGGCTCTGACCGCTCATGGCTGTCTGGTGGTATTTGCAGTAGATCCACAGGATGAAGCAGAAAGAAAAGAGCAACGGTTGGCCATTATAGCTGACCACCTGGGCTTCAGCTGGACGGGTGAGTCTCACCTTAGTGGCACCCACACTCTCAAGATCACGCTATCATCTTCAATATGACATTATTGATTTTTGGCAGGCTCTAAAGAAAGGTACTTTTGAACCCTTCAAGTGTATATTTTTGGGCATAATAATTATAATTACTATTATTATTATGTTACTCGGGCAGAGTTGGCACGAGAACTGGACTTCAGTGAGGAGAGGATCAACATGATCCGGATTGAAAACCCCAATTCACTGCAAGACCAAAGCAACGCCCTGCTGAAACTCTGGGCAGAAAGGGAAGGAAAGGAATCCGCAGGTTTGTCATAAGTAGAGTTCACATTTCTAAAAATATTGCTTTTGAAAAGGAATTCAGACTACCGTGGAAACTCAAGAAATGAAAACGGGACATTTATGTTTTCTGCTTCAACAGAAACCACACTGATCAAAACACTGACAAAGATCAACCGAATGGACATTGTTCACATAATTGAAACAAAGATAATCAAGTCCACTCAGGAGGACACCTCGTCACATACCTATGCAGAAATTGAGCAGACCATAGCACTGGACCACAGCGAAGGTACGCAGGCCAAAGTTACATTGAAGCAGACCGATCGGTTTGTGTTATGTTTATATGTGTAAGATTCTAACTGATGTACTGTATGCCTGCACCCAATTGTCAGGTTTTTCTGCCCTTCATGAAGACATTGACAGCCCCAGAACAGGCAGGCGCACAGAGTCTGCACGGAGGAGTCCAGGCTCAGGACATGAGGTACCCAGGGTGTCAGCAGAGAACCTGTCCTCCAGTTTGTCGTCACTTCACGAGATGACAGGACGATCAGACTCGGACTTCACAGCAAAGGGGTTCCTCAGAAATGCCCAGAAAGAAAAGCTCCAAAAAGAGATGGAGACAACATAGTAAGTTATCCAGAACTAAAAACTCATGTGACACCCACAGTCCTTTCTTGCTGTTGGGAAATTCCCTGCACTGCATCTCAGCTTGCTCAATGACCTTCCAAACAGATACTCACCAGAGTAAATTTGCACTGCTAACATTAATTTGCAGTGCACTTTTTGTGCATTGTTTAAATTGTTTGTTCTTCTTCGTTTTTTTTTTTTATTAATTTCATCATTCATCCAGAGACTGAGTATTGGAATGTTCTTTTTTGCAGCTCATCACAGCAAATATATGAAGAATTGACAGACCCTGTACAAACAGGCAGTTATAAACAAGTAAGTCCTTTCTTCACATTGTACCGCACCTCTCCCTACAGTCTTCGATCTCACGTGATAGACCCTGTGTACAAAGAGGGACTTGAGTTAGCTGTGCAGATTACCCCTCCTCATAACCCCACTGGTGATGAACCAGGTGAAGATAAAGGGGCTACTGGATATGAGGGGGCAGAGGGGGGTGTGGAGTGGAGCTTGGAGTGTCTACAAACCACTCATTGTGAATATGGTGCTCATTATTTGTCACTGTTGCCATGGCGAGACTCAGCCAATCAGTCTCGAACAGGTGTATGTGACAGCAGACCACTGTCTATGACTGACTATGAAGATAGCTTGATTGAGTGTGATCAAGCTGAGCAAGACTTCAAAAAGCTTTCTATGGAACTTACAGAAGCTGACGACACCTCTGAGGTTTGCTTTTCACAGCAACCAACAGGTGGACAAATGCTTGATCCCACCTCTGTGCCTTCTCCTGGTTCTGTTGATGCAACCACAGAATCAACACAAACCAAAAAAATGGCCACAAAACATGGTGATGAAGTTTCACAGCGACTGTATAAAGTCCTCTATGGGTCTGATATTGAGCTGATAGATGCAGATAGTGCTGATACTTCTGTAATGCATATGAATGCACCCCTTGAAGATACTATTCAAGCTGAAGTCCGGAAAGAAGTTGGTCGAGCTGCTAGAAACTCAAAGATTATTGAAGATAGTTCAAAGTCTGAGCATCCGATTCAAGGACTAGCAGGTTCATCTGTTGTCAGTAATACTGTGCCAGATTTAATAATTCAACAGGCAGAATTAATAAGCTCAGATAAATTTATTCAGGTGTCACATGTCTCAAATTTTGGGCAGGTTGATTTACAGTCAGTAAATGAAGCTATGTCACTTATACCCAGAGCTGAGTTTGAGGAAACACTATCATTCCAACAGAATAAACCTGAAAATGAGGCTGCACAGTCTACACCTGGGATAGACGCATCCTGGTATAGATCATGCTCACAGGAATCTATATCTGAAAGCACTGGTGAACATTCCAGCTTAGTTTATGATAGATCATCTTCACCTGAGTGTGTGACTGATACATCAGTGTTGCTGCCAGAGAGAAGAGCCTCATCACCAGACTCAGTGTTTTCAGTAAATGATCAGAATTTTCTTGCACCTGATTCCCCAGTACCTCAATTCAGACCCTTGTCTCCCCTTCCGCCACCTAATTTTTCTTGGGAAAGCAGTGATGTTTGGATGCCCTCTAAGGGGGAACCATTAGTAAGTGTGAAAGATGGTGTCTCCATGCTGCTAACATCAGAAGGAGAGGAAAGGCCTTTAACGCCAATGGTTTCAAACAAAAGGCCGTTTGGAAGGCCAGTATCACCAGCCAGTGATTATAGTAGTGAGAGATCAATCTCACCTCAGGTATTAAGTTTTGATATAGAAGACAGAACATCCTCACCTGGGTCTGTTATTTGGGAAACCCCGCAATCTTGTGAGCATGTGACTTTGTCTTCTGATTTCTTGAGATCATCATCTCCTGAATCCATAGCATCCATCACTGCACAGTGTCAACTTTCACCAGACTCTCCTGTCCCAGAATTCAGGCAAGTTATCTCTGAGTCTTTTTTCACTTGTGAATATAGATCATCCTCACCTGAATCAGTCTCATCAGATATTGAAAGTGAAATGTTACTTTGGTTATCGCAATCTTTAGACAACAGACCCTCATCCCCCGAATCTATAGCATCATTAAATGAACAGAAAAAATGGTCTCCTGACTCACCTGTACTCAAATTTAGTCATGACGGGACTGACTCAGCTATGGTAATGAAAGGGCACAGATCCGTTTCACCTGACTGTGTAGACTCAGATGTAGAATATCGCTCTATGTGTCCAGCCTCCATAAGCTCCATTTACATTGACAATAGGGCTTCATCGCCTGCTTCAGTTGCATCTGAAAGGGAATCCAAGTCTGTTTTATCTGTTCTTGAGCAGTTCTTGTCAGGTGAAGCTGAAAAAATAGGTTGTGAGCCTTTTGACGAAGGACAATTACATCCTGAAGCTGAAAAGACAAAATCTGCTAGAAAGAAAAAATTTATGAAATCAGTGAAATGTAAACCTTCTGAATATAAACCTGGGCAGAATGAAGATTCGTGTGAATTTATACCTCAAACACATGATAAAACACACACATCGGCACCTGACGATGTGTTGTTGGCTCTGGCATGTACTACAGATGTCACTAAAGATCAGCACATTCCTGCAGATTCTTCAGTTTCTGTATCCCAGCATCATATTCCTTTAACAGAGGCAGTCTTTAGTTCGGTGCATAATGCAGAACTTTGGAAACTCATCTCTCAAATTCACGACCCACAGTATGTAGGAGAAACATTCATGAGTAAAACGGGAGTGTTTCAATTTGCTGGAGCAAGGACAGAGTTTTGTCAAGGAAATTTAGACCAAACAGCTGGAGATGAAAGTGATGATTTCCAATCAGACATTGACCAAAGGTCACATTCGCCTGAAGAAGATACACCTATGTCCCCAGAATTATTGGGGGAACATGAGTCAATCAGATGTGCTTCTTCCCTCTCAGGGAGCTCTGTAGGCAGTCGTTGTGCTTTAACACCAGATTCCCCAGTTCCTCAATTCTTACCATCTTTATCTGCCTCCTTTCAAGTCTTTTACGGATCCGTGTCAACAGAGTCAGTACTATCTGATCTTGAAATGGAGACTGAAGACATTTCAATTCTTTTGGAAAACAGACCGGCGTCTCCTGATTCACTGTCACCGTTAAACACACACAGAGTGCTATCACCTGACTCACCTATTCCTGAGTTTAGAGATTCGTTACCAGAATCAACTATTATTGCCACATCCATTTGGTCTTCATCAGCTGAATCGGTTGCTTCAGATGTAGAATTTCAAACTACCTCATTTGCTGAAAAAAGACCCTCTTCACCAGATTCTGTTGACGAAAACAGGCCACTTCACCTTGAGAAAAAATCCTCATCACCCATTTCAGTCTGTACAGAGTCCAACATTTCAGGTGAATATGAACAATCCAGTGAAGACATACTTATTTCAAAGGAGAGACTTGAGTTACCAGAATTCCAAGAAGCACCATATACCACAGAGCGACTTTTGGCTGGTAGTAATCCAAGTTTACGGGCAGTTTGGAAGCTTATTTCTCATATACACGATCCTCAATATGTTGGGGAGACATTTTGCAGTAAAACATGGGGTTCTGAGTATGCCGGAACTAGACCTGAGTATGTTACAGAGGACTCGGGTAGGAAAGGTGAAGAGTCAGATGACAGTGTGAAGCTGGACATTGCGAATTCCACTGATGCAGAGGAGGGGGAAGACAAACAATTTTCCCCCGATTCTCAGTCACAGTACAGCCCTTTATCACCTGGGAAATTCACATCAGTAAGACAAGGAGAGTCTGATTCTCCTGAGTGTTTTGAGGACTTATCTCCAAATTTCCCAATTACACAGTCTTCCACTGGTTTTGTTGACAATTTGCAGTCTCCACCATATTCACCAGAATCAGCCGTTTCAGATAAAAAATCTGACAATTTTATGCCCACTTTCTTTAATGAAAGTAGATCTTCATTTCTCAGTACTTCAGAATCGGTAGAGGAAAACAGGCCATTATTGCCTCAGTCACCCTTTGTAGACTTCCTACCTGCAGTTTCAGAATCACTTACAGCTACTGTGGGGCACAGGTCCTCTTCACAAGAATCAGAGTCGTCTGAAAATGAAACAGAATTGCCTTTATCAATGTCATTTGAGGAAAGAACTTCATCTCCTGATTCCTTCGCATCAGCCAGTAAACATAAACAACTTTCACCGGATTCTCCGCTACATGAGTTCCGACCTGCTTTCCCAATCACATATGTTAGTGGCAGCAGTTACAGATCATCATCGCCTGAATCCATTGCATCAGATGTGGAATGTGCTCCACATATATGTCAGATGTTTGAAATTGAGGAGAGACCACAATCTCCACAGTCAGTCTTGTCTTTCTTTGAATATCGCTTGTCACCAGATTCTCCAGTACCCCAGTACACCCATACTGAGCCTCTCCCTTTGACAGTTATGTGTAGATCTACATCACTTGAGTCACTGTATTCAGATGAGGAACTGGAGACTGATTTGTGCATCCCGTGGCTTTTTGAAGACAGAGCTGAATCTCCTGATTCCACAACCTCCAAAAGTAATTTCAGACCTCTTTCACCAGACTCACCTATTCTCCAATTTACACAAGCTCTGCAAGAGTTTACAATTTCTCACATAGACTATATGTCCTCTTCATCATCCACCATTTCATCAGATTTAGAAATGGAAATGGATTTACCTTTGTCAATGTCATTTGGGGACCGACCTTCATCTCCTGAGTCTTTATCTTTGGTCAGTCAACACAGACAACTTTCACCAGATTCTCCAGTACCCCAGTACACCCATACTGAGCCTCTCCCTTTGACAGTTATGTGTAGATCTACATCACTTGAGTCAGTATATTCAGATGAGGAACTGGAGACTGATTTGTGCATCCCGTGGCTTTTTGAAGACAGAGCCGAATCTCCTGATTCCACAACCTCCAAAGGTAATTTTAGACCTCTTTCACCAGACTCACCTATACCTGAATTTTGCTCAGCTTTGCAAGTTCCCAATGTTGATTTTAGCAGGTCCAGATCATCATCGCCTGAATCCGTTGCATCAGATGTGGAATGTGCTCCACTGATATGTCAGATGTTCGAAATTGAGGAGAGACCACAATCTCCACAGTCAGACTTGTCTTTCTTTGAATATCGCTTGTCACCAGATTCTCCAGTACCCCAGTACACCCATACTGAGCCTCTCACTTTGACAGTTATGTGTAGATCTACATCACTTGAGTCACTGTATTCAGATGAGGAACTGGAGACTGATTTGTGCATCCCGTGGCTTTTTGAAGACAGAGCCGAATCTCCTGATTCCACAACCTCCAAAAGTAATTTCAGACCTCTTTCACCAGACTCACCTATTCTCCAATTTACACAAGCTCTGCAAGAGTTTACAATTTCTCACATAGACTATATGTCCTCTTCATCATCCACCATTTCATCAGATTTAGAAATGGAAATGGATTTACCTTTGTCAATGTCATTTGGGGACCGACCTTCATCTCCTGAGTCTTTATCTTTGGTCAGTCAACACAGACATCTTTCACCAGATTCTCCAGTACCCCAGTACACCCATACTGAGCCTCTCCCTTTGACAGTTATGTGTAGATCTACATCACTTGAGTCAGTATATTCAGATGAGGAACTGGAGACTGATTTGTGCATCCCGTGGCTTTTTGAAGACAGAGCCGAATCTCCTGATTCCACAACCTCCAAAGGTTATTTTAGACCTCTTTCACCAGACTCACCTATACCTGAGTTTGGCTCAGCTTCGCAAGTTCCCAATGTTGATTTTAGCAGTTCCAGATCATCATCGCCTGAATCCGTTGCATCAGATGTGGAATGTGCTCCACTGATATGTCAGATGTTTGAAATTGAGGAGAGACCACAATCTCCACAGTCAGTCTTGTCTTTCTTTGAATATCGCTTGTCACCAGATTCTCCAGTACCCCAGTATACCCATACTGAGCCTCTCACTTTGACAGTAATGTGTCCAGCTACATCACCTGAACCAGGAGTTTCAGATGAGGATTTAGAGACTGAATGGTGCACCCCGGGGCTTTTTGAGGACAGAGCAGAATCCCCTGACTCAGATAAAGATAATTTTAGACCAGACTCACCTATTCTCCAATTTACACAAGCTCTGCAAGGGTCCTGTATTTTTGACCCAGAATTAAGGTTCGCTACACCAGACTCAGACTATTCAGATATTGAAATGGAATTGTGCTTTCCAACATTCTTGGAAAGCAGACCATTATCTCCTGAATCTCAAGCATCAATCCATCTTTCTCCTGATTCACCTGTACCAGACTTTAGGCCACCATTTTTTGCATTACCTGAAACTGTTTTTGGACATAGGTCAACATCCCCTGAGTCAACATGTTCAGATGTAGAATACATTGTTATAAGCCCAAAATCCATGGTTTATGAAAAGAGACCATCTTCGTCTTGTTCTGGAGCATCTGTAGATGAATACCGTGCTCTGCCATCAGACTCGACTATACCTGAATACACACCAACGATGCCTGGTGTTATCACAAATGCTGGTTATAGATCATCATCCCCTGACACCATTGAATCAGATGTTGAGTACGGTTTGAATGACTTTTTGTCCACAACGTATGATGTTGAGGATAGAACCAAATCTCCTGAATCCATAGGCTTAGACGTGCCAACAGAACACAAGAACTCATCACCTGTGCCACTGATGTTACCTGTATCAATATCTTCAGAATACTGTCACTCACCCGAAGAAGACAGGAGGTTGTCTGAGACCACAACGGCAGAAACAAACAATGCCTGTGTGTCCCCAAAATCAGTTGAGTCTTTTGCATTAGAAAAGGAAGAATTACTGTTGGCACCCAAACCCTCAGTAACTGAATTTGAAGTCCCAACTGCCATTGACAATGCCATTGATACCACTGTTGTTCCAAAAACATCAGCTGTTTCAGAGTCACCGCCACCCATGGATGAACATATTTTAGATTTAGGAGCACCTCCATACAGAGGGACAAAGTACACATTTGAAATACCTGCCTGTGAGAATCAAAGTGACTGTGATAAGGAGGTTGTATCAGTGCCTGAGGGTGATAATCTACGATGTCCCCTGGAACCCTTGATCGATGACAGAGCCATGTCCCCTAATTCTGTAATAGTAGTAGAAGCAAGAGCATCATCACCAGAATCTGCAAATTCAGTTAATAGTTTAAGACCGCTCCCACCGGATTCTCCTTTACCTAAGTTTATGACAGCATTGCCAGAATGTGTAACATTACTGAGGTCACATTCATCCTCACCTGAAATAGTAGAATCAGATATGGATTATACGTCACTAGATTTGGAAAATCATTTTGCAGAATGCAGGCCATCGTCGCCAGAATCTACTGATGGTCAGAATGAGAAAGACAGGCCTTTATCATCTCAGTCACTGCCGGAATACAGACCTCTTTCACTTGAATCAGCCATGCAGATGCTCGACAATCGAGCCTCATCTCCAGAATCCATGCCTGAGTTCAGTGAGAACATGCCTCTCTCAGCAGATTCACCCATTCCTCAGTTTGCAGGATCAGTGGAGGAGTGCCCTACTACATATAGGTCATCATCACCCGAATCAGTGGGGTCACATTCAGAGTGTGACTCTATGGCCACATGGTCGAAAGTCACGGAGACGGAGAGACCGTCGTCACCTGAATCTATTTCATCTGTCAATGAGTTCAGACGACTATTGCCTGACTCACCAGTGCCTCAGTTTATGAGAATATTGTCCTCTTATTTTATGGATGGCACGCCGCTTTATAGATCGCCATCACCAGCATCTTTGTCTTCAGACTGTGAATATGTTGCTTTACCTTTTGATTGTTGGATTGATGATATCCCAAGGCCAGCTAGTCCTCAAACTCTTGAGCCAGAGGAAGAACTAGGAATAGCTTGTGAGCAAACTGAGCAATCAGCCTCTAATCCCGAGGTTTTGAGTCATGTGACATCTTCCTTAATGTCCACGCAGCCTTTATTAATAGCTAGAAAAACACAGATAGCTGCGTCACCATTACAACTTCAAACTAGAAAGCTGAAGTCTAATGAAGAACACATGAGTTCTAGTTTACAAATAATGACAGGATCAGAATTAGATATCCTGTCAAATGTGGAATGGATGCAATGTGGACCAGAGGTTGATAAGGAAGACTGTTCTTTAAAATCATCGCCACTGCGAGATGTAGAATGGAAGGGAGAGAAGCTCCTACACAGCTCCTGTGGAGAACCAGAGAGCAAGACATCCTGTCAAATGGTAAGAGTGAGAGCATGACAGTCGAGCGAATCGAAGAGAGTTATTAACAAACCACTTTAACGAAGCAAGTAACACGGTGTGACACATAAGGAAATGTGCGGTAATGCCCTCACTTTGTCCATAATGATTTTGGAATGTGACTAACTCGTCTGATGATGAGATGCTTTCAAGGTTGCATGTTTTGAATTCACAGATACTGCAGTGTTCCTAATCTTGTGAGATGTTTGTGGTGGAAAAAGAAAAATGTCAGTGATGCTAACCAAGTAAAGTGTTCAGGTACTTTTGAATGGTGCACTAATTCAAAATGAATTCATTCAGCCTCTATTGCCATTCACTTGCAGGCTGCTCCTCAGACACCAGAGGATACACAGTTTCAAAATGACAAAGTAAAAAGCAAGCGTTTGTCCGCTACGACAGCGGCACAAGATGGTAGCAAAATAGGTCAAGTGGTCACTGATAGAAAGCCAATGAAATCCGTTCCCCTACAGCTACCTGACCAGAACCCATATACAACCCACAGAACTGTTACCCCACTTCTACATTCACTCGAGAAGACATTGTGTTTAAAAGAAGACGCATCACATGGTTACTCAGAGTTGAAGTTGTCTCCTAGGGAATCACAGTCCACTGAGCTGTTTTCACCCACGTCCAGCCAGTTGTTGGTGCCACCAGATTTTGAAGCATTTTTTTCAGGTCACCAAAGCCTGAGGCTTTCAGAATGTAGTCAAGCTTCCTTGAACGACTTGAGTCCCGTGTCTCCGGTGTTCAGTGACTCCATCTGTGCTCATGTGTCGACTGAAGCTACCGATGAGGGAAAAGACTTTGAGTTTTCCCCAGATTTTAACAGAGTTCTCTCAGAATTTGAGAAAACGGTCTCAGACTTTGAGTCAGAAAAGCCAGAGTTCCCACCAAAGGACCTCAGGCAGGGAACAGCGTCTCCACAGCACTCCGATTCGGATGTGGAATTCTTTGACTGCAAACAAGTGTTTTCTGACTTCTCTGAGCCAGACGAAATGAAAGTACGACAGGATATTGCCTATCATATTTCAGAGCCACCCTCCCCTATGCCTGCGAGCAGCCTTGATATTGGCTTCCTAAAAGAGGGCCCTCAGTTTACTGCTAACCCTGTCCTCCAGCTGGAGGATTACAAGCGCTGCTCTTCCGGGAGTGAAAGTCTTGGTGAATTTGCTTATGATTCAGAGGGTTCCCGGGAGTGTCAAACAGAAGACGATCTCCCCGTATGTGAGGAGCTCCCTTCCAGAGATCAGGCAGGGTATTGCGATGATGACGACTTTCTGGGAAGGGTAAGAGGCTGAGCATGCGCTGGCTAGCGTCTTGCCTGGTCAAGGTTGGTTCATGTGCTAAGCACACCACTTTGCACTTGATGAAATAAATACGCCTGAGCTTTTATGTGCATGAGTGGCTAAACCTGAGGAAAATGCCTTTGAATAAGTGCGATGAGTTTGTTTTGTCCGTGGTTGAACAAGTTGTCCTTAACATTGTTTAAAGTGTGCAGCATTGGTGACATTTATCAGGTGTCAAGCCAAATAACACTGTCTTCACATATTCCGTTTGCAACCTTTGATTTCTGTTTGTTGTTATTTCCATCAGTGTGTGAAATATCTTTGGACAACTGGGTGTAAAGGTTCTGTACGGAGTAGACCCACGTCAGCCACACATTTTCACACTGAATTGTTTCCATAAGTCCACTTATTGTGAATCCGATGCATCTTACAAGCAAAACCTGCTTCGCCTGTTCAGAGCGACCTGGTAACACACTTGGAAGTTTTTCCCAAAAGCCGTAAAGTTTATACCATAGAAGAATAGCAGCTAACTTGCAAACCATGATTTTTAAAATTTGTCATTTATATATATTTTTATTATACATAGAATAGCCATTCAAAGTATTTTTTATGGGTAAAAACTTTTCTGTATATGGAGTCGGTGTGGTTAAAAGGAATTATTGATTTTTTTTTAAGATGTAGCAAAACCAGTTCAAATGCATTTTTAGTTCCCTCAGAGTCTTTGCGTATTGTGCATTGCGTTTTCAGAAAACACTTTTTCCAAAATGCTATAAAAATAAAGTCTGTATCTGCAAATTAATTTTGTAAATACTGTCACCTATTTGCTGGCTAATTTGAAATCATTCAGAACAGTATTGAAGCTTTAGGAACTTTGCAATCGTATTTTCCTTGGTTGCAACTTTTTTGGAATGTGTTGGCGAATCAAACCTTTCAAAATTTGCTTTTATGTACTAAAGTAGTTTACTGATGTGACAACACTGAAGAAAATCTCTTTGCACTTTTGTCAGATAAGTAAAGGATTAGATCCGTGTTTGTTGCATCGTAGAACAAGGGGTTTGTACCTAAAGAAAAGCAGATGACACACACTATGAAAACGAATTATTATGTGATAAAAGGCTATAAGTTATTAGTTTTCTCGGCATTTCAGACCTTCCATACAACACACTCCATATTTCGCACACTGATTCCTGTTGTTGCATGTGTATTTTTGGGTTTATACGTGTTTGTGTGACTGTGCCTTCTCTTCATCTCAGATCACTGTTTTGTGTGAAGCCATACACATTTTGTTTTGGGTTTCATTCCATTTGTCTGCGTTTTGACCTTTTTGGCAAAGCAAGTGTAAGAGTGAGATCAGGAGAAAAGAAGGAACAGTTGCTGCCTGCAGGAGTGTGCTGCAGTAACACTCTGATTACACCATGTACTGACCCTGCTGGTTGTTTGCCGTCTCCCAGGAGATAGCAGAGGAGCTAGGGATGCTGTCCTCTGATAGCTCAGAGGAAGAGGTGCTGACCACTAGGGTGGTCCGACGCAGAGTTATAATTCAGGTAAACGAGCATGCTGATGCAGCTGTGCAGCCCCTGGCTGCTGCGTAGTGATGCAGGGTTTGACATGCGGGGCTCAACTTCCCACGTTAAACACACAGGAGGCTCTCTAACACAAATGTGTTGTTTCTTTCTCACCTTTCACCTCATTAACCTTTTTGTGGTTTGATAAAAGTAAAGACATAAAGAAGAATTCCGGGGGATAATGGCTTTCAAATACACATTCCCTTTGGCAGTTTTGATCACTTTTCGTCGGGTGATGCATGTGCATTTGTTCCCATGGGCTGTAATGTGTGTGAACCGGCCGCTTTGTGTTTCTACAGGCAGATAATCTTCCAGATATCCCAGAACAGACTGTGACAGAGGAGAAGTTCATAGATGAGCACGGGAACATGGTAGTTAAGAAAGTAAGAGAACAGTCAAACACGTCAGCAACATCACACAAACTGATAAGTCGGGTCATTTTTGGAAAGTGCTGGTACAGTCCCTCACCACACAGACCTGAAACCCTTCAAAACACGTCAGTTCAACAACAGGCTTCTGGATACGGGAGGACATGTTTCCTTACTCCACGGTGCATGGCTGACACATTTTAGCAAACTTTGTCCCACATTTTCTAGTACCACGCACAAGGTCTTTTAAAATCATTGTTGTGTTGATATGCTGTAAATGACAAGAGAGTGTATTTTTATAGGTTGTTCGGTCTCTGTCTTCACCAGATCACGCGCAAGGTGATTCGTAAATATGTGTCAGCAGACGGCATGGAGAGTCAGGAAGTAACCATCGAGGGCTCGCACCAGGAGACGGTGCAGATTGACGAGGGAGACTCAGTTTCCCGGGTGGTGAAGAGAACCGTGCTTCACAGTGAGGGAGATCAAAGAGAGGTCAGTGTCGTTCAGCGACTTCTTCTAATGTTACAGCAGTGAGCAGAGCTTCGAATGAGGCGTGTTTCAACCAGGCAGGTAACGGAAAACTTAAAGTGTCTTCATATCAGAGCAGAAATTGCCCAAGGTGGTATAGAGAAAATCATGTTCCTGTTGTTTGTCAAACAATAAACGTTCAGTTAAATGTGACGTTTTGGTGCGTAGACAACATGCTACAAGTTAAACGTGTCCGAGTGGGTTAAGTCCTGCTCAAGTCTAAGTACAGCCGAGGCTGATGGGACGTGCAACTATTTTACGTTAACATCATTTGAGGTCCTCAATGTCTGACCCAATGGCAGCGCTGGACACATAAAGGCAGCTGACTTGACATTCGTTGTCATCTCCAGTTAACCTTCTCAGAGCCCCCTGCCCTGGTCGGTGCCACAGCGTCAGCGTTTGAGGTGGAGCCAGTTCAGGGTCGAAAGGTCAGCAAGGTTGTCAAGACAACAGTAGTGAGAGGGGAGAGGATGGAGAAGCAGATGGGAGACCCTTCACTGGCTGCAGATCTTCCTTCGGCCAGAGAGGACTTTGAGAAGGTCAGTGCGTCCGAACCAAAAAGAATAAGGCAGGTATTTTGGACCTTCTCGGCAGGTGACAAAAGAACACGGCTACACGTGGAGGGAAACTACGTGCTGCGAAATATCTTTGAAACTAACATCCTTGTTAGGTTGTCAGTGTTTGTGTTTGTGCCTCTCCTCTTCCTGATCGCTCTCTCCTCCCTCACTGTTCCCCCGCCAGGCGTTGAGTTATGCCGGAGGCTTGGGGAAAGTGCTCCTGCCTCATGTAGTAGAGAAAGAGATTGTGCAGGATGACGGTTCTGTGCTGAAAAGGTTGGATACCAGCATGGAAGTGTGTGAAAATGACCACAAACACACAAGCGTCTTTAAAGCTACAGTGTGCAACTGAGCTGCGCAGACCTCCAAGTCGTTGGTGTACGAACTTACAGTTAAGGGCGAGTGCTGCGAAAGTGACTAATAAAACTCAAATTCTTCTGATCGGTTTGAGGGGCGAGCCTCGCTTAAAGAAGTTTTACAGGAGGCTTCAACGCCTCTCTGCACATTTATAGAAAATATATGTATTGGTAAAAAAAATGGAGAAGAATGTTGCACACTCTGACTTTAAGAAGGCGGTGGTTGACTTTAACATGAAAGCATGGTGTGATTCCAAACCTTTGGTGTTACAGTCGCTGCACCGAGTAAGTAGCAGTGACAGGGATGTCGGAAGAAAAACACCATTTTTAAAGATTTGGGTGTGGATGTGGGTGTGGGTGTGGGGGGGGGTGGGTGGGGTGGGGTGGGTGGGTGGGGTGGGGGTAATTAAAGATTTCTTATTTATGCATCCCCACTCAGCTTTAAAGTGTCAGCGTGCACTTTTAACGCCGCTCTGCTGTGGTGTGTTGTGGCCTGTCCTGGTCTGACGTGTCTGACTCTCTGTGAAAAAGAATCATTTAGCTAGTCAGGGAACACACAGGAATCATGAAAGCATTCAAATACAACCCGGGTGAAAATGGAAATGGGTTTATACACATGTAGTTTTGGGTCAGATGTAATTAGCTAATGCTCATTTGAAATGAAGTTAAGAGAAAACTGCCTGAAATAAAAGTAATAAAAGTAGTTTTAATGTAATGGTCATTAAGTTCAAAAGTGTTAAGTGTGACATGTTGATGTTTTACAACAAACTAGTTATTATTTACACACTTGGAAAGGATTAAATAAAACAAAACAATTAAACTATCAACTATAAATTAAACTAAACAAATTAAAAGTTACAAACCTGTTTCCCAGAAAATCTGAGACATTGTAAAGAAAAGGCATAAAAAGATAAAGACAAAAGAAAAATCTGCTTCTCAGAAGACACTTGCTCTTTTTGAAATTGATGCAGATGAATGACAGTTTTTTTGTAAAAACAACTGGAACAAACTGATGAATCAATCACAGCTCAGTCCTTCAGTCAGTCCAAAAGTGTGACATAACAATTGTTTGTTCACTGCCTCATAAAAACATTCAGAGAATCCAGTCGGAGGCTGAAGGCCAACACTGAATGGCAGTTATCTCTGGCATCATTCATCTAATAAATACAATATAAGAAGAGGACTGGTCAGCAGGTGAGGGATGCCCAGAGAATGATTTGAAACGAAAGGAATCAATCACAGCTCAGAGTCAGTCCCAGTTTGTTTGTCTGCCTGCAGAAGTCGGATGCGTAAATCGCGAACCCAGAAGAGGACTGTGGTGAGGGATGCCCAGGGGAAGCACGTGCACCTGGAGCGTCTGGACGACACCCCCGACGCCCTGCAGCCCGACGCCCTGCAGCAGCACCTGCACCGACTGCTCCAACGCTACTGCGAGGACGAGCAGGAGGAGGACGATGACGAGGAAGGGGAGGAGGAGGAGGAGGACTGAGCAGCTGCTTCCACTGATCCCCTCCCTGCATCTTCCACTGAAGCCTTCGGCGACGTTCGCCTCCACAGAGAACGTGCTCCACTCGCCCTTCCTGCTGTTGTCACTGATCACTGGATTGTTTTTCTTCCTTTGTCAAATGTTGGACAGTATTTTTGTGCTTTAACCTTCTTCCATTACATTGTGTTTCGTTGGCTCTTTTTGTGACCAAAGATGGCGACCCTCATTTTGTTTTTTTACCTTGTGACTGCTGTGGTGAACGTATGATGCACCAAAGGCGGATCAGAGTCAAAGCGGGGCATCCCGGACGTTTCGCCTCATGCATGGGCCTCTTCTAACGAAAAACTCTTGTACATTTGTACATAAAGGGGATGAGAAAAAAAAAATCATGCTTGGACTGGTGACAAGTCAGAAAAAAAAAATTCATAGCATTTATGACATTAGCCCACTTATTAAACCTGCTGTACATGAATCGATTCAGCTGCAGAATGGCCAGCGTACGGACGAGATTAATGCTGCACAGAGAACAGAGTGGGAGGAGTCACAGTGTGCATCATCATGTGCTCTTTTTACCGTGTGATCACACCTTTTGTCTTCCCATGATGCACCTGCCCTTTTATGATTATCGTGCGTTCACATTTCATGTCTCACGGAGCTGCCACCTCTGTGTGTGTGTGTGTGTGTGTGTGTGTATACAGTGTGTACTGAGACAGAAAGTAGTGGTGAGGAATGTTTGGATGCAGATTTGATGCACTTCCTGTACACGTCGCTCCTGTCGCCTGTTTCACACGTGCTGCTTCTCCTCACCCACGTAAACCTTTTACCGTCTGAAACTCGCCATGTCGTTCTTACTGTCAACAAACCCCTCGTGCAGCACAAACTAACAGTGAAGTGCTTTCAAATGTGTGGATCAAAGTCTGATTTACAACGGACACGAGCTTCACTGTTGGACATGTTCCCAACGCGTTGAGCCAGTTACCGCAACCAACACCGACCATGTCATCACGCTTAGCTCAGCCTGGATTCTGATTGGAGGAGGTGAAAGCGTCAGGGCGATTATCGCGGAGGGAGGGTTTAATCCGCCACGTAAGGAAATTAGGGTCACTTTAAAAAAAACGTCAGAACTGAAATGTTTTTAATGAGATTTTGTTTTTGAGAAAGTCTGGTGTCAACGTGCATTTAAGAGTCTGTCCTGCGTACATAGCTGAAAACAGTTGGACAGCACTCGAGCCGAGAAGCCTTTTGCCGATTCCGAAGCGAATTCCATATCTGATGTTTTTCAGGTATTATTTGTGGAATGAAAACATCTGTTAGTTGGGAGAAGGAGCAGTTTTACAGATTTTTTTCATCTGCTCATTAGGAGCCTGGGTTGCAGCTGTAGAAGATCAAGGGAAGATGAGCTGGGATCCCCAGGCAGAGCGGAGGGACAAACCAATTCACTGTTGGTTGGAGTTTATGGGCTTTGTTGACAGTAACAAATTGTAGAAGAAGAGCAGACTGTTAGTTCCTGTCAGTTCTTACTTATCACTGCTATTCAGAGATCACGAAATACACGTAACCTTTAACTCCAGGCTAACACAGACTTCCACTAACTTCTGTTAGCTCACAGCTGTATGTTATTTATTATACGTGTGACCCTGTGTGTGTGTGTGTGTGTGTGTGTGTGTGTGTGTGTGTGTGTGTGTGAGAGAGAGTGTGAATGGGTTTGAAAAACACTTTTGATTTTTTTTGCAGATGTAGACAAAGAGGTTTGCGTTTAAAGCTGGTTGAAATGCGTTCACTAGTTTTGTGTTGATCTGCAGTCCAGACGTTATGTAACAGTATGATCCTCACGTTGCCATTTACTTTGTGTGTGATGCAATGGAAGAAGAAAGGAAATGTCAAAGAGATCATCAATTTGATAAATGAGCATCTTGTTTCCATGGTGTAAACAATATATACATAACTGCAAATATCTGGGCATGTATGACTATCAAATTATTACTAAAAAAAAAACAATCGCTAACAAGACATAGCAGCTGCAGTGTGTACATGGCAGAACAATAAAACTGTACATGTGTCAAACGTGAAGTGATGTGATTCTTTGTAACGGGGCTGAAAGCGGGCGCACAAAAAACTAAAGTGGTCGGAAAAAAACCGACATGGCTGAAATGACATCTGGGCAACAGATCCATGTGCTGTGTTTGCTGCTAGTGAGAGCACAGTTCCGGACCATCGCCTGAAGAACATCAGGGCAGGATGATCTCCTGACCGATCAGATGTTCAGGTCAACATCCTGACCTTTGTAGACACACCGGTGTCAAACTTAGAGTTCGGACCCGACACGTACGGTACGTCTTTGGACTGTGGGAGGAAACCACTGGAAACCCCTGCAAGGACCGAGAAACACGCAAACTCCAAACAGAAAAGCAGCCGCCGGCAAGTGGATTCAAACCCACGGACCTTCCGGGGCATCGTTATCCGCTCCACCTCGCTGCTCCCGTTGAACCGACTACATTTTTACTGCACAAACTTTGAAGGAAAATACGTTTGTCCCGGTGAAATCAAAGGTGTAAATACCCTTTGGATCTTTCCGTGATTGGGAGAAATCCTATGTGGATAATTAAATTCAATCCGTGTGTTTTTTGTTTTTTTTTGTTACAACACACTAGTCATAGAAAGTTAGGAGCCCGTTTACGAATGAAGGCTTTGGGAAACGAGCTGCAACATAAAACACAGGAATGTAGTTACACCAGGTTCTCGCACTCACTGTGTCATTGTGTAAAACAAAATGAATCCAGTACAAACCAAATCATTTGGCATAAATCACACATTTTATTTGCTATTTCTTAAACATCAGGCTTGTCCCGTTCATGGCAACTTTATTTACCAGTGTTCCACTGGGAATGTCTCGGTGTCGTAGAAAGAGAAAAAGAAAACTGTGGCGTTTGTGGCTTGAAGAACAAAACAGTCTCAGACAAATTACAGTGGAAACAGAATTCTTAATATCATGAACACAAACATAATCACCCATGTGATTTTTTTTCCCTTTAACAAAACGGGACCTTTGTGTCCCCGTGTTCTGACTCGGAATAATTTCCTGATTCAATCATTGTTGAAAATGTGATGCTAACAACTCCCTTAGCTAAGCAGTGACAATGAAATAAATGTGAAAAAAGTGGCGATTTATTGTTTAGTAATTGTTGATAAAAATCTGCTTCCTTTTTAAAAAAAAAAAAGAGAACAAAGCATAATATCTGAAAGTATCATTCATATAAGTGTGAACAACATGATTTGACTTTAGTCTTGTCCAGTGTAAAACACGGTTCTGTAAACCAGTGGACACAGAATAAAAGTTGGGGCTTAAAAGGAAAATAATGAAACATGGAGGGACAAGCATCAATATCACAATATAAAAAGTAAACCACAAAATTCATAATTTCATAAAATTCATGACTAACTGGAAAGAGTCGCAGAATGGCCTAGTTTACAGACAAACCAACTGTTTTTTCCCTTTTAAACATGTAGTTAAAATTCCTAGGGAGCCGACAGCAAACTGGAAAACCGATTAGTAAAAGTAGCCATCTTGGTTTCTATGGATACCGCGAAAGACTAAGCAAAGAGAGAGAGCCATTTACATCAATTACCAAAACCTATACATCACCAAAACAAAGCAAGCTTGTGTCTGAGCTTTAATAGATGGCAGTTCTGAAAGGATAGGAGTCAAAAGCAGATATGTTAAATATTGGTCATTGTGCCAAAAGGCGAAAAACGTTACGACAGTCCTCAATCGGTGCACTACTCATGAAAAACTCGCACTACGTGATGACTGCAAGTTTCACATACTTGCAGCAGCTCATTAAAAAGGATTCTGGCTTCCCGGAAATCATTTCTATTCAAAATGTACAGCTCTTAAAAAAAAAAACTAAAGAAAACAATTCCTCAGAGTAATAAAACATGCTGTTGATGGGAATAACCCGGAATGAACGTCACACTCTTACTACAAAATTATATTGTCAAGACTTGATATTTTCTCACTCTGTTGTTTTTTCCAACTTGTACAATAATCTTCAGTCGAGCAGCGACAATATGTAAACAACACACTGAGAGGGCGGAGCTCTAGCTATCATGGGCAGGGATTGGCTGAGGGATCGGATGGTCAGTTGACTGCTGGAGGCTGGACGTAATCAAAGATGCTCCTCTCAACTGGAACACAAATCACACGTTCACAACTGATTAGACACATGACTCAAAAAATGTGCAGACATTTAGTGTTGACATATCACATCGTCGTGTCCTGACAAACATGCAGCATATAAACAGCAAATGAAAATATGGAAAACCATTTCTACCTGAAATTAGGTAAGAACTCATATCATTAAGTTATGTAAGGTCACATGGGTCCACAAACTGTGCCAAAATCAACATGGGGAAAGACGATCAGCTGTGGCGTCCCTGAATTTACGGAATAAGAGGAAAGAAGAAGTAGAGAGAAAATAAAGTAAAGTGGCACACTGTCCTCTAATGTCTCTGCAGCTCTGTCAAATAAACTGAAGGCGGAGGGTTCAGCAACCACTTAGCAGGAGGAATAATAGAATATCATAAAAATGATTATAGCTGTTTTGAACCTCATCTATACCTGTACCAGACATTAGTAACAATGGATGCGCTCAAGTCAATTTTAGCCAGGGTGCAAACCTGTCAAGAGAAGGTTATCGTCTGACGCTACAAGGTAAACCGTTCCGACTGATCTGAGGAATGTGCATGTGGAGTTTGGGATTTACAAATGTGAGACTGATGGTGACACGCAATACACAATCAGAAAAGTATAGGACCCAGGACGAAGCCTTGTGGTACGCTGCAGGTTTAAAAAGTGGAGAAATTGTTTTCTCAGATATGTGGCAACTTTTCTGTGCTATTCTTACTTGGTGGGCACAGTGGGCGACCCAGAGCGGTGGAAGTGGATGTTCTGCCACTTGCTGTCGCGGCGGTGCCAGATGCGAGTCTCCTCCGACTGCATGGTGCGCGGCATGCCGTTGCTGTCGATGTACTGGGTGAGGCGGATGTAGGCGATGCAGGCGGCCTCTTCTCCAATCAGGTGGACGTGAGGGTTGAGCAGGATGGTGTGGATGGGCTGCTTCCCCTTAGAAAGAGCTACGACAATGACGAGAAGATATTAAAAGTTACGAACAAGCACAAGTTTATATTCATTTTTCACGTAAATGAAAAATCCTGATTCTAACTTTTAGATCCACATAACCAGAAATTCATAAGTTGACAGGACTGTGCTATTAGAGAAAACGGTGACATGTCCGTTTGGTAACTGAAATGGTTGAAAAAGAAAAAAAATTCAAGTTTATGATAAAATCAAATTTAGATGTCAAACTTTTCTGTTTGTCAAAAAACTGCCTTCGAACGTGTGGCATTCTACTGACGGCTTTTTGCAGATAATCAGCTGTGATTTCCTCCTTTCTGCAGAAGTTGCTGGGCAGCTTCTCCCACACCAGATCTGGTGACAGAGTGTTTCAGCAGCCACCTTCTTCTGAACTCAGGTAAAACTGAAGTTATTGTGTTTGGGCCTAAAAGTCTACGAAACATGTTTTCCAACCATATCGTTACTTTAGATGACGTAACTCTGGCCCCCAGTAGTACTGCAAGGAATCTCGGAGTCATTTTTGACCAGGATTTATCATTTAGCTCACACATAAAACAAATCTCTAGAACAGCCTTCTTCCAAGTAAGAAACATTGACAAAATTAGGAGCATCCTGTCTCAAAGATGCTGAAAAACTGGTTCATGCATTCGTTACTTCTAGATTGGACTACTGTAATTCTCTACTTTCAGGCTGCCCCAGTAACTCTTTAAAAAGCCTTTAATTAATCCAAAATGCTGCAGCAAGATTACTGACTGGGATTGGTAAGAGAGATCATATTTCACCTTCATTAGCTTCTCTCCATTGGCTTCCAATTAAATGTAGAGAAGAATTTAAAACCCTTCTTCTTACCTATAAAGCTCCATCCTACCTCAAAGATCTCCTGGTACCAGATCATCCTAATAGACCACTTCGGTCTCAAAATGCAGGCCTACTCGTGGTTCCCAGAATGGGAGGCAGAACTTTAGCGATCAAGCTCCTCTCCTGTGGAACCAGCTCCCAGTCCAGATTCAGGAAGCAGACACCCTCTCTACTTTAAAGACTAGGCTCAAAACCTTAGTTAGTTCTAGTCCTGCTGTTATAGGCTTACCCTGACCAACCCCTGATGCACTGAGACACTTTTCTCCTCTCAGTCACCACTGTAGGACATTAACTACTTTCTCCGGCAGTTGTGCTTCTCCCTCTCTGTCTCCCTCTGTCTGGCCCTGTCCTCAGGGTTCCCGGCTTTGGACCCGTGTGTCTTCCAAACTAGCAAGTAGAATGCCACATATTTGTCAGGCATAACATGCTAAAAGTAAAGTTTAACATGCAAATTTGATTTGACCATTCCCGTGTTAACAAATAAAACCAGAAATGATGTAGGCATGGTTAGACACAAAACAGAGGAGGGCTCACCTTAAAATATATGCTACATTTGGGACAAAGTTTTTCATAACAGCTTCAACAGAAAAGCTTTACCATTTTCAAAGTAGAAACGATGGAAATCTGTGCCCTCCACCAAGTTACCCAAGGCCTCAGGCTCGAAGGATGTGAGGCCAGGATCGCAGATCTTCCTATAAAAAGTCATAGAGCAGGTTACAGCAACACAAACATTAGAAGTCAGTCAGATATTCGGGGTATCAGAGAATTAAAGCAGTGGAACTGACGTGTAGGCCTCAAAGTCTCCATTGTTGATGGCCTCAATCAGCTGCTCCGTGACTTTAATTATCTCCTGCTTGCGAGCTGAGAGACACAGAGAAACATTAAACATTTCGATTAGATTTGGAAACAAACCCCCTGGTAAAGATGAAGAGAATCACAATTTAAGGTTAAAAACAGGAGCAATGTGGAACGTAAGGACAACATCTTGAAACACGTCACAACATCAGGACTTTCAGGGCTGGAGATTCACATCATTGTGAAGTCCACAAATAAAACACCGTCACACAGATGTGACCGAAGGGAAGGAGGAAGTGAATTGGCAAAGTTCAATATGGGACAACATTAAAATTACCTTTCATGCTAAGTAGGTAAGCTAGGAGACAACGAATGCAAAGAGTGAATGCTGCTGCTGCGGCTTACAGTTACAGTACGGAGGTGATCTAGGACGTGGAAATCAATAAGTGAAATGAAATTTTTCCTTTAACATCTTCAAATCTGCTGTTGTTGCCAGAAAAAAAAAATTATGACACTAATGAAGCTTCAGCAGACAGGCTCATACAGCCGCAGAATGTGACACACGAAATCCAGAATACCTTTATCCACAGCTGGTGCCGGAATTTACCTCGTAAAGAGAATCTGCAAAGAAATGTGGACTTTGCTTAAAGTGCCTTACGTTTGAGGCACGAACACATGCATTCACTTGGGGATCAACACAATCTGGGGCAGAGTGATTTCTCAAAGTTCTTTAAAACTCCAAAAAAGGAAACGAGCAACCAAACCACCAATCTTAAAAGCAGTGAGACACCTTTTCTACCACCTAAGCCACAGCCAATAACGTGGCTCCAAACTGATTAGAACGGGTAAAACGCTCGTCTGATCACACATTTGATGTCAGCGATGTTTTTTTAATCTTTGACACTAGGGACACGTATAGAAACAGGACAGAGTTTTAATAAAGACGCCTTTCACTGGATCTGCAGCTTTTAGGAGCCAACAACTTATGATTCTTTCTTTACGCTGCCCACAGTGGAAGTAACTGGACTTAAATTCCCTTGGAAAACCCCATCGATCAACACAACAACAACGGGCTTTTCTTAGACTGGGCTATAATGCAACTCATTTGTCGGTGCCCCTCTCTTGAAACATGACTAGTGCTATTCACTGCTAATGAAGATGACACACGCCGAGTGCACGGCCTGTAAAATGTCATTTTTCGAGTATGAATGGAAGGGAGGACGACTGACGTGACAAGTCCTCACATGAAACGATTGTTAGCAGAGCCAGGAATGTCCGGCCCGTAGAAATAACGAAAGGGTCGGAGTTCTCAAAAAGTTCTTGTTGTCCAAGCAGTAAAATCTGTGACATTTTTATTAAAATCTGGATGTACGTGATCCTAGGTCAAGAATAGAAATGTGATCTAAAGTGTTTTAGATACAGAGTGGTAGGTGTCAGTACTGTACGTGCAGTTGTAACTTTTCTTCTTAAACTGAGTGAAATCTTGCGTGTTGAGACATATTAGAAATGTACAAACGATCATTTACTGAGGCCATCAGTGGTCAGTGATAACTGGCTCCTGATGAAGGTGTCATACACCTCGTGAGCTGTAAGGCAGTTCATACGCACTAAATATTTCTGAAATTACATTGGAAGATCACATTTCTGTTCTTGATCTAGGGTCAGGTAGATCCTGATTCATATAAAGATGTTTATATGTTATATTTACATATTTGCTTCTGGAGTGAATATAGCTTGATGATGACGATGATGAAGATGTCGTACTGACGTGTTGTGATGTGACAGATCCGTTTGAAATTAGGTGTTGTTCTATTCTTTCCCCTCAAAGCATCAATTTACTCAGAGGTTTGACGCCTACTGTACATCTGCCACTTGCCCCAGTGAAAAAATCCATATCACCAGCTCTCACTGGACCACATGTTGGGAATCTGGTCTAATCAGGTCTGAAAACAGCCCCTTTATCGGTTAGCTGCACACTGGCTGTAATTTAATGGCATCTCCAAATTCAGTTCCATTCACTCCTCCCATATTTTTGGGACAGGTTGTAAATGTAGGAGTTTACAGTTCTACTGCGGATTAATATTTTACACATCAGAAGCTTCCTCAGAGGCACTGGGAAATGGGACTTACACTGAAAATCGGTGGTGCCCAGGTGGGGCAGGGGCACCCCATGCTGGGGGCGAGGGCCGCGCGGGGGGGTGTGACGGGGGCCACAGTGGCATATGTTTGGATGGTCAGAGAAACACACTAGAAAGGAAGATGTGAAGAAGAGGAGCAGGTAGGCAGCTACCAGTGCCCACAGGATGCAGTGACAGCACTCCTCACCACCGGGCCAAACACTGGGAGAGTACCAGCAGGAGGAGGAGGAGGAGGAGGAGGAGGAGGAAATGGAGGGAGTTCGAGAGGGGGGAGAGGAGGGTGGGCGATTCGAGCTGCAGAGGTCTAACGGCTTAAGGTGGCAGATTGTAGGAGTCGAGGAGGAAGAGCAGGCTGACATGAGAAAGCAATGGATTGGAGGGACAGTGGATTGGTGTAGGTGATAGAAGAAGAGTGACAGCACAAATTGAGAAGGAGAACGTGAAACGAAGAACACATGAAAAGCATGCAGGAAATGACAAAGTCTGTTCAAAGTTACCGATTCCTTTCTCCAGCCGAGAACATCTGAGTACGGACAGAGCGACAGTGTGAAAACGCTGTTCGGAAAAATAAAAGGCGACGTCTCCTGCCCCCGAGTGGAAAGCGAAGACGTCGGCCACGACAATCCATCGAGAGCCCTCGAATGTCGCAGTTGTCTGCGTTCACATTAGCTCGCTTCAGACCCCCGACCTCAACAACAAGGATCACATGCTGCTGTGCTGTAGGCAGAGCAGCGAACGAGGAAAGACAAGCCCGCTGGGCCTGTACAGGAAGACGCCAAGAGGCAGCGGCACGTCCCCCGGTCTGTGCACGTGAAGGCCACAGGTGCACGGAGCATGTCCAGCACAATGAGTTGTTGGACTGAAACACGGCGTTAGTGCCATTTTGGGTTTAGCTGTCACAGAGACAGACATGCACAAGCTATAGGGTGAATTTATTCATCCCAATGAATTTGGAGCTCGGAGCAAAAAAAAAAATAAGTAAGGAAAAATAAACACATTGTTCACCACGTTCCTGCCCAGATAAACTGGACATGCCGCTTCTTCTTTTCAGTTTTCATGCAAAACTGAAAAATTCTCAAGATTTTAATGAAAATTGCTGTCCAGTAATATCCTCTCTGATATTTTTATCACCTATGGCAGCTAGAATATTCTTTACCCTCGTCTCAGTGATGTTACAGTGGAGTGAGCAAGACTCAGAGGAAAGGAGCACGGACATGAGGCCCATCGTATTTACAGTAAATGGGTTTGTCTGAGCGTTCGCTGCCCTGAGGCGGAGCGATGACTGTGCTCACCAGCCACTTAATGCTGTGGCGAGCTTGGAGTTTCCCTTCTCAGGGCCTGGACGACAAATGAAGCGACAGGAAGAAATAAGGAGAAAAAGTAAAAGACATGTAACAGATGAGACAACGTGGCATCAGAGAACACGGTTAACACACATACAATATGGGAACCCAAAAAAGGCAGCTGATTTAAACCTCTACAGGAAACGGTTTTTCACAAGGCGTGTGGGCGTCATCTCGCTAACAGTCTCAGTGTCCCTACCTCTCACGTCCTCATCCTCGATGGTGGTGTTGGCGCTCTCGCTGGACTCCTGTGAAAAACACAACGACCTGTGAGTATAAGCAGCCACAGATATTGCAGAATCACAAACCAGCCAGGGCTGGTTATTAAAGTCACGCTGAGATCAGCAGGTCGTTCAGCACCCGCTCCCACCCAGATCGGGATGAGACTTGACACAACAAAACACTGCACCACACACAACGAAGGTCACGTTTAGTCCAACGCGATAATTCGCTTTCACCACGATACTCTCATTGATTATGAATGGACGAATGTATGATTCCACAAACAGTCAATAACACCGAGTGCAGTAACGCCACGTGATGAAACAGCATTACAAACAAACATGCGCAAATATTCTCAGAGTGTCATCCTATGGATTATACAAGAGTGTAAATCCATCCGACATGATGGTGCAGTCCACAACATCCTGTGAAGGATTTGGATCGGAAAAACGGATCATGACACTCTGTGGCAGTGACGACACGTGCTTCTCAAAGATGTAACATTTGGCAAATACGATGACACAAACCTGTTCACAGACTCAAATACCTGAGGATCCTACATGAGAACAATCGCGTAAAATATTCACAGCAGTAAGCGAGACAAAACTGTGCACACAGATGAGCAACGTTAAGTCAAAGAACGACATGCAACAGTCGATGACACATGCAGTGTCTCGCAGAGTCCGTGGTCTTGTTCGGTCACTGGACATCCACTGGAACATCCACACAAACAGGGTCAGAAGCAACATCGTGGCTCTAGTCTAAAGGACACACACACCCTCAGACTAGCTGAATACCTTGTTTCCATCTGCTGGGTTGTGGATAACAGTGGTTTGAGGCTCCTGATTTGAGAAGACGAACAGGAGGAAGAGAGGTTGTGCAGAACTGAAGTTAGGATGAGTTATTAGGGAAAATGTCTGACAGCAAAGACACGTGTGGGACAGGAAAAGTAGGAGGACAAGGAGAAACTACTGGGACAGTGAGCGAGCGCTGACAACAGGTCGCTGCTGTCCACGGACGGGACGTTATGGCAAAGGAAGATGTGACTTTCACAGGACACGGAGGGTGAGATGGATGAACACAGAGTGCGTGGAAATAACACGGTCGGTGAACAACGTGGTGACAAATCCAGGTTTACACAAATACACAATTTGACTTTCATTCCAAAACAGACACTTTTCTGGCTCCGAGCTTCACCGTTGTCTTTGTTAAAGAGCATTTCTTCTTTTGATTTTAATCAAGAGCAGCTGATGCTGCAAAGCTGATCAAACCATCCAAGCCGCCCAAATTGTTGCCCCTTCGTGTCCATATGCTTCAGGATTCCACAGCCAAAAGATCATGTGCAATTAATGATCGAGTGTTTGTAGACATGAATATATACTTTGACCACGCCCGTGCCAAAACTTCCTCCCAGCTTCTAGGATTTATTCTACGGTTGGCCGATCCGCTCCAGCTCTTTGCTTAAATCTCAAACACGAGGTTGGCATCTGTGTTTTTCTACAACTGTGGGCTGTCAGAGGTTTTGACGGCATCAACTGGAAAAGGCGGAACCTTGTTTTTCTAACCAATCAGAGAAAGTGAAACTCGGGGAGGATAACGGCGTCAGTAAAACATCGACGTGTTTCTGACCTGTGGCACGGCCTTCAAGCTAGTCTTAGCTGTTGCGAGCCATCACTGGCCGACTCATTCCTATCTGCAATGAAGGTGGAAAGTGGTGGACCGGGCACAGGAATGGAGATTTGACATCTACAGCTCCCTTCAGACACGTCGGTACGAGACATTTCGTTAAGCTTAAAAGCGATTGTGTGACATGGCACTGTCTGATGACTGAGGGGTACATATACTTTTGAATTCCAAGTTAGGTTTTTACTAGGAAGAGTGACGTGGACTTTGACCACAGTGGTACAACACTTCAACCCAGTAAAACCAGTGTTGTCACCAGTTCAAGAGAGAAATAAAGACTGGGCCTGACTTGCAATGGCTTGAGTATGGCCATTCCAGCCAGCATCAACAACAAAGGAAAATGGAGCCCACGTACAGCAACGGGACAATGCAATCAAGGAATTTATACGTGCACATAGACAACTCCATTCAGTCGCTGTTTATGGAAACACAGTCGCCATCCTACACCTAGTGAGACAGACGTGGAACAGAGGCGTGGAACAGAGGCGTGGAACAGAGGCGTGGAACAGAGGCGTGGAACAGAGGCGTGGAACAGAGGCGTGGAACAGAGGCGTGGAACAGAGGCGTGGAACAGAGGCGTGGAACAGGACGGATGTTTCGGTGCGGACACGTGGGTAAAGCAAGCGCAGAAAGCACGGCAGGCAGTGTACCAGAGAAGGAGTGGGGACAGGCTCTTTGGGGCTGGTGACCACATTGGCCTTGTTGTTGATCTGGAGGGACAGATGGACAGACAGGTAGACAGACGGGACAGGGCAAAAGGGACAAGGCTTAGTGTCAGGACTCTCGAGGACAGTTGTCCTTCATGCAGCTGCTGTGTAGAGAGAAGTGGGACACTGTCCTCGAGAGTCAGTGATTCAGTGAGACCAGCAAACATCTGATTCACAACAATATGACCAAAAAAATAAAGAGATACAGACTTTTTACCCGGGAAGAGTAAACGGAGCAAACGAGCCTCTAAAGTAAAACGTGACGGCAGTCAGAAGTGTTGAGAATTCATAATTATGGGATCCATAAATATTCCAGTCAGCACTTAACTGATGAACCACCGTCTTCATAGTTACACCTGTGACATTCTGCAGTTTGTTTCTGTGATTCTCTCTCCTGCTTATGAGATTTATTGGTGATTGTTTATAATTTGAACTCAGTGAAACCTGCTCTGGTTTAAGATGAAATGACAGAATGTGTGTTTTTTTGGAAATGTGTTTTGGTAATTTCCACTATTCAATCATTATTGGCCGTGTAATAAAGTGGATTACAGCGTGTTTAAGATCCCACATTGGACGGTTTAACCATATTTTTCATTATCTGTTCGTATACATCCATTTATGCAAAGCTCACTACGTATCAGTAAGCTGCGTGGAGTCCACGTCCTTCATAATTAAAAGGACGTCAAATGATCATTTATACGTTTTTTTTCTTGATTCAGCTGAAACAAGACCAGATGTAAACTTCATACTGGTTCCATACACCTGGAATAGAAAAATTCATAACCAGATTCTCCTTTGCTTCTTGGCATCCCGTGGTGAACTTGTTTGCATGTGCACATAACCAGTGAAAAATGCATGACAGAAATATTCACAAAGCAGAAAAACATTGTTGGACTGTTGTCAGGCAGAAACAACACAGTTGAGTGCAAAACCTGGCATCCCCTTCCTTTGAAAGTGGGAAACTGTTCAAATATGAACATTTACATTAAATAGGAATATTGTAGTATTGCAAACGTTTGCATCCCACTTTATGAAACGCTCCCCAAAAGTCCCTTTGTCGTTGTAATCTTTGCAGTATTTCTTTCCTTTCAGGATTCTGCTTGTTCGAATCCATCCAACGTCTGGCGGCTCATGGGAAAACACCGACACTGCTTTGAAACCAGTTTTGTGTTGATTGGATTATTGACGCGTGAACTGCCCCTCTTCCTTTGACTTTAACTTTACAATTCTCAGACCACGTCCTGCATTTCCAAAACCCCATATGGTTTGTTTACTTATCATAATCAGACCAGGCAGACTACCTGACATTTCCAAAACCCGTTAAGCGTTTTCAGTTATGTTTCTGTTATAGTTGGTTTGTTGTTTAGTTGCTGCTCTTAACTTGTATATTGACATTCATTTCTCTGTTTTGTGTGTGTCCCTGCAGCATTCCTCTGTTCCTCTGCTGGTTACCAGTGCACTCACAGTTTGCTTCTCCCAAAAATGCATGTTTGTATTTAAGGCCTTGCATTTACAGTGTGTCCTGGTTGCACACTCTCGTTCAGCTTTCCTGATCTCCAGCCCTTAATACTTTGTGAGTCTTAGATAGTTTTCAGTTCAGGTTTTGTTATAGCCTAAGAGTCTTGTTTGCTTATGCTGTTTTTTAACATTGTTATGTTTCTTGCTTTAGGTTTCTTCTTGAGACTATTGTTAAACCTCTGAACAGATCGCGTCATAGGATCTGTAGTTCATGTGGATAATTTATTTATTTCATGTTTAAACCTGTTGCACACATCTGGCTTCTGCTTTTGGGCCACTACAGTTTCTTTGGTTACACAAGTGTTAAACGTACTCCACGTGGAGATTTTTTTTGACACATCTGGTGCCACTTGTCAAGCACAAAGTGTTTTTTTTTTCATGGTGGACAATTTATTTATTACTTCTTTTTTAATACTTTAACCATTTATACCAGCTAAATGTGCATTAAATATGTTGATTTGTAGGGGAAAATAATTCTTTGTCTCAACTCTTTGTGCCACTTCAGTGTCAGGGGTTGCAAACTCTTCCACCCAACTCTAGAATAACGCCTGGTGTGATTTTGAAGCCCTAGTGCTGTTTCACCTGCACAGCAACACGACAACTATAAAACTACTTTACCTCGGAATCTAAGGAGTAAACAAAGTGGGTTCGATTCTGGTTAGTGGGAAAGTTTTAATCCTGAAAAATAAAACTACAGGCTGCAGGTTTCTTAGGCTGGAGACACAGCGAATGACTTGTAAGCAAAGGTTCACTGTTAACACTTATGATATATAGACATGATTCATGAGCGATTGGACCTTCAGTGTGGACATTGGAAAGAACAGAACACATTTTTACGCACTTCTTTTTATGCCCTAATTCAATAACTGCACGTGTTAAACGACAATGATTTTATCATTTGGCTGTAATAACTGACTCCAATAAAAAAAAATCACCACACGAAAGAGACGAAATGAATTTGTGTGTTTGTCCAGCAGAGGGAAGCAGAGAACTGCCAGAACGAAACACACTCGCTCTTCTGAAGGAATGTCACTGATTAATGTTTCCTACTACTAATTGTGAAGGTGATGTGACGGAGGACATGTTTTTCCTCTGGGTCGTCCTTTCCCTCTTTTTTGTCTGTCTGAGAACAAGGAAAAGTCTCTTCCCTGTGACCTCTGACCACATAATTCAGACGGTGTTAAACCAACTTGGCGTGTGAGGTTTTCCGTCTCTTCAGTCACGCATTGCCTCTCCAGCCTCAGGCGACCCTGCACAGCGATAGATACGAGGGGTTTTCTACAGCCACAGCAAGCAGCGTTTCTGTCTAACGAACAACAGGAACTCAGGCCTACCCTCACACGTTCTGTACCGTCCGTCTTCCTTTTCTGCACAGAACAGCCACGGTATAACAAGAGAGAAACAACCAACACTAACGTACGCGCACACACACTTTTGCATATTTAAATATGCATATTTTGCATGTTTCAACTTTTCAAAACAGACTTTTTTCTAAACACCCACTATATTTGATGGCAAGTTGTTACAGGTTGGGTGTTTTTTTGTCCAGTTTCAGTCTTTCACTGCCCTTATCTTTTATATGGACGCATACTTTTCTGTTTGCGTGTCCCTGCAGCGTTCCTCCACTCCTCGGCTGCCTACCCGTGCACTCGCCCTGTGCCTCTCATCATCGTCGTGTATTTAAGGCCTTGGGTTTAGTTCTGGGGCTGCTGGTGTGTTGCGGTTCGTTCTGGTGCGTCTTGCTGATCTTGTTCAGCCTGAATACTGCTCGTGTGTCTGGTGATAGTCTCAGTAGTTGCGGACCGTGTTATAGTCCGACTCCCTGCATTTGACTTGATATTGTCATGGCCATAAGTGTCTGTGCTGAGTGTTATAGTGTCATAATAAGTGTCTCAGTAGTTCATGTGTTCATAAACTTCTTCTGGGTCCTCTAGTTACAGTTTCTAGTTAAATTAGCCATTACAAAAGCAATGAAAATTGTTTTTTCAGCAGAGCATATTAAACAGTAATTATAGACACTCAAACGAGAAAAAGTTCAAACAAAAGCCAAGACTGGGTTCCCCTAACAGAGGCTTACGAGCAGAAAGAAGAAATAAACTGTCAGACCGAGAGTTAAGAAGGAAGTTTCTTTCATGTGGAAACCAAAACTGAAACGATTAAGCTGCCTTATCATTGTCAACGTTTTTTTTAAAAATCACATCGTTTGGGTTTGACCACACGTTGAATGAAATGCTCTGATCAATCAACAGTCTCAAGCTCCAAATAAAAATTGTGGTGAATTGTGTTGGGACACCCAAACCAACAAAACGCTGCTGCACGGAGCTCCACGACTGCAGCCAACTCTGCGTTGGGTTTTATGCTGATGGGGTTACGATCCTGCTTGGTTTAATAACCATTTCCAGCGCTTTAGTAGTTATAAAATACAAGCGGCTCTCATATTGAAGACCATAAATGATGTGGTGTAAGCTGGTTGTTGACTTTTCACAGCTTCAGCAGCACAAAACCAAGTAGCATAAAATCTCAGAAGAACCTGAAGCCATAAAACGGAAAATCAGTGTCTAACTGGAGAACGCCTGGGTTAAGTGGAGAGGTTTAGACAATAAACGAGAGAAAATTATTCGTCAAGCAAAAATACTCAATAGTTTAGTAACACTCTCTCTCACTTGTAATTGACAGTTTAGACGAGAGCAGAATCCTGACAGCCTCTGAGGCGGAGGGTGGAGATGGAAGGATTCACACATTCATTCCTTGGTGGTGTCAATGGAATTTTTGACAGCTTGGTGGAAAATGGCAGACCGATAAAAGCCCTTCTCCCTCCCCCAGTGCATCATTTAATCATCAGTTATTAGTTTCCAACGTTTCCTCGGCTCAGACAACAGATGCTCCTCTTCTCATACACAATGATAATTCCGAGGGGGCCATTACTGGGACACATCGGTCACACCCACTCGGGAGAAAGACATTTCACTGAAGAGACTCGAGCTCCTATTTTTACTCAAGCAACAATGCTGCTGGAGATCGGCACTCAAGGAACAATAGTACGCGGCGAAACGTGTAGCGGGATACGGCATGTACAGGAAATCCAAGCCTTCTGCATAAGAAACGAGAATAGAGAAGTGTGAAGAGTGAGCAGGAAGCTGAACTTACTTTGACACCGTCTGGCTTTTTGTTCAGCAGACTCTTGGCTGCTGTAGAGCAAAAGATAATGAAAGTGAATCAGTGGCCATCCAGAATTAACACGCTCACAGAGTACTGTATATTCAAGGCTGGCTGATTATTTTGCTGGAACTGGAAGCAAAGAGAAAATGCACATCGAGTCGGGGGTAAAATAAAACTTAGCCAATCACTCGATAACATGCAATTAAATTTGTAGCAGGTAACTGAGGCCTTTAGCTTCATGTTCCTCTCTGGTCACTTCCATTCAAAGACTTATATTTTACCTTAAACACCCTATAAAAACAACAAATTGGAAAAGGAAAAGGAGTAAGCTGAAAGCACGTGAGTAGTGATTGATGCCTCGGGTCAGACGGCCAATCAGGGACCCGCCGCTCTCCAGTCAACATGCAAGGACAGCCACAAACGCAGTGTAGACGATTAGTAAGGGCAGGACAGCAGCGCAGGGATTCGAGGCTTTTGGGCGTCTTCTACAACACTGAGGGGTTTTGTTGGCAACCGATTTGTCAAACCAGAGACATGTGCATGTTTAGTAATTGACTGAGGCTTCGCAACGACAGCAAACACCATAAGGAACCATATTGGATGCAAGAGCTGGATGTTATTCTCTCAAAAAAGATCTCATGAGGTGGAGCCGGTCCATGTTCGGACACTGTGGGACACCAGACTGGTCAATACATTTCAAATGGATGACAGCAGACTTGCACAGATTGCTGAAGGCATGTTCTTCACAGACGATTATTTTCAGCTGCTCTTGGCTGGAAGCGTTTCGTTGCTCCACTTTCAGCTGTAAATTATTCCAAAGGTGTTCTATTGGATCCAGGTCAGGGGACAAACTTTTTCAGGTCACACCTTTCTATATTCCTTTAAAACTTGGCATTTCTGCAGTGTTTGGAGGACCTGGATTTACAACGTTCCCCCTGCAAATGTCATCTCCCTGACACCATCGGCACTGACACACCCCCACATCAGCCCCTTCTCGCCTCAGTATTTTAGAGTCGGCATTGTGCAATCACTGAGGCTGTCAGGTCCACACTCAACATGCTGGACCACATCTTATCCAAACTCTCTTATTTCATTTTTACAAAAAATGTTCTGCCAATATTATTCAGGCTGCTTCTTTTCATGTTCCTTGGCAAAACTGAATCTTGCTGTTACACTTGCTCAAGCTTTTGTGAGCAACAGTTCTCTTCTTGGACAGCGAGTGCAGGGACTGATTTCAGGAAACGTCTTTCGCACTGATGAGCCACTGAAACGACAAGCCAGAAGCACTTATCCATTTAATTTTCAGATTGTACTTTGGATCCTTCTACTGCTGCTGATGTCAAGTTCTTTCGTAAGCTGAGATACAAGCCACAGGTAAACTGACTCGTTTCACTGAAGTTGTACTTTATTTAACCCGTTTTTAATTACATATCAGATAAAATACCCTCAGTATTTGTCATCTATTCATAATAATTGTTGCAAGAATGGGCAATTTTTTTAATCATTTGACCTTCTTGGGGATATTACACATGGGTCAAACAACTCCGGGGCATTGAGAATAAAACTTTCTTGCTACAGGGAGCTGCTTTATTAAATGGATGAGGAAAAATGACTGAGTCGGAGCATCTGCCTGATGGCAGAAGTGTGAGGCGTTCCCCATACGCAGTGGTCTAAAACTGTGGCCAGGGTCATGGGAGGCCAAGGATAAACGGAACAGTTGTGAACAATACTTTGACATGTGCCATTTACCTGGACCTTGTTGGCCTCGTCTCGGATAGCACAGCTCCTTCACACAAAGCGTGTTACGGAATGGTGTGAGAAACCTGTCAAAGACGTCCCCGCCACATCTGCGACGACCAGTAAAGCTGCTGCACTGCCTCTCGTCACAGTCTACTGCCAAATGGTAAGAGGCATGTTCTGCCTTCCAGCAGGTCGTGGTAGTCTGACATTATACGAGTTAGGATTTACAAATCTGCACACCTGCCTTCTGCTTTCCCTTTCTAGATAATGAATACAGACCCAGCTGGCCTGTCCAGAACGAGTCGGTCATGTGGTCGTGTAGATGTTCTGGCACCGGAATATTCTGGTGGCATGAAGATGAAACATTAACAGAGCCTTCCCTGTGCGCCTCCTTGACCTGTTTATTCGCTTGTGTTTGTCACTTCAGATTCCCATTGGTTTGCATTGGTTTGCTAAGCTCGACAGCCAATCAGAGCGGTCTCTGTCAGAGATCATGTGCTGCTGCTGCTGCTGCTGCTGCTGCTGCTGAAGTGGACAAAAAACTAAAAGAAGAGAAAAAAACTGTTTCCTCCAATATGGCCCCTTACGGATGCACTGTGTTAGCTGAGAGCCCCGAGCGTTAATAAGCATGACATGCCTTAGAATCAAACCTGGTTGTGTAGTTAGACACCGGACAAGTGCCAACTATGCCAAAGTATCTTACCTTACACATGGATTATCACACAAGAGGGGGAAGGAAGAAAGACAAATGTAAACACTAGGGCATGTTTGATCTGACAGTTTGGAAAATGTAAAAATAAAACTGTAATCTTACAAACATATACAATCAATCGTGTTAAACTCCGTTTAAATGTTTTGCCCTTTGAAGGCACCTGAAGATGGGACTTTATTGATCTGTGTGGACATTTAGTCTCCGCTGACAGAAACGGAAAGGGAGGGATGAAGCTTGTTGTGCTTTAAAGGCCATCCTGAAAAACGGCTGCACTCAAAGGGGGAGCATCCTAAATAATGTCATGTGAGAGTTCAGGAGCATTGAGAGAAGGAAACGCACCAACAATGACATTTTTTTATGAAAAAGAACAAGGCCTGAGAAGTAATGGGAGATTATTTTCAATATTCCTGTCCTACCTGAGAAGTTGCGAGTGGCAAGCATAGTGGTGAGGATGGCACCCTGTGAGGAGAGGACACAGATCACGATTACACAGGCTGGAAGCGGAATTATTAGGCAGTTATCATCTTAAACTACAGCTTTCAATGGATTGACTTTTTTTAATCAAGATTTTTTTAATCACAGTTCGTCTCGGGTTAGTGATGATTAATTGCAAACTGATCCCTTGTTATCTGACCAGATCACTAAAAAAAAAAAAAAAAAAAAAAAAACTCAAGGCGTGGACACATGTATGGATGGCACTGACTAGGTGCTAATTACGTTTTAATTAGGCATAACTAATTCATTTCTACAGGGATTTCAATTCTATACATGTAATACCATATTTTTGCACAGTTAATAATGCAGTTCTGTTTTTTTTCCTTTTTATCTGATTTAAGTTAAACTAAAAATGCACATTGTTCTACGCAGATTCTTTGTCTTTGCCTGTTAAAACAAGAATTTCCCCACTGTGAGATCAATAAAGTCTTATCTTTTATGTACGCAATATAAAAATAGCCCTGCTGAGGTTTGGTCAGAGTGACTCACTGATCCCTTTCTTTTCTCTTTGCTTACAGGTACAGCTTGTGGGGGGGGGCTGGTTTCGTGGGGGCGTCGCACCAGTCGTTAAGTGATGTTACGACCCAGGCTGAATGGCTCAACACACAGACAGCTGTTCTTTCTGTGTATTCATAACACATTTATGAAGTAGAGAGAGGAAACACTATGATTGACACTCTGACTGACATTTACACTTTTACTGGCTTTTGTGCGTCGTCCTCCTGAGAGTCTCACCTCAGCCGGTCTTGGTTTCACTGGAGGCAGCTGTGTGTGTGTGTGTGTGTGTGTGTGTGTGTGTTAAAAAAACGTTCTCCTCAAGCACAAATAAAACGCAGAGAATCGATTTCTATGATTTTTCCAACTCTGAGTCACTAGAAATGTCAAGTCCTGTGCTGGTGAGTCAATGGGCCGTAAAACAGCCCACGTCAACAGGATTAAAGGAATTTACAGTAACACGTTGTTGTTCACAGCCTGTTTTACACGGAACAGTGTTTCGCACCATTCCATCGCTCTCCTCTTTACTGAGAGCATGAATGAACTGAATTGGGCTTCTGGGGCGTCTGTCGTCATGCACCTCTTGCTGTCACTCACCTTGAGTTTCCTTCTAGCGTTGAATTTCTTGAGGCACTCCACAGTCTCCTGTCTGTGCATCATAGACGCCACAGTGGAGCGTTGCTGCAAACACAGGGAGATGGTGTGAGGAATTTCACGGTTCGTTCAGGTTAATGTTTCGTGACGACTGGAAACGTGGATGTGTGACACATACGCAGATCCAGGGGTGTTTGAGCGCATCTGTGGCAGTGACTCTCTTGGCCGGATTAATCGTAAGCATCTTGTTGATCAGGTCTTTTGCCTCTGGGGTCACGGTGTCCCACTCAGGAGAAGGGAACTGTGAAGAGAATGGAATCTGAGTGTTGATGTTGTCCAAGTTTTAATATACATCTAATTCCTACATTATGTTCACATATGGTTAAGCAACATTTTTTGGGCCATGAAAACTGTTTACAACAGAGAGAGGTGTTTTCAGTCTTTAGGTTGGTGCATTTTTGGTATTGTAAGGCGGAAAGACTGGTTTCCTGTCTCGCCTGTTTGTTCGTCTTTTTCATGAGCTAAATTTGGGTAATTGTTCATGTTGGAAAGGATTTTATTAAGGCAAAGTTCTTTATTTGGGACCGATGCACCAGTCTTGCACTCTTCTTTGTCTATGATTTTTTGTAAAGCCTGACCGCACTGGCTGGAATGGGATTTGCATGTTGGGAGTTTAAGTACAGGTGTGTCCTCACATGAAAATGGGCAAAAAAAAAAAAGACAAATAGTAAAAGGAAACAATGCCGCTTTTTTTAGAAAACATAATATTTAATGCACAAATGTTTCGTTATCATGATGGTTGAGGAGTTTTTAAAAAATTGATAAATAATGAATATTACCAGTGCAAAACTTTGTCTCACTCGCCTCTAGCAAACCTTCGCCGTCCCTTGAGTAAGATTCAACGTTTGAACTTATTCAAGATTAAAATATCATAACCCCGCATGTTTTTGTACTTCCTCTTCCTATCACATGCCAGTATTTAAAAGGCACACCTGACCATTAGTGCCTGAGAAAGTTTGTAGTTCAAGTCCAGTGTACTGGAGCTTGAAGCTCTGACAAACTCTCTTTCTATTCAGCTCCTTGGAGTTTCCGTCCTCCCGCCCGTCTGCAGAACAGACATTATAGATTTGGTGCAGCCTTCGAGCCAGGGTAGGATTTTTCAAGAGACGAGTGAAAGTGAATGACAGACAACACAGAGCAGTACAACAAGAAGCTTGATTGAGACGATGTTGATGTTAAAGGGGTTTGCTACATTATTTAAATATGTCTTTTTAATCAACTTGTCCTCAGACACTAACAAACAAAAAAAAGAAAGGAACACCAGGAGATCATCAGAGCAACCCAACAATTATAATCATACTTTCTTTTTTTATACGGTGAACTCAAAGATGCTTTACAAAATAAAAACAATCTTCATCAGCCCTTCCCTCTAAAAGCTACCTACTTCTAAATTTAGACAGAACCTCAAGTTCTTGCAGTTTGGTCTGACAACGTCACACATAAGCTGTTTAACCATATGGTCACATTAGATAAAACATAGAATAAACTCTTAAAACATACAGCTCTTAATGGCCAAGCTTTATCTGAAAGAAACCCGACAGTCTCCTAACGAACCACCCGGGTCTCAGAATTCAGGCCTACTTGTGCGTGCCAGAGTTTCTAAACTAGAATGGGGGGCGGAGCCTCAACTTCCTCTCCTGCGGAACCAGCTCCCAGGTCGAAATGAGAGGCCGACACCTGCTCTCCATTTAAGACCAGGCCTAAGACTTTTCTTCTTATGAACCGTCACCCAGGTCCTGCTCAAGGAGGATTCGATGGGATTCCTCTACTTATTTGTATAGTATTGACTTTATTATGTAAAGTGCTTTGAAATGACGACGTTGTTCTACAGGTTGTAAATTAACACTGTACAAGAGTGTGAAAAATCGAATGAAAAATTGTCTCTTTTCATTGAGCGTTAGAAGATCAGAAACGTGTCTCCATGGCAGACACATCAGCATACTCAAGGATAAAAATGACTAAAAATAATCCCCTACCACAGGTATAGAAAGCAGGTTTGGTTTGTTAAGGGACAGTTGGGACGTCAGCTTTCCTGACAAGTTAAAAAATGTCCTCACTTCTAAATGACTCTTCAATGTATATTCTATATGTATATTTTCAAATATTTAATCCATATTTGATCCTTTATCAAAAAATTTTAAATGTATCCTTTATTTACAATGAGTATGTCAACATTTGCAAAAACATAATTTCTATTATTTTACTTCAACAGTACGTTGAAAATTTGTTTTTGTTAATTCTGATAAATGAATGTTTGCACAAGCAGAATGTTATTAGTGAATCTTGTGTGTTGAAATATCAGGTTCCTTACACTGAAATGAAGGGGCGGCAAATTTAAGCCTTTCAGGTCAAAGACAAAATGTCCAGTTGCCACTTATTGGCACCTGACATACCAAATACTATGTATCAACAGACGAAAAAAACTACAATATAAACTACCCCGTGATTATATATTCATCTTTATTCCTTGCGAAACTTTAGAGACGCTGAGAGAAGAGGGATGGAGAGCGTTTGTTTGCCAGTGTAAACTCACATCATAAGCTCCAGCTTTAATCTGCTGATACAGCCGGTGCTGGTCCTCATCCCAGAACGGAGGATATCCCACCAGGAGAATGTAGAGGATCACACACACACACACACACACACACACACACACACACACACACACAACAGTTAATGGTGACGGGCAGCTCCTTCATGTTCGACAAAAGAATCACGTGGACGATTTGAAAAAGTATAACGCTGCCCGAACAGGCCCACATGGGATGTGTGAATAAAGAATAGTGCGATAAAACACACGCACAACTGTGTTTGCATGTGTTACCAGGGTAACAGGTGTTTTGGATGGGTTGGTCAGTTGCCAGGAAAAGATGAAAGGCCCCTCTGTCAGTCAGCAGGACAGTCTGACCACAAACACAACGCTGCCTATTGCTTCTGTGGCCTCCATCAGTCAGCACAGGTGTGTGTGTGTGTGTGTGTGTGTGTGTGTGTGTGTGTGTGTGTGTGTGTGTGTGTGTGTGTGTGTGTGTGTGTGTGTGTGTGTGTGTGTGTGTGTGTGTGTGTGTGTGTGTGTGTCTCTATTAGGGCCAGGTGGCCTGGGCCATCAGCAGTGTGTGTAATGAGCGTCAGCAATGATTAATTCAAGAGGTCGGAGCCCTCTGTACTTTGTCTGTAGTGCATAAGCTGGAGACGCACACAAAACCAAAAACCAAAATTGTATCATTTGACGCCAGGTGTTGTAATGTTATACGACATTACGAGATGTTCAACTGTGGCTTGTCCAACTTTATACTTTGTGACCACTCGTATTTTGCATTCATTTACATTCATATGCTAATGTTAAGAATGTTACTTTGGTTTTTTCTGAGCGAGAACACAGCTTTTTGTTCATGGTACAGGATAGACCGGAGATGAGATAGACAGGAGAGACAAAAAAAAAAAAAAACAGTATGTTGCTGTGTTGGTGGTATTGGCAGTTCCCCCATTGGTTTCTTTGCATTTTGTAAAATTAATATTAAACAAAGCTCCAAAAATAAGCAAAACATTTAGATGCTTATTAACAGAAAGTCTTACCACAGGCCCACATGTCCACTGGTTTGCCATAGGGATCTTTCCTCAGCACCTCGGGGGACAGGTACCCTGGTGTCCCAGCAAAACCTAGACACACACACACACACACACACACACACACACACACACACACACAAATTAAACAAACACTTCACACATGTCGTAAAAAGCTTTTTAAGACCATCTTCAAGAAAGCCAACATTTGACGGCACCAGAGGATCAGTGGTCCCATGAAGTCAGGTTTATGAGCTGTGGTTAACAAGCTCCATGAAAGGAAAGCATCCCTCCGTGGGTGTGTGAGCAGCAACACACAGCCTGCTTAAAAACACACTTAAAGCTCAGCTGGACCCTTTGGCAAAGAGACAACGTACAAGTTGTAGTAAAGGCAGAAGAGAGTGTGAACTGGTTCCAGACGGCGGATGGAGCTCGGGGAATAGACCAATTATTTATCCGTTCTTCAGGGAAACAGGAGAAAGAAATAGGCCTTGTATGATCCAATCCAAACCTGACATAAGAGCCCACGGCAGTGACACACCTCGTCCCTTTAGAGAGGGATGATGTAACAAGGGAGTGACTTGAGCTCTGGATGATAAAACGGCACAGTTCTTGATACTAAGAGACATAAAACTAGGACGGAAATTAATAGTTCTGATTCCAAGTTCTTTATTCAGCTCATTAAGACTTGCTTAAAAGAGAAAACCAAGTTTACAAATTGGAAAGGAGCCTACAGGAATGATGCTCCATCTACCGTGACAGCGCGGCCGTCGATACCCGGCTCACACAGTGTCCTGAAGCAGAAGTGCTCTGAGCACCAACAGGTGGGAAAGTGCTGTTTAAGAGCATTAACATACATGTTAATGTGGGATTTTTTATTTTTGTTAACTACTGAACCAGACTAATGATACTCAACACCAAGCAAACAGCAGTTTCGATGGCCAGTCGCCATTTATTCCTCATGTTCTTTTTTCCTGAATTTTAAGAAAGTCTTTAATGTTTCTGCCAAACCAATGAAAAGCACGTTGAAGGTGGGAGCCTGAAAACCATAACTGTCATATGAACCAGACTGGGAGTTTCACCCCCACTGTGTGACACTCCGTGGCTCTGGTGCAGTTCTCTAAGGAGCCAATTGTGCATAAAAAGGTGACAAACCAATTACGGCTTTACACCAACTACAGAAATTCAAACAGCGAGATGAAAAGATTGTTTTCATAAGACCATCAGAGAACAACAAAACAACAACGACTGGGAGAAGATGTGCGCTCACCAAACCATGCCTGCTGGTCTCCCTGCACTTCGATGGCCAGGCCGAAATCTGCCAGCTTAACGGCTGCCCCCTTCAACTTGCTGGCTAGGAGCAAATTCTCAGGCTTGAAAAACGGGGAAAAGAACAAAGAAGAGAGTTAGTTTTTTCATCAATTCAAATAAAACAAGCATGACTGAATGTTTAAGTGCAGGAACGTTCATTCCTCTGACGGACTGAGTCAAAATGAGCACGTTGTGATGTAATGACAAAAGTGTGTGTGTGTGTGTGTGTGTGTGGTTGGTCAGAGGGAAACCACTTTATTCTGGAGCCGTTCCATCCAATTGTCTCAACAGCAGAACGGCTATTATAAAACAAAGGGGCCATGCAAGTCTCCACTTATTTTGAGCTTCTCGCATAAATTCAATCCATCACGAATTGTTTTTTTCCCACTCACACATAGATTATTGAAGTTCAGAGCTTGCATGTGACACACTGTTTTTTAATTCTACATCGGAATAACCTGGCATTGGAAGAATGTCGACCAAGTCTCTAGTATTTCAGTCACAGTTATTTCACGCCGACTAAGAACGCATCACTTCCTTGGCTGGAAAAATGCCCTGCCTCTGTCAAAAGCAACGGTTTATCTGTCAGTAAAAGATGCTTTGCGGTTGTAGATAATTTTGTAAGATTCTTTATCTCAGAAGCTTACATCTGAGACTTTGACATGAACTTTCAAAAACCTTAAAAACTGGTGCTGGTTGCTTAGGAAACCAGAATCAGGCCTGCACAGTTGCAGTCTTGATTCTAATTGTTGACGGAGCATAAAGGCAAAACACCATTTGGTTTTCAACTACTTTTTCACCAGCCAATCAGATAACTTACCTTTCCACCTTGTCCACTCATACATGCAAATGTTTCATGCACTTATTATTATTGCTCCATGCAGCATGTACACTCCATCCATAGCAAATGTAGATGAGAGCAGGACAGAACAGAAACTGCTGCACTAATGAGACCCACAATCGATGACCGCTCCTTTTATACCGACTACTGTAAACCCACTCACTGCTCTGATCCACTGGTACCAGAAGGTATGAGCCATGCCATTCACTGAAATCTAATATGTATTCTACTTCAGCAATTATCATGCAACACTGAGGTTGCTTGAGCTGCCAGGAGAGCGTCTGTGCCAAATGTGCGTGGTGCAGTCCTGCAGGGCATGCTGTTGTCAGAGGTCTGTGGGGCAGCCAGGAAGGAGAGCGAGCTGGCTGAAGTAAACGCCTTAATCCTCATCATGCAGTCATAACAGACGATCCCACAATTATACAGGCAAAAAGGTCAAATGAAGTACGAGCAGAAGAGGGTAGAGCTAACTTTACTCTGTCAGTAACCTAACCTGAGCTGGCAGGAGGCAGCCCTCCATCCTTCTCGCCCATCAGCGTGGTTCAATTTCATGTTTTGACTATAACTGCAGTTATAACAATTGCAGTTATGACAAGAGTTCGTCAAAACAACTGTTGACAATGATCGTTTCAAACAGACTCAGAGGTCGAGCAAATTTCTTTGCAATGCAAAACATGAAAATCGTCTGTTGAAATATCAGCACAAATGATTTTCAACTCCGTCACAAAACATATAGTTGGGCTCAAAGCTGTGGATCTAAAACCTCATGGGAAGGAGACTTTACCATTACCACCTCAGGGCAGAGACGTGGCTTCGTCAGTGCCAGACGAGGATTAAAGATTACGGTATATAAATAAACCAAAGTTGTATTGGACAAAAGATTTATTTGATTAAGTACTTCTTTTCTGTACATTCTGCTTAATATCAGCTGATATTTTGATGAAGGGCAGTCTGTGCTGATTTCTTTTTTTTTCCCTTTTTACAAATTATTGAACTCAACATATTCTGACGGCATTCGATTATTATCTAGTGTGGCTTTCAGGAAAGCAGATAAGACATGTCCAACATACAGTATTCATGTACATATGCAAACCGTCAAAATGTGCAGGATGACTCATTAAGCAGAAAGCATATCACTGATGTGCGATTTACTGAGAAGCAACGCTGCTGAGGAAATCATATCAGCATATTGTGCACACACACACACACACACACACAGGTCTGGGTTCCTGCATGTGTGTACAAAGTACAGTTCATATCAGATTAATCAGGATTTATGCTTCCCCCCTTTGCTGCTGCTAGTGTGTAAAAGCTGTAATTAGATTCGGTCATAAAGTAGATAGAATTAGTGGCCGACTAAAGCAGGCCTGTGGGCTCCGGTGCTGACCAATGCACACACTGCACTTCCCACCCAAATGTTATACACAAACTACTTTTCCCCATATTTAAAATAGTGTCAACATCCTGCATTTTTCCAAAAGGAAGATGAGAACATATGCTTAAACCAGGTGGGCGCAGCACTGTGGTATGAAGGGGGTCCCAAAGAGCAGAGCCAGGGGCAGTGGTAAGAAGTGAGAGTTCTATGGATGCAGCCAAACTGAAATTCTTGAAGATAATAAGTACGGCAATTATACGAAACAAGTCTGTCGTGGGGTGGGGCCCAAACAAAATGCTAGACAAAAACCCGACAGAACTTCTGTCGAGAGACCCGGAGATGCTTCGTTTCTGATGAAACTTTGTTCTGCCCGGAGAATGAAATAAACCACCCAGGTGTGAGACTTTTATAACCTGATTACAACACAATTAAATTTTTCAAAGAGTCCCAATATTGTCTGACAAGCGTGTATGTGTTTGTGCACTGCACACTCAGTGTGAAGTGGGAGTTTAAAAAAAGCCAGTGAGTTGACCCTGAGCTTTCAATAGCAACGACAGACCCCCATCATCAAATGGAAGCGGTTCACGCTGTGTGAACGGTGGGGGATTGTAACTGCCTCTCTGTTTCTTTGTCTCAGTCTTTTAATGCCACTGGTTGATGACCTTTGACCTCTTCCAAGCCGAGCCACTGTCACAGGAATTCATAAACAGCCCTTTTTATCTGCAATCGGATCTCGGTTTCCTGTACGTGGCCCTCGGGGTTGATGGAGTCCTGCTCTCCAGGATTGTCCTGTCTTTACGGTGTATCAGCAGAGAGCTCGTGCAAAACACACGGATGTCCAACATACGGTACAGTGTGACTGTTCAGTTGCACGTCATTGTTGGATCGCAAAAGTCTGGTTCTGCTCCATGAATGTTTGTAAAATGACTAAGAATATTACAGAAGTGGTGCAGTGCCGTTTTAGGTTTAGGAAATATTAAAACTTAAAAGTAAACCAATATATGTAAAATAATTCTACGGGGGCAGCCGTTCTTTGCAATTTAACAAATGTTATGACAAGGCACAATAAATCCAGTCTACACACTAACATACAAAACATAAAAATGTACAAAGTGTGTTTCTGGAGAGATGAAATCATGTGAAAACACGAACGCACAAAGTGGCAAACAGTGCTTTCCATAATGCTCCTGCTCCACAGCTTGCTTATTTGTTTTGCTTGTATTTGTTTGGTCTTTGTGTTTCTCTAGTGAGCCGTGCCAGCTGCCTGGCAACGGCCAATCAGGGCGCAGAGAGAGGCCGGTCACCGAATGCAAAATGCAAGGGTATTATTGCCACAGGTAAAGCTGAGCTCAGACACACCTAGTTCATTTGATTGGCAAATCAGAGCTGTGAAAGAAAACCACAATTTAAGACGGTAACGAGACCACTGAACATGATGTTTGCCAGCTCCAAACACATTGAACCATCACGATAGAGTATTAATATTCCTTACCCCCCCAAAAAAGAAAGAAAACCAGCCAGATTAAGACCTGCAGCATGTTCCTAAAACTCTTATGAAAACCAGGGCAATAAATTAATTAGTATTGGGCATAACAAGGACCAAACTAAGGGACTGTCTCGTCACCAGAAAACATCACCAAGATGTGAGGAAACGACTGCGACTGTGTCAGGAGAGCCGGGCTGTTCCGACTTTAACGTGAACGCATTTACAATCGTGTGGATGTGGAAGAGGAAACGTGAAGACATGTTGGAATATGAAACTAATGTGTGGATGCAGCGTCTTCGGGCACCTACTCACCTTGAGGTCGCGGTGAACCACACCCATCTGGTGGCAGTGGAGCACGGCCTCCAGGATCTGCTGAATGCAATGACTGCATGCAAACACGAGGGGCCACGGGTTAGTGACAAGCCAACACTCACTGTCTGCGGCTGTGAGCTCACTGTGACACGTTAGTGGATCAGCAATTTGGCAAAACTGACAATTCACTCACTGCTCAAAAATAAAGTTTTTATTGCAACAGCCTAAAACTAATGCCTGCAGTGATTTACACGATATGGTTTACAACTCGCACACACGTGGCCAATTATGAGCCCGAGTCTCAAAAACAGAAGTGGTGTTAGCCCCTAGTCCACTGGAGGCAAAGCCCTAGGAGACCGAGGAGGATGAAGGAACTGAAAGAAAAGGGAACTGGCCCTAGTGCTGCCACTAATCTGTCGAGCCAAATTAACACTTAAAGGTGTTTTAAAGGTTTTAAACGTCTGTTTGTTTGACAGACGGATGTAAAGCCACATCACAACTCACTCCTTTGTTCCCCTCTCCCAGGCCTTGGCCTCTCAGCGGCTGCTTCAGACAAACGCTACATGCACGTTGACATACAGGAGAGGCAGGCTCTAATAAGATCTACCACCCCCCTTCAGCATTGCTCTCCAGCCCACCTTCATGCAGGTACATTTCAAACACTCCTGTCTGGCGGTGCGTGTGAGGAGGCGTCACTGGACGGAGGTTAATTGGTCGGCTGATCAGGCAGTGGAGGGGAGCGAGGTGATCGAGCAATTTACTGTAACTGTGTCAGAGCTCACCAACCTTTAGGTCCCTGTGCACTGTGCCATTTACGTGGCAATGATTTACACTTTCTACAATCTGCTGTATGCAGTGACTGTGACAGAGAGCGACCGGGCCAGAAGCAAAAAGGGAAAGGAAGAGGGAGAACGGGTCCACGTTAGCAAACACAGGAGCAAGAAGGGCTAAGCCTGAACACACCAGCACACTTGAAATACATGACTGACAAAGGCAACCATCTAAAGAAATAGTTCAGCATTTTGTGCAATACGATTATTACATGATGAGGGCTGCACCATGTAGTTTTTTCCTGCACATTGTATTCATGCTTACATTTCACATCACAGGATGTGCAATATAGTTAAGTATGCTATATGTAATTATTATTATTAACACTGTCCACAGTACATTTATTAAACTACTTTTTTAGTCAGTTGTCAGTCATCTGCGCTGGGATCAGTTGCATACCCAGTAGGGTAAAGGGGCGAGCTAAAAAAAAATGATTGTGGTATCAGGCTACAATACGCTATACCCACGATATTTCTAAAATATATACAGATGCAGGCTTCGGAAGTGTCAACCGTTGCTGAACCAAATTTTGTTCATCATTTTTGCTACAGCGCGACATATGACTGCAGTGTAACGTCTGTACGTCACAGTCCGCTTACGTTTAGCAAAGCCGTATGAGGCTTATAAGGGGAAAAAAATCCTGTGGTTAGAATTTACTGTAACTGAAAGATTATTAGTGAAAGGTAAATTGGTGTCAGCAGTTCGGCTATTTTGGGTCTTGTATTTTCATACTATACACATAAACTATACTTAATCTTATTTATACGAGCCAGCCTTTTCTCCTAAAACATTACATCTCTAGCAACTAAACGTATAGGAGACGCAAATTCCACTCGCACCTTGGGTTGGGGATGAAGTTGGCCTACTGCTACAGGCAAAGCTTTGCCTATGAACTATACATATTTATGTGACAACTGAGAAGTAATAAGCAAAAAACCCATTGAATCTACTGTTACCTATGTCTGTCCTGGTCTCTGTCTCTTCTAAAGTCTGTGCTTTCTCCTCTCTTTCAGGACAGAAAGTTGGGCATTACTCAGTCTCTTCTTAAGCCTTTTTGTTTCCTCACTTTGAGAAAAGGGACGGGGAGAGTTTATCACGTTTGTATGTTAATATATCAGGTAATATAAATGAATATAACACAGCAGTTGCACTGTACGTTATGTTGTCCAAGTGTAGGACACTTGTGTCCTCAGCCTCCACTGGAGCTGCTGTAAATGTCAGGTAATGGAGAGAGGTTCCTCTTCTGTTTAGTCCGTTATCATCTTTTACAAGCAGAAACTCATTAATTTGCACTTTTGGAGTTTACATTTACTTTGTCTCTTGCATAATCACGAGTTTGTGACACAAAAACCAGTCAGGGTGGTGGATTAAATGCCAGTACAGTGGTAGGTGGGATTTTCAGTAACCATCCATCTGTCACCACTTATACCGGGATCGATCTCCGCGCCAACGCAGAGAGAGATGTCGAAGTTGAACTTGTATTAATGTGCTGCGATCTGCCAGCTCGCCGCCATAATGCTGCTGTCTACATGTCTATTGTGCAATGTAGGAGTTCTGTCATTCCAAAAATAAGTTGCAGTGGGTTTAATCCTGACATCGATTGTTCCCTACTAAATTAATTTACGCTTGTAGTTTAGCAGCTTAGGAAATCGTAAGTCATGTGATTAAGTCAACATGAACATATTGTCATGAGAACAGCTGTGTTATAGATCAGATGTGGTTCAGGGTCAGAAAAGTGCATTGCTGACACAATACGGCACTGAAAGACCATGACACTTTGAATGCCCGCATCTGTAAAGACCAGACCTGATCCTTATTATGTCATAAGCTAAATGGTTAGTTAGTAGTTTCCCCTGCTGCCAGATTTTATGCTAAGCTAAGATAACCACATACCACATGAATGCTCTTTATGCCACAATGCTGAACTCTTCCTTTAAATTTAGCAAGTAAAGGAAAATACAGAATACACATGCAACACACATGTATTTGTTGAAAAATATCCTGCAGGTGTCAACTTTAATTTTGACAAATCATCCAAATCCACCACAAAATAGAATCCACATTCTTTATACCATTTCTAAATTTGTAACTGCTTCATCAAGCTGACAAAAGAGTTACAACTCAAACCAAAGTTCAATTTGAGCCCAGCCAGATGTAAAAAGTGATCATCTTCTAAGTAATTATTAAGCATTTAACATATAGAAATAAAGTAGAAATGATCTGAGGTGAAGCTGCTCTTTTCTAAACCTGACTTGCAAAATGAGAGGAATCTTTTTGAGTGGATTTTTAAAAGAGGAAATTGAAAGTATGTCAATAATCAAAGAACATAGAACAAACTGTAGAGAGGCAAGATTTGGAATTTTTGCAGAAATATGTAAAGGCCAAAAATCTTCAAGTCAGGGGAAAGTCTTGGTGTTGTTCTACAGTTTTCATTTGGGATCACTGAGATGGAAACGTACTCTCATGCCAACCATCTCTTCAATCCTTATTTGGGTTTTACAAACTTTTATTCACAATCGTTCAGGTCAAGCCTCAATATGGAGCCATGTTGCATAAGATAAACCAGGTTAAATAAATAAATAAATAAATAAAATCTCAGGCTACTTTAAAATTAGCTGCATGCCGTTGGGTGTCACTGAAAATCAGAAGTGTAGCTTTGTTTGGGATTGAGAGTTAACAGACTTTCGTTGAACTAAGGTACGTTCGTAATTATACCCAAGATCAAACTCCTACTCGAGATTGTGCAGCATCACTAAAAATGATTCAAAACTTTACAAAGATGTAATCGGTTGGGTTGTAAACTTTGTCGTACAGACTTACAAGAAATATACTGTAGTAATCAACATTTACATGGATTATTATATAGTGTTTCTGCCTTTGGTACCAAAGCACATCACATTCATACAGAAATTACACATATGATATGATCTCTGCACCGGGACAGAGCATAACACTGACCTGGCATCAGCTTCGCTGTAGTACTCCCTGGCAACAATGTCCTCGAACAGCTCACCGCCGGTAACTCTGAAGGAGAAAGAAGACGGAGTGAAACAAGGCAGATGGAGAAAGAGAAAACTGGATAGAAGATGCGTCTGAAAAAGAAGCTGTAACTGTAAATGTCTGTGGTTGGAAGAGAGGCTCGATAATCTTACACAACAACAAATCTTTTCCACGTGATTTTTAACCACCAGACCAACAACCAAATTGTTCTGTGCTTTTGTATCAAAATGGCAAAATCACTACAATAATACATTTCAGCAGATATGGTCATACTGTTGTTTATTCAGCTGGAAGTAATTTCCACATCTTTCCATGAGTCATATCCAGAGCACTTTCCCAAGTGCCGGACTACGTACAGTGGAGGCGCTGTGATCACGAGCAGAGTGGCTGGAGCTCAGAAAAGGACAAGGTCATGTAAGCGGATCTCAGTACGATAGCTGAGCCCCAGAGGAAATGGGAGCACAGCTCTTGCTTTTATTACTTTTATTTAGGTGCAAAGGTTTATGGTTTATGTTGCTGAGGTTAAAGGGTCACGAACATCAGTTTACTTTCAATGCTGCGTACAACTCATGGTTAATGTCCAAATGACTCGATCATAAAATCTTCTCTACACTGTCCATCTTCTCGGACGCACGTCCTCCTTCGATCCCTGCACTGACTGGCTACTTATTCTTACCATTCTACAGTAAGTTTTGATTAAACATTAAAAATTGTAACCCACCAGTTCAACACAACGCATAAACAGCGTTACTCGCAAACATTTCTTTCTTTGGCTCCGCACACACGCCAGTTACATGTTTCACTAACCCATTAGTGATGGTGTTCATAGTGACAGCAGAAAACACTTGCTGTTGGAGGCAGTGATCATTTAAGCAGCATTAATACTCGCTAAGAAGCTGCCAGCTGAATCTCAAAGTGCAAGGCCATTTTCTGCTGACAGGCTAAAGAGCATCTAACTTTTACATCTTCATATTTTAGCATTCATCAGTGTGTAGGTTGAGGTTGAGATGAACAAAACATTTTAGGGTCTGATAGGGATGGATCCGATCAGCTGCTTTTGTTAATACCAATCGCTAGAAAAAAAATTAATAAAGGAACGGGTAAGGCGTGCTTTAAGGGAAATGTTAGGTCTAAAGTCGGTGGGCTTTTTAACAAGTTGAAATATGACTGCCAACACTCTGAACCATGTTTCATAACTTAACCAATCAACCTAGACACAGGCAATTTAACGCTGCACATTCCAAATGCTGGGGAAGATATGAATTACAAATTTAAAATTATATATTAAAAAAACTTTCGAGCACCACACTATATTTAATAACTGTTTTTGAGCAGAGAGTGCACCTCATGGTGGGTAACTGGATCTGGGAAGTGATCCATTTCTAAAGGAACATGAAAAGGGGGAGAGCGGACCGGTTTGTCTAGAACACAGACGACTCTGCTATCAGCGACACAGATAACAGAATCTCTTCCACGGTCTCTGGAAAACATTACCGCTTTGAGGCCTCAGTGGTGAAATATTCTGGCATCTTCCTAACAAAGTTTCATGGAACTTTTAATGGCTTTTCACACATTTCTGAAACAGGCTGCAGAGCCGCAGTGTTTGTGTTGGCCTCCATTCAGCAGCTAGGAAATGACCCAAACATGAAGTGTATAATCATTTCTTCAGGTCCAGCATCTGCTGCTTTTTACTCAAAACACTTATGACCCAGATCCAAACCTTGCAATGCGTTTTTTTTTTTAAAGTGGGGGGGTGTAGAAAGCAGTTATCCAAGTCATCTTTTAGCTATTACTGAACACCTTGTGTTGTTTTTTATGAGCCCTTATCAAATTAGACACTGTTTAAAGTACTTTTGGAACCATTTCCATTCCAGCTGCCAGGTTGGACCACAACCAATGGCTGATACACTGGGGAGAGGGAGAAGTAAAGGAGATGGGGAGGGTGGAGGCAGAGAAAGACAGAAAGTGAGCAGGATTAAGTGAAGTGACAGAAATCCCTGGATATTGTGTTGACAATGCGGAAAGGATATTGATTTCTTCTAACAACAAACTGTGACAATGACATTTAAAATGTGAAAGACAAGGCTTATGAATCCAATAAAAAGCACAAATATAGCCGCCTTATAGAACCGGCAGACATATACAAAGAAATATCTGAGGGAACAAAAACTTAAGACATGAATTATTATATCCATGTACCAACAGGTTGTTTCATATTTAATTCACATCCAATGTAATGTTGGAAAATCAGGTTCACATTTAACGCGGCATAAAAACATCTTCAACAAGTCCCATCTTGTAAAGGTCCAAACTCCATCAGATTTCAGCGAGAAACATCAAGTGAGAATTAGTTTTTCCTTAGAAATTCAACAGATCCATTAAGATGTTTCTGGACCTGTTACAGTGACAAAGACTGAGGCGGCTGCTGCGTCCAGGGTCAAGAAAAATCTCCAATTACATAAACCAGTGTGTGTGTGTGTGGTTTGTTTTTTGGCATTCTAGACTATTTTCTCGGTTATTCTAACAGCATATTTGTACATTTCCCCAAAATATTGATAGTATTCATTTTAAGTGCAACTAAAATCCAATGTATTCAATTCAACTCAACTTTATTTATATGTCGCTAATTTACAACTTTACATAATAAAGTCATTTAGAGAAAAGCCAACAAAACTTGAGCAGCTTTAGGCAACAGTGGAGAGGAAAAACTCCCTTTAACGGAAGAAACCTCCAGCAGAACCAGGCTCAGGGTGGGCGGACATCTGCCTCGACCCGTTGGGCTGAGTGGACAGTGGAGAGAGAAAAGAACAGAGCAACAAGATGTGGCCTGTTTTTGTGGAAGCCTCGAAACCTCACAGGAGAGGACTGATGGACAAAGTGAGAGCTGAGGCGGCAGAGTCACTAAGACCCAGTATAAAAGGAAAAACTGCACGTTAACATGTCGGCAAAAAACTACTGGGCAAAGTTGGGAACTAAAAGACGAGCGAAACCTTGACCTGGAAGTTCGTACAATTAGTCAATTTATTTCAAATTTTGTTTTGATGTGCAAGGCTGCTTTTTTACAGCACGCATACGTTATTATTAATGCATTCGCCTTCATCCTCGATGATAGAAGATGTCTGTCTTGGCTCAGAGAAACTGAGATTTGAATAGTTCAATGGTGGCAAATGCACGTGCTCCAGCAAGTACACAGACGGCGATATGCAGGAACCTGTTCACGAAACCTGTTCACTCGTCTTTCCTGTCTTTTTGTTTTTTCAGTTTGGCTCTTCCAGTGATTTTTTACATATATATATTTTGGAGTCTTATAAATTCAGGGTCGCTCTGTTGATTTGGCACGTTTTTACACTGGATTCTGATGCCACATTTCACAGGGCTTAGATTGGCACTACACAGCTGAGGATGGGCGGTTTGGGGTTCGGTGTCTTGCCCAGGGACACTGACATTTGGCAAATTTCGATAAATAAATACCTAGGCTAACAATGTTTTCTTTTTCCATTATTTTAGACTACTTTGTAGAAATCGGTTTTAATGTTTCATTGTTGTTCGCCTTGTTTGTAAGTTTGTCCACTCAGAAAGTTTTCATGCCCCCTTTAATTTAAAAAATTTGGTATAAAACAATTATTTTTTTCCCCATCAATCTACACCAAGTTTTTCAAAAATGTAAAAACTGAATTTTAGAAATGTCTGTACATTTATAAAAAAAACAAAGAAGAAACTGAAGTGTCTACTATCTATAATATAATAGCTAGATAATATCAACAAATTTTGAATGCACTGGAGATGCTATATATAGACGCTACCAGCTGCAGGAAGGTAACGGGGTGTTCCTTCAACTCAACATTTTGGAAAATTGCTTATCTGGTTAAAAAAGCGAGGAAACTTATAGGGGGAGAACAAAAGATAAGCCAGAGAGTTAACAGTATAAGGTGGAAAGTTGAGGTGGGCTGTGATGGTTTTGGATCCCATTAATGTTAGGATTAGGATTAGCCTGGCGATAAAAGAACAGTTACTACTTTATGCAAAGACGTTTAACCAATTTAATCACAATTTAGCTGCGTTTTTGAATACTTGTAAAAATAAAACAAAAAATGGTATAATAGAAATAATTGAGACACTAATGTGCACTGAAAACTTGTTTAAGCATGTCCAAAGTTTATGCCATATTTTAATATCTCTATAACAAAAAAATAAATAAACAAGAGAGAGTCCCCCACATAAAAAAAAATAGTGCTAATTCTAGAGAAATCCATAAGCAATAAGTTCATTTTGTGGATGGGCAGAATTAAATCAGCCGTTAATACTGAAAGCCTAGAGCTACAAACCGCATGCCGGATAAAAGCAGTCTAATATTAGATACTTGGTAGTCCCATAATTAAGTCCTAATGACCCGTTTCTGCTTTAAATTATTTCTATGTCGTCGATAATATCTTGAAATGGTTCCTTATTAGTAGTTTGTAGTGAACAGGGACAGAAGCAGCAGATGGCTGCTAAATGGATCCGACTGAATAAGGAAGTCTACCTGCCATCTGCCTTAACATTATTTCCTATTTACTAAGCCTCACAGTTTGTATATGATTCCACATGAATTAATAAAGCAGATTTTGATTTAGTCTCAGGGTGTGTGAATGATGCAGTCATGCACCATGTGATGTCTCTAAGTGGTGTGTGAACATTGTGAGGGTGTGTGATGACTGAGCACAGATGGAGCAAAAAGGAGGAAGACATGCCATATCTAATGATATTTGATTGGCAACTGTCACATCTCTGCAGTATTTTCTCTAGGCACCATCTGAATGCATGTTTCTGTGGGAGCATGTGAAGGTTATAAATATGACACGTAAAATGAAAATTCTGTACTTACAAGTCAAAGACCAAATAGTGGAATCCTTCCTCTGATATGCTGTCGTGGAGCCGCACTGTGACAGAGGGAAAAGAAAAGGAGATGAGAAGAGAAATTTAAGTTGGTCCATTATGAGAATACTCTTCCCCTGCACCAGGCACACTGCCACATTGACAACAGTAGGTGAGTGTGAATTATCGACACCTGATTTAACCACAAGTGGAGCTCTAAACACCAGTGAAGTGCTTCCGCTGGACTGATTTGCTGTTTTTTTTTTTTAAACAGATTTTTGGTTCCATTTTGATGATAGGCAAACTACAAACAATCAAAAATATCCCTGATGCAAAGTGTCAAAACCTAGCTCTTTTTTAAATATTCGATAGCTTTCATCTGAATTCATTACACACAGAGCATTTAGGACGAGCTAACCAAAGCTGATAATTCAATTCATAGTTTAACGTTTGGAAAATGTTTGTTGCTTTTCATCTGGAGTGCAGTGCCCAGCAACAAATATATCTGATCTGCACGTTACGTTAGAGACCCGTGCCAACAAAGGGTGGAATTGCTTTGTCGTTGTTCCTTCAAAGATACATACTTCTTCTTGCTTATATTTTTGACTTATTAAAAGAGCCTGCACTGTGTCATATCGCATATGACAGACAGACACTCTACTGGACCAATCGGCAGCCTTTGACACTGAACCATCAGATTCTCTTGAATGTAGCCTCTAACTTCGGCATCTTTGGACCAGCTCTAGCTTGGCTTTGGTTTTACTTGTGTGGACGAACCTCCAAGGTCTCCTGGCAGGGGCGGGATTGTAACTCTCATAATCTCTCCACTGGTGTACCGCAAGGCTCAGTTGTCGGTCCTCTTATTTTTTTCATCTATACTTCTTCCTTGGGCTCTATCATCCATTCACATGGCTTTTCCTATCACTGCTATGCTGATGACACACAGCTCTTCCTGTCTTTTCCGCCAGATGACTCTACTGACTCCACACGCATCTCTGCTTGTCTCTCTGACATCTCTGCTTGAATGAGAGAAAGACATTTTCAGCTCAACATCTTACAGATTGAAGTTCTAGTCTTCCCAGCAAGACCTTCGACGCAACAAAACATCAGCATTAAAACTGTTTCAGCAGTAATTGTCGGTCAGAAATCTGGGGGTCATCATCGATGACCAACTGAGCTTCACGGAACACATCGCCTCAATCGCTAGGTCGTGCAGATTTTCCCTCTACAACATCAGAAAGATCAGACCTAACCTCTCTGAGTACTAGACCCAAGTCATTGTGCAGGCGTTGATCATGTCTCGTCTCAATTACTGCAGTACACTGTTGATGGGTTTAGCAGCTGGCATGACCAAACTCCTGCAGATGATCCAAAATGCGGCAGCACGCCTCATATTAAACCTGCCAAAAAAGACTCACAACACACCGCTCTTCAGATCTCTGCACTGGCTGTTGCTGCAAGGATCAAGTTCAAAGGTCTGTCTTTTGCCTACAGAGTGGTTAACTCTACAGCTCCGGCTTACTTAAACTCAATCATTCAGGTCTTCAATCCCTCCCGTCCGATGCGCTCGGCCAGCGAACGATGTCTGCTGTTCCTAGCGCCACACAGAAAACACCAAGAAAAAACTCTTCAGCTCAGTGATCCCACAATTGTGGAAAGAGCTGCCGAACTCTGCACGCTCAGCGACCTCACTCACAATAAAAAAAAAAAAAAAAAACTGCTGCTTTATATTCCACCCCAGGCAGACAGACATAAATCTGTTTTCACCCTCCAGGCTAGCCAGCCCTGCTACTCTCCCTACATAGAGGGTTACAAATCCAAACCTGTCCCCCCTTCAGTAAGTCAGACAACACTGCTGTCCTTCTCATACCAAAATTTAAACAAAGGCTTCAGCAGGAACCACCTATATTGAGAGAAATGATGCAGGGGATGGATCAATCAGAGGCTGCACTACAACGAGCGACTGGGACATGTTCCCCAACAGCAAGGGCGTTGACATCGAGGAGTTCACAGAAACGGTTGTAGGATTTATAGGAGAAATTGTGGAGGACACTATACCAAGAAAGTCCATTCGAGTTGCCATGGATGAATACATTTAACCGTGATGCTCTGCGTTCCCACACCGCTGCCTACAAACCTATGCTCGCCACCGGGTACTTTGAGGAACACAAATCTGCCTCTTACAAGGTACGCAGAGCAGTTAAAATGGCTAAACTCAAAATGCAACAAACTGACCCCAGGGGACTGTGGCAGGGAATATGTGATATCACAGACTATAAAGCATCATACACTCACCCCACGAGTGCCGACACTGCCCTGGCTGAAATATTGAATAACTTTTTTGCATGTTTTGAGTCAGGAAACTGAGCACATGCTGGGCTCCCAGCTGGAGGTGGGGAGACACTCACTGTGACGTAAGGGAGAGTGTTTAATAGTGTAAACACCAGGAAAGCAGCTGGGCCATGCGGACGTGTTCGTAAAAGCTGGCGCTGATCAGTGCAAGTCTTTTTCAAACTCTCGCTACAACAGTGTGGGATTCCTAGTTGCTGGGATAGTACCCCGAAGATTCCACACCCCACCAGTCCCAACAACTTCAGGCCCATAGTCCTAACATCTCCGACCACGCTATCAACTGCACGGTCGTCCACCATTCCTGCAGTTGTTGCTTCAATTCCCAGCTTCTCTGGTCACATGTTTAACTGTTGTGAATGAGTACTTTGAGTACCAAAAGGTAGAAAAGCGCTATATAAGTGCAGACCATTTACATCATAGTGATGTAAATCACAACTTCTCTGCCCACGACTCTGGACCTGTTACAATTCGCATGCAGGCCAGCGAGATCCACACATGACGCTTTAGACCCTCCTCCATAAGGCCCTGTGTGGATACTGGCAAGGGGAACTATGTGAGATTGCTGTTTGTTGATTTAAGCTCAGCATTTAACACCAAAGTCTCCAGACTTTATGACCTGGGCTTGAACCCCTCCTTGTGCAGGTGGGTAGGTGGATCCCCCCCAGGGTTGTGTGCTCATAATCATAAAGTTGGCAGTTGGGACTAATTTCTCACAAGAACACTGTCTCCCACCTGGAGGACTGGTGTCACGAGAATCACCTCCTGCTGAACGTTGGCACTACAAAGGAACTGATAGTTAACTGATAGGGTTAAGAGATTAAGGGCTTAGAAGAGCCTTGATCAACCCACACACTTTGGTCACTCTCTCTTCTCACTACTTCCATCAGGGCGGCGTTCTCACTGCCTGAGGACCAGGACTGAGAGGATGAGCATGTGACAAAAACTGAAAAATAATCTTAAAATTATAATTCATAATTCATGTTAGGGTAATTGATGGCTTAAATGTTTTGTTTAACAATCAAAGTTTGTTTATAATTTTAGACCGTATTGTGTGACTTGTGGCACAAGAGTTATACTGAATAACGCAGGTAACATCATATTATGCTTTTAAGTCTGTATTGCCCTCCCCAATAACTGGTTCTACGGAGCTTCACATACAATTGTTTACTAATTTCAATTTACGAGTCATTTATGTTATATGCATGTTATATTTAAATTAGATATATTACTAGTATAGTTAGTAGTATAATTAGTATATGGTTATAAAGAAAGCATTGCACATCTTGCGCTGTTGCAAAGAAACAACATTTAAATTTTCACTTCAATTGAAATAATTTATAGTCATTCAGGCAACTGACATTACACCTAAATGTGAATCCAAACATATATAACAAATAGTCCAAACATAATGATCGCCAGCAGTCTAATAGACTTGAGCTCATACAAAAACTAACTGATTGTCCCTTTAAACCTCACACTGACACCGTCCTGTCCATGTCCACGCTCTCATAGGTGACACAGTCGAGGACAATCATTACTGTCCTATGCAAACTTATCCACATGCTTCTACATACTAAATGACTCCTGCTGCTCTATTTTAAGCTCCTCAGTCTTCTGAAGGACAGTGAATGTCAGGGAGCGAGGCTGGACTTTCACTTTGCTGCATGAGAAGTCGAAGGAGCACTAAGGAGGTTTCACCGAGCCAATTAGGAACACCGCCTACAGGGCGTGAAATGACACGGTGTCAACGGCCACTGCAGGAGTTTTTTTAATAGAGTAATTTCTTTCAGAAAGCCCAGATCTGATTTGTAGTTAGCAAAAGACAACGGTCTAATTTGGCAATGACGTGGATCCATTTGATATCCAGTTCAAGAGACGTAACTAAGATTAAAGCCTAAGAAATCTAGCGATAGGAGGACAAACTCAGTGCTCCACCTTTAAGTCAAAAGTTTAAGTCAAGTTTAATGTGCTCATTTTTGGCCAATAAACTGTGCAAAACCCACAGCTTTGTCAAATTTTATAACACAACAGACATTAAACTACAAATGTCATCTGACTGACATTAGTTAAGTAAATCTGCTATAGCTAATAAATTAATATAAAATTAAATAAATCACAATTTTATAGTTACGTTTTAAGCAAATCATATTTTTTAAAAACACATCAAATTGCTATAAACAAGTAAATCCTATAATGCAATCAGGACCTCAGATTAAAAATATGACTACTCATACCGAATAAGCAAGTGAAAAGGTTTACTGCTCATCCAACTTTCAGGTTTGGTTGCAGGCTGTAGACATTAATTAGCCTGTGGTCAAGCGTTCAGAGATGAATCCAAACGGAATTAAAAAGGGATTTAGATTTGCTGCTTTAGTGTTTAACAAGTGACACTGAACCTCAATCAGAGACCAGATCAGCCATCGTAATACATTCCACACTTTGATTGTACTATGAATGTGTGTATACATGTGGATTTGGTTTCTTTGTGAAAATAAAAACTGAAATGATGTGAACATTTCACCCTGTGGGTATTGTGTCACGTCACAGTAAGCTTGTCTTCTGATTGACATCTGAGATCTATCGCCTGGGTGACCTTAAAGAAACGATGGATTTCCCTTGTTGGAATGAAAAGAAAGAATAGTAATAAGACTGGTGCTGCTGTTACCAGCCAATCACTAGGAGACAGGGAACATGTCTGTCTCAAAAGGACGGGGAGTAAATGTGCATTGTGTGAACAGGCGAGTAATGAGAAGCTTCAGTTATGGATTCAATAGTGGAATCGCAGAGTTCACGGTTTTTAATGCAACCGTTACAAAAAACTACGTGTGCATTCCCCAAACAATCGACAGGACGTTAAGGCCTGTTGAACGGGATGAACTCCTCGAATCGAGGTGTGAGACTCACCCAGAGTTTCAGGATGATTTTGACGGCAGTGGAAACGACAGCAGCACATTTTTTAAGTTCATTTGAAAATGACCATTAGTGACCAATTTCCAAATTAGAAGATCCAGCCGTAGCTTTGCAGTATTATTTTATCCTGTCGCAGTCTCATAATCACCAAATGCTCTGACAAAAGGAAATCATCACTTTGCATTAAGATTAAGTCTCGGTTTAGTTTCGTAATAGAACCCAAACATCTGAAAAAAGGCTGGTAATGAAGCCCAACCTCTGATGTTTTGGTGGCTGATTTCTGACACTAAGACAATGGACCAGCAAACCAAATAACCCCCCGTCATCCTTTCATTTGCTGCTGCCACCTCCTCACTGAAATAAAAAAAAAAAAGGGCAAACAACAAATAAATGCCAGTTTTCAGAGTGTGTCAAACTTGTTAGTGAGGTGATAATTACAGCTGTTTGGCCTTTGTGGTTGGAATGGAAGGAGGGAAGGGAGCAGATGTGATCTATTTATAGACAGACCGCATACGCTAGGATATGGGATTATTTCACTATATGAATCACAACAACAAAGTCCAAGATCAGACGTTTAGCTAATGCCATGGCAAGGCTGGGTTTCACTTAAAGTCGTTTTTCACGTATTCTATACCTCTGAAATAACTGTGCATCAATAAAGATCAGCGTGGGTAGTTACGATTATAAAATCTGAATTTTAAAGAAGCATTTAAACATTACAGTTTCAAAACGACTCCTTTAACTGTTAAACAGAATAAGAGATTCTTTATTTTTTTAATACCTTGTTTGCACAGTTAATACTGTTTTTTCTTTTATCTTGTTTAAAGTTAAACCAAAGTTTTTCTGTTCGTTGTTTCTGTTGCTGCTGAATCACTTTGGATCAATAAAGTCATATCCTAGCCTAGCTTATCCTTTTGTGTCAGCCAGAGAGAATATTAAACTGGGCTCAAGATTTTTAATCATATGCTGTAATCCTACATCTTTCAATATAAATGACCCCAATACTGGATGTCATGTTTTATGACACTCTTATCCCAGTCAACTTTGTTGTTTGGCGTTTGTTTGATGACCAGATTTATTTCATTCTGTCTCTTTATTAGTTCACAACTAGAAAGTATAGGAACTATGCACACATTATTTAACGAAGCCTCTGAACTGTCTTGTACCAAAAATAAGAGTGAAAGGCAGAGAAAACTGTTTCTCAGAGTTTCTTCTAAGAGACAGGAAGCGGATTCCAAATCATTTCTTCCACAGTGCAAAGAAGCTCGATCACAAATGGCCTTCGTGAAAGGATAATCATCTAAGAAACGATTTTCTTCGAAAGGGGAACGAAGCCAAAAGCCAGAATATGCAAAGGCTCACAAGGACTGGAACACAGATGAGAACACACATTCCTTCTGTAAAGCATACAATTAGATTTACGTACCTAGATTACGCACACAGCTAACGCAGTGAAATAATTTTTGGGAAAAAACAAAAAAATGCAATAAAACACTGAATCATGGACTTGAACATTATAAAGTCGGCATGACATCACCTGGACACACATAAAACATAACAACTCTGGGAAGTGCTGACAGAAGACTTTGTACAACCAAAACAGGATTATTTAGGACAGTTCAGCTGTGGATCAGGAGGTAGAGGGCCATCCGACGACCCCGGGGCCGCAGGTCCAATTCCCATCTCTGACCGTGCATATAGTGTGCTGTTCTTGGGCAAGACACTGTCCCCCAGAGCCGAATATTAAGCCTTTTCAAACCATTTCCATTTGAGCAAATAACTTATGTTTGATCTGGCTGAAAGCCAAACTTAATAATAAATAAATTAAACATTAAATTGAGAGGTAATAATATTATATAATCTCCACCTTATACAACTATCTTTGGCTTTTCCCATCAGGGGAACACCAATCATCCGTTTCCACTTTAACACCAGCTAACCTCAATGTCCTCTGTTAGAACATCCATATATCTCCTCCTTGGTCGTCCTCTCGCCCTCTTGCCTGGCAGCTCATCTCCAACATCCTTCTACCAATATATTCACTATCCCTCCTCTGCACATGTCCAAACCATCTCAAATGTGCTGTCCCTCTGATGAGCTCGTTCCTTATTCTGTCCAACCCTCACTCCTAAGGAGAATCATCTTCATCTCTGCTGCTTCCATCTCTGCCTCTTGTCTCTTTCTCACTGCTACTGTCTCTAACCCATAGAGCAGAGCTGGTCTCACCACTGTCCTGTACACCTTTCCTTTGAAAAAATCTCCACCTCAAAATGATCATTATTATTGAAGAATAAAAGGAAAAGTTGGGTCAACCGGGGTTCAGCTGGCCGTGTTATTCCGGTGACTAAAGATTTTGAATCAGTTAATGATTTCATTTTAAAACCAAAGCTTTGTAAACAAAAGATTGAATGTTGTATCAGTATTTTTGATTGCAATCGCAGAAGTGAGCCAGTCTCCGGTTTGCCTGGAATGATTAGCTGATTCATATTTTTAGGCCACTCGTGTATTGGCTGTGTGTCCTTGACCTGCTCCGCTTACAGTCACTGCAGTCATTCTGACACTGAGAGGTGGTACCGTTGCTGCAGATCAGTGCAGGGATAGTTACCGATGTTGGGATGCTTCAGCAGGCGGCAGATTCTGGCCTCTCGCTCCAACTTCTGGTGATCTGTGGAAACGAGAAAACACCCGTCAAACGAGTCTCTGCAAACCTCTCTACTGATTTTCCACATATTGGCGTCTGTGCCCCCCCGAGTATTAAGGGTCATTTTGACTTGTTCCTTTTCTAAAATCACTGATGAGAAATACATTTGTACAAAAGACAAAATCACGTAATTCGGCCTCTGAAACTTTGCATTCAAGCAGCATGAACAAACAAAGCTGCAATTTATGTTCATGAAGCCAATCCAGAAATTAAACTAAGATGTGTTTCAAATTTCACATAAGTGCACGTTTACTTATTTCTTCTGCACATGTGATGCTTCTGGATTTTATGCATTGTGAGACGAAATCCTCTGCCTTTGCCATATGCTTCAGGCCAGGTTTATTGCAAAAAAAAGTGCCATTTGCATGGCAGTACATGTCTCAGCAAGAGAAACTACATCTTCTAGGCTAGACCACAGAACCCAACCACAAACCACAGCACAAAAAGTAAATACACAGTGTGGTGCTCCTCTCAAGCTCGCGCTCACTCCGGAGCTGCCCCATTTAGAAAACCCAAAGGCTTCCTGAACATCAGGCCACAGAGAACGAGGACAGCAGCCATTTTCAATGCAGCTTTAAAAGCTTCTCATTCACACGAGGATCTACGACACATGCCCTCTGACCCCAGACATGCTGACCAGGTGCCGCCCTCAGACTCAGACAGACAAACTCTCACTCATTGGCGCTGGTGTGAAATGACGACTGCGGACAATGTCTGAACCGGATTCTCCTGACAGAAGATATTATATCTAATTTCTCACCATTCTCACCTGCTGTGATTAAAGTAGAAGGTGAGTAATGGAGTTTGGTGCCAAGAGACCAAGACCGTGAATGTGATACAAAAAAAAAAAAAAAAAGGGATAGAAAAACACCTCTGGCACAACACACACACACACACACACAGTCTGATACTTTTATTCAGTTACCCTCCACTAACAGCTGTTCTTATTTCCTGGCTCTCACCTTTTAATAACTCCAGCAGACTGAGCAAACATTTTAGGTGATGTTAGCACAAAGGTTAGAGTCAACAGGAATGTCAATATATATATAAATACACACGTACATGAATTTTAAAAATAAAAGACAACAGACTGCTGTGATATTGCACTGCGGCTGAAAGTCGATGCCGTTAGATTCCAGTGTGGCGACACTCTGAACACTCGCTGTGGTTTTGTTCATACCTCTGAATTAATCGGAGGCTTTCTGCCGCAGCGGTCAAACGTTATTCTCTGCTTCACCCTCGTCATGTTGTCGTGTGCCACAACAAGCCAGGCACACAATCGAGTTCGATCCGGCAACCTAACTAACAATCAAGGAAATCATCTCACCCCCTAATCCCAAAGTTTTGTTCTGTCAAGAACGACGAAAGTTGTTGTTATCACAAGAAAATTAAGTTTTATGCCAAGATGAAAAAACACCATTACCGATAACAGGATAAATTAAATAAATACTGGCATCCATGGCAGTTCCCGGCTTTTGTAACAATGGCACAATAATAACATTTAAATAAATCAAATTTAATCTAAAATATAAAGAGATCAATGATGATACATAAAATTATTCTATATTGCATAACTTGCTGTTAACTTGCATTTCACCAAATGATATTTCTCCAATAAATTTTGTTTTTAAAGTCTTTATTCCGGAAAAACAGCACAATTATCCCATTATCCTGAGATAATTGCAGCATCTATGTCCTTTCTCTGCTTCTATATTTCATAATCATATTAAGTTTTTTATTCTTCTGTGTGCATTTGTCTGATTGTTTCATGTATCATAGTTGTTTGTCTTTAGACCGTAATCGGTCTTACTGTTTTCACTGTTACGCCTCCTCGTCTACTGTCTGACAGTTTGTTTTTGCAGTTTTGTTTAATATTTTAAACAAATGAGGAAACTATAAATCCAACTTGTTGCCAGAGACATGTTTAAAAGTGAAAATCTAATTTAGGAAAACACGTGTAGAGGTAGCCATCAGATACAGCACCAATCAAAAACCCTTTCAAGCCCCGCTCAACAGATTCAGTGGCAGAGAGCCGCCCCCCACACACACACACACTAAGCACAATGGCTTATGAATAGGATAATAACTTGAGGGACATAAACAAGCTCTTCACAATTGTCATTGTGGAGCCCCACAGAGGTGTGGCAGGTCTGTCTACTAGGTCTCTTCTGATACTTGAGCTGCCAATCATCATTAGCAATCATAATCATGGTGGGGCAGATACACTGGAGAGTCGTGGGTGTAATTGGATCCACCGTAATATAAGGGCCCTGTCAAAATGCAATTAGCTGCCGCTATTCAGGATTCAAATTGTGTTCATGAGATTGTTGAAACCATTTTAAATTCTTCATATTCCAAGACTCAGAAGCTTCCTGATCTATGAAATATGGCGCGGATGGAGATATCTTTGAATTGACACCTTTCCCCACCGCCTCCAAATTAACCTTATGTCCAAAGGATTTGAAAGTTTATGTTACTGTGTTAGAGCCCGGAGACTTCGGCAATGACCAAAATAAAAAATTACCGTAAATTCTGGACTATAGAGCGCACCTAAATTTAAGCCGCACCCGCTAAAATTTAAAAGAAATATATATTTTGTCACATATAAACCGCATCGGACTATAAGCCGCCAATATCCAGGCTGAGAAATAAGATATTTACATAGAAAGATTTTGTACCATAAGTGTTTATTCATACACCTGAACCTGAATGGTGCCTGTAACACGGCAGTAAAAGTGCTGATGTTTGCTGTTGTGCGTCTTGGGTTGCATGCGCTAAGAATAAAAACTGGCGCTTTTTTGTTTGCACTGACTTCCACCTACAGCGCCCATCTGAGGGCTGCAGAAAAATTCATAGAAAAGCCGCATCTCTGTAAAAGCCGCATGGTTAAAAACGTCGGGAAAAAAGTAGCGGCTTATAGTCCGGAAAATACGGTATATTAGAGGGACAGCACAGGTAGGACTGCTCATTGTGAGTTCGTCTTTCGGATTAACAAAGATATTATTGTGATAGGCTTTCCAACTCATTCTATGTCTGTAAGATATTATGCATGATTCTTAGAGTCAGTATGACATGTCTGTATTAATACATTTGTTTATGTTCAACCAACCTGAATTTAAAAAAACAGATTTTACTCTGAAGAAATTATTAACTGCTGTTGAATCAAAAAATGGCTTACACCTTGGCTCACATACTGTAGCTTGGCTGATGTTTCAGACAGTCAACCTCACTTCTGCAAACACGCCTTTCCCAAAATAAAAAAACAACAGTTTTCTTTTTTCGACTCTTGCTTTAGGAGACAGACTCTGGCTATGGTTGTAGCCCAATCCCTCTGGCCCAGTTAACGCCAGAGGATAATCAAGCCAGAGAACTGGACTCAGCTCGGAGACTACACAAAGAAGTCCTCCCCACACTGTGCTCTTCAGACAGCTGATGTTGCCATTACAGTAACAAGGAGCTACAAGTACAGGAAAAGTAATGTCATGTTGAACATGTGACAGATTTAAACACACACACACACACAGAAGCAGCAGTAAGCTTTCGCTTAACAGGAACTCCGTTTCCTTAAAGTAAAAAAAAGTGGCTGGAGACATACGAGATGTAGGTGTGTCTACAGACAGCGTTCAGTTAAACTTCATCTTTTGCATTTTACCACCACGTCTATAAATACGTCATCTATAAGTTGTCTGAAAGCAAAAACCATGGACTTAAGCAACGCACCACGATAAAAAGAGAGAAAAAGAACCAGATGTGTGTGCCTGATGTGATGTGTAAGAGGCTTAAAATAACCCATGCCTGAAAACCACAGAACACGCCCACACACAAACGCCACTGCTGCTGCTGCTGCCATGGGCAAGAGCAAAGAGCAGGTGTGACTAACGTTCAGCGTGTCTGTGGACTTGGAACTGTAGGAAAGTGACAAGAATCATAAAAAAGAAAAAAATACCGTCTGCAGGAGCAAACCCTCGCTGGGCTCAACGAAGACGAGACCGAATGTACTTTGAAAATCAAGCTGACAATCCTTGTATATCAGCTGGTTTATGAACCAACTCAATCCTGGGTAGTCTTACTTTGACGTGCCTCGAGATAAATGGGTCTCCTTTAATAAGATTAGCATAGCAACTGAAACATATGCGTGCAACCTTAAACGGAGAATGCTTTGTAAGAACTGTATTATAGATTGAATAATATAACGGTCTCTATACAGCTAACACGGAGGGACTGACCATTACTCATTACATAAGTTTAATCTACACCGTCTGCTCGTAACTCAAACATGAACTATTAATGTCGTGTTTTGAACGGAGCAGTGGTAGGTATTTCCCTGTTAGAGCTCAGTCAAGCAGAAGCCTCGTCAGTGGGTGCAAAGCCGTACCAGACCGGTGAGACCCCGCAGTTTGCCCAGCTCCGTGTCCTCATTCATATGATGGCCCCCCAGGCACACTGAGCCATTCAAGCTGCGGAGGGAGGTGACGTGACAATCGGTGTGTGGGCAGACGGGTGGCACCGCCAGCAGCCTCACGTTCAGACGCTGTCACGAGCAGTCAGCGTGACATCCATCACGACCCTTCATCTGAGAGCCCCCCCTCCCGACATGCCAGCACCTCCTCATAATCATCGCAGTTTTGATGAACTGCAGTCACTGATGAGAAGGATCTTCCCCTTCAGAAATCACTGAGTAAAGAGTGAAGAGCAGAGACCAACGATGGTCATATGAAAATACCTTTAAATTCATATTCAGACAGACAGACGGGTGGTCTGTGCTTTCAAACAGGATTTTATTACTGACAGCCAGACTGCAGTTACAACGTGCAGCTGGCTTAGGCTGTTCATGTGATGAAGTTGATGTAGTGTAAACAGGAAGTAGACGGGCCCAGCTGTTGGAGGAAAAGGAAGGGGAGGGGGAGGCCGACTTGACCAGCTGGGTTTGCCTGCTGCTGTTTGTTCCTCCCCAGGGACAGAAGTGCACAGTGAGTGATGCTCTGTTTAGTCAGTCAACTGCACCGTCTTCATGGAATTTCAGTGATGACGAGGGAAAAATAAGCTCAGAAACAAAAGTACTCGCTTATTTTGAGCAAACGTGCATTTACCCGACTTTTTTTTTATACTATTGGTACATGTGTTTAACTGCTCCTTCACACAAATATCTAATCGGCCACTTGCATGGCAGCAGCTCAGCACTTTTGGGCATGTGCTCTTCAAACCAGGCCTCAGAATGGGAAAGAAAAGAGGATTTAAATGACTTTGAATGTGACGGGGTTGAGAACTGTTCCGCTTTGTCCTCACAACCATCACCGGGGTTTACAGAGAAGGATCTGAAAGAACATATGCAGCGTGCAGCAGTTTGTTAATATCAGAGGAGGACGGCCAAACTGCTGCGAGCTGAGAGAAAGGCGGAAATTAATGAAAATGAAGCGCTTGTTGGAAGTCAGGTAAGCAGAAGAGCATCTCTAAATGCAAAACGTGGAAGCAGATGGGCTACAGCGGCAAAATAGCACTCTGGGCGCCGCTCCTTTCAGCAACAGGAAACGGAGACTTTGTGATTTCTGTTGCTCCGTTCAGATGTTAGGGACAGAATTTGGCAGGGCATGGTCCAGCAGTGTGGTGGGACACTTTCTCAGCACCCATCAGGAACCTCTCCCAAATGGGCATTGTTGAAATGCCACAGCCTACCTGGCCAGCGTGTGTTTTGCAGACGCCACTCGTGTCGGCTGGCTTCACCCTCTCAGACACAGTCTCTCTTCACCCACTGCTGCCAGTAACCAGGAGGGGTCTGACTGAGAGGAGGCGTCAAACGGTTTTAACAGCTCGTCTTCCACCTCCGGGCGCTAGCAGCACCTCTCCGCTGCTACGCTTCATACAGACCACTCAGCAAAGCTCTGATGTGGCATGTGTGTTTCTCAGCGAGGGACTGGAAGTCACGCTCGCTCGAAAACACAAACGTGTGGTTTTTGGTAAAGCATGAGCAACATTCCTGCAGCAGTTTCAAACCTATTTAGAACAAAAACACAGATGAACAGTGGCAGCAACATAAGCAATTTATTAACTACTATTAGGAAAAATGCAGCGTTAGAATTAAAACCAGCAACGTTAATTAATTCGTAATTAATTCACTAACAACAATTTCAGAAATGTGTGCAGGGTGCGCACTAATCAGCGACAAGGCTAATACTGATGACCAAAAAGTGAAATCTGTGACATGAGCTGGACCATAAAATTGTTGACATGTGTATGTTTTGTATACATTTTCAGGTTTCCTCTGTGGTTATGACTTCAGCGTGACTAATATGACCATGTTCTCCACTGAGTGGTACATCACTATCAGCAGCACTATCACGTTTCCCTTTCAGAACACACATGCTGCATTGATTTCATATTTGTCCCATTAGGGCAAGAGCAAAATAGATTTAAGACAACTGATCCTCAATTAGTCTCAACCTCGGGTCAAAAAATAACATTTGTTTTCTGGAAAATTAAACTGTTCAGTTGTGAAAAAAAGGCATTTCCATGGAAACACCACCACAACCTGCATATTTCACCATAGGCGTCATCATGATCATGCACTAGAAGTATTTATATTCGTAACATGCATTTGTGAATGAGTGAATGGGCAAACAAACTATTTTTCAGACTGAGTTTGTTCTTTGATCTCGTGAAGGAAGAGTGTGAACCAAATCTCAATAAAAGAGATGTGATGGACTTAACTGTGTGCAGTGAGATTAGGCAGGGTAAGGAGTTAGAAGACAGCAAGATGAGAAGCTAAGCCTCGGATTTCTGGGTTTCCATTCCGCTTCTCATCAAAAGCAAATAAAAAGAGGCAGGACAGAGTTTACTTAGACGTGTCCAAGTTAAACACAGCCGATCCATGTCTTCCTGTTTACGCTACAATCCTTCCAAGCTACTTTGTATTTACGGGTAATGTCCCCGCTGCGTCGCCCCTCAACAATCCTCCGCTTCCAGCTGTTCTCTCTTTACACTCGTTTGCCTTCTGCTCGCCGGGGAGTCGACACGGTGCGGTGGATCGAGCCAGCAGTGCCGCAAGCTCGTCTGCCTGTCAGTGGAATAAATATCTCTATCTGCTGTTCCGCCTGGCTACCTACCACTTCTGTCCGCTTGTAAAACCGACCGTCTAAGTCTACAGCCTGAGAAGATGATTGTGCAACACGGTTGGATGGTTTGATGGGTTTAAAACCGTCTGAATTAAAAAGACCAGCTGATTATTCTCTGTAATATCAGACATGTTACAAAACCCTGCACCGTTTCTGCTCCTCTGCGGTCGACTGCTTCTTTACACGTCTGACAAAGACCATAGGGTTGGCTTTATAGTAATATCTATTTTTAGCTGTGTCCCACCCACTTTGCTGCTGATGCAAATTAGTTCAGGCACTGTTAGGCTCATACTAAAGGAGGGAAGTGGTTTAGCCTCGTCCCCGCAAGCAACAAGTGTCTATAGATCCACGACTTTCAGCTTTTCCATCGAAGGGTCGCCACAGGGGAACGTGTTCCACATCTTGATTTGGCATGTGTTTTTATCCCGGATGGACTTCCTGTCGCAACGCTCCCATTCTTATTTTTTTATCCAGGCTCAGGATCAGGATCAGCACCACGGCTGCAACAACCAAAAAGTATCTATATGCATTACAACCATACTCACATAATGGTGTAAAATTAAGAGCAAGGTGCAGAGATTTGTGGACGGTTAAATGTTACAGTGAAAAGAGTTTCTGCAAGTATGTTTGTAAAATAACTTGTGGGCTCAGAAGTGATCGACCCTCAGGCAACAGGTCATAAATAGAAGGTTATTCTGAAAATCAATTAAACATACACAACGGTGCATGAAACAATGTGCAGAGGTGGGCCAAAAAGGCAACACGCTGGAACGATATTACAAAATGGCCAGTAAAAAAAAATTGAACGGCCAAACTGAAAAGGTTTATGGCAAACAGTGAATGAAAATGAGGCTGGAGACAACGGAACAGCTGTGAAAAAAGGAAGATCAACGATGAAAGAAAGAATAAAGTGGCTCACAAAGGTGATGAACAAGAACCGCTATTAAATGTGTTTAGTTTGCTTCCGCTGTTCCGTCTCTGCTGCAGTAGTGACACACGGAGCAGTTCTAACTGCAGCACTTAGTGAGACGACTCTTTGTAGAAGTAAAAGACTCAATAAGGATGAAAATAAATTTACATTTTTTACGAGGAGGTCAGCACTTTGATTACACATTTTCTTCCAGTGTGACTTTTATCATCCACTTTCTGCCCTAACGTCAGCGACGGTCAGTCTGAAGCTCAGGTGAGAAACTTACTGGAGCCTGAAATTTCAGTAAAACAAAAACGTACCAAATGTACTTTGCTGGCTTGCAGCATCGGTGGGATAAATTTTAAATGATATCATGCACTGTATCTCTTTAACTAATTCAATCATGTAAAACTACCTTCAGGGGAGAAACTGAACTCTGAGGTTTCACTCCAATTTAAATTTCTACAGGCATAAATGTGTCACGTTGAGCTGCGACATGTCAGGGCCAAGAAGCCTGTGAGCATTTTGTGTTGTGATGTCAGTGGAGCGCACAGAAAATCCCTCCTGACTGACCCCTGAAAAGGCCCAACCGCTAGATCCCATCATCATCTTCCTCTAATCTAGGAATGGAAAAGAGCAAGCATCAGTCTTTGTGATAACAGATACAGATGTGGATACAACTGTTGGTTTAAAAAAGAACAACCCACAACAATCACTGAAATAACTAGAAACTGAAAAAATTAATCGACTAAAAATTTACATAATTAATTAAGGTCAAATTATTTGACATTTTTTAGGGCTAGCACCATTTTTTTGTCCAGGCCAGTTTTAGGAGTTTGTTTTTTAAAAAGATTCTGTTGAACCACAATTCAAAAGCAATGTCTGATTTTTATAGCAAATTATTACTTTTGCCAATTTCAAGTCATGTCAGACCATTGTGGGTTTGTCTTTCTTTAAAAGGAAAGATACAAGCGCAAAACAAAACCTGGAAATGGCCTGGAAAAGGATTCAACGTCCGGGTAAATAATCCTGATATAGATATCTGTCAAGCCCAGTGATAATGAGCTGCACCCTTAGGTAACACCAGCATTAAACAACTATTACATCATCACATTTATTCTTTAATGCTGTTTTACCTTGAATATATATACACGGTCTTCCATCAAAGTCACAAGCACAGACCTGTTCTTCTCCTGGTATGCGGATCTAGGAAAGAATTTCCAACACAGATTCTAAGAAAACACCTTGCTGTCATGCTCTACTGCCATTAACCTTCCAGAGCTGAAAGACCCTGCCTCAAACAGTGGCAACCGTTGTGCAATGTTTGACTTCTGATAGACCTTAAACCCAAGCACTGTTGCCTGAGCCCGACTTCCTGGTACATTCCCCAGCAGATCACTTGTACCTGTAACAATGAGCCTATTTTCATTCTGAAAACAACCTGCAGCCAGTGTGAGCCTGGAAATGTCGCACTGAACTGTGGAGGTGCATCATTTTCAAACATTTTACATAAATAATTATTTGTTAGTGTTCAAGCTGCTCAATTCACAGTTTACTCTTATTCAGTCACTTGAAAGAAAACAACATTTTAAGTCTATTGTGTAAAAATTTTACATTTTTGCAAATTTTCAGTTTGCAGAAAGCAACTGAAACATAACAGGGTCAGGAATACAGCTTTCATAAGAGCTCAAAATACAACTGATAAACTGCCATAAAGCTGGAGAGGAACAAAACACGTTTTCAAAGCATTTGGTAACCGCAGTACTGCGAGACCGTAATCCACATGGACACGCCAAGACTCAAGACAAAGGTAAAAGAACCTAGAGAGGTGCTAAGAAACTTGCTAAAGGGTTACAGAAGAACCCAAAACACGAACAGAATTTGCCTTGGAGGCCACTGGATAAACATCTGTATCTCCAGAGTCACACACGCTCTGCAAGTCTGGACTGTTCAGGAGGAAAAGATGCAGGCATCCACAGCTTCCTTCCAGATAAGGAGTATGCTAATGGGCAGGTGAATAAGATTATGTGGTGTACCAGGTACTAGAGGCCTGCATGAGTTGGAAGGAAAAATGCCCAATATCAGAAGATTTTAAAGCAAACCTCCTGCCAGTGGATTCATTAGCAAGACACAAAGTTAAGTCAGGAATGGTGGAAGAACAAACAGGTAAACACCAGGGGAAAGACCTGGGGTCTTCCCTGTCTCTAGACCTCAACGTCATTAGAACGGCTTCGATTCAAAGGCGGCCATATGTGGCAGACAACCAAGCGATGTGGTAGCCGTGGAAAACCGGTGCCATGAACAACAGGCTCTGATTGCAAGTGAAAGGATATAAACACGGCACAGAGAGGAAAAGAAGAGTTTTGAGGTGGTTATACATAAAGTTCTCGTGTTCCCACGTCACCAAAGAACACGTTTTGTTGAAATGACCAAATACACCTAATCTATACGGTTACTTTCTAAAAATAAAGGGATTTAATAAGGATTCTTGCATAATTTTTTTTTTTATTCTTCAGCGCCTCAAAACTGAAATTTGGACCCTGACAGGCAGATGTTCATGTGGGGTACACCTCTTCTATGACAAACATTTGCAGTCTGCAACCTGTTTGAATTGGCTCTCAAATCCCAGGCCCGGTTCTGAGAACATCCCCCGCAGGCGACCTTTATTTATTGCCGCCCACACACACTCACATCTCTCACTTTGATCTTCTCGCTCCATCCTTATCGTTGTCTTTTTATGCTTTCCTGACTTTTATGATTTTGTCACCTTTTCTATTTCATCTACTGAATCTATCATATCGCAAAGAACGTCAAATGACAACATCATCTCACCACAAACTTATAAATACATACATAAGCATTAATATCCTATGGGAGGGTATTTTTGTAATATGTACTGTGTACAGTATTTGTGCATGATGCCATCCTGGCAACATTCCACGCTGATCAGCCACAACATTATTACCCCATGGCGCTCCACCTTTGCGGCATTTACATTAATTATGAAAAATGTGTAATGTGTTGGTGTGTTATGTGTGAACTTTATCTATGATATGATTTTGTGCTGGTAGATCCAACACTTTTTTTGGGTTGTGTAAGCACGGTGGAGACACTCAGTGGCACGTGGACTGCCATGCTTGCACCAAACTAGGCGAAGACACTGACTACGGCTTAAAATTCATTGCTTTACTGGTGGAGCACTATGACAAGTAAAATGTAGAAAGTCCAATCAGCACTTTTAATTGAGTAAAAGCTCTGAAGCTACTTATGGCTCTTTGTAGCCGCAGGCTTGAAACCAAGATGACCAGGGGTCAAGCTGTGGCTGGCGGTCTCACTTCCATGGGAACAGAACGTCCTCCACTGATCAACACAGGATTAAGGCGGCAGGAAGACATTTGAGTTTTCTAATGCATTGGGGATTACGTTTGTTTATACTGCGCTAATCAGTGCACTTTCATTGATAACCAAGCATTTATTGTTTTAAATAGTCACTGCAATTATTGTGGACAATATTGCACTAACAAAATTGTGCAGCTCTAAAGTTCAGATGTGGAACCCTCACTGCCTGGTAACACAGGCTCTGTGTTTTAAAGTTCAGGTTTCCATGCAAAACGTAGGTCATTAATGACATCACCAAGGGCGTGGTAAAAAAAAATAAGTGTAAAACTCTGAAAGGAACAGAGACTTTCAAAAGCAGAGTGAGACATCAAGGGTAAAACATTATTCAAAAACATTTGGAAACTTATTCAGAAATGTAGAATTCTTAGCCACTTATTATTATTACTAATGACCTAATGATAAAATGTACACACAACATATATACACCCAAAAAAATGCCACACAGGTTCGGATGGTAACGTGTACAGTAGGTGACAGTGGGCAAACGTTTGAGCGCCGGGCAGTGACATTTTTATCATCATCATTTGTGGACATCAAAGACAGAAAGAGACGTTTCATTTACTACCTGAACTGAGTGGACAGCGGTTTTATGAGAGGTCTCGAACCGAGGGGATAATAACAGTCAGTAATAATTCCCTGTGTGCAGCACTTTGTGTGTTACAGTCATCATAGCCATTCCATTCCTGAATTGATTATTGAAAATATGGATGAGTGCAGCTTTCAGGAACCCCGCAGCCAATCGTCAAGTCCTGCATCTGTGAGCGCCTGCACTTTGCCCTGCACGGGGTTTGTGGAGTGAAGCTGTTAATTGACAATCGCTCACACTCATTCTGCAATAATGACCTGCCAATTAAATTGACTGCCAGGAAAACGTCCCAGCGGAGTTATTATCGAAATCAAATAATGTGGCAATTCAAAGCAAATTACATGGCTCCTCTTTTATGGTTAATAGCTCTTAGTCACCATAAGTGATAATGACTTTTACAGATGTTTCACTACTAATTGGTAGTTCGATCACGTGGAAGCATCCCATCCATTAGTGCCAATTTCTCCTCTGTGAGCGCTTTAGCAGAGCTCTCCTGTTCGTTTGCTTTGCTCATTTCCATCCTTAAAGCGCAGACCTACACTTGGGAGAGAGGTTCACGATACTGTAATGTCGCAACGTGTGGGTTGTTTCTTCATGGAATGAACTGACTGATTAAGTATTTACACGCAGGTTTCAGAAAGTTATGCCGATCTGCAATTTTCCTGCACAATCTGAACCTCCCGAGCCAAGAATCAATTAAACTTTAAATGGATTCCTTCTTCTAAAATGAGTATTCTCCATTGACTTCTCACATTTTTTCCACTGTCTCACTCAAGCTCCAAAGGTTGTGCTTCAGGCATGACTCACCATCAACTGGGAAAAATGTCCGTTTAATGAGTCCACTTATTGGTCTCAGCCATGTCAAGTGGACGGACAGGTGGAAATACATATATCAAGCCTAAATATGTTTAGTCCTAATTGTCTTTCTGACAAGGTGTAAAGGAAAAAAAGGGCAGCATGCTAATTTCATTCTGTCAATGGGACTAAAGTGTGAAGGAAAATGAGAGAAAAACCTAGAAACAGAATTAATCAGTTCGGTCCCGTTGGCTCAAACGTGCTCAGCCACACACTCATATTTACTGCTAAGTTAACGTTGAGCCGAAATTCTATCCCTCACATGGAAAATATTCCTCGAGCGTGGCCAAAATGCGGATGATGCCCATTTATCTTGTGCTATGCTGAAGGATGGAAAAATTTGCAGCCCCTTACAAGACCTTTAGTGATTTTAAGAGGAGTCTGAAATCTAATTGCACACTAAGAGGCTCCCACTTCCCCTTCTAAACTCTCAGCTGTGTCATTTGTCAAAAACCACTGCCGTCCTAGAGGGCTTTTTGACAGATGTTGGACTGTGGGAGAAGACAATGGCAGGAGAGGACGTAATCCGCAGGGGTTCAGAAAGAGGAGGCAGTGTGCAAATCTCTGGTCACGCTGCTGTGACGCCGGCACTAGACCAGGATTATGAAGCCTGGATTACACATGCAAGCGCACAAAAACACAAATCTACCGTCGGATTTCACCGGGGCCTCTTCTCACTCCGTTCATTCTGAAATGGTCACTGTGTGAGCAGACGGCGTATCGTTGCTTGGATTCATTGTCATGCCGTATGTGCTGACAGCAAGAATCAAATGCCACGTGGCTACCAGGTCATAGCCAGTGGAGTTCTGTTTCTGCTTGTACAGTAGGTTTGTCGTTAGTTTCTGAAACATTTGGAAACGACCCAGATGTTACCCTGACATGTGATTTCCATATATCCGTGGACATTATGCTCTTTATTTTTCACTCACTCCATTGTATTGAAAATTGACACTCTGGCAGTGTGAGCTTCCTCCACGTGGTGCAGATGCAGACAGTGTAGAAACCCAAATATACGGTGAAGAGGACAGTGAAGGTGGGACACAGAGGACGGGAGGAGTTCTGGGACAACAGCATGGATGTGCTACGTTCCAACTAGTGCAGCATTAAGCGATAAATCGGAAGAATTTAGTTTGTGTTTTGAAAGATTTGATTTGTTTACTTGTGCCAAACAAATGAAATACATTAGAAAATTATTTTGAAGAACAGCCCTGCTCGTATTTAGTTTGGGCTTTTTAAGCTATTAACAACCAATATCAGCTTTCATGGTGGAATGTGTTTCTGCATGTACCCAGTGCCTGAGTTTTGCCTCATTCACCAGAGCGTTAAACATTCATTTTTTCAATACTAGTTCTGTTTCCAGACATAGACGTAGAATATTCTTTATCCTCACCACAAACGTGGGGGTGAAGCCTGTGTGCTTTGGCCGTGGCAGGACACCTGTGTCAACAACAGACTAATCACACAACCTGTGTGATTATCATGGTCACTTTAGTATATTCATAAAAAATATTCTAAGAAAATAAATACACATAATTAGCTTTGAAGAAACACAGTTGTGATGTAAAACTACACCAGCCTTTAAGACAACAACTGTCTAGCAGTAATGTTTAGTGCTGATCCAATATTTGAAAATTACAAATTATTTAAGAGTTATGGCAGTTTATTGTAAGTGGGTCTAATGGCTGTAGTTGATCATTTCAGTCAGTTATGATTGTCGTTATTGTGCCTACAGTCAACAACCTGCGGAAGCGTTCGCTTCACATCGGAATTACCACCAACAGTCTCACGGGGACAGACCCATTAGTGTCTGAATGGTATGAACTGCTACGAACGGAAAAGCATGAGTGTCATTATGACACAGCCTGCTAAAACAAGAACTACGATCAGAGTTCATTTTTAAAGAGGGCACGTGTGAATGAAGCTGGGAGAAACATTAACACGACGGGAGACCAACGTCTAACTGGCACAAAGCACTTTGTTCAACATATTGATGAGGGCATCGATATTACGTCCTGTGTCTGAAATGAACGTTATTGCACAGCTCCCTTCCTCCCAAACCTCACCCACAGCCCCACTTTGACAGCGCGAAGCCTCCAGCCTGTACAGACGCACTTTGCAGCCTGGACAAACATAATAAATGTGTAATATTTGTCATCAAATCCGAGCCAGATATTTCACTACAAGCAGAGTGAAATATATAGAAAGCAATGTCAGGTTAGAGCGTTGACACAGTTCCTAATAAACTGGTCATGTTTCTCTGTGTTATTTATTGCCTACAGAAATGTTATTTGCACGAGCATAAGCTTAATGACACATTTTACCATTCTTAATATGGGTAAGAACTAAGACAAAGGAAGTTGATTTGAACTCCTAGTCATTACAACGATTTCTTAAAATTGTCCAAAAGTTTAAGGCCATATGATGACTGTTCGTGCCAGTGTGTGGGAGGAAATCGGTGGCAGACTGTCACTATTATTGACTATCAAAGCAAACCAGGGCCTTGGAAAAACATCAAGTGACGTAAATCGCACATATTTGGGGATTGGGGTACACTTGACTAGTATTTGCTTTAATTTTGTGCCACCAGCAGGTTTTGTAACCAGTTGTAGCTCTTTAGTGGTGATATCTGACTTTCATTTCGCTTCATGACTACTCAAGTAGGTTTTATTGGACCGTGATAAACCGTTTACCCGTGGCAGCTCTTTCCATTTCCTCATTTGTACAACAAGTTGTCCCCTGTGGCATTAATTTGCAGTTGATGAGCAGCAACTTCAAATAAACAAAACAAAAATTAAGCTGGACACACACACACACACACACACACACACTTCTTCACTGCCACTCCTGTAGCCAAGCCAACTTTTAGAACGTAGTCACCCTGAGGTTCGTGGCGTTCAACCTTTGCAGTGGTTCAACCTCAATGATCTCCCACTACAGTGGCTGTGACCACTCCCAGTCTCTAATCTACAGGAAATGAAAGAATCTTTGTCGGTTTTATGAAATGCAACCAGTAGCATTTGTTTATTCTAATAATAAGCCTTAGTCTTCCATTTGACCTGAAATAGCGTTACATATATTGGCATAATATTTACAGTAAACACATCCATGTAAATGTAGTCACGCACTCTTTAGGTGAATCTAAAAAGCTACAGCTGTGTACTGATACACTGATTAACCATTTTAACCAGCGTTTAGTCTTGTGTTAAGATAATAAAATATGAAGTTTCCTTTTTTCTTGAGGTCTTTTGTCTTCTGCTTGGGTTCCAGTTATTTCCAAGCAAGCCAGAAGTCAACTGGGATCACAGGGGGGAAACAGCAGGTGCGGCAGGTCTAATGCTGAGATCCCCTACATGACCGGCATCTTTTGGAAAACAAATACTGAACAAAGTGCATTACTCTTGTTGTTCTCATTGCTTTTACCTTGTTCGAATGAAAAAAAGACGACATCCCTCTGGGTCTCCATCTGGTCTTTCACTTTTAATATGTGGAAACAACTGATCACTGAACCAATCGCTACCCTTCTAATAAAGTTTGAGCAAACATGTGATTTCTCATAACGTAACTGGTGGTGTGGTCTGTCATTTGTCACGTAAATCAATAACTCAGCAAGTTGTGGCGAGTCTATTCAGAGCCTCCACAATAAGCCAGACCCCAGACAATTTTCCTCTGGCCGTTCTGCTTCTGATAAGTATTAACACTTCCCTTTACAACTGGGTAGCAAGGTGAGTGGCACAGCCCGAAATATTGTGCGATGGCACATCTCATATTACACTGTTTAAAACTATTTCACATTCAGCATGATGGAAAATGAACCTAATGTTGCGTGAGCGAGTGTGAATAAGAGCTCACAGAAATGGCACTGACAATGTGACATGAGCTACCCGTAACACTGTGACCATGGACAGGCCAGTGAATAACAGTGGCGTAAAGTTGATGTGTTGGAGGAGTGAAATCACTGGCCAGCATAAGGATTTGAGAGAATTTGACAAGGGCCAAGTTGTGAAGCTACACTAATGGGTAAGAGCAAGTTCCAACTGCAGCTCTTGTGAACGGTTCTCAGTCACGCAGTCTATGGAAGGAGGAAAAAAATCTGTTGAAAGTCTACAGTGATTCTGAGAGAAAGGCTTTAGATAATGGAGCTGCGTGGCAGTCACGGTCCTACACTGACCTGTGTCCACACTGAAGCCGACTACAATGGACATGTGAGCAGCAAAACTGGAACACAGAGTAATGAAGGATGGTGGACTTCAGGTATATCCCACTGATGGCTGGATTTCAGATTACACAGCCGCAACAGCCCTGACCCACTGAGGCAAAAAGAGGTTTAGTGGCGTCCAACAACCTCAACGGCAAATGGGGACCCACTCCATGTCATGGCTGATCAGTGTGAATCGTTAATTGATCATGACTATTAACTGTCATTACATAGAAAAACTAACAAGGCAAAACTGAAATCAAATGATATCTGGATCAAATCGACAGGACGCCAGCTGTAGCGTAAAGATTAAAGTGACAAGCAAAAGTCAGTGTTCCTGCTCCCATGGCTGCATCATTTCTTCACAACAAAACAACGCTAAAGTCTAACAGCTAATTTCTCCTCTAACTGTAGTTCATGTTCAACAAAAAATGAACCTGCATGAATGGTAGCTACTGTACTGTGTACTGTTTTAATTTTTATCATTATTTCCTAACAACAAGAATATGGCTCCTGAATAAATTATCAATTGTCAAAATTGTTTACTCAGATTTCCTGTTGACAGTCCTTTCCATCGCATGGGTACCATTACCTAAAATTAACTTCATTTTCCTTCCGCTGTTCTAAGTACGTAAACATTACGAGGACCAATAGTCAACTTAAATCTTGGCCGTTAAATAGAAAGGTCATTAAAAATAAAATATGACAGTGACGGGAAACATGACCTGTTCAGGTTAGATTCAAGTTATGTTGCTATTCTGGAATTCAAAGTTTTAATGAGGAGCCAGAGCTCTGGTTTAACACTGCCATGGCAACGTCACATTCTGCAGAACCGTCAATACGTGGGCGCATCTTGCCTGAATTAAAAACTGAGGAAATGGAACAATTGAAAGAGTGGACCTGTTGCTTTAGCTACCAACAGAGATGGGAAACTTTTGAAGTCTGCTTTTAGAAATATATATATATTTCACCCTTCTAACTTTAAACAGATGTTGTGCGTCTTTATAAAACATCCCTATTAAAGGTTTGTGGGTGATTTTTCTTGACTTAATGTACAAGCAACATTTTCAACCACTACACAGTTCAAATCAGTGAGCCAGGCTTCCAAAATAAGTCGCAGGTGGAGGAGAAATCAGGTTACTGTTGTGCTGCAGATTTCCCATTCCCACTTGTCTGTTTAACATAAGAACTGTGGACTTTGTTGGGAGAATTCACCCTCGCACATTGTCCCGAATGGCCTTTCAGACATTTAACTTACAGTGGAAGATCGCCCAAGTTATAATCCGCCTTACAATCTGCACAGACAAGAGTCATAACGTGATATAAAATGTAATTTACTTTTATTTTGGTGCTTTCAATTAGTGGATGACCCCTTCTAATGTCAGTACATATTTAAAACTGCTCACCACAATTTTCCCCATCCCACTTCAACATATTTAAACTGTATTCATACAGTTTCAATCAAACACTTCAGGTTTATTTTCACAGAAGCCTAAAACTCCATCTTAACATGTAGTACTATAGACGCTTGTATCACCTGATGTACTAAAATCGCTGCCCTAAGGTTCCATGGACTTTTTTATAGATGGTTGGGACCCGAAATGTGATTGTGTCACTGTTAGGTTACACCCTTTGACTTAAACATTTATTTTTTAAAAACTGACAGGGGGTTTCTAAAAACCATATCAACACAGCACTTGAAGCTGAGAAATCAGCAGTCACCAAAAATGTTTAATTCTACAACTGAGACAAATTCAGAGATTGACAACTGATCCCAACTTCCACGCCTTCCAAAATTCAAATGACAGTGACCTGCCGTGCGGTTGGGTTAGGGTCCACTTTTTTCCCCAGAAACAGCAAATCCATGCTGTCTGCTCTGACGCACCAGCCGAGCCTCTTTCTACGCCAGGGAAACAAGCTCTTAGCTGCCCTTACAAACATGACTCAAACCATCTTCTGGTGAGTGATGCAACTGGCAACTTCATCCACTGAGCACGAGAGATGTAGAGAAACATATTGAAGGGAGGAAAGGCGAGGAAGGAGAGAGACAAAACAAGACTTTTGCCAAGAGTGTCCCCAGAGGGATCAACGCCTTCCGCGTGGTTCTGGCAGCTTTTCACCTCTGCTGTTCGTGCAGAATATGTGTGTGGGCTGTCCAAGCATTAGGAAGCTGCCGTCCAAAAATGTGCCCCTCTGAGACGCCAGCGCACTCCATTAGTGATTGCTAAATACTACAGGAGAAACCCCAAGGCAACGACAAAGGGACGTCAAAGCACTGTGGGGACTACCTGTCCACAAAGTCAGTGTAAATGCTCTAAATATATTGGTTTGGAATTGTATTTTGGAAGGGGCGGGGCTACTATGGCACACCCAGCTGCAAAAACGTGAGAAGAGGTGAATTGATATAGACGAGGCAGTTTGTCCTCCAGAGCCAACGTGAATCTGAATGCAAACAAGGTGTTTGCACAGCTTGATTCTATGAAAAATGAAAACGTTATCTACTGGGTTATTTTAGGTTTCTTTCTTTTTACCCCTGTGGACCTTAAAAAAGGATGGACACTGAAGCAAGAGGAAACTCCCATTACATACAATTGTGGATCAAAACAGCGATACACGAGTACATGGGAGGGATGAAACGGGGAGGCTGTTTTGAAGACGCGTGTGAAGAGTTCTGGGATTCCAACTCCCACAGGTCATCGACTCATTCACGCTCTACCCTCATCTCTTCAGAGAACAAACGATGAACACAAAGACACAAAGTTTGGGAATCAGTACCATGAACAAAAGGGATGTGCAAAGAAGGGAGCGATGAGAAAAGGAGCGAACGAGGAACGGACTATATATTTCGGAGAGCCACAAAGCGTCAAAGGAACAGACGGAGGCTGACCTTGTGGTCACACACAGCCAACGGCGTCGCTGTGTTCACGCACAGGAGAGCACCACTGGAAGATGCCGTTTCTAGATCGAAGCACCTAGTGTCTGTGTGACAGACAAAAAAGCCCTAATTAACGCAGGCAGTCTGTCCCTCAAGTGGTTGCCCTACTTGGCTAAATGAGGATTTAGAATCAAGCCTGGAGGGAATACTCCAGTTTATCCTTGTTCCAAAACGGGGAGACAGCACCTGAGTGGCTGAATGACACCAATAAAACACAAGTTTAATTAGGCTTACCTAACGTAGCTGTGATATAGAATACAAAAAGGCTGAACTGAACCACAGTTGCAAGTCCTGCACATACAGCGTAACAATACACAATCGGGCACAGCCACATCATTTGCAAAGAGCACAAATCCAATCCCGAGGACATATCATCAGAATCCTAAAGGGTCCAATAAACCACACACAAACCTCCAAGTGTACCGTCTCCACAGTTTTTTCTCCTTGTTGGTACAACTTTCATCAACGTTTCAATCATCTCTAAAAAACATTAAATTGCATTACCTTGCACGAAAATTGCTAAACAAATGAAGTTCTGACTTGTTTCACTGACTGATGTGATTAAACTGCCTTTGCTCAGCTTCGGAGATAAAACGAGTTCTGCTGAATTACACAAAAAGCCTTGAGCAGAACAACTTTTCCTTGTTGTCTAAACAGTAGTGGAAGTGGTTCAGGGATATGTGATCATTATTTTTCATAGAGACCTCACTTATAAATAAAACAGATTTTAGGTTGAGTTAAGGGAGCCGGAAATTCAGGCAAAAAACATCTATGCCCCATTTTGTTTCTGATCTTCTCCAGGTTAATATTAATAAAAAGGCTTGACTTCAGAGAGATTGGGACACTAATCTACAGGAATTCACCTATTTAATAGGCACTGACAAGGTGGCCAATGGCAGACAGATCTGCCCAACAACTCACCAAGCAGTAGATACCTGCTGTCTGAGCTTCAATACAATAGCAATAATCAATACTTAATACAGTGACAAACAAACACTGATCATTTTCATGTGTGTTTATCACATCTCCCGCTGTTAATGGAGTGACCTGACTCTTCCATCCCTTCATTCTTTTGCTCATTAATCTCCTTTTCAGCTTGAACACAGTTATCTACAACTGAAGAGGAAATAACATTTATTACCTAAAAAAAAAAAGACGCACACACACGGGAAGGACAAGTCTTTCTTTTGCCAGTTGATTGATGGGAAAATTAGGCGGGCAGAGCTGAAAATACCTTTTGCCAAGGCTGGGGACTCCACTCCCGCTGACAGTTGCTCTATTACATGGCAGCCTGATTTCTGTTTTTCATGCTCACTCGCGTCATTCTAATGAGATATTTTTAGACTGCTGCAAGCAGCTGTGCATCATTTTCAAGCAGAGAAAGTATGGAATGAATAATTACAAATACACACACACTTCTTTCATTAGGCTACTAATGATCCCCCACTGCATCGGAACTCAACTGTGTTCACCTCTTTACTGGATTTTGTGGCAGACATTTATAAAGCTCCAAAGCCTTTTGTCTTAGTTGGATCAATCATGGAAGGATAAAGTAGCGGGTTCAAACACGCTGGAACAAAAAAAATGCAATACAGATTTGCAAATCCTCGGTGAGGAGAGAAGACAGAAACTAATGACAAAACTAAACTCCATCTTTTTTGACCCGTGAAACACCAAATAGAGAAAGAAACACGGAGCTTAGAAATATCTGAAATTGGTCGCATCCATCCAAATCAGATGGCTTATCAAAAGAATCCAGTTACAGCACTTATATTTCTGTTGGAACACTTTTAATTAAGTGATTTAGACCACTTACAATGGAAATTACCCAAATCTTGTTGTCAGCGGATGTGCTTCGTTCTGCCATTGATATAAAGGGTCAACATAAGCTGCACTTAGCATCATTAGCATGTCACACGCTGCTATGCTAAGCAAAAACACAAAAGGACGCTATCATAGCCCATCAGTGACTAATTAGCTGCGTACATACGTTTGTGAATGGCATCGTTGGCTGGAGGAGCCAGTCAGCGGTCACTCACTGACTCACACTGCATAATAGCAGCAAATGGATTGTCAATTCAGGTTGGATTTTGCATATGATTACGTGGTCTGATGGGAACGAGGTTGAAATGTTTGGTCAATAATTTGCACAGCTACAATACCAGTCAAAAGTCTGGACACACCTCGTCTCTCTAATGGTTTTCTTCAAATTTTCCCCAACCTCATTAAGGCAAGAAATCCCACAAATGAACCCCGACATGGCACAGCTGTGAAGCCACAGCCGTGTCAGGCAACGACCTCATGAAGCTCATCGGGAGAATGCCAAGAGTATGCAAAGCAGCAGTCAAAGCAAAGGGTGGCGAAAATGTAACATGTTTTAAATAAATTCTAACTTTTTTTCTTTACCCCATGATTCCATATGTGGTCATTCATAGTTTGGGTGCCTTCAGTGAGAATCAACAATGTTAAATAGTCATGAACATAAAGAGAAGCCACTAATGAAAAGGTGTGTCCAACTTAAGAAAGGTTCAAATAGAAGGCAGTGAATGTTTTACCGTGGCCTTTTTTTGGGCTTCAGACTGTGGGAAAAACCTGCTGTTCTGGACTCAATTAAGGTCAGACCTCAAATGAAATGCTCCAAAATTTATGTGGAACTGGATTTGAGACTGCATCCAGTAAAGGGTGATGATGCACTAATTTTAGCAGCGTCAGAGTGTGACCGCTGTGTTCACATGTGCCCAAACTAACCAGGAGTTTAATTCAACCACACGAAACAAAGTGGGTGTAAAAATATCAACATTTTAGTGAATTCCCCAAAAATGTGGAACCAATGGTGCGGCAAGTGTCGACTCTTTCACCATGCAAAGCATTAGGAACTGCTCTATAGTTCCCATTAAATGCTATACTGGACACATGCATGACTATAACATTGTCAGTTTAAACATTTCATAATCAGACAAAGAGCCAAAACCACAAGACTCTTGGTCTTCATGAACAATGTTAAAAAGGCGCAAGATATTGAGTGCAACTAGCTCAGGGTTTCTGAGAAGGTCTCTCTCGTGCCTCAAGTGCATCCACAAACTCTTAATTGCTTCTAAGTGGTGACGGAGACACACGGCCGTCCTTTCAGGAGTTACTGAGCCGTCTCGTGCTCGTTCAAACAGGGCCCGTGTGAACAGCTCACTGGTCGCCCAAGTCATAGGCCATGTGGGTCATCCAGGACCTGAGGGACGAGCTGTGGATACAATGACAAGCACTCAAACAGCATGAGGCTGAATACACAACCGCTTTGCGTTACAGCTCTTTTCTACTTCGTAAGCACGCGCACCATCTCTCTCCTGATCCACCTCTTTCATGTCTACACTTAACGGGGCGCGTCGTAAATTGCACGTTGACCCGCTGACATTAGCTGCTAAGCCAACTGCTGGCACATCCAACACAAAACTGACGGAGCACTTTATTTAGGACAGTTTTGTGTGTTTGTTAAAATAAGTGCGTGAGGGGGGGTGGCAGCCTCGATATAAACCACCGGGTCGAGAGGTAGGGTCATGAGCGATGTTACTGGGCTGAAGGCTCATATTAAAAGCAGTTTAAGCAGCTCATTAAGCCATGAACGGACGGATGGACAGGGGTGGGGGGAGTGTGGGTGTGAACATGATTCCAGTCAAAGCTGACAGGGCTAATTGCTGTTAAACAAAGCCAGACCAAAAATGGTGCGTTTCAAATTCAGTAATGATATTATTGTTGGTTGTTTAGCTAAATGTGTCGGCGCCAAGTGATTCACTGAGTCCTGACAGCACCACACACTGGCACAATTAGGTGCACAAAGACGGTAACAAACACCTATATTACCCCACTGACTATATTTAGCTCTCCATCTCTGTTTCCATGGGAATGAAGAGTTCACCGTGAGCGGCTGGGGCCTCTGGTATTTTCCAGAAGCAGAGATGACAGAACGGCTGCCTCTTGAACCATAGCTGGCTTTTCCACAGCCTGCTGGGTTTGTCCAATGATCATTTCCACTCTGCCGAGTCCAAGCATCACTAGACCTGTGTTTAACCGCTGCCCTAGTTTTCCCTCCGTGTAGTCCTGTGCTGTCAGTGAAGACAGGCTTTCAGTTCAGTACATCTGGATAATGTTTTAGATCCACGTTCTGGCCTCGTCCCACTTTTAGGGCTTAATGCACAGACATTAAAAAAAAAAAAAAAAGAAGTGTTTTACCACTTTGATAAACAGCCATTACAGTATGTAAGGTGCAGAAAAGAGGGTTCAGCCAGTGGAGCCAGCACCGTGAAGGCTAATTTCACAGATTTACTGATTTGCCAATTTCACGAGGGTCCACAAAGACCACCTTTCTAATGTGCATTTGTGGAACATACCGTGCCTGCGAATCTAGAATGAAAAGAAGCATGCATCTCTGAAGGCAAGCCAAACCCATGAAGAAACACTGACACTGCTCTCAATCGAAGCTGTGTCCCATCTACATATCAGCGGCCCACTTCCCGTTTCCCCTGGCAAACCGCTGACCTTGGACTAAACTTCTGCTCACAATATCTTTCAAGAAAGACACTGTCGTTGTTCTTTGTCGTGAAGACACGGTTTTAATTAAAGTATTTAAAAACAAATCACATTAAAATATTTTTAGATATGAAAATTTAGCCCAACCTAGAAACGACGTGAACAAATATATTCTTACTGCCAAAGCAGATAAGCATGCACGGCTGATGCCCACAAACAAACAGATGGAGGTGCAATGATAACATATATTAAATTCTACCAAAAACTCTTCCTGATGTTGTGCTTTAAGCTGTGTGTTGCATGAGAAAGCACTGCTCGTGGTATGAAGCCAAGGTTTACAGCCACATAAATAAAGCCTCTCCAAACAGATAGAGCTTTTTCATCAAGCAGCCCAACAGCATTGGCAGCCACTCGGGGGTTTCCCCTCATTGAACGTGACCTTCAGTTCAGCCTGTCTAACAGTGTGCTGCTGTTTCTGTTTCCCCATCTTCCCTCTGTGTCTTCCAAACACCATTGCTGTCTTAAAACCCCGGATGACGCTGGTTCTGATCATTATTTTAGCATGAAATTAATATTGCTGGGATCCTTGTAACCATGCTGAACAGTGGTAAGCTGAGTTGTGACCATGTGGCTAAGAAGACGCAAGCAGCCGTCATGCAGAAAAGTATGGCGGGGCCGCACCAGTAGAGGCTATAAACATGAAGCTCATCTCAGCCTGAGGATAAGCAATCATAGCTTTGCTGTCATTTTGATCAGTTCGGAGAACTGTAAAATCTTCAAAAGGGCTGCAACACTGAAGTCTGCTCTTGATGACAAGCCTGGTTTTAACACATTTCAAGTCTTCGCCACAGCTCTCGCCTTTTAGAGTCTTTAGTCTCGTCACTGCCGTAGACCAGCCGTCGGTTCCCCATTTCTTTAAGATCATGTGCACTTCTCTGTCCTGTCACTGACCAGCGCAAACAACGTCTGCTCTGCTTTTAGGGCTTTGCCATGTGCACTCTCAACGACACATCCTCATTTTCAGACATGTGGCTTTATGCAAAAACAAGTGAAGAGAAAACACTTTGAATTGTCGACTGTAAAACGGTGCAATGCAAGATAAATGCTCCACTTGTCTCCTATTGTGATTTACCAGTTTCCATCGCGTTCAAGTTTTTCTAAACCCAAATGAATGTAACAGTACAGTTAGGCATTTAGATTAACAAAGACTAAATCAAAAGTAATTTTTAAAAAAGAAAAGCTCTCACTTTGCACAAACACCAACATACTGATGCCAACAAATACCCATGTCCTCTCGCGTGTACCACCATCATCACTGTCTTTCCATTTCACTTTCATTTCGTCCCTCAGGTGGGGAAGACTCGTGCTGAGCAAAGAAAGTCTGCCAAAGCAATCAGCAGTCCTCCCATAAACACCTCTGTCTGCTCACCACTCAGGTTCTCCCCTGTGCAACTACAGCAACAATGGTTAGAGCTGAGCGACACAAACTTTGTCATTCGAGTCCTTGTTTTTGGCTGTGAATTATTGGAGAGATGGTTGGATGGAACCACAACAGAAAAATATGTTTTCACTTTTTGGTTTTCTTTCATGATAGCATTATTTCTTCTTTTTGCAACACCACACGTACGCTCCCTGGTTTTGCTTTTCTTCATACAGCTGTGAGGAAAGCCCCTATTTCCCCCGAGAGATGCTACATCTGCTGCTGTGCACTGACTCACCACCACCCTGACTTTCCAGGCCCATCTTCTTCTGTTTGTTTGTTTGCAGGGATCAATCAGCAGAGCAACATCCAGACAGCAGGAGTCCATTCTGCACACGTCATGATCGAATGGAACTTAAAAAGTTTGGGAAAGGGTTTTTTTTTTATCCTCCTCAAACCTGCCACCGTGTTGCCTTCACTGTTTTGTGTTTGAAAGGAAAGGCCGGCTCTGTGAGTCATGTGCAGCTCAACAGAAATCAGTGACTGTGGTCGGTATCAGAGAATGACTCACAAGAGGAGCTGGTAGCCTCCCTCATGTTGTTGCCACTTTGATGAGTGGCTGCACAAAAATGGAAAGTATGAAAGCGAAAGTGGCTTTTAAGCTGAAGGAGTAAGATGTGGTTAGCAGAGCTCCTACCATCTGAAACCTGGTCACCACATGCAACTGCAGACATGACGTGGAGAGAAATGGTGAAGGCGTGAGAAAACATGTACAGTCAGAAAGAGGAAGTCGTTTGGAAGGCTGACACGACTAGAACGAGAACTGTTTCAGGCAAACATACTGTCATATTGTGATGTGCTACTGCATCAGGACAACAGAGCACACCGTGTGCGACACCAGCTTTCCATCAGCTTAAAGCCAAAGTGTAAGTACTCACCCCTGGCAGACAGCTTCTTGGTATTGATTATTTTGGCAGCGTACTCCTGTCCTGTGGAAATCTTCATGCACCGCCTCACCACAGAAAAGGCACCCCTATACGGCACAAACAGCAAGGGGTCACTCAGCGCATGGGCACAATATTCCAAATATACAAAGAAAGTCTCACTTAATATGGCGATAGGAAGGTTCTTCTTCACCTTGAACATACAGTTTTACACAACAACATAACAAATATTTCAGAAGCGACAAATGCAACTCGAGTTTAGATTGTCAGTTCTGCTTTAATTTCAGTACACATTAAGGGCCCAACCGTAGTGGTTGCGTATTGTGCTATAGATGCTTGCAAACTACAGGTGACCTACACTCTGTGCCGTCACTAAACACATCAACAGCACATTGTTATACGGTAACGGTTGTTAGCAGCTGGTTAACGCTAGAGCTACGATGGAGATGACAGTGTTAATTTCTTTTTATAAAGCTTATTAAAGCTAAAATGTTCCACTTTTATCTCAGTCGCCCACAGAACACTTTTCAGCAGCCTTCTCGCCCTGAGCAAATGGTAGATGCTGGCATATTGGCGTTTTCTTTTCAGAATTGCCACGAACATCACCTGACACTAACCATTGCGAGAGATGATTATTTTCCTAGATCAGATTCCTGACCCTGGTCCTTTTTTTGCCATCTCTGCACAATCAGGTGTGTTCAGTCAAATCAGGAACTGCAAACCCTCCAACCTCTGAGGGTGGACAGGGTTAGAAAACATGACGGGCCCTTGTTCCTGAGGACCAGGGTTGGCGATCCCTGTGCTAGACCTCAGCCTGGGCGTCCTTGCAACCTCCTTAACATGAAACAGCAAAAATCAATGGGGGTCGGCCACTCCTGGGAAAATCAACCGTGGCTGTGAATGTTCTCCATTTGATAAATGTGTTGAGTACAAACTCTTGCGAAATTCTTTTGTAAGCGCTTTCAAACTAATGTTTTCAGAAACCTCCTTTTTGCAACCATGACACAATTTACAAACCTGTGTTTGATACGGAAGACACACATTTCTCAATTTCAAATAAGGCTTGATTGTCATTTCCATGTCAGACCTGACTAATTTCCTCTTCAGATAAATTCATAGTCCTAGAGGTTCATATTCAATTGCCACACACAAATATGCAAGATTGGGTCATTTTCCTACGTCAGTTGATTAAAAAGCCCTTTATACATTTAGTTGGGTCCCCCTTAGGTGGCTTTAGGACTTGTGTGAAAAACTAAGCTTGTTTTAGGTCACGTTTACGCAGAAGATTCACAATGAAAAAGATGAAAAAGATTTCACTCCACTGTACAGCAGGAGACCACAAATTGTCAACCACTTAACATTTAATATTGTTCCAGGACAATTATGCTGGGCATGCTTTTAGTAAGGGTTACAGGGTACAAACAGGCGCGGCAATGTCGTGGTTTTCCCAATGTGGTGCCTAATCTTGATCGGTCAGGGATTTTCTTTTCACTACATTTGACAGACGTTCCCGCTTATTTATTCACTGCATTAAAAAAATGACAATATTATACTACCCAGCCCTAAAGGATCTCCATCGAACGTGCACTGCAGAAATCCAGTCTTCAGGAATTAAAGTTTACCTGAACTAAAGAGGTTTAAACACACCTGTAGGCAATTATGTTAACATGCGCTTCACTACCACACCTTCCTTAATGGAGGTCGTTTAACTTCGACTTAATTGCAGCTAGTAGAACTGTGTGTGACAGGTGTTAATGAGCATTGGACCAACATCTTTGGGTCTTTGTAGTGTAACAGTCCCTGTAGCATAGCTGAGTCTGATAGACTGGAAATACTGGGCTGAGATTTATCAGTCACGGCAGCTGGGAGATGTGCGTCTTTGCGCGTAACTAACTGGCCCGTTTGGCATGAAACCAGGCTAAGGAGCACAGGGCCACACCTCAGCGGAGAGCGCGCGTGTCGGTGTGAACGCGAGTGCATTTAATTAAAACAACAAGCAAAAATTCCCTGGCAATCTCACAAGACAATGATTGTGAAATTGAACGTCAACAACGCGCACGGCGCGGCAGAAACCCCGCGCGCACACGGACTAAACGCCGCGGATCCCAGACCCGCCAGATTCCAGAGACGCTCCTGCTAGTTTCTACTTGTCTGGCACTTTGCCACAGTCGTGGAGCAGAACTTCACAGACAGCGGCAGGAAAACGCCGTAACTTCATTAGTTTCTCAGTTAATCATTTAAACATTCCACTGCCAGACTTTTACCCGCTAATGGACGGCGACGGGCGGGGACGGACGGGCGGGGAGAGCAGGTTCCCGGTGTCGAGGAAACGTGAAACGCGCGGGCTCGGCGGCCGGACACAAAGGTTCTGAAAGAATGAAAGGCGCGTGAGCCGAACCCCGTCCAGGTGCGCTCGCGGTGCCGCGCGCGGGACACAGGTTGAGCAGTTCGGCTGCCGGAGACCAGCGTGGAGGAGAAGAGGAGAACCTACTTTCCCAGCTCCTCGTACAGCTGGTACTCGTCGGTGAAGCGGGTGCAGGTCGTCGAAGCCATGTCCGGGACCCGAAGTTACTTCGACACTCTCGGCGAATCTGTTCCCTGACGTCCCGAGCAGCCACTTGTCGCCAGAACCCAAAAGCGGATCAGTCAGAAACCAGGTCTGAAACCAGGTCAGACGGGTCCTGCGTGCGATGAAGGCTCCTCCCGGCTCCTGCGCGCTGACCCCGCTCACTCCTGGACTGGACGGACACGTCGCGACCTGCTGCTGCTGCGTTCGTCTCGGCGCTGACGCTCGGATTAGTTGGCCGCGGTCAACGCGCACTTAAAATACAATCGCACACATCCGGCGCTGGCACTTCAAAATAAGGGCCGCACGGAGCGCTCTCTGTGGCCCCTTTAAAGCGAACCTTTAAAGTATCTTAATCTTTGCATTTAATTTCTTTATCTATCGTTGTATTGTTTTATTTCCGTTCCATTATGCACAGTTGTGTGAAGATGTGTTTTTAAATTAGTCTTTCATGTTCTTGCAACAGCCTAATTAAAAGTAGGACAGACGCTCCACAAACACGTTGACTACATGTTTTTACTTTGGTGGGAAAAGAACATCCGCTTTGTCTGTCGACTCGTGGAGTTTCAGCTTGACGAACGAGAAAAGCTTCCTCGTCAAACATGCTGCTCCGGGGCGCCGCCCAGCGGCGGCAGGTCTGAACTGACCCGCTGCTGTGTCCAGTCCGCAGCCGCGTTCCCAGAAACCACCGATGATTTGTATGTTTGGTTTTTGTTGACCTGATTCACATCATAAGTTAGACGAAGAACATGTCATCTGAGTCACGGAAAATCGAACTTTGCTCAAGGAATTACAGTGAAAACGTTTTCGTCCCACATTTATTCAGCTTTATTTGCCCAAAACATTGTCTGACTGTGGACACAAAAACCCAAAAGTGGTGTAAGAACTAGTGTTTTATAAAGGCAAGGTGGATATTATAAGCAGCTAAAGGTAAAAATGAACAGACCTTTTGCACAGTCCACGTTAGAGGTGGATAATCAATATTTACAGTACTGATACTCCCAATACTCTGTAAGATTATTACACATCCATGTTAGTAAGACGTTTGTGTACGACATCAGCACCGGTGGCTCTCTCCCTCTCTGTCCATGTCTTCAGGTGTCCCCGGCTTTGGAGCTGTCTGTCTCCCAGTGCGCAGCTGCTGGTCCTACCAACCTGCCACTCAGTCCAACCGGTCAAGGCAGACGTCCGTCCACCCTGAGCCTGGTTCTGCTGGAGGTTTCTTCCGGTAAAGGGAGTTTTTCCTCTCCACTGTTGCCTATAGCTGCTCAAGGGGGATTTGTTGGGTTTTCTCTAAATGTTTGTATAGTCTGGACTTTATTATGTAAAGTGCCTTGAGACGACTTTGTTGTAAATTGGCGACATATAAATAAAGTTGAATTAAAACACATCTGTCAGAACTGAATTTGATGGTAATACGCTGCTGGTTTTAATCAGCGGATGGAGTCTGCCTTGTTGCCATGGTGATAACTCACATGACCTTAGCATTGAATTTTAATCAGCTGATCACTTGAAGATGAACTGGATATCACCTCCTTTAGTCCCACATATGTATAACATTATGTCCCAAAACCAGGCGTGGTGAACTCCAGACCTCGAGGGCAGCAGCTCTGACTTCTTGTTACCTGGATCAGGTGTGTTCAGCCAATTAGCAGCCGGAAGATAAGGGCTGTGCAGGGTTAGTTGGCCAACGATCAGGGCTGCAGCTCTTGAGGGCAAGAAGTCAACCCCCTGGTCTATACTGTGACAACTTTAGCACAATACATCAGTGTCTGTGGAGGAAAGCTCCAAAAAGCAGCAGTATCACAGTTAAATGCTCTAACACGGGATAAAGTGTCACACAAAATGCAAACGAAAGCACCACTTGGCCCTTGTGACTGATGAGGGGTTGTATCTTTCAATATCAGACTGTCAAATTAATGTACTTTTGTTGAAGGGGCAACACATGCCATGAAAACATATTTGCTCAACTTGAATTTGATGCCAGCAACATGTCAGAAAAAATTGTGACAGGGCCAAAAAACAACGGGGAAAGTTGTCCAATGTTTAAAAACTACTGGCTGTTATCTCGCAATCACTGAGGTTACTCGGCAACAGGCCAGTATCATAAGTGGTTATTAAAAGAGCATCTCAGAGAAACGAAGTCTATCAGGAGTAAGAATGGGGAGAGGTGAGTCACTCTGTAAATACTGTGTCCAGAGAAATCTCTGTACCCAAGTGACAAGGCCAAAATCCAACCCTGAGGGGGGGTGATGTTGTGTTGAAAACATGATTCCGTGGTGGAAATCACTGCAGGAGCAAGAACGTTTCCATCTGCGGCACAAAGGAAAATGTAAATCCTCAATTGAAGAACATCCGTGTTTAAAAAAAGGGGCAAAGATGGTGTCTGGGGTCAGATGTGAACGCCCTCCGTGAGTCCACAGACTCCGGGTCAGTGACCTTTAACCTTTTCCCAGACACTGCAGTTACTGGCCTCCCATCATTTTACAGTACTTTGATCCGAGTCTTTCCGAGTACGGAGTAGTTCTGAGGACACACACTCTGTAGGTCAGTGCTTAGTACTGACTAGTCAGGAGTATTTCTGGGCCATAGTAATTCTGACAGTGGCAGAATGATTTATGTCTCTAGGCAAATGCACTAAAGCAGCTTAAGTGAGCAAATAAAAAATACTATTCAACAAAGAAATCAGAAATCTTCCCAGCACAGAGGCAGTTAAGAAATGACACAGGAGCCTGATTAGGTTCTCGTTGCACACCTGCTGTGAACTGAATCTCCATTAATCCTTATTTAGCCCGTAATCTGACCTAATCAACCAGTGGCTGCGTCCTGTTCACCGTCAGCGCCAGCGTTCGTTCCCTGACACTGACGTGCTGTGAAGTGGGGTCACCTCAGCACCGCGTGCCATGTCAGGGAGGAAGGAGTGGATGGCTGCATGTTGTTAGATGAAAAGAAAAACCCTTAAGATGTCTAGATCCATCTGCATCAGCACCATCACCATGACGATGGGATATTTTTAGACTGAGAAGCAGAGACTGCTGAGCAGCCTTCTGCCCTCTGCTGCCCCCTAGTGAACAAGTGCTGTCACAGACATCAACAGGTGATCTGGCAGACGGGGGCTTCAAATTCTCGTGTGCTAAGTATTCACTGCTTCTGATAGGACAGATGTTCATCTACAGATGTGAGTTTTTGCCATTTTTAACTCACTTGTATAATGGTGTACTACTTCTCTTTCGGCTTTTCCCATCAGGTGTCGCCACAGCGAATCATCCTTTTCCACTTCACTCTATCCTGGGCATCTTCCTCTCTGAACTTGTATAATGGTGTAGGTAGTTTATAATTACAACACCAGTTATAAAAATCTGCGCTGGAGGTCCACTCGTTCCCTTCCGCTGATATTTTGACCTTTATACAGTGTTTTCATGGCTGTTGATAAACGAAGCAGAGTTTTTGGTAAGACAACGTGAAATTACTCAAATATTGTAACGTTCAAACTGTTGCTGATGACCATGTGATGTCCTACAACAGCTGCAGTGAAGCCAATAGAATGGGACATGGCACAAAAGGTATTTCTACTAAATATTTTGTTTTAAGTTTTTGCAACGTTATACGATACAGTATGATAAAAAGACTGTAGAATGTAAAATAAATCATTTGCAGACGAACATATAAAGAGACCATCATTTAATGAGCTTCATTGTGACAAAGTAGAGTAAATTAAGAACACATTAGTACGGCAATAATAATAATCAAATAATATTTACTTATGTAAAAAATAATTTTGCATAAACAGTATTTCTTTTTTTGAAAGTTCTACTTTAAAGCGGTTGCTACTCTGATTTTTAAGACTCAGTTTACACTGATCAAACACACTGATAAGATTTACTTTGCATTGCAACTTTACAGTTTAACAGTGTACATGTATATTAGGCTCTGCATGTCATGAAAACACTCTAAACCTTAGTTGTATATTGTTTCCAAACACAGAAATCCCTTGTTTTTTGAATGACACACTTAATATACATGTTTATTACATAACTATCCAACACAGAAGGCCAAGTACAACATGAACACATTATTGAGAGCGACAATTCAGCAACGCTCAGCTGTTCTCTCCTTCAGCCCTCTGCAGCTCACAGGTGGTCTCAGACTCATTTTTGAAGACAGAGTTGCATATTGTAATATACAGCAGTACATTTTTCCTCACTTAGTCTTGGCGTGAGCTGCAGACGCCATGTGGAGTTCATATAAAGGGATGTTCCAGAGTTTCCATCTGGTGTTGGGAGAGGCCTGAAGAGAAGGTCAGTGTGAAGACCCAGGAGGCTGCAGGAGAGCCAGCTTTCCCTCACGTGTCGCGATTATGTAACACGCAGCTCGGCTTTTGAAGGCCAATAAAGACGGCAACGCTCGTGGTTTTTCTCCTGCAGCAGAACGTGTAATTGTTTACGACGTGCTTCCAATAAGTGCCGGCTGCTTTAATCCATACGTTTCTACAAGTCAGGAAGAGTCAGGAAAGAATAATCAACATAAATTAAAATCTTCCTTCTGCTCTTTCACACGTGAGAGGTCGTATCATCTTAAGAAAAAGCTTAAGCTAATGGCATTAGCATAAGGTTCTAAATTAATCCACTCAACCTGCTCTGTTACACTCTGCTACACTCCATTCAGTGCTTCAGCTACAGTATTAGTCTTCATTATCTAACAATATATAATAAGCTGCAAAATGTTCAGTGTTCGAGCAAAAATCATTATCATAATCTTATTTGTCAGAAAATGAGCCTTGTTTAAATGTGGCCTAGTAGCTCAGTGAGTAGAGCAGCTGGATGGGTGCGGGATCAAATCCCCTATGATAGTAACTCAGCGTTTCCTTTACTTTCTTACTTGTGCTTCTTCCTCACTAGGAGAGTTTTTCCTCTCCACTGTTCCCTATAGCTGCTCAAGGGGGTTTGTCGGCTCTTCTCTAAATGTCTGTATAGTCTGGACTTTATGTAAAGTGCCTTGAGACGACTTTGTTGTGAACTGGCAACATATAAATAAAGTCAAATGAAAGTTAATTACTGTAGCTCCAAGTGAAAAATGTTAAGGTTTCTGAGTGTAGAAACTGTACATCCCTAGTGAGCTGCATCCAACATCTGCAAAATCAGCTTTCCAAGAGATTACTTAGAGGAAAGTTTAATTGTCGCAAAGGTTAAACAGTAAAAACCAGATATTTTCACAACATGTAGTTTGTCTCGCTGTCTTATCGAGAACAATTGTCGTTCTGAAAGAGGTTCACACGCAGTGAGTAGTTCCTGTTCATGCTGGGAACACATTAGGAAACAAACATGAATTTATGTGAGACCATCAGTTGTGGAGATATAACTGTGTGGTATTCAAAGGAGGCCTACACTGATATGGAACCTGCCCCTTTTGGTTCTAACTTGGGTTGTACATGTATATAAATGGCATTAAACCCTCTGATTTCCCTACATTAAAATATCTCTCTACTTCTAGCTGTAAAACACGTTCATCATTTGGAGGAACCTTTAGTTCAGCTTATGTCATCTTGTTGCTCATACTATGAAGTTTGTGATCTTGTGCTTAGACGGCCTGAAGTCGAGATGATGAAAAACTCCCCTCTGTGATTTGTGATTTTTTCCCAGTCTGCATTATGTTTTATCACATTTCCCTGCTGCTCTTAGGAAAGTGAATCCACTCCATTCAGATCCCAAATGCCGTCCACATGACATCTTCCTTGTTTTCCTTAAGATCACATCTTACACTCGATTGTATTACAGGGCAAGAATGATGGATGGGCTGAAGAAGCTCCTCAGGAGGATGGAGGAGACAGCCTGAAACTGAAGTACCCGTTTTCATTTTACTTCACCCAGAAGACGACTTCAGTAAGTAGCTCGTCCTCTTCCTCCCCCCTCAACACGCTCAGAGGAACAAATGGATAGATGATCCCAAGGCTGAAGTAATAACATCGTAAAACTGCGCTCAGTGCTGTCCAAACTTCCATTGCCCTCACACACCCTGGTATGTGACAGGTGGAGGTTTAAAGTCTCACAGCTGGACTGTATCCAGTGGTTTTTCTCCACCACTGACGGAGAAAAAGAAGAAGGAGGAGGAGGAGGAGGAGGAGGAGGAGGAGGGGCTTTGTGGGGGTTTGAGATTCTGCCAGCATAGTGAACAGCTGAGTGGTCCGGAATGACGCCATGTGGGAAATATCAGGAGGAGACGATTCCTTTTCCCTCATCCTGTCTGACTTCCCTCTTCTTACAATGGAGATTCTTGGACATCTTCCATGTCATATCCTCTGCTTTTTACTTAGCAGAACTTTAGTCACTACCAGAGTCACAGTACGTAAGTAGTGAAGACGTGCAAATACAACTGAGGAAATAAAACACCAAATAAATACATATATTAAATAAAAATGGAAAGAAAATTTTAAACTGAGGTTGTTATGAATGACTCTGTCACTCAGAAGCCCATCAGATCTAGATGGAGATGATGAAGAACCACAGCTGGATCTTAAACTCATCTTCATCCTGGTGTCTTGCCTTGTATGACATGCAATACACGACCAGGCCTCACAGGTCGGGAGTATGGATTTTTACAGTGTTCTATGCCACGTGGAGCTTGTTTTTAACCGTATATTCATCGTTGTGTTGGTTTTATTCCAGGTTACCCCGTCAACCACTTTCTGCTTAGGAAATGAGGTGTTTGATGATTCCTTCAAAGTGGTGCTGTCTGATTTCCACGACCCCCCTAACCTGTCAGAGCCTCAAGTGGGTAACAGAAACAAATTATTCACTTATCAGTTAAATTCATCAAAATATCACAAATTCATTAACACGAGCATGTATCAAATATCCGGTGTGACTTTCTCCGTGGATCAGGGAGACGACTGTTTCATCTATTAATGTGAAGCAGGTTACAAGAGAGAAATGCCATATTTCCTTGTTTCACATCCTTTGAGGTTTAATTTGACATTGTTTCATTTGTGGAAAACATCATGGTCCGCTACAATAATCAGGATGAACAGTCAGGTGTGAGACTGGAAGGCCGTGCCTAATTTAAAGACAAGAACTCTTCAATATCAAAGTCTGATCTTGACAACACAGGCTTGCCATGGTTTGAGATTTCTGAAAACTGTAAAATCCAAGCAATCTGTGTACAAACAGAGAACATTCATGCAACTGTAACCCTCCCCCAAGAGTAGTCAAGAAAAATCACCCCAAGAACAAGACATGCAATATTCTGGGAGTTCTAAAGAAATTCAGGGCAACTGACTAATGAGAGAAAAGATGTGGACGAACGTCAAACAGGAAGCTCATGCAAGTCGCTGAGTTGAAGCCATAACGTAAGGAAGTTATTTCTGGGAATCACAAACATTACTGAAGGCACAGATTCACGCACTTGTGCCATGAACATCAAACTCTAAATTGTCTTTTCTTTACTTCAAAATGGAAAACAATTAAGTGGTTTAGGAAAAACACACAGATCCTTTTCTTTGTGACTCTGATATAGTTAAGATGCAAAATTTTACTGAATAGAAAAAGGTTCAAAACATTTCAACAGATTTAAAATTTTACTGCATCCAATGTTTATCGCAAACAGGTCGTGTATGTATGACTGGATCCCTTTTAAAAAATGAAGTTGTTCTGCCTCAGTTTTTCTGGGTTCAAACTTTGAAGCACCACAACATCTACTAACGTTGGTGTGATGTTCACTGCAAGGACCCATGTAATGCATGAAATGTTCAGTGAGGGTGAACAGGCGTCCCTCCAACTTGCTAGGTGGCACTGTTGCTCAGTTCCACCGAAGGAACCAGGTGCAAGTATCTGGTGGGGGTCAGGAACTACAAAGGTAAGTAGGCTGAGGTCAGAAAGATGAGGTCCGTCACGTGGCTGTGGATATGGGAGAGTAACACAAAGAGACAGCCAATAATAACAGATCGAGGGGAACAGAGATGTGCCTGAGAAACGAGGCTACAGGGAACATCTGTGAACACAGTCTCCCAGAATCATCAGGAAACCAAACATACAAGAATCAGTAGTAGCTTGTAGATATTATTGTATCTAGATGAACCTCCTCAATGAACCATAAGGTCCATGTAAGGTCCAGGTCAACTTTGCACTTACAAACACACACACGCTGTAAAACCCCACGGAGACGAGGGGAACGGACCTTTGAGTCACATGCAACACTTGTGGGTTTCCATCACTGTGAGAAGAAATTTTCTCATCGTCTGTCTCAAAAAATTAATAAAAAACATCAGATTAAAGACTTCTCTGTCTTGAGATGACTTTGTGGTGAGGTGATATTAAATATCAATACGGTTGAAGTGACTTGAAATTCTGCGGGTTATATGTGCAGTTTGTATAGGTTATGTGACTTACATAAACATAAACCTCTTAAGTGAGAGAAAGCCAGAAGATTAACTGCAAAAATGCATATATAACAAATGTTTAGAGAGTTATAAAATATAGATTGCATTCGTCTGGAAGTAATTTCGCACAGTTAATGACATCAGCGTATCATTAGCGCCAACATCATTCAAAGCCTCGTTTGGAAAAACAGCATTAATGCATCAAATGAAACAGCAGGTCTGGACATTGGGCCCAACAGTCCACTCAGCAGGTGGTGCATGAGCTCATGCTTGTCGAATAAACAATAATCAGACAAGGACGTGATTGTGTGGATTTGAATAACAAGGAGGAGATGAGCTGAACATTACATCAGCCGGAGAACAATGCTCTCCCTTCACTCGATGTGGGAAACTCCTGATGTTTCTGATCCTGCTGGGTTTTCATTGTCATGGACGCGGCTGCCGGCCTGGGCCTGGTTTACACACAGATGCTCTCTACAGCGTTGACGGTTCTGAAGTCGTGGGAAATCAAAAAAGAATCAAAGTGAACTTGTCAAATAAAGCCACGTTAATCTGTATGTCTCTACTAACAATCCATTAACTGTGTGGGAGATGGACAGAGGTGCTATAAAACTCCGGACACTGCTCTGTTGGACTTTTTTTTGGCTCCTCTGTGGTAAGTGTGCAGTGATTGAGCCAATGCAGCAGAAAATTTAATACAGGCTCAAGCTAATTTTTTTTCTGTTGTTGTGTCTCTTGACTGGCTTTTCAAATTATTTCATGCGGGAAATTCGTTTAGATTCAGAGGATGTGGTCATTTTATCCAAACTTCTTACTAATTTGATCCGACTGAGACGTCCGATCTGCTGGGTGAGGCCAGTTCCTCACAGGACTCACAGACAGCGGAGTGGTCAGAGTGGAACAGCTGAACCAGGCCCTTATCATTTCTGTCAACTGCTATTTTATCAATTTATTAAGGTTTAATTTTTTCACACAAGTGCCCATTTAGATTTACAGGATGTTTATCATCCATAATAACTCAGTACATTTCAGTTAGTTTCCTGAGGTACAAAAGAATGAATGGTGACTGAGCCCAGTTATTCCGGGGATCACGCCAAACCGATTTAATTCTGTGTATAATCATTTACTTGCTTTTGGTGCATTTTCAATTGTTGTTATAAGTTATATGATATAAGTTAAACATATAATAGTTTGGATTCAGCACAAATTAATAAGAATTTATAAATACATACTGACTATCAACTGTCACGTGAGGGACCTGGTGTTTGAGTGGGTGGAGCATCTGGTTCCATGCAGAGGTCCCCTGATCAAATCCCAGCTCACACAGTCAAGACACTAAAGACACTGGCAGTGTAAATGCAGTACCAACAGAAAGAGACTCCTGAAGGTGGAAGGTCCCCAGAACTGCATCTCTAGAAATGATTGGTGCTAGTAAATGTCTGCGTTCGGTCAGCATCGCGGAGACAGTTTGTCCAGATCACTGTTCCGATGATAGAGCTTGTGTGGAGCTCTAACTGGAGAACCTTTAGCCGTGAAGACAATCAGATAGATTAAACAAGGGAGAGTGAATGTTGCATTGACACCACTGTTTCTGTTAGCTGGCTGATCACATGTGAATAAACGATAAATTAAACACTTGGCGCTCGGAATGTCTGATCGTAATGCTCCTGAGTGACGACTGAATGAGCGGCACCTCCCAACCTCCCTGTGATGACTAATACACCAGCAACAAATACTACATTTTAATGCCGGATATTCTTCAATCAACAGCGTCAAAAACAAGAGCCACCTTCTGCTCTGGAAACAGTACGCATTAATTTGAAGGTGCACTAACAGGAAATGACTGGTTACCAGTGGTGACTGGTGCAGCAGTGACGGAGCGTGTTAGTGTCTCTGTCAGTGTGTCCCATGTCTAAGGGTTTGTCTTTTCTGGGTGGAGACATTTGTCAGGGTTTGATTTTGCTGTGTATTATTTCATTACTTACCGAAACACACTCAGGTGGTAATGTGTGAGATCGTGTGTTTATATCATGGTTTGTTGGTTGGTTTATACAATGTATTTACAATGCACAAGTTTTGGGAATAAAGCCAGCTGTAGTATGAGCCTCACTGTGTCAAAGTCAGTGGTGTCAGAAAGATAACAGCCTATTGGAAGGGTGCCGTGTTCGTACCACGGGCCTTGACCTTTCCTAATTGGTTAGAAGAGTGAGTCTCACCAAAAAGCCTTTTGTGCTGTTCTGTACGTTTGTTTCACAGGAGGTTCTGACGGTACCTCTTCACATTAAGTTATGGAGCATCTCTCTGCTGACAAAAAAAAACGTAAATTCAAAAACTGTTCATACTGTAGCTTTAGGCCCATATCATACCAGCTGTGTATAAACTCGGATGTGAATCCTGCTCCATGAAGTAAAGTTTAACTTGACCTTGAAAACACGGTCTTTTCCAATTCACAGCACATGTTACAATAAAACAGAGTGGTGTGTGGCTAAAGCGGTTTTGTAACAGGCTCACAGGTGGGGAAATAAAGGCTAGTTGTCTCCAGATGTCTCGTCATTACAGTAAAATGATTACTACAAAGCATCACATGTCCTACTTTTACAGCGTGCAAGACGTCACGCACCTGCTGCCCACAGCTGATGCGTTTACAAGTGTTGACGAGTGACGTTCCAGCTGAAGCACAGACCAGATTATCCTCTGCTTTGACTCTGAGTGAGGGTGGAGGGGACATTGTCTCAACATGCCTCATAGGAGAATTTCAGGGGAAGAGAGACAGAAGAGTTCTCCGAGGTGGTGGGACGTGGATGTCAAGCCTGGGGGCTGACCACTGCACGGAGATGACAACAGTATGTTTGCGAGTCAGATCAAGGCCTTTTCTGGCAACTCAGCTGGTCCAAAAACAAACTCCCACAGGTCTGGGCTTGAGCAAGGCCTTTGGAGGACCTCTGCTGAGCCAAGAAGGGCAGGAGGGAGGAGAAACAAATGATGAGAGAGAATTAATGGAGCATTACAAGCATAATGACAGGGATAAAATGAAAAGAGTTGCATGGCTGAAAGGGAAAGGAGATTAGGAAACTAATGCATGCAAGTACCTTAAGATTAATGAAAGGAAAAACGAAGAGCTAAGCCATTAAAGGGAGTGGTCCTGGCCAAGAGCTAAACAGGAGCACACGTCATAATGCAGATACAATGGGAGTGCTGGACTTCCACCGAAGGCCCTGAGAAGTTCCAGTTGTGCCCGGGTGAAATTGCTCATTGCAGGAAATCCCCATGAGTGGAGCGAGACTGCCAGCCAAGAGACACAGTCAATCAAGCAGTTTCAGTCTCCTCAAAATCTTCTCTGGGGCTTTAATACATGTCAAAGTGGGTCTAACTCGTGCAGGTAGATCTCTTACTGTAAAACTACAGGATGTTTTCCCAGAACGCCCCATTGGCTTTGTGTACTGAATGTACTTCCTGCAGGAAAAAGGATGCGTCGTCTTTATCGTCGTGGCCCATTTTTTTGCTGATTTTCTTTCACTCCCTTCACAGGACTTCCTATGATGTCACTAAAAAACACACCACATGAGCCTTTTCTTATGCTCTTATAAGCTTTCGAAAAAAAAAAAAGTCAGCTACCTCTTATAAATGGAATGTCCCACTCTTGCCAAGCTGCTGGAGCGCACAGCCCTGCAGAGTTTAATACTGTGATTGGACGTACTGCATGTGCTAAATGTCCTAAATGTGTTCTGGCATTTTGGGTGGTGTTCACAGGATATTCTGTGGATTATGTATTAATTCTGATTCTTCTGGACGACAGCTGCCTGATATTTGTCTAGCTTTGCATCACTTGACAGGACTTCAGAGCCAAAGTCTGCTGAGTCATGCTGTTCTGAGTGAAGCTCTTGGCACAGCGACGGTTGGCGTTTTCCAGTTGGCTCAGCGAAATGTGGCCAATTTGCACCTTGATCTTGCAAGACTTTAAATGATACGTTTCACAGTTTGCCAAAGCAGAACGAAAAGCAGCAAAATCTTGTTCCTATACTTCACTTTGATCAAAACGTTCTAGCTTTGCCATCCAGTGAGTTTATTTTCTCATATCATTTCCAGTGAGCATTAGTGGGCATTCTTAATGTGAGGCGGCAGGATGAGGGAGCCTGATGCATTGCCTTCAAGCTCAGTTACAGGAAAAAAAGAACATGGTTTTTCCTATAAGCGGGATGCTAATGCTCATAACTAAAAACAAATGTGAATTCCCTGGGAATCCAGGGTTTAACTGTTCCTATGGCTCTTGAGAGAGGAAATTCAGTATGACACAACAAAATAAGAACCTGATCTCCTATAATTCTCAGCAGTAACTTGTAATATACAGAGGACATCGCTCCCATGGGCGCAGTCTGCTCTGTAGATGTGAAGGGAGTTGAAGAGCACCAGTACGATTAACCAAACTAGATTCATCTGCTTTGGATTTACAGAGGTTAAGGAACAGAAGAACCATCTTCATATCAGCATTAGCTGTTAACACAATGATTGCTGTGAAAACTGAAACGGTGCCCGAAGTCTGAAGTCAGAACTTGGCTCTAAGTACAGAGCAGAGGCAGTGGGATCTCAGCGAGTGTACACGGAAGGGATGTGCAACACACATTGGCAGTCTTTTCACGGGAAAGCCCCTCTGGAACTCCTCTGGTTTCATGTGTTGGCAACGGTTTGAGCTCTCAGATTTGGTCTGGTTTGGTTTGGTGTGTTTGCAACAATTTCGAGCACTCAGATTCTACCAGAACCTTTGACTTACCGTACATAGTTCTTGAACATGGTTTGCTTTGGGGATTACCAAGATAAACCAACTAGGGAATCAAATGAAAGCAAAACAAAAAATTTTCCATTCATAGCAACTGTAAACCTATCAGGGTCGTTTAACGCCATTAAAAGTGCTAATTGCCCTGTTAAAACATCAAAGTCAGAACTCAATGAACAGCCCACAATGTTTTTGGTTTAGGAGTTTGGGGACTGTTTGCATGGGTGCCAAGCAACAGATGCCTTTCAAATATAGTGTTTAAAAGATTTCACAAAATGTTCACCCCATAGGCACTGATCCATCAGATTTTTTTCTTCAAACACAAGTTCTTGTGGAGTACCATGCAACTGATGAGGCAGGCATTTTTCAAAAGACCAGTTAGAGCTTTATCACTGGCCAGATCCCACTTTACTGCTTTTTCCATGAATAAATGCACTTGGTGGCCACATGTCAGCTCCCAAATGTGAAAGAGACCCTAAAACTATTCCAGTTACAAGAGTACTTACTGTCATCAGAATAAAGGGATGTGGCTGTGGTAAAATGCAAACCAGACAAAGAGTTTTGTGTCTGGGGTTTTTATTTTGTAAGTTTGTCTTACATTCACGTTGGCCTGGTGCCAGACCAGACGTCATCTAAAAAGAGAACAAATCAAATATCTTGGAGTTTAGACAGACTGTGCTTTAAAAAAAAAAAACATACATCATACAACATGCGTCAACACACACATCACATAATCCTACATCAGTTTCAACAATACTGTATCTCTGCAATTGACAACATAATAGAACCATGTCTTTATTAATCTGTCACCAAGATTTATGGTAACTGTCGAGGAAGATTTATTTTCTACTCTAAGTGAGGCTACAGAACTTTAAAAAGGAGTCAACAGTTCACGCATGCAATGAATTTAGAAAAATAAACATTCTTTAAATGCCCCTGACACTAACATGAGGTCTTAGTTGTGTCTGGGCATGACAGTAGTGTTTGAATGAGTGGATCTGTTCCCTGTTCTGTTGAGGCATTTCAAAAGGCCCATCCGCATTGTTTTCATACAGTATAAACTGGAGTCAAGTTCAGACCAACTTGAGTTAGGATGTCTGAATAATAGGATAATCCTGAAGGTGGAAGTGTCAATCCCTGAGAAAAGTCAACTGCAGTCTTTCACTAAAGGGGTAGGCTACTCTTCTACCTTTCTTTTCAGCTTTCTGTTTTTCATTTTCTTTAACAATCTTCTTTTGCCAAGATGGTTGGTTAGCAAATTGTTGTACCTCTCATCCTCCTCTTGCTGCTGCCTCTCGTCTTTGTACCAGGGTCCCCATACGCCCCCGTTGTACTGAGGATTAGATCGTAGGTCTTTGGCTGGGTAGCGTACAGGCACTGCAGTCTTGTTGTACTGTGCTAGTCGCAGTAACATCTTTTTTACTATATGTGGGTATCGCTGAGACAGGTCCACTCTCTCGTATGGATCGGCCGTGATGTTAAACAACCAGATGGACTTACCTCGGTCCCAACGGACATGCTCATTGTGCCAGCGATTGGTCAGCCTTTGGTTGGAGAAGGTCTGCGGGGGAACCCAGTCACTGTAGCCGGGCACACCTGTTAGGAGCTTCCAGTCACCTACCCGCAGTGCAGCCTGAACGGCTGTGTTCCATATGCCATACCCAGCCTTCCACGAACCGTTCTTGGCCTTGATATAGATTGGGTCAATGTTATGAAGAATGTCTTGTCGAGGGGATGGTCGGCCTTCGCTGATGGCCTCCCAGACATCGTACCCATCTAGGTTTAGATCCTCGTCCAATGTCCCTTCACCCAGTGTCACCAGTGTAGGGAACCAGTCAGTGACATGCACCAAAGAACGACATTTTGTCCCTTTTTTCACCAAGAGGGGACTATGTACAAAACCCACCGCCCTAATCCCTCCTTCCCAGTAGGTTGCCTTACTGCCTCTCAGGGGCCAGTTGCTTCCACCTGCTAATGGCTGCCCACCATTGTCTGAGGAGTAGACTATAATGGTGTTATCATAATACCCATAGCGTTTCAGCGCTAACGTGAGGTTGTGGATGGCTTCATCAAGGCAGGACACCATTGCGGCATATTTACGACGATGCAAGTTTGGAATGCCTTTGTAGCGCTCGAGGTAGCGGGCAGGAACCTGCAGAGGGGAATGCACTGCCTGATAGGCTAAGTAGAGAAATAACGGTTGTTTGCTTGGGTTGTGCCTGGCTAAGATACCGATAGCCTTTCGAGTAAACATCACAGTAGAGTACAAGCCACGGTCCTGTTCCCAAGCTGCCTCTTCTCCTTCATACAAATCATAGCCACACATACCAGGGCCTTCACATTTGTAGTGACTGTAGTAGTCCCCACTTCCTAGGAGGGAGCCGAAGAAGGTGTCAAAGCCACGCTGGGTGGGAAGGCAGCCACGCTTGTAGAAGCCCAGGTGCCACTTGCCAACCATGTGGGTGGAGTAGCCTGCCTGCTTGAGTTTCTGAGGCAGGGTGACATTTTCCAAAGGCAGGCAGTTGGGCTGGGTAGCTCGAATGATGGAGTGCTGCAGGCCTGTGTGGATCTGATACCTACAAGAAAAAGACAGATACGACCCTGTCAGAGACGTAAAAGAGCAAATCAGTCAAAATCTACAACTTTGATGAAAGGGAGAGGTTTCCCATGCAAAAGAAAGTCTATAACCATTAGTTACTGCACCAAAAATTAATTAGTTACTGTAAGTCATCGAAACACTGAGCTGTAATGATGACGACATTAGAGCTGAGGGTATTATGTCTTCCTTTTCATTTCTTCCATTTATTGACATTTACAACCTGGCTAGCTGCAAAAATGCTGACAAGCCTCAAGAGTTGCACGGCCATTGCTCAAACTTGTCCGGAGAGGAGAATAGGCCTCGCTGTACGAGTTTGTTTATATAATGTTCACATGCCACTGTATGACTTTTCTGTAAAATGACCAAAAAGCTGCAAATGTTGCCATGACACTGAACATGTTGCCCAACAACAGACGTTTTATAAAGCCAGCATGTTGTTTAGTCCCAAAGAGATTCTTTTCATACATGGTATACATATATCAGATTTGAATTACAATGGATCCAGTCCAAAGGAAACACATTTATGCTGACACTGTAGGACGGCAACCCAAGTACAGCCTGTGTTTAGTACAGAGCAGAGGCAGTACAGTGAGAGGAGGCTAACTCGTAATGCTTGGTGGAAGATGAGACCTAGAGACCAGTCCCTGAAGGTCTAGACTGGAAAAGTTGTGACCTGGTGCTCTTATGAGACTGTGAATCATTTCGGCAACACATTAACACCGTGCTACTGATAAATGAAGGAAAGCCATAGGATGCTCATGCAATTTTAAGTAAGTAAGTAATGTTTAAATAAAAACCTTGAGAAATATTACCATCCGGCCCCATTCAGCTGGCACTGACTTGAGGATTAATGGATCATTGTAAAAGGTTTAGGTAGGAGAATTAAATGCTGCAGTATTTCCTGGCTGGCTTTTGTACGAATTAAACACATATGAGAAAGTGTTATTTAAGGAGTTTTAGAGGTGCTGATTTAGTTCTCAGTTGGAGGAACAGGGCAAATTTCTTATTCCCTAAAATGTTAAAGCATTTCTGTAAGTCTTATGTACCCTTTTGTATCGTTGTGGGCCCCATTCAACATGTTTGAGTCCATGTCAATCGACATTCTAAAAGGAAGTGAGAGAAAAATGGCAGTGTGCAGATAATCCAGTAATGTAGTGCAATTTGTTTTTGGTCTAATTGTCCCAGTGGCTATTTAGACCAGGTCTGGATTTCCTGTAATCAATTTAAACTATGAGTGGAATTAGTGGTCTGACTTTCAAAGAGCAAAGCCAACTTTTTCCTTATTAAGACTGCGACTGAGTGTGGTTTTGGCCGACAGTGAGGCAGCTCAGCTGAAACTCTGGAAGGAAGACAGTGACCTCTGACTTCATTTCTGTCTTGAAGAAAGACACCCGCTCTCCCGAGGTTAGTGGTGTGCAATCAAGCTGTCACCAGGGAAATGGAATGAAATAAGTGTCTGGTTTAAGAGTCCAGACAGGAGGATCCAGTTGGAAGAGAACCAGAACCAGAAGGTGGTCGGGTCTAGTAAGCCTCTATTCCCTATGGAGTCCATTGTGTGGTGTGTGCAACATTCCAAACACAGCAATAAACTCAGTTACAGAAAAAACAATGCACTAAAAGCATGTCCCCATATAATTACAATCTAAAAAGGGCAAACAGATCCACACTCCTCTGCAATTAGCACAGCTGACCATCATCATTCATTATTGTGTTTGAGTTACTTTATAGGAGTTTCCCAAAACTCAGCAGGACATGAAGGTGATTATTGAAAAATCAATCAACTTAAACCATTAAGAATGAATTAGTATTATATTATTCATATGCACAACTTTCTGATGCAACAAAAGGACCCTCTTTTGACAGGTAACACAAATTCATAGCAATAATCAATTAATTATTTTTTCAAATTTATGTCTAAAACACCTACTTTATGACTTTTCATCTACCACCATCATCAGACATGTGACCAAACTCCACCTATGAGTGTAGGTGACTGTCCTGTACAATATGACTCCATAGGTCATTTGTACCTGCAGCAGACAACACCCAAAAGACATTAATGACATTTCGGTGACGTCTAGTGGCTATAGAAACGTGTTTACATTAGGGACTTTATCTGCAGCCATGACATTTTCCCAGAAAATAATAATAATCCTCTCTTCTAAGACCACCCCGGAGGCTATGCCAGAGTCCCCTTGTGACTTTTTCTCATGCTAAAAAAAGCTACTTGGACGAGCAGTGAAACATTTTTAACGAAGACAAAAGAAAACACCAACATAAACCTAACCATGCATGTTTTGTGTCTAAACCTAACCAAATCAACTTTTTTCAGTGGTTAGGATGACAAATTGTGTTACACTATAGCTGCCATTTTCCTGATATGGTAAAGATGGGAGAAGCCATATTGGTAATAAGCTACTGAACACCTGCAAAATCTTTGTTTTCATTGGCTTTCTAAACTTTATTTTTGTCTCAGCCGTTGATTCCTTCAATGTATTAATGTTTCCTGCTTTTTTACACTTCACAAGGAAGTGGTTTAGCATATAAATGTTGCTTTTCAGACATTTGACCATAATAATTAATATTAAGATTGTAATATAAACAGGTGTTTATCAGGCGTGTTCAGTCATTTAGAAGCTGGAAGATACAAATTTACTTTTTCTTTCCTCGCGCCACCCTAATTTGAGATGGTTTCTTCCAGCTTCTGATTAACTAAACACATCTGATGCAGTGTAATCAGCAGGAGGTAACTGGAGAACAAGCAGAGCACAGTTCCTCGAGGGACAACGATTAAGAACCACTAAAGTAATGAATCAATCTAAATTGGTATATGCTCACTCCTTTTAGCAAGTTATTAAGGGCCAGTGTTGTACTATTAAACATTGTATATATGGAGTGAGACAGCTAACGTCTTACTATCTGTACCAGCCAATTTCTGTCACAAACCCTGACCGCGGATGCCCCACATCACCAGTGTCTTCAAATGCCAAATGCAGTTCACGGAGACATTTACAGTTTGAAGCTTGAAAAAGCGCTTTGTGTTCCCTGTTTACCCTGTGATTTCCTTAAACATCTTGCTCTCTAGGTTTTTCTTAACTTTGCTTCCGAAAGGTCTCGGAAGCAAGGAAGAAACTGCAATGTTTATAAGCTGACATAATAATTTCACATGGATTTACGTGTTGTTCCCAGGCCCTTTCAAATGTTCAACTGCTACAGAAAAAAATCCAGCACAAATTAGAATTTGATACCTCAGTTCAATGAGTCGTTGAGGTCGGGTCAGTGAATTCTAAATGAGACCACATCAGCTCTGATGAGTGCCAAGAGAGAGTCTTGGTTTCAAATGGCCATGAGAAGAATTTCTTGTCACTTGGTGGTCTAAGCCGTGGGGGGGGGGAAGAAAGCCAGCTACAAACATGCATAGTAGGGGATAGAGGAGGCATTGTTGGTCTGTCATTAGCCAACAAGGTTTGAGATGGGAAATAAAGAGAATAAGTACAGCCAACATGTGTTTGTGAGTAAGACAACATCAACAACATGAAATCAACCAAGCCTGGCAGAGGAATGCTGAAGACGCTTGGTACATAATACATAATTAACTCACTGAAGAGTGAGCACTTGTAAAATGTGGTTCTCTGTAATCCATCCAGACTTTCCACAAGAGCATGGTGAATTTAACCCTGTTACCAGCCCATAAAAATCTATAAAACAACTTTTAGATGTAATATTCTCCATTATCCTTAATAACCTGGTGTATTCATTGCATTTATCCAAGGTTCAGATTCCACTCTTCCCTTCGTTAAATTTGTTTTGATATGTCAAGCACTTGCATCGCAGCCAACATGGCAACAGGGCTGATAGAAACAAGACCCTGCACACATTAAAGTTAAAAACAATGGAGCATGCGAACCAGAAAGCAATAAGAAAACGTAGTAGAGTATCTTCAGCCCCTGAATAGCCCCAGGAATCCTCTCCCAGCTCCGGCAGGTTTTGTGGTGCTCACATACCAAAAGGTTACAGCCGTGTAATCGGAATGTCATGCTAAGTGCAGCCTGTGATCGCTCCACAAATCAGTCAAACCAACCTGAGGTCCCCATGGAAAACAGTAGAAGATGGAGTGCAAACGACTTGTAAGGTACGTTTGTGACGTTTCTCTTTGATATATGAGGGAAAACTAAGGCTTAACTTTGCTGGTTTGGGGCCACCCGAAGGAGACATTGCAGTAACACTCCCTCCCTAAGTAACTCCCTAAGTCATAGGTTCCTTTCAAACTAAGCAGGGCATGAATGGGCAGCCACATCACGGGCGCTCTGGGGTCACTTGGCTCTGTATTCTTTACACAGGCAAATACTCTGAACAGAGCGTGGCTTACTTCCATATCTTATCAAGCTGCAGGGTGTTGTTGCATTCCTCGAGGGAACAGCAGAGTAACAGTCTACTGTAATGACGCCGTATCTTTTTGGTTTATTTACAGTTGATGAGCCATAAGAACAACAAATCACACATGCCATTAAGTTCAAATCACCAAGTGCCAAGTCCCGCAAGACAAGTGTATTGGCCACTGCTCCAGCTGCTGAGATTGTGGAGGTTCCCAAGCAGACCTGCTGTCCAGGCTGGGGCCTTCTCTTGAACTGCTGCTCCACATCTTCCTCACATACGGTTCCAATAAAAAGGCTTAGCCCAGCGCGCTGCATTTAATCAAAGTCAGCCATGGAGTGGTTCGTCTTACGTAGCTCTTCAGGAGGCTCCTCATTTAGCTGCCCTGCAGTCTCTATATGGATCTTTATACTTTCGCTCATTTCGTAGCCTTTGTCCTCTTATGTTACCATTTTCCAGACCGCAGAAGGTCTCTCCCACAAATTCAGAAAGCCAACTTCACTAAAAACCTCACTCAGTTGTCACGTCAAACATCCACTTCACCGTGTTTGACATTGTGCAACCCCCGTCCTTGTCTGAAATGTCAGTGGAAACGATAAACCAATTATGTAATTTGCTGACTCTAAAATAGAAGTCCAAGGACTGACCGGCATGTCAATGATGCATCGGGATGTACCATAAAGTCCACATGCTGAACCTCTCACAGTCACTGGGTCATTCATCTCGGACAGCGCTTGCTTATCACAGAAGATTTAAAACAAGTAAAAGTCTTTAGAACTAATTGTCTGTCATGTCATGAATGCAATCCTCAAATGTTGCTAACACTGTTTAATTTATGGGGCTGGGAAATCCACCTCTGAATTTAGGCCACTAATCACATCAGCGTAACTTGAAGAAAACTAGATAGGTTGACATTTTTCTTATGGATTTCCCAGGGGGCGGCCAGTGTGGGGATCTTCTCAAGCTCCCGTCATTTGAAGGGTAAAGTGCTTTGCTACAGTTTTGGAAACCTTATCAAGTCACATGGTCTTATTTTAATAGGTTTCCAAAACTCAAAGGAACTCTAGCTATTTGGAATATGACCACAATATTCGTATTTCTCTAATAAATCTTGTGTTGTACCTTCTGAATCCCGGAGAGTGGAGCAGGTCAGTCCTTGCCGAGATCACCTGCCACAATAGCCGTTCATTGTACTCCAGTCAAGAGCTCCAGCCCATTAAGCCAAATGCTTAATGGGCTGGAGCTCTTGGCTATGACGAAACTGAACGTGGTTCATGTTTTAGACAACACTATGCTGATCCCCATGGGCAAAAGAGTTCACCAGAATGACTTCTAGACTCTGTCAGGCTGTAGCAGAGAGGCTCAAGGAGGCATGGCTGCAGAAAACAAAGCCCGGATGGACAGTAAACAGGAACCAATTCCTGCTACACCATCGCTTGTTCATCAGCCACTACAATCTAATCAAACACTGTCATAGGTTTATTAGCAGCATGAAAATGCCCCCAAGTCCCTAAAGTATCCTGTGTTCACTCTACTGTACCAGTGCTGTGTGAACACTTGTAAAAACATGACCCTATGTTGCCTTGTTGACCCAACAGAAATAAAGGAAAACAGGTTTTCCCCATTTTTCCTCGAACGGAAACAGAAGGTGTTGTGTTACAGCGGAGGCGAAAGGGTTGGAGCAAGACACAAATCCAGGTTTCTCTAATACCTGACTTGGCCATCACGTGATCTCTGGCTGTTAGAATCAGTAAATCATGAGGCAGGACAAAGTGTCTATTCCTCTTGACAGCTGACAACAACACACTGAGCAGACCACAGCAAAGACATCCAGAATTAAATATTCGGGAATGTTTTAAATTTGTTCGATATATCTATGTCAGTGAGCAGACAACTGATTCGCTCTAATGTTAAAACTCATTAACACATTCTTTTACTGAATTCACACACACACACACACACACACACTCGAGTGCAACAATCGGTTCAGGAAAACAAGGCGTAGTGAATGTACACCTACGTTTCCACATGGACGTTAGCTGACGCCTTGTCAGAGAGCGCGGGTGCAGCTCACAGAGGGGCAGGGCAAGCGAAAGGTGGCTGCACTTTTCTCATTATATTCTCGGACGCCTGCCAAAAACAACGCCGCTGCCCAGCAGGCCTCCTCCTTCTTCTGTGGAAGAGTCGAACAGATGGTGCAGGCAGTGGCCCTGCAGAGCCGCATGTACAAACGTGATGACCACGATCGACCTCCGTGACACTGCACAGTCAGCCTGGCCCTCCAACATCTCTTTACAGCGTCCGGCTGACACCAAGAAGTGAAAAAGGCAACACTGCTTTGGAGACACTTTAAAAAACCAGCCCTCGCTGACTTTTTCACTGGTCAGATAGAATCAAGCCCTGAATTTGGAACTGAACTTCCAAAACTTTGGCAAGCCGGACTTGTGATTTTCCTCCTCTTTGCTTCTATTGGAAAGAGTTACGTATCCTGATTTAAAGGAAGAAGAAGTGATCACTGGATTACTTTGATGCTGCAGAAAGCTGCAACTTCTGGAATTTAATGAAGGACTATCTTGTTCCATAATCTCCAAGCAGATTTATGGATCTTTACTGTACATCAAAAGGAAATTCTAAATATCCCTGGAGAGCGAATGTCATGCGAAATCACGTGTGTGTTCAGATTTGAGTTATGACACCGATGAGTTCGATGAATGATACAAACTGCAGCACTAAGGACTTTTTAAAAATGTATTTGCTTCAGTGAGCTGCGTCGCGGCCTCTGCTCCTGACGCAACTGTTGTCTGGGCAAAATTAGGAGCCAAATTAAAAATAACTTAATTGCCACCGAGTGAAAGATGATTGATAGAATTGGCTTTTATCGCTCTGGCAATCAGCTCTGTCAGGTATGAGAACATGCTGCTCGGCAACGTAACTGCTGGAGTTTGGAATGCAGACATCATAAAAGTTGGTCCAACAAGCACCAGCAGTCAGACGATGGTTTTAAAGACCATTATTTCCATCTCTTTATACTTTTATTTGCACAGGTTAGCCGCTCGACAGAGCTGAAGCTTAGTCTCCAGCCGCTCACACTGTCTGACAGCTCGCGCTTCTTGCCTTATCCTACTTTATTTAGAGGTTTTACCACATTCCATAGATCACAGCTGTTTCCCACAATCCCATGTCAGTAGAAATGGAGACCGTCCAGAAAGGACATGTAACATGATCATATAACATATAACAATTGAACTGTACACCTCTGCATGCCATGTCCTTATCAGGCCATATATATATATGTATCGGTCGGTCCCTCTGTTAGCAGCGCAGTAAGTTGGACCTTGAGATTATGGATTATTGAACATGTGTGTTAGCAGCACTTTGCATTGTTGCACTTCTAAACTTTACAAGGCGGAAAGAATAAAGAAGAGAAAAGTGGAGCCGCTCGAGTTTAGGGCCCCTATGAAAGTGAGTGAAACAGACTAGTCAGCTTGAGAAATATTCCTTCAAAATAAAATGTAATATGTGAATAATAATAATAATAATAATGATATTAATAACACCTATAGACTAAAGAAAGACAAGGGTGAAACTAAGTGGGACTGTTACGGCTCCCACCCATGTAGCCACACTCGTCATGACTGTATCGTCCGTCTGTTACTTTCCTTCAGTGTCCGTGAATGGAACTAAACTCTTTAACTGAATCTGCTGTGAACCGACACTAACACGCTCTCCAACAGGTTTTCAAAATAAAAGCAGACATGTGGCTGCTCAACACCGTGACACTTTTGGCTGGAGAAACAGGAAAAAGCTTCATGGACCCTCGGTGACACCTGCGGTCTCCTTCTCAGTCGCAGACGGCGTGGACCGACTGTGTCCCCGCGCTGCCCGAAAGTCGGACTCTACCTGCCGGTCATGAGCTGGCTTCTGGACGGGCTGCACAGCGGCTGCACGTAATAGTTTTCCAGCTTGACTCCCTGCGCGGCCAGCCGGTCCAGCGTCGGAGTCTTGATCTCGGAGCCGTGGTACCCAACGTCCCTGAAGCCGTGGTCATCCACCAGGATGAAGATGATGTGCGGCTGAGAGCCGGGCTCGTCGAACTCACTGTGTCGGTTCGCGTCCCGGTTCCCCCAGCTGCCGTGAGCGAGGATGACGATGAGGAAGAAAGTCAGCGGCAGACCCATGTTCGGGCAGATTCGGAGCCGCTCACTGGTGCTCTGTCGGGCCGCGTGCGTCGGCGGCGGCGGCAGGGCGCCGCGCATGTTCGGGCGGAACGGCAACGCTTGGAAATCGGGTTCGCATCGTGTTCGGGGGTTTTTCTCCGACCACAGAGTCAGTCCACTGACAACTTCGCGGCTTGTGGGGAAAAACGGTGTCAACCCGCCTCAGCTGAAACGCTCGGAGGTTCGGCGCCGCGCCCACGGCCCGTCATCGCGTCTGTCAAAAGAGCCGCGGGGCTCCAGGATCCAGCGGAACGGTGTGGTCCTCCATCCCGCGGGCCCGGGCTCTGTGAGCTCGCTGCGGACTGCGGAGCAGGAGGCTGGTCCATGTGAAAGTCCTCCACATGACGCTTTCCACGGTGCGTTCACGGGCGCCTGGAAACGGGGAAGGAGGTGGGAGGGAACCCGGCCGCTGCCATGTGGCGTAAGGTTCAGTTCTCGGCTTTTTCTTCTTAGATTTATTAAATACTGGTGTTGTGCTCAAATTAGGCCTGTTTGGTTTTTCCAGGGGCCCCAAACTCTCGACTCTCAGTCGTGACTGTTGACCTGCTCTGAAGTTTGCACCGTTTCGAAAACGAACCACTGGATGTTGGAGAGAAAACGGATCTGAACAACGTGTCACTGAATCCAGCATTAATTTACAAAGTTCTCTGGTCACAAATGGAGAAATAAAATCCCTGAACACGGACATAAATTAAAACCTAACGCCCCAGCCCCACGGGGTTGGATATTAAAATAGTTTTTCTTTTGTTAGATGTTTTTAGATGTTGTCCCTGTTGGTCCCACTGTGTGTTTACATGCTAAAATCAGCAAAATGGTACATTTTATTTCATAAGCCACAACATTTAACAGATGTTAAATGATATTATTAAGGTAATCAATAATACAAGCTGAATTTTGTTCAAATTACAGGATGCAACATAACTTGCTCTCTATTGCTTCACTTTCAAATGTATTAATGTAAAACCTTAATGCTTTTAGACGTCTAGAGTATTTCTCCTCCTCCAGGTGACATCATGACAAATGATCTGTTCTGGAAAAAAGGAGAAATATTTTAACTTGGAGCAACGAGATGCTGCAATCTGAACTGTAGGTTCCTCCAAGTGATGTCATTTGGAGGCTAGAGGTAGAGAGAGATTTTAATACAAGTGATGTTAAATTATTTACATGTACTACCCAAACTTAAACCAAAAGAATTAAAGTGAAATGTCAGTGCGGGTGTCCTCCTTTAAGCTGGATCTGACACGACACCCTGCTCTGTGCGAGGTCCATGTGCCTGTAGGACAAAGGTTGTTCATGTTGTAGCTCCTGCTCATAGTGGCCTTGGTGAGGCTGCTTCCCTACATCCTTTCAGTGGAAGTAATGTCTTTGTTTTCAGAGTTTTGACCTTTGATGTAGGAGGTAGCCAGGAGAAACAGAATAGAATTTCCTTTTAGTGTCACGTCTGTCTTTTCAAGTGTTCTCTGCAGCTGCTTGGTTTGCTCTTGCGGTTGCATATCGTTGTTATCAGTTTTAATCTGAAAGTCTTACATCCATGTCTCTCGCTGGCTCACTCCGTAGTCAAATGTGCATAAGTCGACCTAGATATTATGGGAAACCTACAGGCGCCACTGGTGGCGGCCAACATCTACAGTCTCTGTTCTGTGCGAAGGTGGATTCAGATGTGTATCTCATGCTAATAAGAAAATCTTTTGAACGTAAAATTCCCTCTGTGTTCCCTGTTGAGTGGCAGCGGAAAGGAAAGAACAAAAAGAGAAACGCTGCGGCCTCATCTTGTCTTCAGGTCAATGTTTTAATATTTTGATGTTTTTGCACAGATGGAGGACCCATCACTTACATATGAGTCTGAGTTACAGGAGATCATTTGCAAACTACTCTTTAATTTTAGTAAATAATGACAAAAGTATTTTCTTACATTTTTTCTCTCTTTTTTTTGTGCCTTGGCTGGACTATTCATCTGTTAAATCTATGATAATCTAATCTAATGGAAAATGTAGTTTTACTGTAGGACAGAAGGAGCAGGTGTGGACCTGAGTTACAGAGGGCAATAAATGACTGGCTCACACGGGCTGACAGTAAATCCCAGTTAAACTTGCAGGAGGGAAGAGTTCCCAGGAGGAGGGGTCTGGGGGACCTGTGACAGGGAGCCTGGACGTGCAAAAAACTCTTTAGGTCCTTGATGCACGTGCAGTGGGTACGAGACAGGAATGGAAAACTGAGTCCGAGCAGAGCAGGAGAGTCTCCGCATCTTATTTACGTGCTGCTGGGATAAAAGCTCCTCTGTTCCTCCTGAAAGTGATCCCGAAAACGAGGGCTCAGCACTGAGGAGAGACGTGCAGCTCCTTAGTCACGCTATGACACAAAGGTACATGAAATACAGACACATTTCAGCCCACTGCAAGACGTGACCTCAAGCTCCCTGACATCCCGAGGAGCTCGATGATCTCATCCCGAGTCACTGCACCCCTGTTACAGAGCAGCGTGTGAAGAGCTGAACGGGGATTTAGGGAGCGTGTGTGCCAAGTCCCAGATGCCAGGCCTACGGTTTCCAAGAAAGTCTTAGTTCTCTTGGATGGTTGCATAGAAGAGCGGAAAAGTGCCCGTGCAGACAGCCGCCAAACCCCCACCCTACCCAGCGCACATGAAAACCCCTCCTCTCCTGCTGCCCTTCCCTCTGCACACTTTGTTGGATGGTGGCTTCGGAGCAGCCTAATGAAATTCCAGTCTAATGAAATTCCAGACGTCATTGTTCAGGGGGAATCTTTTGCTGTGCTATGCAACAGTCTCAGGTTACTGCAGGATGAACTCTGCAACTGGAATCTGAGCTGAGATGCAGCTAACACAATAAAAGGTAATGCTGTTTGAACGCCATCACCTGCTGTAGGGCTCTGAGCTCTGAGGACGTTACATGTGGCTGAGGTGAAGATTTGCCGTCACATCTAGAGCCACAAAGTAGAAACAAGACACAGGAGCATGACAATTGGATGCATTTGTTGAAGACACACACTGACAAATGTAGTGAATCAGTTTGGGCTGTGGCACAAAGTATTGCTATTAACAAACTGAGTTGGGGCGAATAAAAAAGTCTCTTAGAAAACACTGAAATACTAATAATAATTAGAGTAGGATCTGAAACACACAGGCGTCCTAAACAGTCTCTGGGTCTGTAGACCTGAATCCACTGGCCTCCAAGGAAAAGCTCACACCAGTCGTGCTCCTGCACACCACAGAACTCCAGAACCTGGACTTGTGTTTGTGGCATGGCCTGCCATGGCTTATGAGAATTATAGGAAATAAAGCCAAACCACATGCAGTCAAATAGTCGAAATAATGCTGTCACATGTCACAGCCTCCTGCAAATAAGTTCAAACCATGCGACGATAAATGAAACACAGGATCACATCGGAGCTTTTATCCTTTGGAAAACTGTGCACGACATGAAACATCGTTATTACATTTAATGGCACAGAAAGGCAAGGATTCATATTTCGGTCAACTTTAACGTTTTCTGGACTTCATCGCGACCTGCAGGCCTCTACCTGTCTGTCAACATCCAATTTGTAATTGTAGTCGTGTTTCCGTGTGATCATCAGTGCTGAGCTAAGCTGTTTTAAACTTTCTCCGGTGCTCAAAGCCCGAACTCCCAAGTTCAGAAATCCGTGCTTGATGGATGTTGTATTGAGAAATGCTCAAAGTTGTCAGTCTTTGCCAGCCCTTAGGTGTGTCCCAGCTTAACTGAATATTACTAATTTTACCTTTAAAATTATTAGATGCATTAACCTGATTTGTAAATCAAAGCTCATCGGTCATACACTTTAGTGTACGATAAACTGATTAGGGAAACATTCGCACTAATTGTGATTGGTGTTTGTGACCTGAAAAATCCTTCTTTTTTTTTTTTACTCACTTTGGTCTCAACCAACTTTTCCTTGTTCTGCTTCTCTGTGTCTCTGAGCTGTTTGGGTTTATCGGAGCCTTTTTCACTGAAAACAGCTGTCTGAGTCAACCGAGAACTAAAACCGTACTTAGTCGTTCTGTTAGGGAAACTGCACATTCCTTTTACATATACACAAGCATTTTTATAAAAAATTAATAAACAAATACTTAGTAGAGCGGCTGTAAGTTAGCCTTATAGACCAGGCAAGTCCAGCTTCTCAGGAGATTATTTGGGAGTTTTGTGATGCATCACTTCCTATGACCACCTGAACTTTATTGGGTGGATGTCCATGTGTCAGAGGCGGGGCAGCGCTCTTTATTCTAACTCTCTGGTGAAGTTTGGCTGCTCTGCTTCTTACTCTGGAAGCAGAACATCTGGAAACAACTTATCCCCACCTTATACCAATCTGGTGAGTCAGCTGCTCTTCACCACTGAAGGCTTTGTGACCTTTTGACCTTTCAGCAGATCCACTCCAAACAAAATGAGTGGTGGCTGTTGAAACGGATAATGAGCAGCAGGCTCTCTGAATGAAGAGCAATTAGGGGAAAACAACAGCACAACGCTTCACTACCAATTAGCATCCAGCTCCAGCTTCCAGGTTTTATGGGCCTGATGGGGCAGAAACAAGCCGTTCTGCTCGCAGTCATTTTGGTTTAACAATAGCTTGCACACTTTCAGACAAAGGGAAGCATTGTGGAGAGGGGATCACCTTTTCCAGGGGGGTCTGTGCAACGATTTTATAACTTGAGTAGCGTCAGCAAGTCAGAGGCCGACGCTTGGTGTGGATAATCGCAACACGATCTAAACACGACACTCATTTTATCGTCTTCATCGCTGGCAAACAACCTTAGCAGACGGCTTTGTCTGCATGTCAGACAGGCCCGGGCACACAGAGCTCGCCGAGCTGTTTGTTCCTACGTGCTTCACTTCACACATGCTCCTCAGATAGAATCACTGTCTGCTCGGCTGCGATTGTGCAGCTAAGGTGAACAAGAACAACGATTCGCACCTTTCACCACATATGAAGCTTTGAGCTCTAACGTGAGCTGAAACCATGAGGGTCTTTTGCTAGACTGTAAAAAAGAAGTAGGAAAGGAGCAGCAGGGTGGGAAGAGTGGATCAGGGATCATTTTTCTTTAACTTTCTCGTTTGTTCATTGTATTTTCCATGTGTTGTTTAAAAAGAATTATTTTTCAGTGACTCTATATGTAGTTTTTATCTACTTACGTTTAACAGGACTCAAGAATGAACTGAGAACGGAGACACACCCCCATCTTAGTGTGACTGTGGCATCGCATCAGTTGCGGCCTTGTCCACCTTGGACTTGAACGTATTAGGAGATGAGTCTGGAAAGTGTCATTTGGCTGGTTTGCAGAGGCACACGGCATTGTTGTGTAATATCAGGGGGAGTTTTTTCTATGTCAGAGAGTCAGGATTAACCCGAGGCCTTTTTAAAAATGATGCCTCCCCAAACCATTCATTTTCATACCGTCCCTAGGGCCAAAGTCTACAGGGTTCTTGACTGCCTGTCTTGTCTTTGCTAAATACCGACACTCCAGCAGCCACAAAGATGAACATGATGACAGCGGTGGTGGGCTTAACACCCCGGGTAAGTGCAGATGAAGGGAAGATACGGACAAAGTGGTGAGAACAGCTAAATCCCCCAGACAAACTGGTCGCCCCCTTGGGAAGTGAGTGTTGAAGCAAAGGTATTTGTGCTAAGTGGACATCTTTGTTTCATCCTTGACTTGCCAATCCTCGAAACAGGTGGGACGAAGGAGTCAAAACAGATTGTTAGATAATGTGTTCTACAAAGCAACGGGCCTAACTGAAGTTCATCAAAGCACAGGATGTTTGAGATGTTTGCCACATGTGAAAATGCAAGGCTGGAGTAAAGTAGGTCAAGTGTGAGAAAAGAAGTGCTACGAAACAAGACTGAAGTGACCTGGGGGATTCTTGTTTTGCTGGGCCTGACGTGGTACTGTACTGCCGTCACTGAGTTCACTTTTGTGCGAGTTAAATCAAATCAAAAGCGCATTTTAGGTTGTTGCATCATGAGGTGCTAAGGAAAGCCACATCATGAAAAGTTCATAGGACAATGAACGAAGAGAAACAAGTGTACTTTAAACCTGGGGACAATGTTCTCTCCACGCTGACGCGGGTTTCCTCCCACAGACCAAAGACTTGCATGTTAAGTTAATTGGTGACTCTAAGTTACGCATAGATGCGAATGGTCTGTGTGCAGGTTTGTCTCTCTGTGTGAGATGCCGAGGGGTCATTAAGTTAAAAAGATGACTGTGATTACTTTCCACAATCATCCATCCATCAGTCATGTGAACGTCTGTCCTGTTAAGGCTGGCTGGGTGAGTGAAATTACATATCATATCATCTTAAGGCCTGTAACTTTATTCACCAGTTATTTCTTTTTTCCTCCAAACCAAAGGTTTCCAGTAACCAAAGTTTACAGTGGGGAGTGACGAACTGACCGAATGAGTCAGTATCAGGCCTCCTCTACTCAGTGACAATATCAAAGCTCAAAGCAGCTAATATTTCCACATCTGGAGACAGCGGGAGCTTTGTGTGACACACTGCTGTGAACACACCCTGTGTATGTCATACACGTTTGATCCATTATTAGTATAAAATATGAATTAAAACTTTAAGGAATCATCTGGTGTAGTTTCTCCAAAGTGATGAATATCTGCTAGAAAACATATTTGTGACACTATATTTCAGGTTGTCCATTCGTCTGTCCCATTCTTATGAACAACATTTCACAAGAAGAGTTATTTTTAAAAATGTGGAACAAGCGTCCATCTCTTATACATATGATACATGATAGACAGCAAGAGCCAGAGTTTAGTGAAGGAAATAACAACATGGGCCTGATTTGGGAAGCAGACTGAATCTAACCTTTGACCTCAACATGTCCAGCCAGACATTCGCACACAACGGTCGTCTTGTGCCAAAGGAAAAACACAGGTGAGCTAACATTGGATCCAAACACCTTTTCACCGCAGCCAGCGGCCAGTCTGAAGCACCGAGCTGCAGGACGCTGCAAACTAGTTCAAAGGGAGATGAACGCGTAATGAACGCGTTAGTGCCTCGGTCGGGCAAATTACTTCCACTGAGGCAATGTAATATCTATTAGTGTTCGCTTCTGTTGTCATTCCACGGTGATTTCTGCGGCCCACGTGCACAGCTGGTCCCCAGCGCAGCTCCAGCCAGTGTAGCCGGGCTTAATGTGTTTGCCAGTCGGCTCCGATGACTGTATCAACAAGAGCTGTTCCTGCTCAGCTCATTTCCAGCAGGCAGGAAAACCGCTCCCGAGAAACCCATCACAGAGTCCCAGTCCTGTGGCTGAAGTGTGCCGCGATGGACGCCTGATGTCCTCATGGCTTTATGAAATCGTAACGTCGATTCGAGTTATCAGGCGACATGTTCCCTGCGTGAGGGATGATTTCGCCGTCAGCTCAGTGGTTTTCCTCGGTTTAAAGCCACATTCTGGTGGCCTCTTCAGAGCTGGAGACAGAAGACAAACGGGTCATTTGGGGGCGTGTCAAAGTCGGAGCAGGCCCTTTAGTTTCTGCGTGGCTTTGCATTTGCATCGTGTCAGTGTTGCCTGTGACCTTGGACTTTGTGGGGTAACGCACATAAACACTGGTTCTCATATGGTACAGTACTGACAATAAAAGCCGTGTTTTCTGATTTGAGGGGATGTGACGCTTTACCCCAGTGTTTTAGGTATTTAACCCTAATGACAGCAAAACCAGTTTGTTTGGAACATTTCCCTGTGTTTAACCATTACTGGAATCTCTGTGCTGGCTTCCCGGGTCCGCCTGTGGCGGCCCACTGCTCCCCCAGGGTGATGGGTTTGAAGCAGAGAATTTGTTTCCTTGTATGTGTGTGCGTATGACGTATGAGTTTCAAAAAAACACAAGCTAAATGAAGGAAGGAGCCATGAAGAGCGCGACAGATACTGGACAGGAAATAATTGTGTGAGAACAGACAGAAAACTTTTGTGACATGTGCTTCTTCACCCCCACAGGAACAATCCATGTGCTGTGTTTGTTGCTCGTCCTCCTCATCCTCTGAACACACCCCCACACATGCGCACATCCTCACTGACACATTGATCTTATTTATTTGGTGTGACTGCGGTAAGAAGTGGGGGGTGGTGGTTCTGTCTGTGCCACGGTTGTGATCCAACACTTGGCACTACCCGCTCGTAGGCCCATTACTGCACTGGGAGTCAGAGCTCCGGAGGTGAGTGATGACGCTGTCCGTGACCACAACACAAGCTCATAAAAATACAGAACACATGGCAGAGAGGTTCTGAGAGCACTTATCGGATGCAGTAATCACGTCAAGCATCAAAGAGGAAGCTGTGGTCAATCACAAATGATAATGATGTGCTTGCACGTCATGTCATAACAGTAACTGTTATCACATACGCTCAGCAGTCTGACTGACAACAGGATCGTTTCTTCCGCCACCGTTGGATCCAGCCTGCTGAGGATACAGTCGCTTTCCGTCGCTGAAGCTGAGTTTTGCCTCTGACCTCCAGCATTTCTCTAGAACATTACCTGCGAGACTAGGGGTGTCACAGTGAGGAAATACAGCAGCGGGTGCTTCACGGGCGACTAAAAAGCAGCTGAGCAGACAGAACAAAACAATATGAGATGAATGCCCATGGAAAAATTATAGAAAATAATTTTGAAATAGATTCATGGGTATTAGAGAGAGCTGAGTCCAGGAAGTTTCAATAATGTGTCAATGTGTGAGTTTTTAATGTGCGTTAATATTAGGCTAAAACTTAAACAACCGGGAATGGTCGGTCTCATATTGTGTCTCGAACCTGGCCCTTGACTTCATTTTGTCTTTTTTCACCGCCCCTGATTTGTCCACACACGCTCCAGCCCTGCTTCCCATGCTGGATTCGTTAGTCCCTCTTGTTTGTCTCATGTTTTCTACCTGCTCACTGCAGCAACTGTATCATCACTCGGATTAGCTTCATCTCCTCCCCTCACCACTGCAGAAACATCCAGTATTCAGATACTTTAGGCAAGTTTAAGTCTGTTGGAGTCGCCTGCTGCTCCAACATAAACCGAACGACAGGCGTGTGTTTTCACCTGAGGACGCAGCATCTGTCTGTCCACGTGCTGCACGTCCTCCTGTTTGTCCTCCTGTCCTCCATGCTGGTCTTCCCAGTGCCTGACCGGAGCGTTCATGGCTGAGACCACACGGCTGTTGTCTCTTCGGGCCGCTGGTCACTGATGAAGGCAGAACATCAGAACTTTCTCAGTGGGCTGCTGTGACAGAAAATGTGAAAAACGCCCCGTCCCTGTAACAGCTGTGTGGACTTTTCCCTGCTGTGGCTTAAATAATGACACGTCTGTTCATCCACGCAGCAGATTTCACACTGAGTGGAACAACCACAGCAACCACTCTCTCATTCACTGAGACGTGAGGCGCAGCAGCGGTCTGTCCCTGAAGAACAATCGCACAATCACCCAGTTCACAAGCTTTTACAGTCAAATTATAAAGAATCAGCTGAGCAATCACCAATTTGATTAGCAGCAAACTAGCTGTTGTGGCATCACATTTAAAAAACCCATGTGAAAATGTGAAGAGCCCAAACTAAAGCTGGGGACACAACGACCGGACAGCCCGCACACAAACTATCACCGGTGTGTGGTCTCTGACAGTCTGGGTGTAGCACACAACTACTGATGAGTAAAACGGGGTGAACACACTCAATGACTGGTGGTGAATGACTGGACATTCTGGACATAGACACGCCCAAAAATCCCACAAGAGTGCGAAAACAAATATAGCAGCAACCAGGAGTTTTGAAAGAACAAAAGGCGGGAACAAAGCTGCACAACGATGGCCGTGAAGGTGAGGACGTTGTGACCTGTAGAGCCCCCAGAGAGAAATGAGGTAAAATAAGTTTGTCAAAGGCGGCTACACTCAGGTACAGCTGTGATGTCATCAATCCTTGTGAGAATGACTGACAGAGACTAAAGACTAGAACCTTAATGATTTTCTGTGCCGACTCTGGCACCGTCCCGGCCCAACTAGGTCCCACCAGTCATCAGGACCAAATCACATTCGTATTCGTCTGCACGGCTCTTCAGTGTGGGACTGCCTTTGGCCGTAGAACGCAATAACCAAAAACAGAGTATCAGAACCAACCGGAGCGAAACAGTCTAAAGGCTCAGTACTTGTATTTACCATGGTCCCTCGACGTTTCACTGAAAGGTTCTGCCCTGTTGTACTGGGATGGTGATCATTCACATGCTGTAGTCACAGTGAACTTCTGTTTGATTTCTGTTCTGCTGGCCAAACACCTGCACTACCAAATCCGGGGCAGACATTTTGGCACGTGCGTTGCTCAGTCAGATTGTTTGAAAAGTACATGTGCTGCGGTTTTTAGGTCCAGTGGCTCGAAGCTCGCTCCGCTTTTGTGCTGGTGCAAGGATCATGTGGGGACAAGACACATTGTGGTAGTGGTAGCAGGAGATGGGCGGTGACACACTGTTTCTGACGTGGGCCTTTGAGTCGTACATCTCCCGGTTCTCTCTGTTTTTTCACAGTGTCCTTTTCGTGTCCTGCCAAATGGAACAGCGTGCCTTCAGTTAAAGCGTGTCAGAACCGGTTACAGTGAACCGTGGTGTGTAGCATGCTTGTCGGTGCTCTGTGAGTGGACGTTCTCCTCAGATGGTTTCCGCCTTGTGTAAATACGAAACCAACCTGGCAGTGAGTCCGTGTGTCTGCTGCTTCGTGCACACGACGCCCCAGACTCTAAGGTTTTATCGTTCCTGTGGCCCAGGGTGAAGTCTCCAAGCTGTGCAGCTCTGGGGAACCGCTGCAAAAGTCTGTCATCACATGTCAGTTTTCCTGATGGTGTTGATATGTGGGGGCTGTGCAGGCTATAAACCCCCCCCCATCTTTTTTTTTACAGCTCCTCCTCTGCTCCTACTTTTGGATTGACATCTCTCTGATGTGTTTCCACGGCTCATTCCACACTGCTGACCTGCCTGTCAGTGACCTGCAGTGCCCTCGCTAGGTCAAAGGTCACACCCTCACATAGCTCACACACACAGTAGCCTCCCCCAGATGTCAGTGAGCCAAACACAAACCTTCTCACAGCAGGGGGACTGAAATTATGTGCAGATGGAAGACACGGGTGGAAGGAGGAAGAAAACCTAAGGTCTAATTATACCGTCAGGAGGGATGTGCACCTATAGCTTAGCGGCATTTCGGAATCACATTTTCTCTCCGGCTCCCCCGGAGCTGGCAAAAGTGCTCTGCTTGCTCAATCTGATGTACTGAAATATTCACTTCTGTAAATATAGTTTGTGGACCACTGTTTGCGATATAACTATTTTAAGTGTGTAATCTGCCATGTGAAAACTTTCAACATTTGTTTTGCTCATAGAGTGGCTGAAACAGCATGGCTGCAAAGCCCACCACAGGGTGAGGGAGAACCAGGAAGTGGGGCCGAGCCGTAGAGCTTTAGTTTTACTATCAGAAATACAATCAGTCTTTTTTTATTACAAGATCCTTTTGGAAGATGAACATGTCCCACTCTGCAAAGATGTTCTAAACACAGTACTGTCTTTCTGTTCCCTCCTTCTATAGCAGCTGAACAATGAAACACAAAAGACAATGTCTGACTAAGAACTAGAGGAAGATGTCCAAACTCTTTGGATAAACATTTGAAGACCCGACTGTGGATGTTGTCTTCCATCACGTCTTCACTGTTTCGATGTCCAGCATATACTCACACTGTGTCGCTCCTTTCACACGATCTCATCTGATTCCAGCTCTGTCTCCACTGTGTACATACAAAGACTTATATGGTTAATACAAGCAATTCAGGCCAAACCACATGTGGACCTACCACTAATCACAGCTGGATTTAGAGCATGTGTGTCTGTGGAGATGTGTAAACACAATTACCTTTCAGTGTTAGCGATGACATATACAGTGGAGGCCACAGAGTAATTATAGATTTCCTTGCAAAGAGTTAATTTAATTCAACTTTATTTATATAGCGCCAATTTACAACAAGGTCATCTCAAGGCACTTTACATAATAAAGTCAAGACTAAACAAACATTTCAAGAAAACCCAACAAATCCCCCTTGAGCAGCTATAGGCAACAGTGGAGAGGAAAAACTCCCTTTAACGGAAGAAACCTCCAGCAGAACCAGGCTCAGGGTGGACGGACATCTGCCTTGACCGGTTGGGCAGAGTGGAAAGTGGAGAGAGAAAAGAACAAAGCAACAAAAGCAACAACAAAACATTAGGCAGGTTAGTAGGACCAGTAGCTGCACACTGGAGGACACACAGCACCAAATCCGGGGACACCTGAAGACAGGGACAGAGAGAGGGAGACAGAGCGGGAGAAAGACGACTACGGGACAAAGAAGACAGTTAATGTCATACAGTGGTGACATTATAGATGTGGGGTGAGAGGAGAGAATGAAGAGAAGAGGAAGTGTCTCAGTGCAGAGTCCCCCAGCAGTCTAAGCCTATAGCAGCATGACTATAACCAACTATAAGCTTTATCGAAGAGGAAAGTGTTTAGCCACGTGTTAAAATTAGAGACTACACACTGACCAAACTGCTTACTGAATCTGGACTGGGAGCTGGTTCCACAGGAGAGGAGCTTGATAGCTAAAGCCTCTGCCTCCCATTCTATTTTTGGAAATTCTGGGAACCACAATTAGCCCTGCATTTTGGGACTGAAGTGGTCTAGTAGGATGATATGGTACTAGGAGATCTTTTAAATATGATGGGGCTTGACCGTTTACAGCTTTATAGGTCAGAAGAAGGGTTTTAAATTCTATTCTACATTTAATGGGAAGCCAATGGAGAGAAGCTAATGAAGGTGAAATATGATCTCTCTTACCAATCCCAGTCAGTAATCTTGCTGCAGCATTTTGGATTAATTAGAGGCTTTTTAGAGAGTTACTGGGGCAGCCTGAAAGTAGAGAATTACAGTAGTACAATCTAGAAGTAAAAAATGCATGAACCAGTTTTTCAGCATCGCTTTGAGACAGGATGCTCCTAATTTTGGCAACGTTCCGTAGATGGAAGAAGGCTGTTCTAGAGATTTGTTTTATGTGTGAGCTAAATGAAAAATCCTGGTCAAAAATGACTCCAAGATTCCTTGCAGTACTACTGGGGGCAAGAGTTATGTCATCTAAAGTAGCGATATGGTTGGAAAACATGTTTCTTAGACTTTTAGGCCCAAATACAATAACTTCAGTTTTATCTGAGTTTAGAAGAAGGAAATTATGCGTCGTCCAGTCCCTTATGTCTTTTAAACATGCTTGTAATTTGATTAATTGGTTTGTTTCATAGATAGATATAACTGCGTGCCATCAGCGTAGCAGTGAAAATTTATTTTCTGAGTATTTTCTAATAATGTTGCCAAGGGGAGACATATATAGAGTAAAGAGTATTGCTCCAAATACAGAGCCTTGTGGAATTCCATAACTAACTTTTGTGTTTGTCGAAGATTCATCATTAACACGAGCAAATTGGAATCTGTCTGATAGATACGATTTAGTGCAGTTCCTTTAATTCCAATTACATGTTCTAGTCTCTGTAATAATATTCTGTGATCAATGGTGTCAAATGCAGCACTAAGATCTAGCAGAACTAGTATAGAGACAAGTCCATTATCTGAAGCCAGAAGAAGATCGTTGGTGACTTTAATCAGTGCGGTTTCTGTGCTATGATGAACTCTAAATCCTGACTGAAATTCTTCAAACAAGTCATTTCTGCGCAGGTGGTCACATAATTGCTTTGCAACTACTTTTTCAAGTATTTTAGAAATAAAGGGGAGATTGGATATTGGTCTGTAATTGGCTAAGACATCTGGATCCAGACTAGGTTTTTTAAGTAGAGGTTTGATTACAGCTATCTTATAAGCCTTTGGTACATATCCTGTTTGTAAGGATAGATTAATGATATCTAATATGAACGTGTCTAATAAGGATAGAGCATCTTTGAGTCTAACTGGAATAGGGTCTAGCAGACATGTTGGTTTAGATGCCATAATAGTTGAAGTTAACTCAGCAAGGTCTACGGGCACAAAGCAGTCTAAAAGGGACTGAGGACTTACTGATGATTCTAATTCTGTTGTATTTGTGGGGAGGGTCTGGTGAATTTTATTTCTAATAGCTACGATTTTGTTTGTGAAGAAGGTCATGAAGTCATTGCTGCATAGCGTTGAGGGAAAACTAGTCTCAACTGAACTATGGCTCTTAGTCAGCCTGGCTACAGTGCTGAAAAGAAAACCGGGGGTTGTTCTTGTTTTCCTCTATTAGTGATGAATAATAAGCTGTTCTGGCTTTACGGAGGCTAATTTGTATTAGTATAAAGTCTTTTTCCAGGCTAAGCGTGATTCTTGTGAATGAGTGGAACGCCACTTCCTTTCTAGTTTTTCATGACGCCTGCTTTAAATTGCGGGTTTTCAGATAAACACCTACTGAACCAAAACTTTTTTCTAGCTGCTGTGTAGTCCATTAGATTAAATTCAAATGTTATTAGAAAATGGTGAGAGAGAACAGAATTATGAGGAAATACTGTTGTGACTAAAACAGTGAGTGGGTTCTTTTACAATTTGAGAGAAACCAATTGAATCTAATACTGAAGTAAATGTCGTGTTGAGGGAGTTACTGTCAGCATCTTCATGAATGTTAAAATCGCCCACTATGACGACTTTATCTGCACTAAGTCGGCTAGAAAATCTGAGAATTCAGTCAAAAATTCAGAATAAGGGACTGGAGGACGGTCCACAATAACAAATAGGAGTGAATTTTGAGTTTTCCAAATTGGGTGTGAAAGGCTCAGAGTAAGACTCTCAAATGAGTTATAACTATGTTTAGGTCTAGGTTCTATCGGTAAGCTCGAGTGATAGATTGCTGCTACTCCTCCACCTCGGCCTGAGCTTCTACGAACATGATAGTTAATATGACTTGGGGGGGTCGACTCATTTAAACTAACATATTCCTTCTGCAACCAGGTTTCGGTGAGACAAAATAAATCGAATTGATGATCGTTTATCAAGTCATTTACTAACAGAGATTTAGATGAGAGAGATCTGATATTTAATAATCCACATTTAATTGTTTTAGTTTTTGTTCAGTAAGAGGAGCAGTCCTGATTTTTATTAAGTTATTATGATTAACTCCTCTTGTGATCATTTTTTGTTTGTAAAATTTAGTTAATCGGGGAACAGACACAGTCTCTTAGCGTTAGTTAGCGTTTGAATTGAAAAATAAGCGGCATTACAGACTAAATGTGAAGTTAAATCTCATCTAACTTGACCTGAGCCACAGTCAGTGAATGAAGTCCTTGACTGAGACTGCAAATGTTTACACGCCTCTGTGGGGTTTGCCTGTGTGTGTGTTTAAGTCATATTTTGTCATCTTCAAGACACGAAGGATGAACATTTTCTAAATGCTAAAAAACTCTTCAGCATTTTTTAAATTGTGCAGTTACAGTCCGTTACGATCAAACGTGAAACGCCAGCACCGTTGCTGCTGTGCAGCCGTGCGGTCACGATCGTTTGTCTGTGTCAGTACTGGCAACATTGATATTACATCGAGCTGCTCAGACGACCGATAATGTTAAAGGTCAAAGGTTAAAGCTTTTCATAACTGCCCATCACTGCATATTTGAGATCAGGCAACCACAAGAACTGCCTTGTTCCCCCGGGGCGCATCCATTTCCACCTCCTCCAGCCTCCCCAAGTCCTGCCAAAGCTGCACAGAGACTCTGTTGTGTCCCACCAAAACAAGTCCTGCAGCTCCAGTGGTGGACAGAGGAGTGACAGAAAGCTGGATTTACAGAGCAGTCGACTGCTAAAGCCTGACTCTAGAACTTTTGAGAAAGAAATTCATCGATAAAATGCTCTTGCTAATGCATATTTATACTATGACCTGAACATGACCTTTCATAATTCGTTACAAGACAAAGCAAATGTTATTTATCTGTGAGCAGCAGAGGTTTGAATACAGTCTCGTGTTGGGTATAAATGATGTGGCGCACATCAGCTTCCTTTTACTTGGTTGTTATTTTCTGGAAGCATAGCAATCAAAATGTTTCATTCCTGCATAAGTCAGAGGACTTTTGTCTGAATATTGTCTTTGGGATGTTTCTTATTTCTTCATGAGCAGGTTTACTATTCCTGAGAAATAACAAGATGAATCCACAGTTTTCGGCACTTTAGGGCTCAGCCTGCTTTGGGGAAGATTAACACCAGGAACCGCCTCATAACGTCAGTGTGAAAGGAATCTGCTTTTGTAATGCTAATATGCACCAACAGTTAATTTAATGTGGAGAGCTGCTGTAGATGACAGCTGAGTTTAATTTGGGGACATTAATAATAATAATAGTAACTTTAACAATAAGAATAATACTAATCGATGGGGACATTCTTGCTGGACAGCTGCACATGGTGCTACTACAAGGAAAGGAAACCGTTAACTCTAGGGGTTCACAAAGTGTTAACATATTTACAAAATGAACTGAACTAAAAAATCTGTGCACTTTTTCCACCACTGCTTGTACATGGATGTATAATTGTAGAAGAAACTATAAAAACATTGTTACCTGTACCTGCAATTATCAGCCAATACAATCAGGGCTGATACAGGACATCAGTGTTACTGCACGTAATATAGAAAAATATGTTTCAGGGTTGTATTGTTTGTTAATGTTTAAAATCTTTGTGGCTTAAAGAAAATCAAGTGAATGTATGTTTTTAGCACATTAAAAACATGTTTCTACCAGAACAGCCTTTTTCCATCTACGGAACGTTGGCAAAATTAGGAGCATCCTGTCTCAAAGTGATGCTGAAAAACTGGTTCATGCATTTTTTCCTTCTAGATTGGACTACTGTAATTCTCCACTTTCAGGCTGCCCCAGTAACTCTCTACAAAGCCTCCAATTAATCCAAAATGCTGCAGCAAGATTACTGAGGATTGGCATTAACCCTGTGTCTTCTTTCTCCCGTAGTTGTGCTTCTGTCTCTATCTCCCTCTGTCTGTCCCTGTCTTCAGGTGTCCACAGCTTTGGAGCTACTGGTCCCACTAACCTGCCCAATGTTTTCCACTCAGCCCAACCGGGTCGAGGCAGATGTCCGTCCACCCCGAGCCTGGTTCTGCTGGAGGTTTCTTCCGTTAAAGGGACTTTTTCCTCTCCACTGTTGTTGGGTTTTCTCTAAATGTCTGTATAGTCTTGACGTTATTATGAGACGACTTTGTTGGGAATTGGTGACATATAAATAAAGTTGAATTGAGTTTTTCTGAGTGAAACGGCCACAGAAGTGGGTCAGTGAAGCCCTGGTGTTGTTGAGTGGCTGCTGGGTTGGGGGGTGTCGTTACACCTCCCCTCATTTTCATAACGTCCCAACTAACCTCCACACACAAAGGAAGCCCACAGTGAACCTGACGAGCTATTTTTAGCCTCCACAGGTTGGAGGTGTGTGAGGTGGGGCTGGGGGCTGCACTCACACCGTGTACATGAATGCGTGTGTTAGTCAGCTGCTCTGACACAAATAAATGAGGAGTGTGTCAGCGCCGCACACTGACTCTCTTTCACCATACATGCACTGTACTGAAGTGAAAGAGCTTGTTCATCGACCCTCTGCCGCTGTGTGTGTGTCTTAGATGATGATGGATCTGTGGACATGTGGTGGAGACGTCGGCCAGTCGTCTGGGCATAAACAAACCATTCCAAAGCTCTTCAATACTGAACAATGATCTAGACACCGAACATAAATCTGTCTGAGAGGAACTGATGGACGTGTTGGTCCATGCGTTTGTCCAGTAAACGCTGGTTTGTCATGTTATTGTTCAACCAATTTCTATGAATGTCAGTCGTGTGCTGTGACACGGTAAATGGTCTGCTCATCGTTTACGTACTGTATGTACATTTAATTCAGAATAATCCATCTGAAATCCATACAGTTTATTAGAATGGGGTTTCTGCCCAACATATGTGGTCTGCTAATAAAAAAATACAAAATGCACAGTGAAGCTGTGGTGCAGGGATTCGATTAGCCACCACGTGAGTGAATGACGCCCGTTAAAGCTGCCGGTGATGCTCTTCTTTGTAATTACGTCTCACAATTAGTGTGATGGTTTACTGCTGCTAAAGCGCATGACAGTTGTGACCATAATGATCTGCATGAGTCAGTTGGGGCATTATGTGGCTCCACACTGGGCACAGACTTAATTAAAACCATCTCTAATCATCATCACGCTTTCAAAACCTCTAACAACAAGCAATTTATCACTGAATGCAAGTGGTGCTTTATTTTATAGGTTGTGTGACAGCATCCACCAAACGGCACATGTTGGGCTATTGAACGTTTGTTTCACTGGTTGCTGTCCTGGGCCACGTTCGGCTGTGAAAAGCCACAGTAACAGTCCAGGCTGAACCAAAGCAAATATGGAGCAATAATCCACAGGCTCAGCGTGTCTAAGTAGAGGCAGCTGACTGTGTTTTTGTGAGTGTGTGTTTGTGTGCCCTCACGGCTGCCTCAGCGCTGCAGGGACGGAAGAGGGACAGATGTGCTGGGCGAGCTGAGAAACTCCACTTTTTAAAGTTCTCAGCCTTCTTCCCCTCTGTAAAGCCTTCTCCTGCGAATCCATCCATCCATCCTGTGTCTGTCCATCCACGCCCTCAGAGCCTGACTCTTTGAAGGGTCATCAACAGACCTTATGGAGCCCAGAGCTATGACCAGGCTCAGGAAATGTGAAAATACTAAGGCTGAAAAATACACAGCTCCATCTGAGAAAGGTAGACAGGAGCAAGCCCTGAGCAAGCCCTGAGCATCCATATGATCTGAACGGCTGCTCCAGAGTGAGAGCATGGAGTGTACAAATCATTGTAAAGACAGTCAAATAAAGCCAGTAATAATTATTTGCATGTACAAGTGGGATTTCCCCAAATATTTCTATAGTTAATAACTATATGTGTGCCAACAAAGCTGCCAGCTGCTCGGCACAGCACATGCAGAACAACGTAGAATGACAGACAATCACTATACAATCAGAAAGAAAAGAAGAACAACAGTCAGTGATAGTCCACCCACACGGGCCGAGATGAGTTCATGTCAGTTGGTGAGAGCAGCAACCATGAGCTAGGACGCTCAGTAAATGAGCTGAGATCAGGCAGATCACGTGTAACTGTAACTATTCCACGTTTGAGAAGCACAAAAGCTGCTTCTTCTAGATGGAGACAGACAGTCACCAGCCAGTTGGACTTTCTAATTTTAGAATTTCGGATTTTATCCCTCAAAGGGATGAATTTGTACCTACTCTATCTCCGGCTGTTCATGACTATTTCAAGTTGTTGACTGCAGTTACATATTTAGCATTTCTCCTACTGAACAAACACTTTTTGTTCAAAGTATTATTAATATAGAGTTTATTGTATCCAAAAGGGCTTAGAATTTGACTTCACAAGCATTAAAATCATTTTTAAATCGGCCACCCTGTTTTGACCACCGCTGGCCACCCCAGTAAAACATGTGTAGCTCATTCGGCTTATTTGCTTCATCTTAAAAAGCAAATTAGACATTTTTAGAACTTCCTGGTGGAAACGCCCCGATCTTTACCCTCGTCTGAATCAAATTCTTTTTCGGATTCTAACTTTAAAGGTTTTCTGTTACATGATCTGTGATTACAGGTGTTCAGGTCCATTGTACAAGTTAGTGTGAATGTATGGGCTCTTTTGGATCCATATACTAGCTCCTTGACAAAATAGGAAATAGAAGGTGTCCTAATTTTACAGGATTTCCATTCATTGACAGTCTTTTCATCCTCATCTGGACTTTGGATGGACGAGCACGCGCACTTTCCCATACGCACGTATAGAATGGGAGGCAGCTGCATGGACTGCCGGCAGACAGACAAGGCAGGGTCAAGACACAACGTGGCTGAAGTCGAGTGGACTTGGAACGGTGCAGCGGAGGGATCGAGTTGCTCAGATGCCTGCAGGAGGCAAAGCAAAGGTGGGGGAGAAAGTGCCGATAGGTGGAGACAAGAGACTTAGAGAAAAAAGGAATAAAAAATAGAAGTAGCCAAGTCTGTCTCACACTTTCAAAGTCCTTGTTTGAGCAAGTATCACTTCATTTTAAATTACTCAGAGAATATCGTCTTACTTTGAGTGACTATGGTCGTCTTGATTTATTTAACCTTTGCACTTTGTATATTGAACATATATGGTTCAGTTTTAACAAACTAACTACATCGACGTCCCTGCACAAAGCGATAAGCCCCCGCCCCCCTTCCGCTCTGGTGGGTGTGCTGTTTGGTAATGTTATATCTTGCAGACGTTTGTGGACAGTCCTTGGAGACGTGTGTGTATGTCCATGGGAGGAGTTACTGCGTGTGGATGAAGTGCAGGTGGCTTGACAACGACTGAGGAGTTGTATATGTTCTTATCCCACCCACTGTCACTTCCACAGTGTGTTTACTCTGGAGGCCGTCACTCCGTGGCCGGGGTCTGAATGTTTAGATTGTCTCTAATGGGGCTGTAGACCGTCGTATAAACTGTCTCGTAAAAGGAAGGAACTCTGTGTCTTTATGAGACAAACACAACCAGAGACTTTACGAGGAAAAGACGTTTTATAGGCTTTAAATGATGGACTTGGGGTGTTACACATGGTCGAATCTCTGGCTCGTCTCTTAAGAGGTTGTCCTTCAAAGAATGTGTTCCTCATCATCATGGCACAGTCAGCTCTAATCTGACAAAAGGTGGACAGACTCGTCCCATGAAGAAACGCTCAGGACCACATCCACCCTCTCTACACAGAATGCTCATATGTACAATCGGTTCACATTTGGTTTGTGTATCAGTAGGAATGCAGGAATGTGCTTGTGTGTGAAACATGAAAAGTCATTTGCGGAGCTCCAGCTGTTGCATGCAGAGAGCCAGCGAGCACGAGGCACGGCTCCATCTCTGCAGCGAGCTCCAAGCAGGACGAGCGCGGCACTCACAGGACGGCGGTGTTGAGCAAACACCTCATTACAGTTTACAGCCATATGCTGTGCCCTCGCTGTGTAATTAAAGATGCAGCACATGTTTGAGTGTTTGGAAGTTATGGTGTGAGCCAATCCAAATATGCACATGAGGCAAATATCAGTGTGTGAAACTCCGCAAGCATCTGACAAGCCTGCACACATTCAGCCTACTGCAAAATCCTTAGTTCTACTACCGAATCCCATTTGTGCAGAAACAGCAATGACCAAATGGGTTCTTCATATTACAAGCTAATAGAATGCAGTTTGTGTATATGAAATATAACAGCAGTTTAATGACAAACTCAGAACATTCGCTGGTTATTCGTGAGATGGTTCTCACCTTTGTTTCCACTCTTCTGTCTCCATATTTAGTGCACAGGCACCAAACCTGTGCACTATCAAACAACTCTGAGTTTGGTGAATGTGACATTTTCTGTAAGTCATTTTGCGTAAGTGTGTAAGTGTGAAGCTGAAAAAGCAAAGGCCTGTGCTAACACACACTGCTTATAGTGGGCAGCGTATATATTGACAATATGTACAGTCCATAACTGTGCAGCTCTTTTTAGCCGACTCCTTCTACTCGTGCCCCCTGTCGCATCAATACTTCCTATTCTGCTCTTCGACTATATATATATATTAGCATTTGTCCACACGTCATGTTAACCTCCTCGATGAAGGCCCTGTGCTGATGCTTTATTTCCCTTTGTCAACCAATGTCACCAAGTTCTGTTTATCGCTGGACTGTGAGGAAGATGAGAGCCCTGCTGAAAGGAGGTTTGGAGGGAACACGACTACAAAAACGTAGGAGTGTGTGGAAAACGCTACGGATTATCAACCGGTTCCTCCGGTAACATCACTGAAACATCGTCATTCGTGGAGAGAGTCCACCCGGCTGGATCTGGGCCAGGAGCGTATAGAAAAACGTTGTTCCTACAGTAGATTCTCTGCTATTTGGTGATTGATGATTTAATTCACGTGCGATAATCTGTTTAGTGGGATTATTTCCTCTTAAAATCCTCTTCGAGACTCATTTCAGAATGAGCACTTTCCACCACAAAACCTCCAAATGACACGTCATAGATAAAACACAACAGTACTGGCAGAGGTTTCATATTGGCAGTAAAGTCATGCGTATCTCTCTTTTGCAGTTTTATATAGCTGAAGTATGTTTGATCTAAAAGAAGATGGTGCTTGTTGGGTTATCTTTTAAAAGTTGCTCGTAAAACCAAACCATCAACTTCCTCTTTCCGTTTCTGAGGTTTATTAACACAGCAGATGCGGCTTTATTTGTTGTTGCAAAATAAGTTTTTCTTGGTCTTTGAATAAAAACGTGTGAACTTGTTTTCAGTTCTGTCAAGTTCCCGTTCATGTTTCAGCTCCTTTCCTTCGTTCAGTAAATAAATAAATATATATATATATTTAAAAACTCAGTCTTAATTAATTTTCTTAATTAACTCCCTCTGTGCTGTTTCTCTTCTAACAGGCTGTTTATGCTGATGCAGAATGCAACAGTATATTCCTGCCCAGTAATGGTGCTAATCTACATGCTGCTTCTCACACACTTTACACCTTCATCGTGTCAATATAGTCACAGCCCCCCTTAGCTCGCAGAATCTGAATAATTGGGGTATTCATTGGCTACTTTTATAATAACTGTTAATTAATGATTATCATTAATGTTGCTGTACGGTGTTGATGTTCATATTGTGTTCAGATTGGACCACACTGAATTATATACATATAAAAAACACAATATTAGTACATGATGAATCTTATCCTGATTCCAAAGCTCTATTTTATATTATCTATAATTTTGTCGGATAATGAGTTCTGAATGATGGGCAAAGCCACTTACTTCCCGTCAATAAAAGGTCTGAAACGTTAATCTGGGAAAATAATAAATTCCCAATGTTCCGAAGGAGTTGTATCACACTGCCCTCTACAGGCAGCGCGTTGTAAACACAGCGTGGAACAGCTAGTGCGCATGCGGACTTTCCACGCATGCGCAGTTGTAGGAGTTGAAGAATTTTAAACTGGACGGCGGGTAGTGGAAGCCTGTGGCGAAAAGAATTAACAGCAACAAAGGTTTTTTGTTTTGTTTGATAATTTAAGTGAAACCTCTAAAGAAAATGACCAGCACATTGAAAGGTATTACCCTGAAAGGCAGCACGGAGCTGGTGGCCGACTTCTTCGGTAAGTCTTTACGTTTTCCGTGTCTATAGCAGACCGTGTGTAGCCCACATGCTAACGCTTACGTTAGCCCGAGGTTAGCTCCATTAAAACGATTAGAAATGTCCACTCTTGGTTTATATTGTTGAACTGAAAACCTGAGAGATAATAAAAACGCCAAACTGAGTAGCACAGTTGATTCAAGTGTTACACTTGTGCTGTGTCTTTCCGATATTTCTGTATTAATTTTGCCGAATTCACGTTTGTCGCTGTGGAACAGCTGTGTGTTTCCGCACGGACACTTTATGGACCGGGTTCGTTAAGCTACTGTTAGCTTCAATGATAAGATAATAATGGTGTTCTTTGATAAATGTCCGTGTTCATGTTATACATCCATTAATGTTATTTAAGTTAATATTTAAATATGCTAAGCGGTGTCAGGAAATGCTGTTGCGGTATATTTTCATAAAGACGTTTTGCACATTTTTATGCTTTCATGTCATTAAGCTTTGTTCATACTTGACTTGTGACGTAATCCATGTTTCCCCTACTTTTTAGAAAAATATTTTAAAATAAAAACAATTTTAAAACTGCGTTTTACACGAAGCCACCAAACTGGAACTAAACATTCTTTTTTAATTTTTTTTTATAAACCATTGTTTATGAAAATGGCATTGTCGTAATAACTCTAGTGATGGGCAACGCCGATGCGAACCCCCGTGTCGGTGCGCTGCACTCCAGCCTCTTCTGCGCCGTGTGAGCGTGTTTTCTACAGCTGGAGAAATTGTACCGAAAAAGCGTAACAAACTAAATTTAAAGAAGACCGAACTTTTGTTGTATAAAAAATTTGTAAACGACAAAAAAAAATTCCCAGTCCACAAGCGTCCTCATTCACAACACATTCACTTAGATTTTCGCGTTATGATGCATGTTCACATTCTTTAGTGACTGTATCTAAGTATATCAAAGAAATATTTAATTAAAATGAAGGTATGAAATAATACAATATAAAATACAATGACTTCAATGATATTATTGCATATACTAGGTCATCAAATCAGTGTCAACTAGGTTTCCTGTGGGGATTTTCACGGTCCAGCAGGTGTCAGTGTTCAGTGACACCGTTTGGCGATTCAATTCAATTCAACTTTATTTAAATGTGTGGAAACGCTTCATGCCGCCTCACACCCCCATCATGACATAAATGACAGGATTTTCATAAACGGCCTGTTGGAGGAGGAACATCCCGGACGACTTTAGGCGAGACACACAGCAGCGCAGTAAATACGTCATATAAATCCTCGCTCTGATTGGCTCGGGATTTAAAAAGTCACTGCGTCGCATTGGAAACACCACGTGTGTGCGCGCGGACCGAGGAGCAGACGGCAGAAACGTGCACTTCCTGCTGTGTGTGTGTGTGTGTTTCAGAGCGTGTAACGATCCGAACGCGTCCTTTGATTTCTCGCTCCCTCTTTATTCGCTTTCACTGCGCTGAGGAGGAGGGGCCAAGGAGGATGGTGCGTTCAAGGACCTCGACGTAGAAATTAGACGGCATTCAATGCCGCGGATGGTTCTCATTCTTCAAGTTAAAAGGAGGGTGACATGCAGGTTCGACAGACACTGGAATTTGGACACAGCACTCCTACCCACCAGACGTCAAAAGAAGCCGATTGAACGTAACATCTGTAGGGGCCGCCATGCGTGCACCAGTGTATGGGAAACACTATTAATGTTTTGTCGAGATCTTTTTCTACATTCCATCTTTAATTTTTCTTTAATTGTCGACAGCATGACTGAAACACCATGTCCATGATGGTCACTGAATTTTTACGTTGTTTGATTTGTTCTGTCCACTCCAGCATTTGGCATCAACAGCATCCTCTACCAGCGGGGCATTTATCCTCCAGAGACGTTCACCAAAGTCACCCAGTATGACATGAGCCTCCAGTTCACCACCGATCCCAAACTGAAGAACTACCTGACCAACGTGGTGTCACAGCTCAAAGGTAGTGCAAGTGGTCGTTTCTTTGTGTTCTTGTGCAATGCTCCGTTGTCTAGCATTGCACGTGGACATTGTATGTCATATTCCATGTATGACATTACGATATGTCATACCTGGTGTAGTGGCATTTCAAAATGGATGCCAGCCGCGGTGTTGTACACCTGTGTCAGTGTGATTTATTAGTTTTTTCTTGCTCACCCTGAAGGAAATCTAAGGCTGTCCGTGTTATATATTTATTTCAACATGTCGTCATAAGACAAAGACATCCAGCGAGCTACAACTCTTCCTTTGTTGCTCAATTAATGAGCTACTAGCTGTGAATGCAACTTACAATTACATTTAGTCATTTGGCAGACGCCTTTATCCAAAGCGACTTACAGAATAGTTTGGTACACATACACACGATGGCTGCCACGCAGTGTGTCCATCTGACCCACTGGTAGGTTCAGTGACCCCCGCCCCCGGGGATCGAATCACTGACCCTGTAGTCCATGGAAGACTGCCTTACCAACTCCCCTGAAAAAAAAGAAAGATGAGCAAAAGTCAGAGTAAGAGGATAAACACTTGTCAAATCTTACATAAAAGAATAGGTTTTCTGATGACTGTAAACCTGAAATGTTTCTTTTTTACTTTCCTGATCATGCAGTTTGGATGCTCAAGTCAAGACATGAAGTTTACAATATTTGATTGTTTTCATATTTATTTTGTGTGTGTATTTGTTACCTTTTTTATTGCAGAGTGGCTGTTTGAGTGCACGGTGCAAAAGCTGGTGTTGGTGATCACGTGTCTGGAGACCAACGAGGTGCTGGAGAGATGGCAGTTTGACATTGAGTGTGACAAGTCGGCCAAAGAGAGCAGGTCAGATCCCCAAGTTCACCTGGTCCTTCGCCACTCTGAGCAGCATTAGTTTTCACTCTGGTGTTTAGGTCATGAATATGTGGATATGTGACTTTTGTCACAAGTGCATGTAAAGACTTGAAAATTGACTTGACGCTGAAAATTGATCAGATAATGTTTTCCTTAAAGTCGTAGGACACATCTATAAACTACATATAAATTTAATTTTTTGTTGCAGGAATGTCAGTTTGCATGTAATGCCCAGCCTTAGTTGTATTAGACTGACTTTGAGCCACTAGGTGTTTCTCGTAAACGGAATAATGCATGTAAGTTCCTACTTAGTCAGACACTGCTAGCATCTTTCTTAAATTTGATTAATCATTTTAATTTGATAGAATAAGTAGAACCTCATCCTGAGCATCTGTTAGAACCCTTTCGAAAAACAAATTGCGATTGTAAAGAAGCGATTCTTGGTTACGAACAGTTTGAAGCAGCAGTGGTAACAAAGCTTGTTTGACACTTGCATGGCCACTGCCAGTGTTACACTGTGAACTGCTGCAGATGCAACATGGGGACAGTGTTGACGCCAATAGAGCCAGCTCAGAACAACTGGAGAAAGTAAAGGGACTCAGTCTGACGTCGTTACCTGGAATGAACTCCTTTTACATAAACCTCAAAGCTGCTTAACACACACTGCTGCGAATGGAGTGAATCACTGAGGTTCAATCCCCTGATGTCTCACAATTCAGTGTGTCTAACAGCGTACGTCCTACATTAGATGATGTGTGTCAACTCAGCTGCTCTGTGTTACCCAGTGCTCCCAGAGAGAAGTCTATGAAGAGCATCCAGGAGGAGATCCGTTCTGTCATCAGACAGATAACCGCCACGATCACGTTCCTGCCTCTGCTGGAGACACCATGTGAGTACGCACGTGGCTTGTCCTCTATCTGCAAACCTCGTTTGTGTTTCGCTTTATAAAAAGTGAGCTGAATATTTTCGAGCCTCTCACGCGCTTTCTCACCCACTCTTCCAGGTGCATTCGACCTCCTTGTCTACACAGACAAAGACCTTGTGGTTCCTGACAAGTGGGAAGAGTCTGGACCACAGATCATCAATCAGTCAGAGGAGCTCCGTTTACGCTCCTTTAGCACCTCTATCCACAAGGTGAACAGCATGGTAGCATACAAGAAGGTCAGCTCCGCTTAAAGAGCCCCCAACGCCATGAGGCGTTCGTCCACCAACCACGGCCGCTGTAGAAGGCGGACGGTTTCTACACGGCCCTGTGCTCCCTCGCTGTCGGCTGTACAGTGAGTGTCATCATGTCCCCTTTCTAAACTTTGTGTGCGCGTCACAACGAAATGGTGGCTCAATGGTGTGCTCTGTCTACACTGATGTAAATATTTCTCATAAGCAATTATGCGTTTTCATTGTGCTGTCTTCCCTTTGTGTCACTTGTCAACCTGTTTTAGAAGATAGTGGTTTATATGTTCAACTTTTAAAAATGTCATTAAAATACATGGAATTTCACTCTGGTTGTGGTATTACTGCTGTCGACCAACAGGTGGCGCTGCAACTTAACAAACTGGCTTGATCAGAGTGTGTCTTTATAGTTTCTAAATTAGAGAACAATACCCAGAACACATAAGAAATCAGCATTATTCTTTAATGACTTATCTTTTGTGTGACTCACAGTGCTTAGTGGAGACATGGGACACGATGGTCTTACTGCCCACACACCCCTATTAAAAAAACCCTTTCTCAGGTGTAATGCACTCGTGTGTACATGCAACAAAATGGAAAATGCTCTTTAGAGGTTGGGCAACAGCCACGTGTCCTACGGCCCTGGAAACGTATTCAAAGTACAAAACACACGTTCGCTTCTTGAGGATGCAAGTCTGGAAAAGAGCTTTAGTACAACAGGCTGACGAGTCCATCTGCTGCTGGTCGTACAGTTCACCGGGGTGGAATCAGTGACTGGGTCCACAGTGCCAACCTGGAAGGGCTGTGAAAGATGGCAGTTCACTTTTATGCTCACAAACAAGATGCTGTGTGTTGGCAGACTGCTTCACTTTTATCTGCTTGGGTAGAACTGGTAGACGCCCTGTGTTGCCTCTGCTGTGCTGTTGTACTTTCAGCGACAAGACGTCTGCAGGCGTGAAATAAACCGTCCACACTCTAGTGTGTTAATGGGATCCCTTTTTTCTACACAACCTGACGAGAGTGTGCTGGCTGAAGCTGTCGAATGTGTGCAGTGTTTTTCTTACATATTTGAGCGCTTCAAATTTAGATTTATTCTGTGCAGTTACATTTTGATGTCTTCACACTGTTAAACAGCCCCAACCAGTCAGGATTTCCAAGTCGGACACCAGCAGGTTCGTTTGGGTGTCTCTCCTGTGCTTGAGCAAACCGTCAAACACAAAACGCTGACAAGCTGTGCTTTGAATAAATCATTTTAGAAAAGCCCTTAAAGAGGTAATTTATGCAGAAATTGCTTTGTCTTTTATTATACTTAGGTCCTCTTGAAATCAGGCAGAGAGTTTGAATTTCAAGTGTTAATCGTATAAAGGCTCTTCATGCAACAAGTCAGTAAAACTTCATTTAAGCTCCGTGTTGTTGAGGTGCACTTCCTGCTGAGCCTGTTCGGACTGGCCAGAAAACTTCCTGTTGGTAAATATGGAAAACCCGATCAGAGCATCACTCACAGGCTCCTGTTCACAGCGAGCGTGTAAACACGTGTTCCCCTCAAGATTTGGAGTATGTGAATAATCGACACCCAACTGAAGCAAAGTCTAAATTACACCAGGTCATGAAAAGCATAAAATGGCCAACTTAAATTTTGACGTTTCTTCTTTTACTTTAAGAGTTTAGCTGAACGACATAACGATCAAAAGGTAACACTACAATTTGTTTCAGCAATGATGCAAAGATTTCATATTGCTATTAATAAACTCTAATCCAGCTCTAAATCTTAGAGTTGGAATGTTGAGAGCCAGGATAGTTTTTTTTTTGCCTTAAGAATTTTAGTGATCTTTATGCTACAATAATTGCAGTAGGAAACCATTTGCATACCCATCACAGAGTTGTGTTCACTCGTCTTTAAGTCTGTGTTTTAAGTGAATGTCCTCCGGTCCACGGAGCTTGACGACTTGTTGCTGGGGTTTAAGGAAGCGTCGGTGTGGTCAGGGAGCCCACTGCATTTTAAATGGGACGTACGAACCGCCTCTTGCAGGGTGACGCAAACGAGATTCTTTAAGGTGTGAAGTGTTTTTCAATGCAGCGGATGAATCGGGAGCCGTTACCTGCTGAAAGTGCAGGCCGAGTCTTTGGCTACTTTACAGTTTGGAAAACGAAAATAACTTATTACAGTTCATTTGCACCCGTCATCTGAAAGAGTTGTTCCTAGAAAATGCGGACATGCCATTTATTATTAAGTATGAAAACTACATTTCTTATAAAAAGGAATTGTGTGCTCTCGACAAAAGAATGACCTTACAATATAGAAACTCTAATAAATATACAAAACAAAAATAAATATGTTAAGACAACAAGTGGAAACAAATGTTACAAATATTCAAACCCTTTGTGTGTGTTGTTGTGAACAGAGACACTTATATATCAAGTTTATGAGATTATTGTGACACTCTGTAATCTGTATATTAACTTCACCCCACTGGAATGGTGCTGATCCCTAAGGATCCACGTCTCACCCTTCAGTGTTCTGCTAAAAACCACTACCTGTGAGAGAGAGTCGAGGTGAGACTTAAACGATGAAAGCCACTCTGTGCAAAACTCAAAATGCCTATGGTAATAAATATAGCTTAGTGCTGACTCCGTTCGTGTCTCTCGTGAGCGACAGCTATAACAGAATGTGACAACAGGAAGACGAGACTCAAAGTTTCGTGAAATAAGCACGACCTCAGAAACAGAAACACTCTCGCGTTTTTCGTGCCAGTTGGGCAACAGTTATGGGAATCTCACGTCGGGTATATTTGTTTAGTCATTTGTGTAAATGAGGAGATTTATCAATTTGATCCTCCTGAGTTAGTTATTCAGACTGGGGAAGATGAAATTGCTATAACAAATTCAACCACGTCAGAGGATGCGTCAGGTTGTAAACAGCTTAGTTAGTCCAATCTCGTATATGTGACCTGAAACTGTAATCTGAATAAAAAGGACCGACATTTTGCACATATAGATTTAAGACTAATGAAGTTGGCAAACAAGCTGTTGAAGATGGTGTCCAACTTAATCCCTCAGTCCCGGTCTTCTCTCCACTCATGCCTCTCTCTGCTTTGATGCAACTCGGCACAGCCCATCAGGAACCCTCAGGTATCAAATTATGAAACCTGCTCTCTGATTGGTCAGTAGGAAGAGCCTCGCTCAAAACTGCTTTGGAAGTGGACATCTCTGTGGTACATGTGGTATGAGGTGGGATCTGAACCTGGTCCAAAGGTTCGGACGTATCTGACTTTTCTCTGTCAAACTACATCTACGGTTTGGGTTTTTTTTAACCGTGTGACCTTTGACGCCGAGCCTGTTTTCTGCTATCGTGCTTTTTCCAGGACACTTTGTGAGACGTGATTGGACCGGGTTAGCCCGTGTGGATGTATGTGGGTCGAAAGTCCAACTGGCTTTGGGATCACAGTAAGCCGTTGACGAGCCCCTTCTCACATTCCTCGGCCAAACGCTTCCAATGCTGCCGATTTTTCAGACACCCATCCAACAACGGGGAGCAGAACTCCGACATGCCAGCCAACGTCTGTGACAGTGAGGGACAAACGAAAGGGTTCAGTCATTTAAAAGGTTGTTTCACATTTCCACAAGCTTCTTGATGAATTGAGACGTCCTGATTCTGTTCGTCATGTGCATTTGTTAGTCGTCACTGCAAATACAACGCGCTAAATTACCTCATATAACTGGATGCAGATGGCATCAATAAAAGACACCTGCATGCTGGGAATCTTGTCTCTTTTGTCACGATTCATCAGGTCCTACAGTGAGAGAATGCAGAGCATAACCGTTATCAAGGCCCCTGAGGTGCTACGGCGTCTGATGTAGTTCTCAGGTGGATTACGTACAATCGGCTCAATGTTCAGCTCTTGCCTCTCCTTATCCCCCTGTTCGAAGAACTCAGTGGCCACCAGCTCTGCAACCTGGGAAGGGTAGAAGAGACCGATGAGTTCATATCGATTCTTTAGATCACAGCCCACGTCCTGCACGGTACGCCCAGACGCACTGACTGGGTTCTTATTAGTAACGACTGTGCACCTCCACTGTACCTATGGATACATATTTGCTGTTACCTGCTTACAATGAACGAACTTTGGGGAGTTATGGGGTAACGAGTCAGGATAAGAAAAATTCCTGCAGTGTAAGTACATTGTAGTTAAGGGGAACTTAATAAAAATATGACATATTAAACTAAAGCGTTACCAGATTCTTTAACCCCCATCAGCAAATGTTCAGAACTGATGACTTTCACTTTGTCACATTTGACTACAAACAATATCTGGCACGTGGTTTTTCTTGTCACTTGACCAGAGCCAGAGGTAAATAATAATATTAACACAACAAATCTTTTCATCTCTTGTCATCGTCTGTATCAAACCTCAGTTGGATTTTGACTGTTACTACTGTCCTGCTCCAGTTTTACTCACTTATGGAACCTGTCCAGTGAATCTCAAGCACTATCAGCATTTTAATGAACATCCTAGGAGGCTGGTTTTGGAATAATGTTGGGACATGCTGCCATTAAGCTGGTAAGACGCTTTTCATTGTGCCAGAATCAAGAGGTGTTTTCAACAGATTTAGTCTAAACTAAGCGGCAGGTAGGGACGTGCAGAGTTGAGAACAAAAGAGTGGTAGTTAATGGTAGTTAACGGTAGTTAACGGTAGTTAACGGTCTCCGTCTGTGCACAGACTGACTGCAGCCTCAGGCTCCAATCAGTGTCACTCTGTGTGGATGTGAGCGCTGCAGCTCTTGATTGAGTCCGTAATCAAAGCTCAGCACCGCGAAGCTGCCGGGGGGACTCCCAGAGAGAGGGGGCTTATCACAGCCGCCTTAAACCCATGTTACTGTGACTTCTTTTACTGTCACGCTGGTCGAAACGCTCGCTAAGCAAGCTTCCTCTGTGGTCAGGGTCCACGTCATTGGACCTTCAACAACAGCAAGACGGAATCGATGATAAACAGGACGTATCGGAGAAACGTGTGTCACCTGAATCTAATTCTCTTATGCCTTGAATTTGTTTCAGAGGACTAATGACGGGACTGCTGCAGTGGATCACAGCAGGCTAACAAAGACTGACTGTGCAGAACATTACGAGTGGCCTTTCAAAGGAGTGTGTGTGTGTGTGTGTGTGTGTGTGTGTGTGCGCACAGGGAGCTACTTCTGTGCAGTAATTATAATCACACGCGTAAACCCATGGAGCATTGTCTCCTGTGTTGGTCGGCCAGTGGAAACGAGGTTGATGGGAGTGACGACCAAGCCATTAATGAGGTCAAATTACGCTTCTCTGCATTTTCAGTTTTGATTTAACTTTTGTGATGAAAATCCCAAAGAACAAGCTGAACATACGTAGAAGAGATGCCACCAACACAAAAGTTTGAGTCTCTGTCGCCTCCAAAACCCAACTAAGACACAGAAAAAGCTGAAGGAAGGGGGCTGCTTAAGAAGAGGCACTATCTATTCTACAATCTGGGTCCAACTCCCCCAAAACACGGGGACCTAATTTGAACAAAGGTTTAAAAGCTTTAAAGCCAAAGGTCACATCCTGTGCCACAGTCTGTGTGTGAGAATCTTCCCTCCAGTTCGGGTGGATCACAGGCAAACGGTAGTGACACGTTTGAATGTGCCATGTTGTCAGAGGTGTCACCTGGGGACAGGGCCACAGCCGCTTCTATTAACCAGCTTTCACTGGTCAGCACACACAGGCACACGCCAAGCGTTTCCTCCTCTGTTCCTAGCGAAGGTCAGCAGAGAAATGGGTCTCTGATGGGTGAGGACAACGACACTAATGGGTGTGTGTGTGTGTGTGTGTGGGTCTTTGGCAGCTTATCACTCGATAACGTTGTAGCCACGACATCCTTTGCACGGCTCGGAACTTGTGTTACCCCATGAAGATTCCACACGGCTTCTCATCGGTCTCGTTACTGACTGTACCGCAGTGACCGTCAGCACACAGACGCTTTCGTTCTGCCACTGCCTGACTCGCTCGTTGAAGCAAACTGTGTGAAACTTAACGAAAACCGGCTTAAGGGATGAAAAGGACAGAGAGAGACACGTGAAGCACACGGACACACAAGTCAGCACGAAGACGGCACAGCCGAGATTTGTTACCCTCTTCTGCACAGGCCAGGGCTTGGTGATGGCTGAGATGTCACATGCCGTCATCAACATTGACCTGTGGGGGAGACACGTCGACGTACATTAAGAAGTCAGGGCATCTAAAGACCCATTTGATTGGAACAGCCTCATCTTTCATAGTTTTTCTCAGCTGCTGTTTGTGTCGTCTTGTCCAATTCTCAGCAGATCAATTTGCTTCATAAATCTGTTTCTTCTAAGGGGCAGTGGAGCAGCTAAAGCCCCTGACAGCTGGTGGAGGAAAGACTTTATTTGCATTAGGGGCTAATTATTTAATTTTTACCAATGCATCTTGAGCTAGTACAGATCCTGTCATTCGAAGTACGAGAAATGGTCAAAAATGAATAAACAATTATATGAGCTGAAAAGAGGGATTCCCCTTTGATGAATTAAAAATGACATTTATCTGAGAAAGGAACATTTGTCTGGGATGAATGTTTTTCAAAAAAACGCTATGGCCATTTCAAATCAAGAGCATATGAACTTGTTTATGACCAGTTAACCACCTCAGAGGCGAGTCAATCTTCTTCTCATCTTTAAACAATTCGAGACGACTGAACGACAACAGGCACAGATGTGAGAGTGGAGTAAATGTGTACTCACCTCAGTAAGTCTCTGTGGTGTTCATCGTCCCAGACGAACTGACTGTTCTTAGTGAGCTCAAAGAACTCCCCTCGCTTCCTGACAACACACACACGACAGAGAAGCTAATTATCCTCGTATATAACCCCTCTTCAACCACCCACTGTCTAGACTGAAAGTGAGGTGAGATAAGATCTGGAATCACAGCAGTACATGATTGAAAAGAGAGTGAAAGAAGAGGACAACTAACGAACAGACAATGAATCTGAAATGAGCATGTGAATAATACGCCACATGTCTGTATCCACCAATAAATGCCTGCAGATGTTGCACAGCGAAGGTGAAAAATACCCCAGTTTAAAACGATCAAGAAGCAAATTACTGCACCGGCGGCGCCATCGTCTGCAATCCTACAATTGCTGGCTCGATCCCTGGTCACACGGTGACGTGCCCCTGAGCAAGACACTGAACCTCCTGGTGAGTGTCAGTCAGCTGTGTGTGTGTGTGTGTGTGTGTGTAATTAAGTACTAACAGGTAGAAAAGCTTAGTATAAGTGCAGTTTATGTTTCAAGCGAGATTGGAGGACTGGAAATTGACAAAATAGCATAATTAAAGCGTGAAACATATATATTAGAGAATGTGAGTACAGACAATTACGTTTTTTTCTTTGTTTTAGTTTGTTAAGAAATTAATCCAATAGTTCCATATAGTTATAACTTAACATTCACGTTTTATATTGTACAATCTCTCTCAAATACAAAAAGAAATAAAATAAAATGTCCACAATTGATCTTCTACCTCTAAGAAACTAAAATACAGTAAGAGTCGTTAAATATAAACTGTCTGATACGTTTTCTCCTCGTTCTCCATTAAATGCAGGCTGGTCGATAATGTAATGATTTGATAATATTTAATATTTAATAAAGCCTTACTAAGTTTACAGATTCCGTGTAAGTAAAATGGCAAAAAAACGTATAAAGCCGACACATCACTGTGTGACAATAAGTGTTCAGATTGTCATAAACATCACTGTGTATGAGCAAAAATGATCGCAGGGGATCAAATGACCGAGCGTCTGCTTAAGGTAACGAACACCAACAACAGCGTCTGTCTCAGCAGCTCCATGTGGCATCTAAGGTCTTTAAGTCGGTGTGTTGGTCTTGTCGACCAGCAGCAGGCAATTGTTTGTTGTAGTCAAAAAAAAAAAAAAGGATCAGTATCTGTGATTAACGCTGCTGTGCTGACATCACATACTGTCCGTGCTTTGTCTGTCAAACAGCTACGAAGCTGCTCCGAACAACATTTTTATGGGGTGGGAATATCACAGATGTTCAGTTTACAGCTTGATCCACCCCCCCCCAAAAAATGAATGAGTACAGCTTTAATACAATCATATTTTAAGGTTTGTATATGCAAGTTCTACTGATTTATCCCATCTTTACATTACGTAAATTAAATAAAATCTGAGAGACGTCGTCTTGGAACGAGATTTTCTTGGGATAAAGCAGAAGCACCACAAGCAGTTTGGTACATGGCCACTTGTATCGAGCTTTTATCCACATGTTGCTTGTTATACGCACACGGGCAACGTAGGTTCAGTGTCTAACCCGAGGACACTTCAACACGTAGCCGGGATGGACCAGGGATCAAACCGCTTCGTGCCTGATTGAATGTAATGTCTCCCCCTCCCTTCCCCTGCTCTGACTGTTTCTCTCCCAACCTGTCCATCCCAGAAGCCCGTCCTGTCCTCTCAAACCTCCGTTTTCCCCTGGGATCCATGTTTGGTACCTACTTCATGTAGAGGGCGAGGTCAGTAGCCAGGATTGCCTTCTCGATCATCTTCAGAGTGGTCTTGTACTCGTCCAGGGAGAGACTGCTCAGGATCTGGTTTCCCTGAGGAAAGAGAGCGAGAACAGTGAGAAACAGCCCTGTGTCTTCATTCGACACTGATAGTCCTGGAAGAAACGGAGCCTACGCACTGACAGCGCTGCTTGCACTGTGATGGAGCGCCATGACACACACGCATCAGCGAAACGAGTGATTGCACACGGCGCGTGTCGAGTGTTTGTGTGCATGTGTGTCGACACATTATTCCACGTCCCGTCCACTTCAAGTGCTTGTAGGAGTGTGTGCTGGCATGAACTGTTATCAGCCTGTGACGAGGTCCATCAGAGGGTGTGTGCGCTCGTATGTGGCTCAAAATGTTGAAAGGCAGCCAGCTGTGGAGCCGGGCATGAATTTACAGCTTGTTTTGAGGCCGTAAAGATCAGAGCGGGCTCACGTCATATTACTGCCCGCACACAGTGCGGCGTGGTCGGCCAGCAGCGGGAAAATGAGCCCAACAGTCGGAATAAATCCGACAGAGAGGGACAAAGGAACGTGCAGCGTGAAGCCCGACGACTGCACTGGTGAGCTGAGGCGGCCCTCACTCGACTGGTGAAACCGTTGGAAGACGAGCTTCCGAAGTGCTTCAGCGCAGGTGCTGACGCGGTTTAATGTAATCTTACATTGGCAGTCGACTGTTGTAAAGATATTTCCAGACTGAAGGTTGAATTCATTTAGTTATGTCATGGTGGATACTTTGGCTTTTGTTTGTCTGCAGCATGTCAAAGCAGGCGGGTGGTGCCCACAGCCTCAAACTAGACAGGCTGCGAATAAAAATGCTGAACTAGTTGGAGCAAACTGACATCTCGCACAGGTCGATTTCCCTTGAACCACTTTCCTCTAAAGCTACATTCGTGGAGGGAACCAGGAACTAACCACGGGAGCCAGTGAGGGACGTGGTCCTGGTTTTACCCAGTAGGACGGGAAACGAGTCTGAACGCGTTGGCGGAGACAAGTTCCCAACGCACACTTATTGCTTTCCACGCAAAAACAGTTATTGCTTTATGTGATCCACATTTTTACGACATTATGGGCAGGCTATTACATTACCACGTTTTATTGGATGTTTTATTACATTACAGGCAGTTGGTAAATTATCAGTTCCTGCAGTGATTTTCAGGCACGGGCCCCAGATTGTGGTTTCCGCAGCGAAAAAGCCAAACCCGCCCTGTGTCGGGAATCTGTTAACGACATCTAATAGGACGACGGCGGTCATGGCACCTAATGTACGATGTACACGGCTTTGTAAACTGAAAAAGATTTGGAAATGATTTCTGCAGGACTCTGGGAGAAGGGGGAGATGGAGGCTCAAGCCTGTGTCACGAGCGCAGCTGCTGCTGATGTCAGGCTTTACACAGCGCTAAGGGTGAGGACGAGGGCCCGGTGTGAAGAGACAATTCACACTCGTATCCGCGATGGCAGTGACCACAGCAGCAACTGGAGTTACAGCTAGAGAGCCTGGAGGGTTACTCTGGGCTCAGGTCCAGAGCTTGACAAAACGCTGTGGCCGCTCATACTGACACACTTTGAGAACGACGGGTGTTAGAAACTTGGCTAGTGCGGTTTGTCTGCGACAGAAGATACTTCCCCTGTTACAGAATCACACGAGGTCATACAGAGGTCGGAGTCCAGTAACCACATTTGGGGGGGGGGGTCACCAGTCTGTTTCAGGGCCAGCAAAGAGCTCCGGTCATGTCAATATCAGACGTTCTACTCTTCCGGTTGTTAGTTTCATTCATATCATAGTTTTAATGTTATAGACTTGATCTGTCTGAACCAGAACCAAAATAACTCTTTAAAAACTAGAAAATCTAGATGAAGTAAGACAAAGCTGTCCCCTCGACTGAAGGACTGGATATCATATACATATCAGAAGAAATGTGACTATTTTTTAGCAAATTAAAAGAGGCTGAAAAAAGACTTTAATGGGCTTCAAGCACAACTACACTGTACTCCTCTTTCCATCTTTCTTTCTTTCTTTCCTTTTTTTATACAAAGAATATTTCTACGGAGGCCTGGAGGTGCCATAGAGGGAAAAATAAGTAAACTGTAAATGTGTTTTAGCAGCGTTGGTCAGTGAAGCAGCACAACAAGAAATATTTCCTCAAAGACAAGAATGTTAGAGTTTAGATTCATATAACTTTTTGTTGTCAGAACTGGATAATTTTGTTTCAATGCTGCACATCGTGATCTGTGGGATTGTTTTATTTCATCACCGCTTGTGTGCGTAGAGCTGACAGCTGTAAGGGGGGGAGGCCCCTAAACACGGGCCCACAATCCTAGAAGTTTAGCTACGATCCAGAGGAAAGAGGAGTTTGGTCAGTGTGTGCACCAGGTACCTCACGGGCTTCGTCTGCTTTTTTCTATTCTACCTTATGGATTAAAGCCACTGTAAAATAACTGTGCTGTGATTTTTCTTAGAGTTTCAACAAAAGAAGAAAAACTGCAGCTTTGCGTTTGTGGAACTTTACGCAGATGTGGGTAAGGACACGTACTGGGCTGTTGAGGATCATGAGGCACTGGTCAAAGTGGTGATGTTCCATGGTAGAGTGGCAGTAGAGCTGGGCCAGCGGGTGGTCACTCCTTGATACACACAGACACACACACACACACACAACGTCAGAAACCCACAGAGAGGACACAGAATAAAACCCGATGTAGACTTGAAGGACGCAGGCTGTGCTGCTGCACCTTTGTATGTACGAGTTGTTGACTCCTCTGTGGTCCAAGTCGTGGCTGAGAGTAGCAATCATCAGAGCCAAGATCTCTAGATCGCTGAGGTTATTCTGTGAGGAGATGGACAGATGGAGGACAGGATCAGACAGTTGGACAAAGAAAACGCAGCCACGCAGCAGCTGGATAACAGATGTTCTTAGGTCGTCACGACTGAAGCCAACTGAAGCCTCATCGCTGCCTGCGTGAAGCCATGGTGACCATGGCGGTTTAGGATCATCCAAACCACCGATATTTACTGTGAGCAGTGCGAGGATCTTTGAAACATCGGAACCATCGTGAAACGCTGGACAAATAAGTTGAGTGGACATTCTGGACAAAAGTGCACTGACCTGTAAGCGCCCTGACTTGAGCAGGGCAAACATGCACTGGGCCGTGTTGAAGGCGTGTCTCCAGTTGTGATAGGCCACATTCTTCCTGTAGTTCTTCTTCACACTCAGAACCCACTGGCACAAACTCTGCAGAAGAGAAAAAGCGCCAAAAAATTATAATTAGCACAGTATGTGCTGTAATAGTAAAGGCCTTTATTAGGAGCCCAATACGACAAATTAATGCCATAATGCAGGGGATTCTTCAGTCTATGCGTCAAACAAACTTTGTGTAACGCACAGAGCACGTCCAGCAAATTCAAGGTCGCGTTAGCTTCAGCTGAGTTGTGTGGCGGGTCCACTACGTTCACCAGCTCATCGCTGTCCTGTAGCTGTCAAGCAGGTGGGGGACAGTGACTTTATCTGGGCTCTAATAAAGGAGTCATCGTAGCCATGTGATGATGTGACTGATGATTCATGTCTTGAAAGTGTGTGGCCCTATCACACACATCCGTCTCCGGCTCCTTCTCACGCTGGTAACGAGATATTCACTGTGTTTGCAAAGACCAAAACCACATGAGAAGAAGAACTCGACGCACACGCTGCACACGGTTTACACACAAAAGTGTGAAGCTTCCAAACAGAAGCGTAACATTTGGCGTCGCCTGCTTTTCTATTTTTACAGCATCTTACTCTGTGCCAGCAGCAGCCACTGCACGACCGGAGAGCAACTACGCAGACGGCAGCTGGGTTTGCACGAGTGTGACACATGGATCGCTGTGACGGTGCACACGCACCTGCAGAGGATCTGGCACCAGACGTGCTCAGGCCCTGAAAACAGCTGCTGCAAGTGACAAGGCTCCTCAGGCTAGTGGGACTAAATCTAAACTGTAAAGTTCTGGGCTGTAAAGCCAAAACAACGAGCCTTAGGAGGCTAAAAAGCATCAGAACCTTATTTGTTTCAATGTTTTTTTTAAGTTGTTTTGTCCCTGTCAGTGGCATCATACACATTACACATTGTAATTTGATACATTGTTAATGCAAAACATTAATAAATGCAGCTCAGACTCAGCGTATAATAAAAGCACTAATGTGCTCTTCATTCACACTACAGCCAGTTAAGGGTGAGGTCCCTGGGCACCTAAAATCCTTCCCTCCATATGTATTTACAAAGATAATCAATTAAAGTTTCAGATGGCATGAAAATATGGCTAAAATAAAAACTGTTGGGTGTTTGCTCTTCCTGGAAGTAAAGCACATTCGTGCTTTGTTAGTCTGCGAGGACAATACGCCTGATGCGAATGCAAACTCAATCTCAGGCACCATGAGAACACCGAGCCATTATGCAGCTAATCAAATTAAAGTTAATTTTCTCCACAGGGATCAATTCAGTTTCATCCAAGATTAGAACACGTGAATATACATCATGAAATAACTGTAATGAAATAATTACACGCTGTACGGTTTAAACCCAGGACGTGACGCTCCAGGTCAGAGTGTCGGTGCCCGGCGCTGCTGCAGGGAGCTAATCTCCGCCAATCAAGTGTCTCTTTGTGAGGCCCCTCTCTCCACAGGCACTCCGGAGGTCAGCCGCCAACATGCCAGGAGCTCGTCACATGCAGGGAGCAGCGAGGAGGAGGCCAAAGCCAGCAGCAGCTGGGCGGTGCTGGCGCCGGGGGGGAGCCGGTAATAAAGGTAATAAAGGTAAGAGCGTGCGAGTTCGTGTTGTGAGTGTTTTAGGTGTATTGTGGTGTGTGTGTGTGTGTGTGTGTGTGGTCTAAGTTAAGGATGCAGGCAAATACTAACTCAGTTGTAAATGCGATTACTCACCGAACACACAAACGTGCTCGTGTCCTAATGGTCTAATGCCGCTTGTCAGACGGGAAGCAGCGCTCGTCTTTTTCCATGACACGTGCTTAAAACAACCAACTCGTATTCTGTGTGTTGTAATGGTTCTTTGGTTTCTGCGTGTTGTTTTTCACAAATGTCTCCAAAGCCGTGAAACGGCCTGAGATGATGTAGAGATTCTTGTACCATCTGATGAGCCCTTCACTTGGTTTTTGATGATTGTTGTGTTTTAATGATGTCTTTGTTCCCTTTAATGGTTTGATGGTTACTATACTATTCAACAGCATCCTGCTCCCTGCCTGTAGGACGGGCGGGTTATCAGAGGTACGTGTGGTAGGAAGTGTGTCCGTATGTCAGGAGGACAAGTGGCAGTCAGCGATTCAGTTTAACAGCAACAAAGTGTGTGTAGGCAGGTGAAGCGTACGTTGGAGGTGCCGGTGGAGTAGGAACCTGCTGAGTGTTCAGAGGTACCACAAACGCACGAAAAGCTCTGAACTAAACTCTTTTTAAACGCTTAGACAATAGTCCAACTTATTTTTCTTATGCCAACAGATTGATATTAATGTCGTCTTTATGTTTCACTGAAGGGTATTTAATATGAATTTATCTGATACTGTGAACGCGTTTGCGTACACTGCAGGAAAATCGGACAGTGCTGATGCTCATCTCTGATTGGTGGAAGAGTTGAGCGACCTCCAAACAAGCAGCTCATCTTCACTTGAGTGACGCATGTTTGTGACTTTCTATTGTTGCTCATTTCGTTTCCTGATGACGGTCTCTGTGAGGAGCTGTGGTTGGACCTCCACCTCTCATCTGTAATAAAACATCCTCATTTCCCCTCGAATCTGTTGTCCGACTGAAGTTCAGTCTGGAAACGGACTCAGCGGCACACAGGGCCTTTTTTTCAAGACTTGTTAAATCTCCATCACCTTTCTCCACACTAAACCTCGATCTTACTGTGAGTTTACTCCTGAGTAAAAAGATTCTAATGATTCTCATAAGTCACAAATGTTGGTTTTGGGTCTTAGTGGCATCTCAGGAGAAAAAATGAACCGGGTCCCGGGTCAGATCTTACCGTGTACTTCATTTGAAAGTTCTGGACCAGGTTCAGGTCGACAAACATGCGAATGGTGGCCAACGTGGTTTCAGTGTCCGACAAGTCAAAGTCACTGAAGCTGAAGTCCAGAACCCCCAAAGACTGAGCAGATGGAATTGTGGCTACCTTCAAACACACACACACACACACAAGCATCAGAAAATACAAGGAGGACGTGGACTCAGTCTCCATTAATCATCATTTTCCAGATTCACACTCTTTATTGTTGTTCGGTGAGATAAACGGACGGCAGCCTAAACCACACAATCCACCACACACTGCATGTGACAGTCTCCTGGGCGGGAAAACCACGCCTGTGTCCTGGATACTAAGAGACACGTCCTCTGTGTGGCACTCGAGAGACGCCACTTAAATGGGCTGTGCCGTTACGCTGGCCACTTTGCCACAAGGAGGACGGAGCAGGAGCTCCTGAGTGAGTCCTGAGAAGCTGAGCGGTTAATATGCCGAAAGCTGGTCTGAAAACGAGCTAATGAACGAAACGATACGACCGTCTGCAGAGAGGGACCGTCATGTTTCTTCAGAAAAGGGTTCCACAAGTAGTCACTGGTTTCTGTCAACTCACTGCTCATGGAATCTCACTGTAATGCGGGAAAAATGGTTTTCATTCGAACTTCAATATTGCTAGAAAAAAGTCCAACTGTGCAAACAATATTCTTATGACGCTGATGGAATTGAGTGGTTAGTGCTGCCGTCTCACAGGTATCGTGAATTGTGATTCTCAAACATGTTTCTTCTTTCATTTGCCTGTTCGTGCCATGTGGTTGCTTTTTTCAGATACAACCTGTAAGTCATTAATGTAAATTATTATTAATATAATTATCATTATTAACATCATTATGTTTCCCACTAAAAGTGTGTGTGCGTGTGAGAAAAAACCCGACAGTCACTTTGTTGCTGGTTCAGCAGTGCGGTGCTGTGCTACACAAACACTCGCCTGTGTGTGTGTGTGTGTGTGTGTGTGTGTGTGACTCATCCATGTTCTGGTGGGCGTGTGAGTGTTTATTGTTAAATAAATAAATAAATGTTAATTTACCGCGGTTACCTGGAGTTCCCGCGTTTCTTCCTCTGCGGCCGAGGCGTGATACGACAAGACCTGGAGCACACACACAGACACAAAACAGATTCGATAAGCAGAGTCTAGGTCATATCGGGTTTTCTGTAACAAATTCAGACAGTTTTGGATCACAGAGATCAAAGTTCCAAAACGACAAAAGTCACTGCAGCCCTCCACTGAAAGTCTGAATACTTATGTACGCGTGATATTTCATTTTAATAATTGCACAGACATTTCTGTTTTCACTTTGTTATTACGGTAAGTGTAGAACTAACAGTAGTAAAATCAGCAAGTGCAGGAGGACTAAAGACTTTCTGAATGGAAGTGCTATTAAACTTATTATATGCTATATTTGCCGTTACTTTCTATGAAAACTCAATGTGAAAACTGTGGCAACAGTGAAGCTCCTCACGGAGAGCTCCAGATGTGCCGGCCTTTTGGAAGCTCAGAGGTCCCTGACAGCACGACGAGAGCGCCTCGCGTCGGAGACTTTCACAACAGAAAGTCAAAAGAGAAACATGATGCAGTTCAAGAGATTCTATAAGCTTTTAAATATACTGTCGACACTGCATGTGCCTCAAAATGAGTTTCGCTTTGTAAGTAGCTGAATTCACCAACGTGAACAGTTTCTCCACAAACAGAAAGTGATGGAGCTGTGCGTGCTTTGTCTGCCTCACTTTAATTTGCCTCCATGACGATTCGTGTCCTGCGATCAAACGCTCCCCACAGTGACCCACTCTCTTTAAGGTGACATGTTCGCTGCTACTTTGATGTCTGGTTACTGCTGACGATAATTTAGGCCAAAGTGTAACTTGGAAGAGTGATGAAAGTGTATTAGAAGTGTATGCAGGATCAAAGCGACGGTTCCATGAGGCTTAAAGTGTCTTCATGTCACTGGGGCCGTTCTCCGTAGGCTGCTGCAGCCGGTGACCCAGGCTGAGGATGAAAGACACTGTCCCAATCGGTCGGAGAAAGTCCAAGCCGAACTCGGCATTTTGACAAAAGACGCAGGCGGAGGTTGCAGCCGAGAGAAGGCGTCGCCTCCAACAGTGTGAAGCTGACAGCTCGACACGCTGACAACGGCGCGACTGTGCAGCGCGTTTGCATGTGTGTGATTGGAAAATAGCAGATTGTGAATGTGTGTGGGCTCGCTTAGAATGAATTTGTGATTCTGGCTGGTCGCACTCGGAGGCTGGAGGCAGGAAAGTGTCGAGAAGCAGCTTGAAAAACGCGTACGCCTCGCCTCATCACTGTCACTCACCCGCCCACAAAGAGCCACAGCAGAGACGCTCTCGCACACGCTCACACTGAACTTTTCCGGAGCTTCACACTCGTGGGGATCCTCCCCGGAACACTTAGTTTTAACCCTCATTTCTACAATGTCGTGATTGGCTGCGTCTGGAACAGGCTCACTGATTCAGTCCTGGCTGAATTCAGACAGGTTTTGTCTGTACCTTTACGGAGAAATAAATATATACTAATGCAAAGAAGCTCCATCATGCAGCGGGACAGTCAAAACACGAGGCAGGTTTCAGACTGACAAAGCCGATCCCCAGAATGTTACCCAGCTGAATATGTATTTCCCCATCCTCTGCGAGCCGCCCCGTCACACAAGTAGCTACTTAATTAAGTCAATATTCTCTGTCAACATGAGTCTTTGACATAACTAATACAGAAATTTTACTATATTACCAACATATTATTGTATATTATCTTTTTCTTAAATTTTACTAGATGCCAGTAGTAACACATAACTAGATGACAGTACTTTCAAATTCTCAAGGTTACAGTTTAAACAGAAATAAAATATTATAAGAAATAACTATAAGCCTGGTTGTTATGTCATTTGAGGGGAACTGGGGGTTTCACTAACTGGGCACAGCTACGATCTCGGTAAAGCCAGTAAAGCACGCGTGTGTTTTCCAGTGGATGAGGTTTACCTCCAGCGTGACCTCCTGCTTTGCCATGGCTCTCTCCACCGTTTCGTACATCTGTGTGTTCTGGATGCCGAGACCGCAGAAGATGGCAAATGCCTCCAGGAACTGCTCATCGTTCCTGTTGAAAGCCTTCACGCTGCCTGACACTTCATCCATCTTGTTCACCAACTGACATACTCCTACATGGACACAGAAAAACACTAATCACCTAAAAATGTTCCCTCTGGTTGCCAAACATGGCCTCATCTACTTTCCGTAGGATTCATGGAAGCTAATATCCTAGTAACCTAAACGTTGGATCCACGTGGTGGCACGGAAACAAGCGTTTTTCTAACTGTGTCAACCGTGGCCTTTTTGGAACTTGGAAAAAAGATGTTTTCCCTTCAGTTATCTTTAATATTCAATTTGTTTAGGTTGTGATAAGAGCTAATGTGTGACTAAAGACAAAGACTAGATGTCTCCTTCGTTTTATTCAGTTTGAACTAATGATGAACCAGAAGGCGACAATAAAAACATATTTAAAGAATACTTACTCAAAGTAAGGTTCTTTCATAAGCTTAGACACTTCTAAATTTTGAGAATATTAGGATCATTTTTTGAATTCACAAATGATTCCTAATATAAAACGGTTCTTGTGAACACATAAACAACCACTGCAGCACCTTTTGGGTTTTCCTTGAGGAAAACACGCCTGGCCTGAGTTGGTCCCATAGCCACGAACAGAATGTAGAACAAACATTAGTGTTTATCCTAAAGATGCTCAAACACCCAAATGATATAAAATATATGAAAACTGTCCTTTTTCACAATGATGTCAGAGAGTTAATGTCGAAAGTTAACTGTCAACCTTCTTTCTAACGTTTCTTTCAAAACCTATTTCTTTTGGACACAGTTTGGACCATTTAAATACAGAATGGGCCAGTATCAGAGTGTCAGATCCAAGTGAATCCTTATTGGGTCCCTGTCTAAGCACATGCAGAGGTCGGGCTAAAGGTTTTGGCAGCTTGATTTTGCCCAAAGTCAACAAGGACTCAGCGATGGCGTTAGCTGAAAGTGAACGAGTGGAGTTCTGTACACATGTCAAATCTGTGCCTTCTAAGAACAGAATATTGCATCTTTAATGCTCATTATTTATTCATGAAGCAAAATGAGCTAAGCTGAATGAATCTGTGGAGGTGAAGGATGAAGACGATTTCATTGTAACAACTGGCTGTTTTGATCCTGCTTGTCTAGGTGGGCCTGTTTTGTTTGATCACCGACGGACATCCACGCTCATTAGTCATCTTCATAGCCAACTAATGGAGCTGCTCTCAGCTAATTATGCTGATGATAATCAGCGTGATGGATGGAGTGGCAGGACTATTCACGATTAGATAATAAACGTGGTCATGCTACGTTGGCCTAATGTGTTCTCAGGGCTACGATTCGGGGTGGTTACGTGAGAAACACGGATCATTTGGAAGGAAACTTTAAAACCTGTGACGTGGTTTAATTTACTAACAATGTGGAACCAATGTGGTTTGGACCCACAAGCAGTGAGTGTCTGTATGTGAGGCTCAAGCTGTAATAATCGGGATGAAAACACACAGTTTTTGACCTTTTCATTACCGTCAAATTTCAGAAGAGCTGGTTTCAGGTTGCCCAGGTTTAGCACATACCTATGACTTTGTCCTTCTTGCCATTTCTGATGGGAGAGCAGAGCAAACTCTTTATCTGGTTGCTGGTGTGATCGGGGTTTTCACTCTGCCACAAGACAAGTTGAGGAAAACAATAAGTCCCTCTGGGAGCAGAACAGAAACCAAACATTTAAGCAAGGACAGAGAACCGACCGTCCAGGGGAAGCGTTGGTCCTTGGTGACGTCCGCGATGTTGAGAGGCTGCATGGTGTTTTTAACGTACTGAGCGTACATGTAGTTGATCTGACTGACATCACAGTCCCTGAGGAGAAACACAGCAGCACAAAGTCAGCGAGCAAAGTGACACAACCCTGCCAGACCCGATGAGGGCGCCATGTCTTTCAATGTCTCCAGATGATGACACGGGTGTGTGACGCACAAAATGATAAGACGTGAGCATCAGTCGAAGGTTAAAAATGGATTTGGCCTATTGGCTGGCCCTCTGCATCGGTTCCTGATTCCAAGCTGCTCTGCATGACACCATTTCATTGGCTTTTATTTGTTCAAGTAATTTGCATCCGTTCATGGAATATAAACCTGACTTCATCCTGACGGATGATAAATGCCTGCACCCGTTCTTGACAATCCTTCTCATTTTAAAGGTCAAAGGTCAACCTCATGTTGGCAGCTCACTGCTAGAAGGTTCTCTGTCTGAATCCAGCTGCCAGCTGTGGCCTGTCTGTGTGGAGTTGGCAGGTTCTCCACGTGCCTTAGGCGTAAATGTGAGTGTGACCGGTTGTCCTTCTGTGTTGGCCCTGAGATAGACTGGAGGATAGGGTCCAGCCCACCCTGCGACCTTGAATAGGATGAGTTTGTTTTAGATAACGGATGACTAGATGGATGCTAAACCTCATGCTGCCCCTACAGGAAAAATTAATGGGATCATCTAATTCATCATCATCTGGGGAGTTGAGCCGGACTAGCTGTTTCCCTTCACATACACCAAGCTAGTAAAACCACATCCTCACAGCCCCGTATTTACACCCAGACAAATGCTACAAAACATTCTTAGCACGAGGTTAAGGAAAAGCCAGCGGATTTTGGCTCTGATTGGCCACTACTTGTTTCCACGGTCTTAGGCCTGATGACTGATATTGGTCCAGGTGGGAAAGTCAGCCAGTCACAGGCAGAGTAAAGAGGGCGTTCACTGAATGGAGGCACAGAACAACAGTGAAAACAGAGACAGTGACAGGGAAAGGTGAGAAGTTAGAAGACAAGGGAAAGAAAAGTCAGCGATGGACGGCTTGTGCCAAAAACACGCGATACGACACAGAAAACCGGGCTTTTAGTCCGGAATGGACAGAGTACGTTCCTGTTCCTGTAGTGTGACGGCCCTCTGGCCTGTCTAGTTCTCTGTGCTACCTGCAGGTCCTGACAATGACCTGGAGGTGGAGTCAATCAAGGTGTTTGAGGGCCCGTGGTCCTCCTTCCTATAAATCCCCGGCCTTCTTCAGACACAACAGCCCAGCCCAGCCCAGCCCAGCCCAGCCCAGCCCAGCCCAGCCCAGCCCAGCCCAGCCCAGCCCAGCCCAGCTCACTTATTGGGGAACTCATTAGTTTCCTTTAGCTCTTCTTTTGATTGTTTTGGTAATTGCTTTGATTATGATTCACTCATCTGTACACTCACACACTACAGATTGTTGATTCCTGGTTGTTTTTTTTGTTATAATAAACCCTGATTTTTGGCCTTGACCTCTGTTACTCCTCGATTTTTTCATGGCTCTGAAAATCCTCGGCCTTACGCTGACACAGACGCAGTACAGGCATTTGCGTTTAACTACCCAAATACACAAAATCCACCTTTCATTCTTGACTTAAATGAGGCCACAGAGACGGCTGTATGTTGGCTTCCACTCAGCACCAGTATCACCGTCTAGATCCAGAGAATCTCAATTGGCCTCGTTTGTCAGTGTGAAAGCGTGCTATCTGCCATTCCTGCGAGGTGGAGTAACGGCGGCTCCGCTCGACTGAGCTTCCTGCTTCAACAAAAACAGGCGGCGTGTCATTGGAAGCCACAGCCCGGGGTGAATGTCACTATAAAAAGCCTCCTGCGGTTCCAGCCAGTCAAAGCCAACATCCTGCACGGATCCTCCCCGCCTGGGTTTGCCCAGTTGGAGCTGCCCAGCCATCCCTGAAGAAATCGGTGGTAGTTCGAAAAGAGTGACTGGATCTAAACAAGGAGCAAAACAGCCACATGGGAAGGCCGTAAAAAAAAAAAAAAAAAAGGAGCCCAGAGAGGACATGGCAGGACACATTGTTTGTGTCAAAGCTGAGACTTTTCTCCTGCATGTTTCCTGCTCACGTACACCAAGCTCTGTGTGTGCACACAGAAACAATGGCTTCAATGTGGAAACTTCCCCTTTCCTGGATTCAAATACAGTCAAATACAGTTACAACCATAGACTCGTCAGCCACAGCTGCGAAAAGAGCCTCAATGCAAGCCAATACAAAGTGTGGCCAATAGAAAGCTACGACCTGGTTACTGACCATCACATTCATGTTTCTCTAAAATATTTTTCTCTAAAATATTCGTCAGTTAGTTACTACAAAATGTGGCACTACTTCTAGACATTCATGAAGTTGGACATTTTCATCCCTCCATCCATAAACCAAACAGTTCTGGGTTTCACAGTGTGAGAGGAAGGGCCCACGCTGAACAGGAGTCCAGTCTGTCTCAGGACCGACACAGACAACCATCCACACTTACTGGGATTCTGGAGTCACCAATGACCCAAACAAGCATGTGGAAACCAGAGCATGATGAGGCGAGTGTCAGTCCTGACACCTACATTGTAATTATGCCTGGACCATGTTCTAATCTTGTCTCATCGCTATGAAGTCACACTGAGGCGTCCCCACGTTCATAATACTGATAACGTGTCCTCCATCACAGTAAAGTGTCTCTTTAGGTCTCTGTGCAAAATCTGGTAAATATTGGTAAACTCATACAAGGACACACACACACACACACACACACACACACACACAATCCAATTTGGTTGCATGGTAGTAGATGCTGCATAGCAACTGGGGAGGCCATGCCACACTGGGGTGGCTGTGGGTGCGGTTTCTATCTTGTTGCATCTTAAATCAGATTACTGCTTATTCACTCGCTGTGGCTGGAGCGGGAGCTCTGCAGCCTTCGCCTTCTCTGATCCTTTTCCTGTCCGCCTGAGCCTCCACCCATCCTCATTGGAAACCTTTAAATGGCTTGATGGACTGATGCCGTATCTTTACTTCCATTCATCGTGTCCTACGCTCTCTGCTCTTTGTTTTCCCTCTACAAAAGATTATTGTGTTTGTGTTTTTCCTAGATATTTTACATCCAATACAATTTATATTTTACCACCATTTAAAAATGTAACACTTGGAATGAAGCAACAGCGTCTTTACACGCCAGCGAGAATCAACGTCCCCATTTCATCCACTTGTTGGAATACACTTGTCGCCTCTTCTTCATGTTTGGCACCACCTCTTCAATGGGCCTGGGCAGAGAGGGTGTCAACAGGGGGCTGGGGATCGAACCACTGACCCTGAGCCTCTCTCAGACTATAATGTGGAATCCCCCAACATCTGTGAGAAAGCCCCTGACTTTTTGATTGCCAAAACCACTGATTGACCCCACACATCAAATATCCGAGATGAGGGTGTGTTGGAAGGTAGTTTGGTGCGACTCTTGCCCTATTGCACCACTTTGTGCTGTTGGCTCTTTTTGACCCCAGAGGACAACAGATGTTGTTGAATCCAATAAAACACTCATAATCGAATTCAATCACATCTAATGTATTTTAATCATGCCGGGCACAGTGTTGCACAACTCCCATTATAGAACTGTTGATGACATTTGTTGAATGAAAAAGATTCATTCAACAAACAGAATATGGTTTTATCTGAGGTCTAAATCTCCCCTGGCCCCCCCCTCTGGCCCTGTTGTAACAAATTTCGTTGCTTTGCAAGTTGTGATATATAGTTCACACTCTCTTGCAAAGGTCTTACAGTACCTTCAAGACATGACCCTCTTCATCATGATTAACGGGTTGTGACGGAGGAGCTGTCAAGCCCTCCCTAAAGCCACAGCAAAAATGAGAACATGAGCTTTGATGACTTTGGCAGGTACAGCAGATGGATTACCTCAAAGAAGATCAGTTCAGCAGGCTTGTGAGTGTTGGACTGAGCCATGCTGTCTTGTCTTTTCTCATTCAATTCAAAGTGACAATAAAACCACCAAAACATGGGATGAAAATAAATCTTTCTGCAAGAGCCCACGACACGAAAGTCATCTAAGGGGGGGAGCAAGAGGCTAATAACCGGTAGAAACAGCTGGAACATGCAGCAGGACTTCTAATTCAATAACGGGCTTCAGTTGAGGGTGATCACCTTACCTTTTGGGGGTGTCTAAGACTTCACCCAGCTCCTCATATTCCATGTGAAAGACACTGGAGAAGGAGTTCTGCAGAAGGAAAGAAAGGCAGTTTATTGGTTTGACATATTACAGACTGACAGATGTGGCCAGGACTTGATGCTCAGAGAACTTGGTTCTTTGCACCAAGTCTTTTCTGGCCATATCGACTTCCTCATTCCTTCCAATTAAGCCATTACAACTAAGCCCCACATTCAAAGAGTCTCAGTTACAATGTGATACTGAGCATGCACTTTAAACCACAACATGAATAAGGGACGTTGATCTATTACCTGCCCAGCCTTGCCAAAAGGAGAGTTTATTTCTACATTCCAGTGCCCTTTTCATTTTCCCCCCCTTATAGGGACTTGTTTTCTCTCAACCTGCGCTCCCAAGCCCTCACAAAGGATCCTTTTTCCATTTTTAAGAGGTGGGAACAGGATGTTTGAAGATAGAGAGGCTTCTTCATCTTGAAAACACTAGCGTGCACATGCACACACGTTCTATTTGTAGCATTAGTTCACTTTGATTTACCTACGTGAGGGCAATAAAGCTGTTTCAAACTGAAAAAGGAGCCCTCAGTGTTATGACAGTTATTGAGGTCTTTGGCAAGGGGGAAGGTTTATAACAGGATGAAGACGAAAGGATCTTCTCCCCTACATGTAGGAATGATGACCTCAATCATGGCGTTTCCTCTAATATTCCTTGGAAGAATCAGTCCAAACTGTACATGTCAAGGGTGGACAGAGAAATGACTCATTGAGCCAGTGGCATAGAAATACATATCAAAGTGTATGCTTGTGTTATATGTTCTCAACTCACAACACAACACACTGTGTCTTTAGTGGAAATAAACGGGAGCCCCGTCTCCGTTGGTTGTTCCATAAAGTGAGTAAAAAAGTCAGAAGTATCGTGATACCGGTGTCATTATTGTAGAATATCAAGATGTTCTTTTCCATTCCAACAGTATGGCTTAATGGTGGGAATATTGGTGGATTGGTTGGTCCAATGGTCCACTACTTTGTTCCAAGCCTGACTGCAAAGACTAGGCTGACGGATGCTCCCACCGTACTCAAAGCTGGCCAAACAATTTGGCATGTCTCAGCCCTGACTGACACATTAGGGGGCCCAGGTAGTTATTACCGGTGGAGTCGTCTGATCACCATGAACGTCGTCATAAGTGGTTTCGTAGACCACGTTGATGGTCTCATTCACGGCTTTTTTGCAAATCGTCTGTTTCCAGCAATGTGTATTATCAACACTCTTGAGGTTTTAATGGCTTAATCCATCCACAGATGTTAAGTACCTGTGTATCCCAAACAGTTTGGAACTAGCGAAGCCTTTGCCACTGAGTATGACCTAAATGACGGAAAGTTCTCCTAGACAAATAAAGGAACTCTAACAAAAAGCTCCATGGAGACAACAAACAAACCACACTATCTTAAAAACCGAGAGGCGTGTGCTCTCCAGTTACATACTTGCAGAGGTTTGTAACCCTGCTGCAAACAGCTAGAAACTATCTTTAATCTGGCCCTGGTTCTGTGCCATGCTGTAGAAAACCCAAGGAAACCTCACGACAGCAGAGCAAGTAGGGACATCTAAGTTGGACGGTCTTAAAAGACACTTGCCTACTTTGTTGTTAACGTAGGACTAGAATTTCACATCCGTAAACATAGCAAGTGGCTGGGTTTTGGAAGGCGAGCAAGATGGAATAAAAAACTCATCTGTTTGTCTTTCTTTACTTGTGAGGACACTGGTTGACATAATGCCGTCCCTAACCCTAACCATCACAGCTGAATACTTAAACCTAACCTAAACCTAATTCTAACCCTGACCCAAAACCCAGTCTTGACCCCCAATAAAGCCATTTGAAGTGTTGTGGACCATCCAAAATATCCTCACAACAATGGTCCTGAAACAGGATTTATCCACAGAAGGCTATAAAGACACACAGCTCAATATGTTTCAGGGGAATTGTAGCCAATTCCAGATTTATTTCTACTGGGGAGAGTTAAGCAACCCAGAAGAACAAAACAGTCCCAGTGGTGGGCCAGATGTCAAACCCTATCATCTATCATTCACACACAAATACAAAACACACAAAACAAATGCCAGCGCACTCAGACATCGGGCATGAAACACACACGCAAACACATCCTGGCACGACATATTGTACAATTTGCATGCACGAAAGCACAAGCAAATAGTTAGCATTCCCATAAATGTAGGCATGTAGATACATCAGAAAAAAACCTGTTTCCAAACAGATGCCACACTGCAATAAAATGAAGTGAGCCAACGCAGCCCAGCACTTCAGTCAGTGTTGAAGAGCAGCATTGTCTTTTACTAGAGCGAATACAGGAAAGCTCCCTTCCTACAGGGAAAGTTGGGTCCTGCTTGACAAACTACAGACGCTGAATGCTGACACCTGTATACAAAGGCCCGTCTGGCATATAATACCAGTAAAACTCCTTAATCTCAGAGTAAATGTTTAGTAAGGAAAGAGAATGAAGAGCATGAGAGAGGCAGAGAAGGGGAGGGCCATGAACTAAATGGAGACAGCTGGTCTGGCAAGCCACAGGTCATGCGAGGGCCAGACACACACTCTAATTTCTTACATACTGTACACGCAAAGAATACAGCATCTTGATTTATAATATCAAAGGTCAGTGCAGCCAAAATTAGTATTCCTCGTTGTCCTTCACAGTATCTGTCTCTCAGATTTCTGCCTCCACCTCCATACAAACGTGGTGACTGGGATTTTGTTTGCATTGTGTCTGGTTTCCTCTGACTAATCCACAAAAGATGATGTCCAAGCAGGGCTGCATTACCCTGCATAAATATTCCTCACAAAATATTTTGATGTGTTGTATTGTGTTGCAGAAAACCACTGGGATTCCTGTGCCGGATTTCTTTCTCTGCAGGTTTGGGCCACCAAACGTAGAAACCACTTAAAGCATTAACAAATAGCCACATTCACAAATCCATCCTATGGAAACGTTGCTCTGGAGCCTGGACAATGTTTAAAACAAGTGGCTCCCTCTGAATCGAGCTAACCTGGTTAAAATAAATAGCGGGGAAACTTAAACACCAGTGTTTTGCAGGGCAAACCACTTCAACAGTGTGGAATTCGCAATCCAGTTAACCCTGACCCCAACACAAACACTGCGTGATGAATTGGCTGCGCGGCTGATACTCTGTGTAACCAATATTTACAATTAGCTGACATTCAGCACTGTCAAGCATCGACCACTGGAATGGCTTCTAAAACGGAGCTCCTGTTCTTGGGGTTGGTATTGTGGTTGGAAATGAGCGAGTGCCAAAGACAGTGATGTAGGTAAGTATAAGAACACACTGAATAATGTTTATAGGAAACTATTACGACTGTCCAGGAAATAAGACACCATACATGTTTGTACCTTTACTGAAGGACAAAGTTAAACAAAATGCTTTTAACCCTTCACATAAAAATCCAACTACTGCACAGTAGTACCCCCCCCCCCCGTACCTGAATTACCCACAGTTCAGCTGCTAAATGGGAAGTAATGTACACTGAACTTGGCATTTTCTGACATCAATACTCACAAAACCGTACCATTCACTAGCAGTATTTACAGGACGTAGACAGCGTGAACACCACACCCGTCAGATGCATCATTTTTGTTGAAAGGCCCATAGTTGTGGCTAGTAAACACGCTGAAGTGTGAGTCAAACTATGGTTGAGGATGGGTTGAGCGTGGTCAAACGTACACAGACCGGACCTGCAGTAAGCACTGCGCTCGGGGAAGGAGAGGTTCTTTGAAGCGATCCGGCTATCTGCACACCCAGCTGTCGTTTCAAAGGAGACCTTTAAACACACTGTGGACTGTGGATTTAAACAACTTTTACTTGTCACTGAGTTTCCTGCACCAATTACCATTTCGTCTTTGCTGCAACTGTTTGACATAAAGGACAAAATTATATTGTAATAACCTGCATATACTTTTCAAACTGCAGGACGTTTCCAGACTATAAAAAGTCATGGCTGGTCATAATAAGGTGCCTAAAAGTGCCACATAATAACAAATTTAATAACATCATGTTTCTGTAATAACATCACTAGATCTAGATGTATGCAGATGACACTCTCAAATACACAAGTGTTATATTGCGAATGTAACTAAAATATGTTCTAAAGTCCATGATCCCTGCAACAGGCTCAATGAACATCTGTGTCCTGGCAAGTCTTTCATCTTGTCTGCCATAAAAACATTTAAAAATGTAAAGTCTTGGTATTCTGCCCAGGAATATCAATATCAAGAGATGACATTACAGTAAAAAGAATATTGTGTTTTCCTTATTTCATTAAATTAGCAAATAATTATGGCTTTTGTCTACACAGCCTGTGAACCTGCTCTACCATATTTCTTTATGCTTGAAGTATATTTCCTGCACTTATGCATGTAACCACAGTGATTGTGTGCTGGGTTTGCCAAAACCGACAGTTTGTAATGGGCCTGTACGCCTGAGTGGACATGCACAAGTGCTGGGCTCGTGTTAGGCTTCGAGTGTAGACACATCACAAGGCTCTCAGTGACACAATAACCCAAAAGAAAAAGAAAAAGTCTCTGTTTTTGCTCAGTTAACCACATGTCTGGCTAATGAAGCAGCTGTCTGCTCTTTGTACCGACAGCTTTTCTCTGTTCAGGACTTAAATAATGCCTGACTTGCAGTTTTCTTTAATGCTACCACTTATTCTCGCCTGATAAATCACATTCTTATTTTGAGCAACCGGAAGTCTGTGTCTACTCTGTGTCTACTCTGCTAAATCTGCCAATGTTTACGGTGCCCGAGCATGTCCAGTCGGTTTGTTTCCGTTCAGCGCCCTGCACGGGCTCTGTTTGGCACGATACAGGGCCACGGTGTCTCGTTTGAGTGTGACCTACAGTTAGATTCTTAAACAGGATCGAGCTGTGCCAGGAGCACAATGTAACTTTACCCAGGAAAAACAGTCACGATAAAGGCCAGATCTTCTTTAAAATGACCCTCCTTTGTGGGCAGGTGGGCCGTCCAAAACACGGCGCATGAAACGAAGGGTCTTAATCTGAAAAAGCTCAAACATTTGGACCAAAATCATACATTGATTACCTGCACTAATCACAGAAGCTCTGTGGAAACCCCGCATTTTATTCATTGTGTTATTATTTTCTCTTCTCAGAATCAGTCAATCATCACCTTCCCTCCTAAGCGCTGTTTGTGATCCAAAATCACACCAGAGCTTTTAAATGAGTGTCATTTTATTGACGGCCTTCACTCTCGCTCCACGTCCTCCATCAATAGAGGAAGCCAGGAGGGAGACTGAAAACGACAGGTTGGGATAAAGTGACTTTTGCTTGTTAAAAACTGATCCCACATTCAAAACCATTGGACAAAAGAATACTCACTCAAAGGCCACTTATGGGCTTTTTTTTAAGCTTCTTTCATTCTCACTGCCAAAAAAATAAATAAATAAAACTATTGGACTTTGAAGTGGATCAGGGATGATGACTGAAACATGCATATAAGATGTCCTCGAACCAGAGCTAGTTGTCAGTACACGGTGAAAGTGCATTCCTCCCAAACCACACAACTAAACTGTGACCAAAAAACAAGTTTAATTCAAGGTCTAATCACAAGCCTTTTCCCGAGCTGTCAGACATATTTATCATCACTCACCTGAACCAATTCCAGTGTCAGCTGAACTAAGAACCCCTCGTTCAGTCGGGCTGAATCGAAATCAGGCTCATTTTTCGGGCATGTCTGAGAACAGCAGTAACAACTTTACTCGAGCGTGGACCCAAAACAATCGTGCTGAGATCCTTTACTGGACGTGGTTCAGACCCACACAGAGTCTGGAGTGATTCATTTGTGGGGACAAAGACCAGTCCTTCCTAAACTGGTCCACTGATTTGTAACACAAATGTACGCTGGGTTAGTAAGTGACAACTGACTGAATCAACCTTCAGATCAGTAAATAAAAAATAGGCAGTTAGTGGAACCGCCGTCTACTGAGGTTCTTCCAACGCTAGTACCTACTCTATAACTGTAATTACTGTACAACACGTCATCGCTAGGGAGTAAAACTACTCATTGTGCAGTAAGAACAAGGGGTGGGATGAAAAAAGCAATGCCTTCCAATTTTCAATAATTTCAAGGTTTTCTGTTTTGTGTGTTGCCTGAAGATGCTGACGTCATCATGCAGTCATGACACACTGCAGCTACACTCCGCTCAGTCTCTCATTGCGTTTGTATTTCCTTTTGTGTTAAACATGGCGACATTTCTTGATCGCTTTAAAATGATTTTTATTCATGTTTTACCCAAAGTCCCAACCTTTCTAAAAACCTTTGTAAGTGTCACTGTTTTTGTACAATAAAATACAACACTGTCATCTTGTTGTTCAGAAGCTTTGAATTCCGTTTTAGTGCGTCTGTTTAGAGTAAGGTGATCTAAAGTCACGACACTGTCTATTTTCTATTTGCTTAACAATAGACACACGTCTTAGCGCGTGTCCTTGGAAGACAGAACGTACCTACATATTTTGTCACACAGTAAACAAAGAAGACAGAACTTACACCACATCTGTGCTCGACACCGTCACAGCCTCATTCACTCCCACCTTTTTCCAGTCGAAGCATTCGTCACTTTTTCATTTCGGTCTCGACGGCTTGTTCTCTCGCTGCTCTGTGCAACACGATGTCTGCACAGAGTGGCTTCAACATCTGTTGGCTTCAACACCTCGTGCTACTCAATTATTAATCAGTCCCTGCAGGAATATGCAATGTTGCCATTGCAACGCTTAATTAAACGAATCCCCTGTGAATTCTGCGTGACCCTGCAATTTGGAAGCATCATAAAAATATGGCAAAATGTATCATGAGTGTTTTAGAAAATATGTTGTGAAAAAATTAAATGTGTGAAATTTCAACCTCAGTAACTGTTCACGGCAGTAAACCAGAGTGATAGTGAGAGTAAATTGTACATTTTTAACGAGAGATTTTTTTCTTACCAACCTCCAGCCAATCAGCCAATTCATTTACATTGAACATTTATCTGATTTTCTACAATATAAAAAACTTGTTTTGGCCACAGTCGATCTTTCCAACACAGGAATCCGAATGCAGGAATGCACGAGGATTCCACATTTAAGACCTTATACTTTAAGTTAAGATGTCATCTCAGCGTCAGGGCCCTTCATTATTAAGGTGCCTTTTACCAGACCCATGCTTCTACAAAACTGACCCGGACGTTGTCCTTTAGGCCAGTTCACGATTGTGGCTGCAGGGTCGCACGTGGCCGTGTGTAACCGAAATTTTGGTAGTAAACTGTTTTTCATCTAGTATGAGCTGTAGGACAGTAAAATCATCATCGATTAATTACAGTAAAGCAAATGCTGTGAAAACAGAAATTTCAAAAACTTGGAATGTGGACTTTATACAGACATATAAAGGGAAAATAACTTAAATAAATTAAATAATAGCCAAACAAAAAAATAGCTAAAACTAATAGCTGTGATAGTTACTTGGTGATTGCTTTAATGCGTGGTGTGTATTCACATGGACTCAATTCAACTAATATACAATAGTTTGAAATGATCACGTGCTGCATATTTACTGCATTCCAACAATCCAATGTGATTACACTGCTCGCATTCCTCGACGTTTGAGATGAAGCACTAAGTGTGTGCCAGACGTGTGGACTGACCATTGAATCTTCATCCGCGATGAAGACAGTACAAGCTTGGGCCTGCATGAAGGACAGGATGGTTCCTGCAATCTTCCTCAGCAACACTTCCAGACACTGCTGCTCCTCGAAGATCAAACTGGCCAGGTCCAGCAACACCTGTGCACACACACACATCAGGTACAGAGCTGCATCTGTGCACAACCTCAGAAACACCCACTCACACCCACCTGATTGCGTCTGTTTTCCAGCTGTGAGGTCTCGTACAGCTGAGCATTGTGCAGGACGATTCCTGAGAAAGCCAGGTAGGCTGAGAAGTCCTGTTGGAGAGCAGAGGAACATGAACTGAGCACCATGACGCACACAGCGACGAAGCAGGGATGAGGAATAGGACTGAACTATTGCACTGAAAACTCGATAAATCAGGGAAGTGAGCAGATGAAGACAGCAAGTGAGGAAGGAGAGGTGACAGATTATATTAGGAAGGAAAAAGGTTTGACAAAGATGGACGGAGGCAAACACTTCACCTTCTGCTACACTAGAACTTCCTGACACCTGATTTCTCCAAACACGACCAAAACACAGTAAACTTCACCAACCTTTTCATCCTGCTCAGTGAAGGCGCCGTCGTCTCCGCATTTCTTATTGATGGCCTGGGCTACACCCACCACCTGTGATGTATCAAACAGGAAAAACAGATGCAGAACGGATGAGAAAGGGAACAGATTTGTGCCCATTAAAGCTGGAGCTGATCAGTCCTCACTAGCTCCCAACAAAAGAGAGGTGTGACAGTCCCACGGGCATGTGGATGTCCTGCAAGAAGAAGAAGTCTTATTTTGAGTCTTATTCTTATTCCGTATTTTGATTTAGCAAGGGACACCAACGTCATACAGAATGTCTGAGGAAGGTGACACACCATGGATGTCCCAGGTACCATGTCCCTATTCCAACAAAGAAGCGAAGAATATGGACCTGGCTCATGATGCATGCCTATTGGTTGTTGGTGAATGTCGGTCATAGCAGCGATCCAAGCTGTCCTAAATTTCTGACACTGCCTGACATTTGTCTCAGGATTTTTGATTACACACTGTGCAACATAGGACCACCATGACCAAAGTCAGCACCACATTTAGTGCTCTCTCATCAGGGACATCCACAAACCCCACGGTGTGTACCAAACTTTAGGGAAAACTGAAGACCTTGGGCCATTGATATACAAACTGTAAAAAAAAGCAGCGTTACACCACATTTTTAATGCCGTAGTATCTGACCAACCAATCAGACTGCTCTGTCTGACTAATGGGACAGACACATTTTGGGGAAAGCTGCAAACACGGCAGTGTCGCAGTCCTTAGACACAAACCGTATAATTTTGTCTAGCTCCCCCAGAGGATGGGTCACTGGAAAACTACTCAAGCAACTACTTTCTATTTGCTCAGACTACAACTATTGAACCTAAAAGCTGGTGCTCAGCTCTGCAGGAGGAGAGGCGGGACTTTATTGTGACAAGCACAGCATGTAGCCAATCATGTGTGAGGACAGAAGAGGGTCCTACCATTGTGTGACAGACGGAAGGGGGCAGATGTCATAATCTTGAGGCTGGACTTTATTTAGTTGATTTGTTTGCTGTGGTTCCATGTTCAGTTGTTCGTTTAAAGGTTGGATTTAAACGTTAAACAATAGTAACTGTTTATTTTTGGTAACTACAAAAGTATAAAAATAAGGCTTTCATGAAAAGAGTGAATATAAAATGGCTTACCATTTATGACTGCTAAATCAGGCGATAATATCAGACTCAGAGTGACACTAAATTAAGAGCCATTTGGGAACTTTAAGAGCCGACTCTTTTACGGGAGCCGAGCCAAAAAAGTCCAAGTCTTTGAAAGGAGCCGGACTTCCCATCACTAGTGTATCCATGGCAGAGAACCACGCCTCGTCCAGAAAAAATCTACCTAGGAAAGTCAGGTCCCCAATCCCCCATACGTTTACTTGGTTGCATGGCCGTTCAGAAATCTGTGTGCTGTCTCACCTCGTCTCTGTGGTTCTTGATGGGCAGACAGAGGATGCTCTGGGTTTTGTAACCCGTGATCAGGTCGACCTCAGCGTTGAACCTGGGGTCCTGGGGGAAAAAGAACACACACACAATTCAATTCCACCTCCTCAACCTAACTTTCTTTCAAACCATTAATGCAGCCTTGTCCTCTTTAGATACTGACAGGAGGTCTGAGGTTCACGCGTAGTAACGTTCCTGCTGAATGAAACTCTAACTTGTGCATCTTCAGTCCAGATCTAATCTGTATTCAAACCCACATGGATCCCAACAAGCAGCTTAGCCACCTACACTCACCACAACTGCAGGTCTCATTTGCATAAACTAAAACTGCGGAGTAGCACTACACTCTTCTCCAACACAAGACGCCCTATATACGTTCGTCGTAGTCAGAAGGAAGGAAGTCCTTCTTTAGGCTGAAGGCATGTCGAGGACAGGTGGGTGAGGAGACGTTTGTTTGGAGGACTGTTCTAGTGTTGCCAACTCTCCCGCCCACCGCCTGACCTTTTAAACACTCTCTGTCCATTACTATTATCCTCAAGACTCAAGGGCACCGTGTTTCTGTGTGTGGGTATAAAACCATGACTACAAGTGGAGCTCTACTCCGATTTCAGAAGGACACTCCACACAAAACACGTGCGCTATGGCAACATAAAACAGCCCCTTGTGTTTGTACCACAGCAGGAGTTGTGTGTGATGGCTCTGCACTGTGCGGTGGAGTGGCAATTCGAGCACTTATCCGCTGCAACAAAAGCTTTTCTTTGTATGTTTCCCCCGTTATAAACTAAATTCAATAAAAAGCTCTTTTCCATTTGTTTCTTGCTCACTTCACTATGAAGGAAGACACGTCCGCATCTGTGACCTGCTATGTATCACTCTTAATTTTCTTAATTTACCAAGCCTTCAAACTCCCTAGGAAACCCATAACACGTCCCAGCTTACATGCACATCAGCAGGCCGCTGCTGTGTTCAGGACGGTTGTTCTATGGTAATAAACTTTTATCAAACAACTCCCTGACAAGTCGTGATCTGTTCTTTGTCATGTCCTGGACGTTTTGCAGTGCTTAAGCATGGGACAGACGGAGGGGACAAATCTGGAAAATTTGTCAAAAGTTCTCACATTTAAAAAAGCACTTTTGGATAGAAATAACTAAATATTAACATTATTTGTGCATTATAAATGCTTTTTTATAATTCATTATGATAATTATTTAGTTCAGACTCAGATACGATCACTTCCCATCGTGCTCAGAGTTCTACAGAATGTGATGGATCAGGTTTGGGGAGTACATCTGTATAAATACAATTCAATTTCACCACAATATATGAAAATCTGTCTCACCGAAGCTCGCTGTAAATCTCCTTCAGGTGATGTCATTGGTTCTGAAGGACCAGGACCACTAAGAATACACCCTACGGCGACTGTGTCCTTTGACCGTGTCCCTGTTTGTTGGAAATGAGCCATTTGGCTAATGCTAGCAAATTCACAGCGACGGTAATGTGCATTTGAACTGAGCAATACGGAAAAAAAAGATGACATAATTCATATGCAAATAGTCTCCACGCTTAAACAAGGAAGTTGAAGTTGTTACAGTGGATAAGCAGATGTGTGTGTGTCTGTGTGATCTGACCCAGCTACAGCTTCTCATTTGTAGCTGGCAACTTATTATTTTTGTCAGCTAAACTGGCTTTGAACATTATTTGAGAAACATTTTCTACTGGCTGATTTATAACCCACGGTGAAAACACTCTTGAGTGACTTATGGCACAGACTCTCTCTGTTAAAATGTCAAAACACCACCCAACCATCGCCTGTTCCACCATGACTCACTCCTCTCACTACAGCCAACCTCACTCCAGTCAGAGTCAGAAAGCTTTCTGCCCACAAAGTTTACATATCAGCGCATTATCTGTCTTTTAAAATCCAGGGAAGATGGGGCGGGATCAACGGAAATAAAAAAAAAAGTCCGCGGATGTGGGAGCAGTCCTAAATGGATGGGTAAGGGCATCACCCCGGCCCCTGTCGGGTCTGTCCCAGGCCGCAGCCAGATCCTTTGTCCGCAGGGGGGCTGCCCCGATGTAAACAAGCAGAGCGGCGAGTATCACTGTACTGCTGAAATCAGTGTAATCCTGAGCAGACTAATAAGAAGTTAAGGAGCCAGGGAGTCCCTCAGATGATGCAGATGGACTTCCTGGAAGGAGTATCGGGTTCTACTGTAGCACACACACACACACACACACACTCTGACAATGTAACGCTGTGAATTACCACACTACCAACTGCTCCACAGTCACCCATTAATTAACATTACTGTTGATTTGCACACACACACACACACACACACACACACACACACACAGACGCACCTTTGTGCCACAATTAGTGCACAAACAAAAGTGTGTGCAAACACACACAAACAGCACGTGTCACTGTCGAACACACACCAAAGTGTGCACTCTCCTGGACTAAAAGCACACACTTTTTAATTCATCGCTCATATTCATACATGCATTGATAAGGCAAACACACACATTCAAAAGCACTCCTCAGCACTCAAGTGCACTCATTTAGAACACACACACACACACACACACACACACACACAAGCAAGCTATTTCTTGTTCTGTATTTTCTTGCCTCATCTCGGTCTCCGCCATCTTCCGTATCTCTGTCACATTATCATCACTTTGTGGTTGGCAGGCAACCGGACGACAATGGGACACACACAGGCACAAGATGTTGTGATGATGCTGTGTCGTGGTTCCTGAAGCAGGTGCTTAAAAAATGTTTTTAAAAGATATTGTCAATGAAAAAAAAAAAATATATATATATATATATATATGTATCATTGCACAAACTGAGAGATGGTTTATCAAAGTTGGTGTTCGAACAGGCCATGCTGTAGAAACACAATGAACCAGTTCATGGACTGGTTACAGGTGCTGTCTGAGTTCTCCCAGACAAAACCAGTGACACGGTGCTCAACACAGACAGAGCGTCAGAAGACACAATACTCTGATCAGTTCAGAGTTATCGTGGCCAACGTCAGCGTGGGAAAAATCGATCGCTGGTCGCACAATGCGTCGCAGTGTTCGAGCTAACCCGATATCAGCCTAGCGTGCCACCTTGTGTCACGTCGGTTTGCTATAAACAGGCTCCACAAGTGTTTCAATGCTATGAGATGCTGACAAAGGCTTTTGGGACCCAGATCTATTGAACAGCAGCGCAGACTAAATCGTGACGTCACGAGAATAAGGGAGGCGGGGTGACGTGGCATGACGTGAACTGCTTTAGATTTAGTTGTCTCATGCCACAACGAGCTCGATTCCAAAAAGCTGCATATACACGTACAGTGATAGAAAATGATAAAACTTGACACAATAATCACGGTTCAGCTGTATTAGCATAAAACCTCAGTTAGATTATTTCCTTTGAGCATTTGAAACGTGAAGAGTCTGTTCTTGATTCAACACGAAGAACCTACAGCTGCAACTGCCGGAGCAACAACGAAAACGGAGGCTTCTGTCACGAACCCCTGAAGAGTCCATCAAATTCCCAACTGCTGACGACTTATGCTAAACCATACATGCTAGGAAGGAAAATCATACACTAGTTTTGTTTCTGAAAATGCAGAATATCTCATTCAACTAATCATTTTGAGTTTGAAGATGAAGATGTTTATAAATCGTAACCATATAAAGCAGTAATCTTTTGATCAGCTGAAGCTCAGGTATTTGTTAATAATATTCCACAGAATTTCAATAATAAAAGTTTACGTCATTGAATCGAGTTGGAGGCAAGACACTCAGCAAAGCTGTTTACACTACAATGATAGATACAGTAGGGAGAAGTTGAACATTTCATTTTCATTGTATTAATCATTTTTGCAATGACCAGCCTTTTAGACGATTACATTTCTTGAGAATGCCAGGACCATCTCCCTCACACCAAACATCAAAATGCTTCACTGACACTGATTCTGTATTCACTCAAACTAGTTGCTGCTGACGTATATTTAGGAACCACGAGGAAACAAAACCGATGCTGTCATTTTCATTGCCTGTTTGTTCAGCTACTGATTTTTTTGTCTGCGTTTCTCGTCTCCACGAACTGCAACACCCACTCGTGTGCACTTACCTCAGTCACTCGATTCCCCTGCAAATCCGCCTCAAAACAGCTGCCAACAATTTAAGACATGACAGACTATTAAGAACCAGACTTAAATAGTTTAGATTTTACACGTGATGGAAGTAAATCCTTCATACAAGTTGCTTTACACTGAAAAAACTGTTAAATTCCACTGAGAGAAGTCTTAACACTCAACCTGATTAATTATAATCATACAAAATTTAACCCTATCCCTGCCTATATTTACAGTCAAAACCCCTACAGAATTGACCATATGTTTGTTCTCTGCTGGTTAAAACCCACTTTGAAACTAAAATTTTGACGCTTTCGACGAGGTCACTTTTGTTTCATGCACATGGGTTTGATTATGACTGCATACTTGTTCCCTCGCTCAGTTTCTTGCCTTTTTGAAGCTTCTCTCTCTTCCACTCAAGCATTTCTCTAACATCTGCTTTGTTTTGAAGTCCTCGCCCATGAACACACACTAGCGTCAGCACATCCCTCTGCCTTCCACAACCGCTTTACATGTCACTCACTATCAGGTGATCAGATCAGTAGCCAGGAGAGACTGTTTTAAAGACAAACAAGATGAAACTCATTAAAAAACTGCACTTTGGGGACAGATGGAGAGGTTAAGGGTCAGCAGCTCAATCTGCAGAGGTCACGGTGCTGAAATGTAATCTGCAGCTACAAATTAGACAGAAGGCTTAGAGTAAACTCACCTTTTCTTTTTGCGTAAAGGAAAAACTCTACCAACACCTCAAAAGCTCAGCTGAAAGTTTGTGTAGATACACACCCACAGAAATGTAAAAATGACAGTTACACTCTAGAACTACTACTCGACAAATGTTTGTTTGTTCTTAAAACCAGCTGTTAAAAGTAGGCTTTTTGGTTGTGATGGTCAACGTTAGGGTCAGGTGTATGCTGTCACAATGTGGGCATTCCTTTCGGAGACAAAAACCAAGCCCCACAAGGTATTTCATTCGATTTTAGAGTCAAAACCCGGTTCCAGATTAGGAGAAGAGCTATGTGACAGAAGCATTGTTGGTTGTAAGACCAAAGGGTGGACATTTGGCAAGCCCTCAGACTGTTTGAGGTTTAAGACATGGTTCACGTGTTAAAGTTCAAATTAGGTTTAGGCATGCAGTTTTGATTGGGCCTAGAGAATGCATTATGTAAATCGATGTCCTGTGCTTGTGCGTGTGTGAAATAAAGCCTCTGGAGAGGCCTACCCCTCCTACCCACCAAGCCTGAACTGTCAGCAAGACCCAAGTCTACTTCAATACACACCGAAGAGCACCTCATTACAGGCTTCACCAGCCTGTTGTCGAGGTAAGGAGACAAAACTTTATGACATCCTCACCTCGTACGCATTCTTGATATTCAGCAGTTGGCCTGTTGCGGCCACGTGTCCCACAATGCCCTTGTTCCACTCGAGGCGGATGGAGCTACTGGAAGATTCCTCCAGAGTGGATCCCTCAGCCACATCAAACAGGCGGCTGACCAAAAACTTCTTGTTGGAGCTATCCTCACACACCTGGGACCACACACATACAGCAAGATTTGGACACATAACCAGGTGGTTTAATGACTACGAGGGAGGACTAAAATATTACCTACCAGGAAGAGTGAGTAGCGATCTGCAGCGATCAGCTCATTTATGTGGAGGAAGATCTTGTGGCAAAGGGCTGTTACATCAAGATGACTCGAGACATCCTTCACCAGCTCCAGAAGCCTGGCGCAGCGATCGCCCTCGCTGGTACTACCTGCCCCAGTGTATCCACCTCCGTTACCGCCAGCACCACCCTCACCCATCACTGAGCCCCGGAAAGGGACAGTTTCACGTTCAGAGTCGCTCAGAAATGTCAGAGAACCCTCAGAGTCTTTAACCACAATGGGTCTGAGTGGGCGGTCAAACTCTGACGCCGAGATTTTGCGAGTCGGTGTACCTGGGACCGGGCTGGGGACTGTGGCTGGGGAAGGGCAGCGGTTTTCCAAGAGGCTAAGGGTAGGTGGTAGGATTGTGGAGGCAGAGGGCAAGCCAGAGTCTGTGGAACACTGGTGGGTACGCTGCTGTAGAGGGGTTTCCTTTGACGAAGATGGCTGGATGGTGTGGACACGCTCAGCGAACCAGGCATTTACCATTTCCCTGTTACAATGCAGAAGAAAATGTATCACATTAGAATCAAGAACACCTCCTAAAACACAGATACAAGAAGTCCCGGACTACAGCAGCAGACCCTGTTACTGGAGACAGTTCTTACATACAGTAGATACTATAACTAGCAGCATAAAAAGACCTTTTATTCCTTTTAGTTACAAGGGGACAGACTAAATGGCTGGACAAATACACAAGACACCCATGACTGATCAATGATTGACTTGACAGAATGCATATCCTCATCTGTTCGCATACAACATGAAAAACAGAAATCCATCCAGGATAGTTTGCCCACAGTAGCTAATTTATGCTGCAGCCTCTACTGAAAAGGCAACACAGCAGAAAAACGCCAAATTTGGATTCAGTGGATGGAGACATGTGGGCAGCAAGGACAGTAAATTCTCTGGACAGGGTAGGAGATGAATTACCTACACACAAGTGAGGTAAGGTTTAGCAGAGCTGTGAAATCTGACCAAATGCTTAGTGAAGAATCTTTTGTTTTCCAAGCTTACACACCTAGTAATGATTGTCCAAATTACAGTTATACGAAGGAAACCAACCTTGATTGATGTGGACCTTAAGGTTTCTCCTATAGTACGATAACGTGTAGGCCAAGTAGAACATAGTCAAGTTTACATCCTCTTATTTTGAAATGGCAAAAAGAGTAAAACTTTTTCTTTCATGAACGTAAAATTCAGCTCGTGCGGATGTACCTTTCTTCTTTATGAAAACACGTAACTATAAGACGGAACCTGCAGCTCTGAACTGCAGGGCAGTATTTAAAACCCACTCTTACGTCAGCAGGCTCATTTTGCCTAAAACCTCATGTATCATATGTAAATAAAAATGGAGCAAAGATTCCTGGACTTTAGTTCCTGAGGAGAAAAAGAAAACCACAGGTGCATTTCCACCAGAAAGTTCCTGGTGTTTAAATGTCCGAGCAAATACACATAGGTGTCCGGAGTGAAACAATTTCTTTGGAAGGGTTAGGGCGAACATCGTTTCTAAAAATAAAAGCTCATAAGAGCTGGTCATGAACTGGAGAATCAGCCTTGGCTGCTCGATGACAAAGTAAATGCTGTATACTGGTTTTCATTAGCTCACCGTTCCTGACAGACGGACTGTGGAAGTATTATAAGAACTAAATGAAGGATCCAAACATGGCACATTCTTATGAGGGTCACACTGTCGCTCATGCGCCAAAACATTCGTATTCTTCCGGATTCCATCTTGGAAAATGACCCACATCACCTCATGCTTCCAGTTTTTGGGCCCATGGACGATGTCTACTAGTGACATCGTCTGGGTAGCACCTGTCAGATCTGCGCACACGTGAACGGTAATGAAATAATATATTCCAATGGTTCCTGTCGACTTTCCAACAGATAATGGACTGAATGTCAATTTGTGGAGTTTGTGACAGTCAGAAAAAGCAGCTGCTCCTTTTATAACGAGTCGTTACTGGAAAATCGCTTTTTGGGTGCGTGCTGCGTCATGTGATTAAGCAGGAATATTGGGTTTTCTACTGCACGTTGCCTTACAGGAACAGAATCCACATGCATCAGGGCTGTTCTGAACGCACTTTACTGAACTACACCAGAACAGCCTGCTTTGAGCAAAAGTGACACTGTGAAATACAGTGAATGTGGCGATGCTAATTTATTCATGACAAATATTTTGGTAGGCAAAACATAAGTGGTAATAATGCAGAACTGTTTTCCCCCCCGCCCGCCCCACAGACACACACACACTGATTGTCCTCTGACTCACTTGGGTGCTTTTCAGGCCACTCAAAGGCTCTGCTCACCTGAGCAGAAGGCCAAAGCCGGAGAAGACGGAAAAAGGCGGTGGCCATGAAATTAACCCTGGTATCTTGGGCCCTGGGCCAGGCAAATAAAAGTTTGAGAGCCGCAGAGACTGGGCTGTTATCTGGCTGCAGTCGGCTTGAGTCCTCCTCACTCCATCTCCCATTGAGCTGTCTGCCTCCCAACAGAGCCAGCCCTAATGTAGGGAGGTGTGGCTGCGTCCAATCGATACCTCTCCAAGAAAATGCCTCTCGACCACCACAGCAGAACGGCTGATGTGTGCAAACCTCGAGTGTCGAGACAGTCGAATGTGGTCAAATACAAGAGGAGAAGGAAACTCTGTTCTCCAACAACGCTCCTCGTGGACAAAGATGAACATTTGCCGATTTGTGTCGTTAGATGAAAAGAAAAGCAAGTGAAGCAGTTGTTATGAACTAAGTGGATAAATGGCTTTGAAGAGGTTTGCCAGTAACACAAACAGAGGTCTTAAGTGTGCTGATGAAGTGCTGCCAGGATGATGACATGCCCAGATATGACTGCTGGGGAGAAAAGGCACGTTGCCGGAGAAAAACTGATACGGAATCTGTTTGCTTAAGAAATGAAGTGGCTCATTTAGTCTTAGCCACACTTTCCGAAAAAGTCATTTCATTTATGGCACAGACACCTACAGTATGTGAGGCTCGTATAATTATCACCACGTCCCTATTCAACAGAACAGGGAGAGAATTAAAGAGCAGTAAAAGTTAATGATTACAGTCTCCGGAGCTGCTGGTGATTGTGAAAGAATCAAAAACGCTGAGCTGTGAGGAACAGATGGTGTAAATGACAACAGAGCAGCTCCGAGGCAGGTACAGAGGCACAGGTCCAGTCCCAGGATGGACGGACGTCCGGACTCTGACCAAGACGGGAAGGGACAATCTACAGCAGCAGAGCCAATTTTAATATCCCACATTATGTGCTGGCTGAGTTTATGTGCACATAATCCCTCTGGACACACACACACACACACACACACACACACACTCCGTGTTTACCTTGACGCCTTCCGGATAAAGTAGGAGCGGGTGAACTCCAAGTGGTCGTCCAGCCACGCTTCCATCCTCTCGCTTTCTGGGGAGCAGCGCTGCTCCATGGCGCAAAGACGACCGCAGGCGCCCACTTTGAGCCCCGGTTCCCGCCTACATCCAGACGCGGAAGAGCCGGTACCGGCTCATGTAAACGGACAAAAGGGAAAGAGAGAGAGAGAGACGGAGAGAGAGAGAGAGAGAGAGAGAGAGAGAGAGAGGAGAGAGAGAGAGAGCGAGCGAGAGCGAGAGAGAGCGAGCGAGAGAGAGAGAGAGAGAGACGGAGAGAGAGAGCAAGAGAGAGAGAGCGAGAGAGAGAGACCGAGAGAGAGAGAGAGAGAGAGAGAGAGCAGGAGAGAGACGGAGAGGGAGAGAGACGGAGAGAGAGAGAGAGAGAGAGAGAGAGAGCGAGAGCGAGAGAGAGCGAGCGAGAGCGAGAGCAGGAGAGAGAGAGCGCGAGACAGAGAGAGAGAGAGAGAGAGAGAGAGAGCGAGAGAGAGAGAGAGAGAGAGAGACAGAGAGAGAGAGAGAGAGAGAGAGCGCTGCATCAGAAAGCGGTGTGTGCGCTTCCTCGTCGCGACTATTGGAGGGGGGGGCAGGGGGGCACCACAACCGACTCCACACACTAACGAGCAGCCACGTTTGGGCGGATGTAATTTCACTGACTTCGCTCACACCTTAAGCCCCCTACGTGGACCCCGTCCCAGCCGTCGGGGGGTGGAGGGACAATGGTCCACCGTGTGTGTCAGGGCCAACACAGCGGGATTCCAACCAGGGACCAAGCAGCACGAACCACTGCACCACTACGTCACATGTGAACATGATGGAAATGTTCCAAGAAACCAACTTTACGTTAGACGTCTTTAATAGAAAGAAGTAGCTTCAATTAGAGCGTGTGTGCAAAAATCTGTGGGAAAAACCTTTAAATTAAACCGTTTATCATGTGGACCTTTGATTTGAATAAAAACATTACTTCCAAACTACACAAAGACAAAACTCGTGAAAATGAAGTCTGCTAATCTGCTGCTTGTGTTGTGTCTGTAAAAATGTGACATCACCAGCTCAGTGAATTTGTCGAGTTTCATTCGTTCAACTCACGTTATTTAAGTGAATGAATTCAATAAAACTAATGAGTCTGTAAATACCATACAGCTGTGGAATTACTCCACTAAATAAACCTGAAGAATCCCTAGAGAAGCATCACGGGAAGGTCAGGAGGATGTTTTTTTTATGGTTAAAAATGAATATTCTCATAGGATTATTATTTTCCAAAAATAGCTTTGTTGTGGTGAGAGATGCTCAGTTTTCCTTTTGTTCTTTTAATAGAATCCTGTATCACAGCCAATCTCAATAATCATCCGTGAACGTATTTCAGGGGAACATTAGATCTCCGACAATGTTTAAACAGTTATGAATGAAGGTTGAGGAGAGTTCTGGGAATCTTCGAACGAGTTATGAAACAAACTAGAGCATTTCTGGAACAATCTTTGAAGGCTATAATAAAGTTATATAAGAGTCTTGAGGTGGTTTTACTCGGCCTAAAACTGTGAGGCTTTCTTGCCTGGGACTTTAAGACCTGAGCCTGATGAACACAAAAGGTAACTGCAACATATGGGACATAAACAATAACTGAGGGCAAACTGAACCTGGTGGTTCCTTACAGTAACGTTTACGGGTTAGCTTCATGTTAGCTAGCACCTAGCATGTGTTTCCTAGGTAACGGTACAGCTGCCCCAGCATCGTTCTAAAGTTATTCTTTGGGTGAAGATGTCTGTATGACCTGGGAGTCAGGACATGATTGGCCCTTTGCACTCGCTAACCGAGGTGGAAGCAGTATAACTATGTGAAGAGGCCTTGGACACGGAGCCACGCTGCCTGTTTTCCCTTTTTGCCTCACGCTAACACTTAGCTAGTTAGTCTTGACACCAGCAAACACATTTTCAGTTTTCGTATCTCACTAAAAAAGTTAATAAAGGAACAGAGGGTTTATGCCCACATGAATGTAAGGGAAAAAACCACGGATTAGCACCACCGACACGCTCATTTATCCTCATGATGCACATTTTTCATCTCCAGGAAATCGGCGGTCTGCATGCTTGAACGGAGCCAAACCTTTGACCTTTGCATTTTGATTTGACTTACCCAGAAACAACCATTTTCTCACAAGTTTCTCACACATAAACAAGGAAACTGCCAGTTGTGAGAAATGAGTGGACATTTTAGGATAAAGCCTTTTTTTTATTGAGGCAATTATTCTTTGGAGGAAAACTGAATATTTCTCAGACATAAGAGCACTGATTATCATCTCTTTCAATTTTCAACAGCAGGAACTGGTTGCAATTTAGAAGTGGAATAAAAGGAGGAAATTGAAGGCATTCCTTTGTGAGGCAACAAATCTGACTCAAATCATTCATTTATTAATTTCTTTTGACCTTATTTAGCCTGCATACTGTAATTGAGATGCTAATTTCAAATAAACAATTCCCAGTAAACCCGAGCAGTAATTAGCTTTTCAATTATCCTGCAAAGCACATAGCTGATGAAGCTCAGGCTGTTATTGATGAAGTCTAATGGCTTTCAGCCTCTGTGTCTCTGCTCTCACTGTGCTGGTCTCCAGTGTCTTCCAAGCTGGACACTCGGTCCCTCTGGTGGTGTTACCTTACCAGCAGATGGTGGCTGGTCATCCCGTGGGGTCGGGGGGGGGGCACCAGCAGCATCCCAACCCCCTTCCAAGCTCCCCACCACTCCTGGAGCACAGACGGCCAATCAGAGATGACAGAGCCTACTGTCAGTTTATTGGTGAGGTGGAGGACGAGGGGGACACACAAACACGCACTTCTCTAATTTTGTCTTGGCCTACAATATGTGCTCGTCTTCCGATTGTTTACTGTCATTCAAGTCTACACAAAATAACTAAATGCAATAGTTATATAGTAATATAATAATAATAAACGCATACATTTATGTTGAAATGATCATATATAGTAAAACTGACAATAAGAAAAGTACATTTACCTGTGAATCATAATTAAGGTTAGAAAATACTCAGTGAAAAGACGACTCTCAATCTGGAGAAGTCAACACCCCTCCAACAGAAGCACCTGAGTCTGTATAAGATCTCTCATGAGGAGCGAATCTGTCAATACAAATAGTGGAGGAACGTAAAATGGACAAAATGGATCCTGACTTATGGGTTTTGTAAATGTCTATTTTTCAAGTAATTTTGCTTCATTCCTCATGAGTCTTGGGTGTAAAAATATAGAGTGACATTACTTGGCGATGTGGTTATATTGCTCATGGGGGAACAACTTTTGATAAATACTAGATATGTATCATAGTCCTGGGACAGTAGACATCGTTTGTTGCTCACGACCTGGTTAATTACAGTAGCTTTAGATTTTACCACACAGCCTTTGAATAAAACACTTGAAGAAGAAAGAAAGGTTGGGATGTGTTGAAGCGTATATGAAAAGATAATTATAATATACGTAAGTATTTGAAACCAACTTCTGTAAATGGTATGAAGACAACATATGAAATGTTGAAACTAAGAAATGTGATTGTTTTGTTCAAAAATGTTTGCCCTTTCTAAATTTAAGAGACATTCTTGGGAAAAGTTTTTCTGGGAAGAACTTAATTAATTGGACGAAATTAACTTAATTAAAAAAAAACACAATGCAGAATCAAACCAAATTTTGAACATTTTAGGACAGAATGGCCAGGTCACCAGGTCACCCACTGAAAACATTTGTGCAAAAATGTTGCTTTCACATTTAAAGTGGTTCGTTTCCTCACTCCTAAAATGTTCCCAAATAGCTCTGATGTCACACTAAGAGAAAAGCCATTAACTTGGAAATACTTTGCAATTCCGCACTAATTCTCACTTTGATCAGAGTCAGAATGTTGACAACAACATGATTTTGGTGTTTTAAACGTTTCATTTAATTTTGATTAAAAAAATTATCTCAATAGTGTCTACAATATTTCAGTCTACTTTGGTGCTAAAGTAGGTCACAGATAGATGAATACATGTGTCTAGAGGAACACACTCGTACACTTTACCCCACACTGAGCAGTGACCACTGCTGACTAAAACAAGAAGACTGGAAATCTAAATCTACACGTTAGCAGTCTGAACTGAGTGAGAGTAATATGTAAATGTAAAGTCAGAATTCACATAAGACTTTCTGAGAGCTTTAGAAACAAGAGTCTTACAATCCAGAGTTGAATGCAGGTCACATCAGGACCTTCTGAACTCCCCATTTCAGCACTGAAACAAGCGTGCGACACAAACCCAACTCCCTCTGGCTCTGAATGTTTTAAAGCCAAGCTGGTCACAGCTCGTCTGTACCACTCAGCTGTTCTTTACACTGACCAACCAGGAGAACGGCAGCTACAGTGCAACGGTGCTGTGAATAAGCAGTGAACGCAAGGAACTAAAACTGTGCCAGCAGGCACAACACAAAATGTAAAAGAACCTCCCGTAAAAGGTCTCACTCACATACGCTGCAATAGTTTTTGTCCGCCGCCTGTCGTCAGATCAGCAGTGCCACGATTGAAAGGCTTTTTGTGTCAGACTGACTGGTCGGGAGTTTGTGCATTGTGTGTTTACGGGTCGGAATGAATCGAGCTTTAGGGTCCGTGAAAGCCATCGGTGATTCAGTATAGTATCTAAAAAAACATTTCATGACTGAAAGAGTTAGTCAATGTTTTTACCATAATAACCCAAACAGGTTATGTTTAGGCGCAAGAAATTGGTAAAGGTTAGGGGAAAGGTCGTGGGTGGGGTTAAAACAAACTGTTAGTTGTTGATTTGAAATGGGATGCTGGCGTCTTTCCCATGTAGGTGCGTAAAAAGTTAGTACCATCCATCATCTGTAACCGCCTATCCTGTTTAGGGTCACAGGGGGCTGGAGCCTATCCCAGCCTTCATAGATTGAGAGGCAGGGACCACCCTGGACACGTCTCCAGTCTGTCTCAGGGCAACTCACAGAGACATACACAGAAAGACAACCATTCACACTCACATTCACGTTTAAATTAGAGTCACTGATTAAGATAACGTGCATGTCTGTGGGATCTGTAGCAGCAGTGCTAACCACTCCAGCAGGACATTTGGACCTTTCGTCTTTACAAAATTGCTTTAGTTCATTGATGTTTTTGGACATATGCACAGGTCTCTGAAGGTATTGCTAAAGCATTTCAAGTGGTTTGAGTCTTGAGTCTTTTAATTTCCTGAGTGTGTGTTTTGGACCATGCATGTGCACAGCAGGAGAAACCACACAACCTACAAAAAGTCACATCATCAAAATGTCATCAAGGTTTCACCAACGCCTTTGTTTGTTCCACAGAGGGTCAGTTCGAACACGTGGACACAAGTCTTTCCTCTAGAGAACATTTTAACGTCTGACATAATTCACTTGCTGTTTAAATGATTGTGTAACGAACTGTCCAAACTTTGCTCTCATGCCGTCTTTCTTACTTTACCTTTACTCTCAGGACATATTCTGCCACATTTAAACCTGCCACTGGTAATGCTCCAACAGCTGCTCAAACCAAGACTGATGTTTGTCTAGAACTGTTAGCAAGGCTTCAGTGTTTCAGTCCTCAGGCTATTTTAAGACCATTTCCAATTTATTACCACTGAGTCAGATGATCAGACAGGCTGTAAACCTTTTAGACTGTTTATCAGAAATATTTCATTTGTAGCTAAGTCCTAAGATGGTGGACCTGAAATGTCTGAACTTATATGTTAGTGGATAGGAATGACACATCTGGGTGTGAGGCACAGGAGGTGATGAACAGTTTGGGCCATTATCCAACAGATATCTCATCTGATTTATTTCCGTGGACCGGGGGATGCGTTTAAAAGGGACACTGTAATAAACCAGAATTATTGTATCTACTAAAGGGCAGGATGAGGAGGAACACGACGATTGACTGGAGCTGTTACTCCCTCATCACACAGCATCCAGTGAAACCTCTGAGGTCACTGCTGGAAACCAGTCCCTCTGAACTGCTCTCAGATAACTGACCAGCACTCCCACACATTTCTAGCAGACTGATGATAAGTAAGGATGAACCCAGGCCTGCCAGAGCTACAGTGAGGATGTAGCGAGTATGGAGCATGGTTTGCATTTCAGCCAAATGAGGAGCAAGATTTTAAACACAAAAATAGACCCGAGATTATTTGACGAAGAGCAACTTGTTAATTTGTAAAAGCAAAATACAAAAACACCCAACAACTCCCAAGACCTAAAATTAATTTAGTATTTTCCATTACACAGGTCCATAAAGAAGGTGTGCAGGTCTTATTCAAATCACTCGATAGTGCATGAGTGTCATACACAACAGGCGTATTAGTGTGTTACGTAATGCATGGCTAAGGTACTCGTACATGCTCACACATAAACAGAAATAAAGTGTGGGCATATTCCTGCTCATTCTTTGCTCTGTGTCGGTGGACTTTGCCCTCGGGCTTTTCCGTCTGGAGCCACTCAGTAAACAACTCTTTAACACGAACGGAGGAAATAAAATCCTGACCGGGCCATCGGCCATACCTGAACAAGACTCAGTTCACGGCGAGCCATCGGGGCCTGGGCACTGATGCTGTTGGAGGAAAACGTTACAAGGTTTGTGCTCACAGCTGAAGGATCCTATACTCCTTCCTCATCAGTAAAGATCTACAACAGCTTTAGAAAACCAACAGTTTGCTCACATCGTCTCTCGCTGTGAGGACCATTGTGCAGAAAAATATTTGTGTGAGCAGATCTGAGTTTTTTTCAGTATCACAGGTCTGTTTGCGAGCAGGGCTATGTTTAATGGCTTCCCTTGGTTCAGCAAGTGTTTGAGACAACACAGACGTGCATCTGCACAGTGTCAGTGCTAAGCGGAGGCAACAGGAATAAATCTCACAAGAGCAGAGCGAGAGAGACAGAAAGCTGTTCCCGTCAGGCTCAGCTAGAACTATGTTTTCTGAAAAAGAAATCAGTGCAATGCCCTCGACTGATTCAATTCAGTTAAAGGAAAAAAAAAGTATGTCATCTGTCCTCAAGCCTTCCAGAAACACAGAACAGCAAACTACTGACTTTGCTGGTGCGTCGTGTTCACATACAGCAGCCTGGGAGCAGGTGGAGACATGTTGGGGTCAGTGCTGATGCTGCTAATCCCTGAGAGAAGTGCAATTTCCTGAGAATGTGAAGAAGACAGAGGAAATTACAGAAATGTAAATTGTTCTCTTTGGCAGTTTTGTAGTTTGACAGTGCGGAACAAAAATAGATGGAAATCATCAGGAAAAAGCAGCAGGGTGACGTGGCTTTTTAGTTTCAGTTCAGATGCTTTCACCGAGCGGTTCCAGCTGCATTATATGTGCAAATAAAGGAAAGAAATGACTTTCTGCAGGTGAACATGTTCATCTATGTGTTCTTAACAAGGGGAATAACAAACTGAATGAAATTCACATTGGTGGGGATAATCATGATGAACATGATAAAGGCACTGTACCTGTTTTTTTGGGCTGTGTCCTAAACCATTCACTACTAGTGACGTAGTAGTTCGTGAACGATTCGTTCAATGTGAACTAATCTTTTATTTGACTTGGGAATAACACGTCCTCTCCATGAACATTTAGTTCATTTTGTGCAGCACCTTCTCTAGCCACATGGGAGCAGCTGCATAAGCTCAGTCAGCAAGACAGGAAACAAAATGATTCGTTCACGACTCACTGAGCTGTGTGTCCATCCTCAGGTCCTCGTTCTTTTGTCCCGTGACAGCCAGGCCGCTCAGGCTCTGTGGCGACAGCAAGTAGTGCAGTTCTTTCAGTCGTTCATACGGATCGTTACCGTTCTTTCGTTCATTTGTCACGTGACAGCCACCAAGTCACAACAATGGCAGGTGGGACTTACGACACCAGTCACTGTATTGTGGTGTGTATTTGCTTTGTTAGGTTTTCACATGCTTTGAATTTCTTGTGGCAGTTTGTGTATTGTAATTTGTCAGCTGAAGCAAACCATGTTGTCTTCAGTATATAGTGTTTTAAGAATTGCGGCCTTTTTACAACGCCCACAAGAGGGCTACAGCGCCACCTGCTGTAAAATGAACGAAATGACTCAAAAGGATTCGTTCAGTTTACTGTTCGAGAGTTAAATATCTGAGTCAGTCAAAAGAATCGAATTTCCCATCTCTAATCATCAGTAAGTCCTCAGTCCCTTTTAGACAGTTTTTGTCCCTAGATCTTGCTGAGTTGACTTCAACTATTACGTCATCAAAACCAACAACATGTCTGCTAGACCCTGAGTTCATCATAGCACAGAAACCCCACTGATTAAAGTCACCAAGTCCTTCTGGCTTCATATAATGGACTTCCTAATTATCTCTATACTAATTCTGTTAGATCTTAGTGCTGCATTTGACACCATTATTTACATGTAATTAAGTCGTTACATCAATGTAATTAAAATATGTTATTGGAATTAAAGGAACTGCACTAAATTGGTTTAAATCTTATCTATCAGATAGATTCCAATTTGTTCATGTCACTGATGAATTTTTCACATACACAAAAGCTAGTTATGGAGTTCCACAAGGCTCTGTGTTAGGACCAATACTCTTTACTCTATATATGTCTCCCCTTGGCAACATTATTAGAAAACACTTTCTAAATTTCCATTGCTACGCTGATGACACGCAAATATATATATATATCTATGAAACCACATGAAACAAATCAGTTAATCAAACTACAAGCATGTCTAAAATACATAAGGGCTGGATGACGTATAATTTCTTTCTTCTTAACTCGGATAAAACTGAAGTTATTGTGTTTGGACCTAAAAGTCTCAGAAACATGTTTCAACCATATTGTTACTTTAGATGACATAACTCTGGCCCCAAGTAGTACTGTAAGAAATCTCGAAGTCATTTTTGACCAGGATTTGTCATTTAGCTCACACATAAAACAAATCTCTAGAACAGCCTTCTTCCATCTAAGAAACTTTGCCAAAATTAGGAGCATCCTGTCTCAAAGCGATGCTGAAAAACTGGTTCATGCATTTGTTCCCTCTAGATTGGACTACTGTAATTCTCTACTTTCAGGCTGCCCCAGTAACTCTCTAAAAAGTCTTCAATTAATCCAAAATGCTGCAGCAAGATTACTGACTGGGATTGGTAAGAGAGATCATATTTCACCTTCATTAGCTTCTCTCCATTGGCTTCCCATTAAATGTAGAATAGAATTTAAAACCCTTCTTCTTACCTATAAAGCTCCATCCTACCTAAAAGATCTCCTGGTACCAGATCATCCTAATAGACCACTTCAGTCTCATAATGCAGGCCTACTTGTGGTTCCCAGAATGGGAGGCAGAGCCTCCGGGTATCAAGCTCCTCTCCTGTGTAACCAGCTCCCAGTCCAGAAACGAGAACATTATTGTCTGGTGACCTAAACAGCTGTTAGTAATGAGGCCTTCTCAGTTGTCATCAGCCTATGATTATAGTTGACAAGGTTAACCTTCTACCTTCCAGTGATGTGATAGAGAAGCAGGAGTGATTAGAGGTTGTTGTAAGTTAAACTGATGTCGTCACAGCTCCTGAGACTTCACGAGTGAATGAGATGACTGATGCTTTCTTTCGTTAATTTTTGTTTATCGTACCTGAAGCACTAGACAAAGCAGAGCAGACGGATCATGTTAGCACTAACTTCGGTTGCATATTGTGGCTTTGACTAGCATGACAGTGGCGTAAAGGATGACCACCATCTTGGACCGCTCCAATAAATACTGTATAAATGTAATTTTAATCTATCATCACTTGCACCTCAGTTTGAAAATCTCTTCCAGTCAACCCTGCAATCAGAGCAGTCCTTTGAGTGCATCAGAGTGGGTATAAACAAAGCCACGTTTGGCCGTTCATACCTCACTCTGGTGTCCACATTTAGCCCGTATGAATGTACACATAATCCACGAAAAAAGGCCACAAAGGTCCAATTGAACAACATCTCAGCTGTGAACTTTGCATCCTCTGCTCAGTCAGCAGAGTTTTTGATTGATGCTATAATTGATTGCCTTTCCACCCCCACGGAGGATAAATGGTGCATGCTGACAGGCACCCGGCTGAAACATTATCATCTTTGCAGGGCCTCTGAGCTTCTTGATGAGAGTTATGCAAATGGGCTCAGAGTCAAAGTTGTTTTGATGGTAAGAGATTTAGCCCTTTCTTCTGCATGGCTCCTGGTCTTACTGTAAGATTGACAGGTGTCTCAGCGGTAGAATGAGCTGCACAAGTTACATCTACACTGGCACACTTCCCTCTGGGATGGAGATATCAGGTGTCAACTGATTACGCAATTATTTAATTATCAGACTTTGAGGCCTTTGTTGTTTTTCAGTTTGATTTCAAACTTTCAGTAACTGAAGAGAGCAGCAGGACCACAAAAATCACCCCCTGGTTTTAGTTGCCAAAGAAATCCGAACTTTGCATCACCTTGACAGCCTTCAAACTCCTGGCAGAACATGCAGCACATTTCTTTACTACTGCTCCATCTAGAGAAATGGGTTAAATATGCAGGAGTACATTTCACTGGAACATGTATGTGCAAATGATTATGTGACTGAAGTGACAAATAAAGCTTGTTCTTCTTCCTCTTAAAGGATTAGTGTGTTCCCGGATGAACGTTGAACAAGTTGGGGAGAACCTTGGTCAACATCGGTGAGGCAGCTGTAGCATTTTCAGCTGAATGCCTGAGTTTTTGCAATGCCAAGCTGTCTTCAAGCATTACATTTTAAGTTGACGGAAATCACGTTCACCGTCAAATCTATCCACAAGACATTCCGACAATACTGAGGCTCATGCTGCTTCTTAGGAGGAACGATGTCTTCGTAACACACATCTCCCAGAGGAAGTTTAGCGTGTAGCTTCACGCCTGGGTATTTCAATTTCCTGTTCAGCTGTGTCACATGGAAATACTTGTCCCGATCTCAATTACCATCCAAATTTATGACAGTTTCCATAGTCATAACAGCCCCATCCTTACAGTAGATGTTCCCATCTGGAACACATCCATCAGTTAGCATGGTGACGTGGAGAGATTTCCCCTCGTATTGCACTCCATTGTTTGTCAGTGACCTTATTTTGAACTTTAGTTTTCATCTTTAATCAAAAGATAACTATATATATATTAGAATAAAATAATGGCAAAACCACACGTGTATTTGTAAAGGTAATGAAACCTTTGGCAGTCTGCTTATGGTTTGCTAAGGTTTCATACTAAGAATATTCTTTAACCAAAAAGGAACCTGATGCCTCAGCATGTTGCATATATTTCACTACATGTGAATTTGAACATTATTAAATACTGTTTTAGTTTCAGTAATATTATTCACATTTGATTCAGGAAATATAGGGCCAGTCCAATTCACTGTGTGTCATCCTCTGCATTGTATCACACCTGAACCTATAATATCACTAAACGCTCTATAAAGTTCCTGTTTTAATGGCATCACGTCCTTGGCTCTCATCATAATCATTGCCTATATCATTTTGTCATCACTGTTATGTGCAGTGTATACTGCCCCTGTTTCGTCTCTGTTATTCATCTTTGCATGTTTTATATTCATTGACAGATGTCAGAGTTATTAATATTCATGCTGGTGTAAAACAGCTTCCCCCTGGGACTGAGATTAGGCTCTTTAAATCTTTTCATTGACCAACTGGTAGACCAACGTCATTCATCGTCATCCTTTAAAACTAACCAAGGGTGCGTTTAAAAAACCCGCTACAACTTAAACTACTTTTGAACCTTTCCCACACATTTTGGACTTTGTGCACAAGTTAGATGCACAACAAGCAGAAGTTGAAGGCATCAAGATAAACGATGGAAAGATTTGTAAAATGACCTAAATCATTTTAGGTCCAACCACAGTAAGAGACCAAACCCGAGTCACCAAATTCTAAACTCAGGCAGAGTGTTGAAAGCTACTTGGCTCGTGGCTTCGTATGGAAAAGAAAGTTGTTCCAGTTTGTGTGTTTCTGGGGGCAGAAAAAATGAAACTGCAGATTAAATTCACTGTTGTAGAAGAGACTAAAAAATAATGACTTATTATATGATTGTACCTAAACATGTTTCTGATAATTACTGTGGGTTTGTTTGCACGTGTGCACGTGGAAAGTCACCCTGTGGAGACACCCCGGGGTGAGGAATTGTGACGAGTGGAAACACACTCATTAAAGCTGCGTGAGTGTAGGTGTGTGTTTGTGTGGTGCGATGCCCCAGGGTGGTGTTGCGATGGTGTTGGCTTACTAACCTACCCACACGTGCAACCAAGCACACGGTTTCCCATGGTGCACTCATGTCCACACAGGCCTCATCAGCCACAAGCTCCCTGATCGGTAATTACAGCAAAAGTCGTGTTGACGAACAGCTGGTTACAGAGTGATTCTTTCAATGAAAAAATGATTTGTGTTCCCTGACGTGCCAGGCACTGCCCAGTGTCTATCTAAGGAGACTTGTATCAGCCGTCATCAGACACAAGCAGTTCCTGGGTGTCCGTGACACAGAGGACCGATCCATCGCAGCAGCGGCTCCACTTCCTCGGTAAACTCAGAACTCAGCCAGAGCCCGCAGCACGCGCATCTTCTACATCCTCACATAGATGAGCATTTCAATATGTCATCTGTTATGTTCCTAATGTTCAGTTATTTTTTTTATTTTAAAGTAAGTTTCTAAACTTACTTTGCACCACTTATTGTATTTTTATTGTGTTTCTGTTTTTCTATTTACCTGTAAATACAAAATTTTATCTGTGCACTATGTTCTTATTTTTTTCTGATCTTCACGGAATGCATCAGTGACCTGAAAGTATCATAATTTAAATTCTCTATATTTGCTGTACATGTTCTAGAACTGACAGTACGGGTGAACAGAAAATAAAATTTTCCTTCCATAATAAAAAGCGTTGCAAAGTAAGCGAAACTTTCAAAGTTTCATAGGGAAACAGCAAACAGATCGATTTGGTCTACAGAAAATACAAAATACACGTCACAAAATATGTAAAAAAGGAAAATTATTGTTAAATTATTGTTCAAACCTTGAGTTTCAGTACAGTGCGGTATCCTTACTCATTTTCACACTTGCCTTAAACATTAAACTTGAACTAATATTTGCCACTGCAGTGTGGGTAAACTGGGAGAGTATCGAATGTTATGGATGTTTCCATAATTGATTGATCCTTGGCAGCCATTGGGCTTTTCCCATCAGGGGTCGCCACAGCGAATCCTCCTTTTCCACTTCACTCTATCCTGGGCATCTTCCTCTCTGACACCAGCTAACCTCATGTCCTCTGTTAGAACGTCCATATATCTAAATCACTTTAAAAACACAAAAGGTTTATCGCAATCATACTGCATAAGGCAGATTCAATTAATGGGAAGATTAAATAAATGATTATCATGTAGACGAACTCTACGCTGTGTTGGAGTAAAAGGCAAAATATTAGAAACAACACTATTTAAATATGAAGTTCATTAAAAGGTGTCCACGTTATTGCTTTTATAAACAGTAATACAAACAATGGAACTGAATCACAAAAACTAATTTCAAAGCAACAACACTTGCTATGTTTGCCGTGTGAGTGTTGCTTACTGAAAGAGAAACTCAGACTCATCAGGAGTTCTGTGCTCTAATCAAATTTCAGAACCTAATTTGGATCAATGCTTCAGTTTTACAGTCGGCAATGTCACTGAATTGTTCAGTAGAATCAAACTCAGTGCTGTTTCCAGCAGCCGCAAGCAGCTGTTTGTGGAGAGAGTGAAATGCCTTTTTACATTTTTTGGAGAACACAAAATGTAGTAACTACTGCATAATTGTGCAGCTTTATGCTATTGCTGCTATTTTTTCCGCCATAAAAAAGTCAACATGAAGTGTTGACACATGAAAAACATTTGTGGTTGTTTTTCATCAAATATTCTATTTTCAACAAAGTAATTAGAATTTTCTAAACAGCCACAAAGGTGGTAGCAAGTGGCACGTCAGCCTTCAGCCTTGTGCCCCGCTTGTGAATCGCTTCGGATAAAAGCCTCTGCCCAACGTCGGACTGTGTAACTGTGTGGACTGAATGGCACGTTGCTGCTTCGATTAAAACCTTGTTCTGCTGCCCCCGAGTGGCTCAAACTTACATTGAGGCAGCTTTAAAATATGAATTTACATTTAGTCACTTGGCAGATGCTTTTACCCGAAGTGACTTTCGAGTGATACTCAAAATAATGTAAAATCTTTTTCTTTTGCTCTGTGCACCATGACTAATTAGTACAGGTAGGATAGCAATTCAAATTTTATTAAGTAAGTTCTATTACCTGAATATGATTAAACGCCGTGAAATGCTGTTAATTGAGCAGCACATTGCAGGCTGCTTAAGGAGGTGGAAACCCTCGCTGTAAAACAGGTGATACTCTAAGTAAGATGCAGCGTTTTCCAGGAAGCTCCCAGAGAGAATAAATCACTGCAGCCATGTTTTAGTGGCATTTTATTAGGTGAAAATGTGCACTCCGGCACTCTATTCCCTAAGTGGGCTCCAGTCTGCCCTGCTAACTGGATTAGCGCTGGTGTGGCAGGCTGCTGATGAATAGCCAGCAGTAGGTGTTAGGTAATGTGGAGAGTGGGTCCTGCATATCCATCACATTCATGGCCACCTGGGGAGGTCTGTTCCGGTTCTGTTCTGGACGAAAACAAAACTTTTCATGTTTTGTCTTACCCATATGTTGCAGGCCAAGGGTTTATTCCAAAACACAATGAGCTGGAGTCCTGAATTTCTCTGGACTTTATTGGTGCAGCAGCGTCTAAGAGCGCAACACAGCTCGGACATTACAGCATTTTTTTTTCAACCATGTTGTCCTGTGCTCTGGACAAGTGCCACCGCTGACCGAAAGCAAGCAGAGTTTCTCCATGTGACAGAACGTCTGACTGTTTTACATGTGTGAAACGACAACTCCAGCCAATGTCCAGAGTCCGTATGTGAAAAAGGCGCTGGATATTAGATACACTTCTCTTTGCCAAACTGGCAGGTATTTAATCAAACCGTGTGTACAAAGTGCAATTAGCCATTTCTTTACAATTTAATCTGTGCTCATAATATTCAGAGACTCAAATGTTTGCTTGTTTTTGGCACTAATAGATTATTTGGGACACTCAAATTATCTCATGGCTTGCGAATCAACTATTTCCAAAGCCTTGGTGCTAAAATGATCAGTCTCCACCTCTGACCTCCACATTCATTGTTGTTTTTCTGCATTCCCAGAGGCATTTCTGCCTTGTATTTCTTACATCACATCCAATGCTTATATTTTGAAAATTCTGCATCTTTGCAAGGCAACAATGGGACGGTAATCGTTATGTTGTTAGTTAGCCAAAGGGTGAACATTAACTTGGGTCTGTGACCTCTGCTGAGCCCCATTTCAAGACCTTCCATTTCTTCAACTTCCACGTTGGATAATCACATGTAAACCTTCACAAATCTCTAATTACAGCCAGGACACAGTCCCCAGAGTGTCACTGTCATTTTAGAGAGAGCCTAAGGTGCAGCAAGATATCCCTTAGCAAGTGGACATACAGATAATGGTTGAGTCGTCAAATCAAGTCAGACCTATGCAGGAACAACCCCATTCATCCAGTTCATCAGAGAGGGAAATGCCACTTGCACCAAAACATGGCACAACTGTGGGAAACCAGGGTGGATCTGGGAAGAAAACTACGTTCTTACACAGTGGTTCAAACATCCTTGATGGCTGACATGGTCGTTATGGTATGAGAAGGCAAAGGTGCTCACAAGTGGGAGCAATGGGAAAGGAGATGTGCTCAGTCGCTTGGAGGTTAAGGAAGGCAGAGGAAAGAGTCTGTTGTTGGCTCTGCAGCAGTAGCGAGAAGTTGGGCCAGAAGCCAGGAGAAGATGGGCAGTGACATTTAGCAGCAGATATACTGCATCTAATCGGGTGACACACATACATGGTGGTCTCTGCAGTTGCTACAGAAGGGACGGACAACTTCCCGTGCTCCCACTAAATGATGCCACGCAAATAGTCAGTTGTCAATATGTGTTTAATTGCTAGGACTGCACATAATTGCACAGGTTGGTTGACAGTCAAACGATTTCGTTTTTAAAATAAAAAAATCTGTGATAAAAGTATTTACTTTTTAATATTTGACTTTGGCCAATATTAGTTTAACTGAAATAACAACTGAAAAACTCCAAAGAAATGCAAATTTCCAAAAAGAATGCTCAGGTGGAAGTCGGCAAACATGACAAAAGGTTTCTTCACTATTAACTTTAGTGAGTCGTCAGATGTGGCACAAACTCAATACTTAACTACGAAGATCGAAAGCTACATGGAACAAAAACATTTTTCTTTCACTGACTGATATAGTTTAAGAAAGTGAAGAAATTGGCGGTTTTCCAAAAGTTTAAAAAAATCTGTGAAAGTATTTAGAATTTTTGCAGTAACTGGAGTGAAACTAGAAATGCATTTCCAAAAAGAATGCTGAAAAAGGTTTCTTCACCGTGAGCGGCAGAAAGCTTGAACAAACACGGTGATATAGTTTATGTGAAGAAATTCCAAAAGTTTACAGCCGTCATGTAGGTCTGCTCGAAATACTCTGGAAGCCTCTGACAATGATGCGTTACGAACGGCGTCCACAGCCTTTCCTTCATAAAGATCTGCGTAAAGATCTGTTACTGTAGCAACTGGGTGAGGAACAAAACCAGCAGTAAAGGTATCGTTGCAACACTGGTTTTAAATATCTGCATTGGAAACATGGGACCATATGCAGCATTAAAGGATTAAAGGTTCACATTTTTTAAGTGTGACTTAAATCAACAGCCAGTCGCCCGTGGAAACAATGAAAGAGGTTCTACTCGGTGTAATCATTGTATTCAGAGATCTCCTCTCAAAGCTTTTTCAAGTGAAGGAAGTGATGAAGGCCAACATCCACAGCTCTTGTTCGGTAAAAAAATATTCAAATGTGAGTTTTAATCAGGTGTCATCAGCCTGTATTATGAAATATGGACGATGGTTTCCAAAGTTGAACTCTTTTCAGTGTAAAATTCCCTCTTTGTGCAGTATGAGGAAAATTGTATTTTTCTGCTAAAAATGGAAGTTTAAAGCCTTTTTTGGTCCTAAGATAAATTGTTTAAGATGTTTTCGAACTGATAAGGGACTGTGGATCTTGGCCTTCATCGCTCACGTAGAAGGAGCTGTATGAGCAGGAATAAACATATTGGCGACTGACAAAAAAGTGAACCCGCCATCAATCATTACATTGCAATGAAAGTAGCAGTAAAAGTAGTGCATTTGCAAAATAATGTATCGTTTTTTATCATTTTATTTCTCAACATTTTGCGTTCTGCAAAGTAAAAAGTACAGTATTCACCTACAGTGGAATCAAAGTGCCGCAGTGTCGCTCTGGAGTTTGTTCCTCAAATCGTCACAAGAAAATGATTAAAGTGACCACGAATACTGACCGTTTTAGTCTTATGTAACTGAAGCACTTTTAGGATTTTGACCAGTGTGACGTGGAGAACGAATCCATCCAACCATACCTAAACATGACAGCGTTGGACATGGAGTGGCTTATATAACCCCACCGTTACCTTCCTGAACTCGTGAGCGCACTATAATCAGTGATGTACAGCAGGTGCCACTGTAAATCTTTGTGTCAGACACGGCTGTGGTCACGGCTATAATAAGCTATCAAATTCACCCTCGCCTTCCTCCCGGCCACGATTCTGTTTAATGTCTCACTCATTCACAGATTTATTGAATCAATTTCCCTCTTCACATAAACGCTGAGGCGCCGACTGGCTGACACCTCACCTCTGCGGCGGAAACGTGTCCTCGATACTACCCATTAGCCAGCTGGTCAGGCTCCGTCCTGCTGTTGCCGCTCCTGATCGGGGCCGTGCAGAACGTGCTCTGCTCAGTGTCAGTCCTGTTTTAGACATGAAACTAGCCGTAGGTGTTAAAGTGTGAAAACTCAGTCATTGTCCTCCTGTGTATTGATCTGAAAATCTATACTTTATGGTAGTTTTTAGTTCACTCTGCTAAAGCAAGCATGGAACAGCTGTTCCACATCTCCGCAGCTCCCTCCCCCCTGCATCACTATTTTTTCTTCTCCAACACATCAATCTCTCTCTCTCTCTCTCTTTTTTGAGGTTTATTTTTAACCGAGCAACGCTTGGAATAGCTTGCATCCTGAAATGGAAAATTGGGATGAACACAATGGGAACTTGGCTCCATCACTATCATCCCCAGAGGGAATAAGTGACTCACGTAACCTCAACAAGAACGGCTGTGGCCACACTAGAGGAGGGAGACAACGGGAACAGAGGAAACGTGAACCAAACAACACAAATGTTGATTGATGCTAAACACTTGTCCATCTTAAAACATCAAAAGCAAAATGTTCAACTTTGATTATAATTTTTTCTTTCTACTTTTATTATGTAATTGTTGTTCCTGGAGTGATGAAGAGCACATGGCCTTTGCTTACATGTTCCCAATAGAAAGTCATAACTTCCAAGCAATTTGGCCTAATCCAAATCTAGCTGAAGAGCAGGGCCATTAATCAAGCTGTTACACCCAAAAGGGTTTTTTTTTTCCAGCTAAAGAAAGAGCAAATGTATCCGTCTATAAACAGACAGAGTTGAAACCCAATCAGGGGTTACAGGCATATCATGGCCTCAGTCATAGCAGAGCCGCTTCGTTAGAAATGATGTCTGTAACACCAAATGTTTTTAAAAGTCCACACAAAAAATGTGTTAAAGCTGTGGTCGTGATTTAGAATTTGATTTTTGATTTTAAACCACTAGGGGGCAGTGAAAGACCCACATGTATAGTGTTTTAGAATTTGTATTTCAAGGTGTATGTACGTTTTCTTGTTTTCTTATTCTGGAAAGGTAATGTCATTGCTTCCTGTGAAGTTTAGGACTAAGGCTCGCACTTCTAACCAGTAGTCTCCAGTTAGTTGTAACTTAGGCTGTATATTGTAACTTTAATAAATGAATAAATGATTTTGTGAATTGTGTTTAGAGTGTTTCATGCGTTCAGTTTGATAATGTGCGTAGTTCTTATTTGTTAAGTAACTGCTGGGTGGTTTTTTTTACTAGGACTTGCACCAGAGCGGCTGCGCCTACACATCCACTTAGATGAGGACCTGAGAGGAGCAGAGCGAGCTGAGGAGGTGCTGTGGGCCAGGCCGACAATCGGTCGATCCCCATCCTGGCACACGCTGGCCTAGTCAGCCAGCTGTGAGACTGATGGACAGTCTCCTGAGAGAGAGAGGAGGCCACCCGTGCCCACCCGGACAGGAGATGAACGCTGCCACTGCTGCGGGAGCCGGGGCATTTTGCCAGAGACTGTCAGCCCAGACTCCCCGTGCCAGGATCAAGCAGCAGCCAGGAAACAGCCCGGGGATAAGACAGTGAGGGGGCCCTCATCTTGTCCCCAACTTCCCCTCCAAATAGACTGCCCCGCAGTGGGGCACCGTCATGAGCCTGTACCTGGACTGTGTCATTGCAGGCCAACCTTGCAGTTCTGTCTGCTGTGTGGGGGGAGCTGCCAGGGACCGCTTGTCCTCTTCCCAGTGACTCGAGCCCCACCACAACCAAGCAACTCACAGTGACTAGGGAAAAGACTAATGCTGGGCAGGAAACAATGCCTGTGTAGGTGGGGGCAAAGCAGGAGAGCCATGAGTTTTGGCTCGCAGACATTTAGGACGACTGCATTATTGGGTTTGACCTGTTGGGCCAGTGGGGATTGCACCAGGACAAGCCTGGTACACCACCACATTGACACCACCGCCACTTCCCTTTCCACCCCACAGACGGCCGAAACGTCAAGCTGCCCTGGAACCGATTCAAAGCATGGGGGCTAATGACATCAACAAGCCCTCAGAAAGCCATACAGGTGGTCATGGTGAGGAAAAAAAAGGTGGGGTCGCCTGAATGCAGTAATCTGCATGGACTCCTACCCGCTGCCCCGCATGGATGATGTGGCCTGGTTTTGTTGGTTCAGCTTCTTGGACTTACGCAGTGGGTACTGTCAAGCGGAGATGGCACCAGAGGCCCGGCCCCGAATGCATTCACCATAGGGCAAGGACTGAGCAATTTAAAGAGATGCCTTTTGGACCGTGTAATACCCATGTAAAGCTCAGAGGCATTCCAGCATCTGCCCCGGATCCTGTGGGCTTAAAGGACCACCATTCAGGAGTCCAGCCAGTGCATCCTGGTTGCACTGATGTTTGGGAGAGAGCTTCGCACTCCAGTGGACACTGATATCTGGCTGGTGGCTGGTGGATGAACCCAGGTCCATAACCCAGGTTAAGAGTGCCTTAGTGTGGTCCATCAGCCGGCACGAGGCTCCCAGGAGGACACTGGGGTCAGACAGAAGTGAATGTACGACAGACGATGCCATGGATGTCCCCTTTCTGTTGGGTGTACTGCCCTGTAAGGAAGCGGGGGCTTTTCCCAAAACTGACAAGCGAAAAGGCAAGAGTTGTGTGTCTGCGACCTACTCTTCACCAGCTCAAGACACTCGGGACTGTGCGGTGTATGGGGCACGAGGGATCCATACACCACACTACCTGCCATTTTGGAAGTTTGTTTCTGGGTTAGCCTGCTAGCGCCAAAGCTAGCCGCTCTTAGCCTAGCAGTCAGTAAGCTAGTTTAGCTGCTAGCATTGCCGCCTCTGCACCAGCACTACAATATGTAGACTAGTGAAATGTCATCTGTTGTAGCCTGTTCCAACTCCAAAGTCTGCATCTAGCCAAGTCTGGATCAAGTACCCGGAAGTGTTCGCGCTCTGCCTTATTTTATTGAGGATGGTCTGGGATCAGACTTACAGTATGTGTTTGAACACCAACCAGCGTTCAAAGTGGATAGTTTAAGCTAAGCTCTGAGCTGATTAAAAATGTATCGTATTGCACCGCTTTATCAAATTAAAATATTTTTTATGTCAGCTTATACCCTGTTAGATTTATAACGTGTGGTGTGTTTGTCCAAATCGTTTCCATAACTGAACTGTTCATTCTGAAGACGCAGGCTGCAGCCCAGCTCATCCCCGGGAACAACACGTATCCAGTAAACTCTGTTGTCAGTAGCATTTTATGTAAGTTATTATTCACTTTGGAAGACAAAAGGCAACTTGAAGTATGTTGCTGCCAGTTTAAAGGAGATTTTACATATTTTTTAGGACGTTACAAATGACCTTGGATTCACAAAAATCAGTGTAGAAACACGACATTGAGATGAATTTGTCACTGTCCATCAACACGCAGAACTGTGTTTCAGCGTTAAGCTGCCGATGTCACCAAAAACCCTGCTGCCGCAACTGTAAATAGTCCCCCCATCCTCGGAGTCCAGAGTCGCCAAGTTCGTATTGAGAAACTCTCAAAATTTCCCTTTTCCTCATCACATGGTCTTTCCTTACTCAGGTTTTCTGACCACCTCTCCAACTATTTAAAGCCTGTAGCTCCACCTGGTCAATGCCAGATAGTCAAACCGCACCAGCCACAACCTTTGTACCATGTGGTTCATTCTCCTTTTCTCATAAGACCTGCTGTTTTGTCATTTTTATTACAAACCTACGTGTCTGTATTTTGGCAATTAATTTTCCAGCCGCAACATTATCACAAAACTTTCAAATTACATATAAACGACTGATTAGTGCTGCTATAAACCATCAGCAGAAAAGTCTGCTTTGGTATTTTCAATCTTTGCTTCAATCACAATACCAATATTATATTCCAGAAGGTCATGTAGTAAAGCCACTTTTCCCGTTGAGTTATTTCCCACCAAACTCATTTTGTCTCAACCATGCAACAGGGCTCAGAGTCAAAGTTCCTCCGCTACATCCGAACCACTTCCCACATCACTTAAGAAGATAAACATCTCTGATCCTATGTGACGAAACAAAGCAAAACGGCCCCTCGAGATATTTCCACTGTTAAGAAGACCACATTGCAGAAGGAAAAGCAGGCAGGGGCAGAGGCCTTATATAGTCAGAACCATCTCATCCTCAGGTTCAGGTAGCAAACACTTCTGGCCTCTCTAAGCCCCCAGAGCTGATGAGCTGTTGTCAAAGATAAGGAAAGAAAGGAAAATGTGAAGAATTGAAGGAACTCCATGCTCATGTCTACGAAGTTCTGTGTGAGAAGAAAAAAGAATTTCATCAAACCAAACAAAAGTACAAAACTGACCGGTCCACAAGCCAGAATCTCCACTCCCATCGCAGAACCAGCAAATCGTGATAATCCACTCTCAAAAAAAAAAACAGGGTCAAAAGTTAAATTTCCCCCCGGTCTCTGGACACGCTTCATATTCAGCCCCACAAGTCCCACGACCTTGTTGTGACTGGTGCTGAGCAAAACTGGACTCTGAGATCTGAGCCAACCTTTTTTTTTGTTTGGTTCGTACAAGTGACGGCACGTGTTTATTTTTATTGGAATCGGTGGGTGGCAACGGTGACACATGACAAATCTTCAGAGAGGAGGAGTTGCTCCAGTGTGAGAGTCCACACAACTCAGTCTGGCACTTGTGTAATGAAGCCCTGCAGCTGGACCGTAAATAGTTTGGACACAAATGGGGAGAAAACCAGGCGGACTTGGACTCTTTTACCCGTGCAGCACAGAGATGGCGAAGCTCTGGAAGTTTTTCCTAAATGCCAACAACACTTTTCTTTTAGTGCAAGTCTCGCTCCGATTGTTCCGTCATGTCCTCAGTTACAGTAAGAGGCTCCACAAACACACACAGCACTTAGCTCCTTCACAGACCACGAGTGTCACATAAACTGTACCTGAAAAAAAGCCCCAAACTTCCTGCTTCATCACACTCGCATCACTCGCTCCCTCCCTCACACACGCACACACACACACACACACACGCAGACACACACACACACACACACACACACACACACACACACACACACACACGCAGACACACACACACTCACACAATGAAAAGCTCAGTCGCGGGTAAATGCGGTTGTGGTCTCTGTAACCCGACAGCCCCCGTCCTCGCTCGAGTATCGTACTCACCCCATAGCGATGGAAAGACGTCCTCCTGGTTTTGCTGAGGGACCTCTGCAGCTTCCACACACACACACACACACACACTGATGGAGTCTACCAGAGGGGGTTTCCTATTCTGCTTGCTCTTCTCCGTCCCTCCTTTCTGTGGCTTTTGGCAGTATCCTGGTTTGGAACTAGAGGGGAAAGAGAAAAAGCCTGAAGTTGACGATGGAAGCTGAGATGGGATCAAATTAAATGCTAAACGTGTCCCACACTTGGGACCTTACCAGCCCGTAGCAGTGATACACCACTCTCCCCTCCAATCATCCCTCCGTTTCCCCTCCCTTCCTCCTCCTCCTCCTCCTCCTCCTCCTCTCCACCATGAAGACTGTGTTTGCCTGCAGGGAGGCTGTCTGCTCTGTCCCCACTGTCTTTAATTTATTCCCATGACACGTCATTTTCTTCTCTTTATCGTTTTGAAAAGTTCAAAACAATGTGAGCGTGCAGTTGTACCTCGGAGATCAGTAGTCACGGAACTCACCTGGAGTCCCAGGTGTAAGTCCGACTGACTAAATAAGTTTCGTGGGTGGATGAAGCCACAAACTCCACCCTGCTACTCACTGGTTCTCCACAGTTTACTCTAAAAGTACCAGAAGAAAACGAGACATTTGAATTTAGGATCAAGATATGGATATTAAAAAAAGGTCAGAATTTCAGCTTTTAACTGATTTTACTGATTTTATTTCCACGTAGAACATGACACATCAGACGACCCATATTTTAAGTGAGCAGAAGTTGTCTCGAATCCCTTTCCAGACTTTTTTGGGTTTTTCTTCACGGCTCCTCAGCTGTTCTGTGTATGTTGCCCAGTGGACCAGGGGTTTCTTTCTTTTTCAGGACTTTTGGCTGCACAAGCTGTTTGTAAGGTAGCTCTGATGGTAAGGTGCCATCAAATGAAGAGTGAATTATGAACTTTTAGCTCATATCCAATTTTTTATCTTCCACCCAAATATATTCAGGCATATGTTTACATCCAAGAATAATTAGCATTGACTTCACCTTTACCTACAGTATTTCATAAGGGCAAGAGTTTTCTAATCATTATGTCGCCCTTACTGTTCTCTCAAATGTAACCTTGTCTATAGTTATCCATTTGCAAATCAAGGACATGGGAAAAGCAGGACTGACAAAAAAATGAGCACCTGTTGAAGAAAAGTACATTGTGAAGCCAAAACACTGAGCCGGTCTCCTGTTTTTTTAATGAAATAGGAATAGGACGATTTTATGTTCAACTTCGGCCATTTAACGTTTATTTGAATGTGATTGCGACCGGTCAGCCCTCAGACTGATTGTGAAGCACTGATTAGCAATCAGCTAACGCCAGCAGATTTCAGTGTTGCAAAAAACTGGTTCTCTACACTGTCAGAGACTTGTTGGGAGAATTACTTTTGTCAGACATTTTCAGGTAAAGTTTTCTGTACTTGTGTGCAAAATCAGTTTTTTAAATCGTCGTATCATTAACATTTTATGTGAAGTGTGGATTAGGCCAAACTAATGGCCCATAATAACCCACAGGTAGTTATTGTAAAACAACATCAATTGTCTTAGTTGCGAAGAGACTCGCAAAGATCTTTTCACAGACCTTTCAGCGCATTGTTTTGGTTTTTGGTCCGTGTGTGTGTGCAACGAGGCGCTAAGCGCGCACGTCGACACGGTTGGTGTGTTTTGCATATATATATATGTCTGCTTTCAAGTGTGCGCAGGTGTGTGTCTGCCTGCAGGTGTGTGTGCGGCCACCTGCAGGGACGGGTGGGTACATTGTGTCTTTGTTCTCACAGATTAAAGCTGCAGAAAAAGCTACTTCAAAGGTCAGCGAGAATCCAGACGCTTTCAGCCTGGGTGGAAACACAACCAACAACACTTCTGTCAGCTCGGCCCTTTTCAGCCTTTTTTTGCCATTACAAATAACGGCTTTAGTTGAGCGGGAATAAAGCAGCTGATCTCTTTGACCCGACATCTTTAATAAGCTGCATTGAACTGATTCAACTACTGAAGGAGAGATGTTTTATTTGAAGTGTCTCTGTCATTATTCTTTAGTGTGAAATAACCTCAGACCCAATTGAGACATTGCAGGATATTAATCAAAATAATCACTTTCATTATGATCTGATAACCCTTGTCTGTCATGTGGTAAGATGAATATCGCTTTGCCAAAATGGTGGTTGTGGCTCAGGAGCTAGAGCATGTTTAGAACATATGACTGGCTGCCCCGTGGACTGGACTGCATCTGTCTAAAAGGAACCGGAGAAGGTGATTCCAAAAACAAAGTTGGTCTCCTGTGGTGAAATCTGGGGGTTTCTCCTCCTAAAACCGACCTTCTCCCAATTTATTACTGTGCTGTTTTCAGGGAAAATACTGTTTACGGTGGATTTCTATGGCTACTAAGCTTAAATATTTCAAAGCCGGACATTTAAAAGTCAGATTCTGGTCTTGGTCTTCACCAGATCACTAGTTGCAATGCAGATTTCTGTTGATCCCTGGGACTTCTCCTTGTAATGAATATTTATGAAAATCAACATTTTGTATTTGATGTGTGAACTATTTCTGCAGAGTTCTAATGCACGTAAGTGTCCTTCAGCTTGTTTCAAAGTCTTTGACGTCTTTTGTAAACTTTTAGAACCTACTAACTATAATTGATGTATTGATCGATGTTCAGCATGTATTCGGTGATGGTGTTTATCCTGTCCCCACACGATGAATAAAACTCTCGACTGTAATGTTTCCTCAGTGCACCGATGACTGACAACATCGTTTCCTGTTAAGGGATTTGGTGTGCTGGGAGAAGCTCGGCCAATCCAAACATCACAGTTGACTCCGAGTGTGAGATCATGCTATCAGCCGACTGGGATGCTGCGGACCGTGCCAAGAGAGCCGACTCCGAGAGATTAGATTTGCATGAACGCAAGAATTTGGAATGTGAAAAGGAAATAAGACCTTCTGGCATAACAAATCATTAGGGAAACAGCCCCAAGATCAGCAATCAGACGCTCCATACAAACTGGTTCTTGGACGTTACAGGTACCAAAAGAAAACTGATCTATAGTAGATGTAGTGGCCTTAAATAAAAATCGAATCTTACATTAAATTGGAAATTTGACAAAGCTTTAGCATATTAGAATCAAAGTGAAGTTATGTGGAAAGAACCTACACACGGTTTTCTTTCATTTTACCGTTTCTTGCGATTGTTGTTCCCCAAGCCCAAAAGGTTTGGGACACTGGAAAACGTCAGTTGAAACACGACGCAGGCATCTGTTTGTTCCGTGTCTCTCCCCCCGTCCTGACATTTCTGTTTAACCCCACAGACCTGCCTTCAGCCTTAGTAGACTGTTTCCAATCATCGAAGCAAAGAGGGGGAAAAAACTCGATTCTTTCACATTTTATCTTATATCTAATTAGATTTGGTCCCTGTTTCTCATCTCTCCAGGCTTATTTCCATTTCATAGAGATGAAGGCTGACCCATGCGGAGATTTCTCTGCCTGCTTAGCATTTGAATCCCACATCAGTGCTCAGCTTCTTTAAACGCTCTGCTGGGCTCAAACTGCTTTCTGCCAGAATTTCCTGCCTCACTTTGTATATTTTATATCTTTCAGTTTCTTACTTTTTTCCTGACATCTTCTTTGAGTTGCACAAACTCTTTCAATTAAGTGTCTTAATTATTTGCAGCACTTACAGTATTGTGCCTCGGCTAGTAATAACCTTCAGGTTGTCTGTCCATCTTGTTCTTGAGGGATATCGGAACAAAACCTTCAGACTTCTTCAGACATCTACTAGGACTAAAAGGATGAGTTGATTAGATCTGGGTGGTCACACTGAAGGTCACGGTCTGAACCCTTCTCATTAATGCTTTACATTGTGTGTGTAGCTGTTGGATTTTCTGGATGGACTGGTCATAAAATGTGACGCAATCAAAATATTTACATTAATCAAACTCATTTTTTGGTGTTTTCATGTCTTTATTGATGCAAGTTGCTAGTAGAATAAATTAGCAAACCTCTGCATGTAATAATTTAAAGGTAAAACTTCAAACGTCTGCTGTGAACCGCTCTCCTGCCAATTCCACAGCATCACTGTTTCACTGAGCTTTTTTGTCACGGTACATTAATTACAGCTCAAAATGACTCTATTACATTACAGCTGGCACTGCAGGCCTTTTTTTAACCCAACTTATTTAGGCTGGCAGCACGATGCTAGACGGAGAAGTCAAACTATCTCCATTTATAGACCGTATGCCAAAAGTATTTGAGATCACGGTCTAAAGCTTTCTGGCTCTATTCGCAAAATTTCAAAGTCTTTGTATTGTTACTAAAGCCTTATTAATCGCAGTACAAAGCTCATGATTGTGGCAGGATTTGCTTTATAAGACACCCAGTGCTTCACTGGAAGATCTCATAACCAGCATATGTACTTGTGTGTGTGTGTGGAAATGAACAATGGGATAATCATACCAAGAGGAAATGAATGTTTAGTACACTAGACCATAACTATTGTAACAGCAACTACTAAAGAACTCTCTTTACAACACTGCCATCAGGTGGCAACACTGCAAACTGTGTTTGGCTCAAGGCTTGTGGTCAAGTTTGGTTTTAGAATAAAAAAAAAAACTAACCCACAAATCTTAAAATAACTTGGAAACCATCTGGAAATTTACTTCAATGTTAGGTAAAGAAAAGAGCTATCACACAAAAAGTAACATTAGCACAACGTGTAGTGGCTTTCCAAAAGTTTTGTCCCTAAAAGCCGTGTTTAAACACGTCACATCACCCTTGTGACAGTTGTCAATCTCAGAAACCGATCAGTTTTACCCTTGTAAAGGTAGGATCGGCGTGCGTATATGAAGACGTAGGAAAGAAATACGTGCTGTTTTGTGTTGTGTGTGACTTATGAACATCAACTACTGCTCTCTAAAAATGGGCTGCCACATCAGCTCTGGCTGTCACACAACTGAAAAGTGTCTTTTGGGGAGCTTATCATTTCACTGGAAAAACTGTTACCTCTGTGAACAAAGTCACTTAAGTTGCAACAGAAACTCCTCACTAGCTTCCGAGTGCGCAGCCGACAAGATGGTGCATGAACGAGTTCATGGACTGAGTTCATGTAGAGCAGCCGCCTCCTTTGCTCTGCGAGCTGCTCCCAGTTTCCTCTTAACTTTAGGTTTGAGGAGAGGATGATGGGATACATTCTTGTTTCCACTCTTGGCACTGGACCTATGGCTGGAGGGCGAACACACAGGCAGAGGAACGAGTTACGATGTGCAAACATTAAACCAGAGTGGCACATCGGTGGACAGAAAATGCTCTGACTCACCTGCTGATCTTGTGGCTGTTTTTGAGAGGGCAGGATTTGCGTTTGTGCTGCAGGCTGCCACAGTTGAAGCAGCCCTTCTTTCCTTCACTGGGGCCACATGGGTGGTCTGGCAGAGCACAGCGCCCACACGGCTCACAGTGCTTCCATGCTTACAGGACAAAAATGTAAAAACACTCAAGCCTCACGTTTGCTTGTCATGTACACCATAAAGAACATAAAGTATGTGAGAGCAAAGAAACTTGCATACATGGTTTAACACATTTCCCACATGTTGAGCAGTGCTTCCATTCACGACCATCCTGGAGACACACGGAGAGAATGGACATTGTAACATGTAAACTTGTATTATTATGAATTTATCACAGCGAGCAAAAATCAACGTATGCATGGAGTCAATGACATTACCTTCGATGGGCAGATGTTGCATTGAATACAGTGCTTGTTGAGAGACCAGACGTATCTGTCACACACAGAACAGAATCTAACAGGAGGAAACAAAGATTCAAGGTCTATTAGCAATTTCAATATAGAAAAAAAAAAAAAAATAACTGCATCAAAGTATTGGTATTACAGCTAAGGTCCTGCTTGAACCCCAGGGCCAAATCACTCTGCTTTACATTTACATTATTAATATCTTTTCAAAGTAAAAGTAATAATAATACTAATAATACTAATAATAAAGAGTCTGGCTGTATGTCTGAGTGAATGTTTCCACATGAACAAATCTGAAAATAATGCAGTGTCCTTTAAGACTATAGGAGAGAGAAGCCTACTGTTGCCTTTGTACACTAAATATATTTGGGTTAAAGAGGAAAGTCGGGAATTTTAAAAACTCCTCCACTATGAGGAGTTGGAGTTTCCAACATGAGGTGACACTTTACTTTCTGCCTCCAACACCTTAGCAGAGGTTCATATTCATCATCTCAGCAGTCCAGAAAACATCCAAAATCTGTGGGGCTCATCTCTGCACGTTTCTGAAACTTCCACATCGACTGCTGATGTGTGGTTTATACATCTTGTGGTTTGACCTCTGTTTTTCTGGTCATGAAGTTTTCTTCAAATGGTGGATGATGATACCTTCACCCCTGCCCTGTGAGGGCTGTGAGCTTCTAATATTTTTGCTCAGCTAAAATGTGGTTTATTTGATAGAAAATTTGCTATGTTGATTGTATTTTTACATATCTACATGCAAGTAACATCAAAACAAGCTGAATTTTAATCTAACATCCGTGTTTTGTCCGTAATCACAGGTCCCTCGTGTAAAGCAGAATCAAATAAAAGTTACCAATACCTTTATTGTAGCAATCCCGTACATTTACCAAATGAAAGTATCTGTTCCTAGTTAATATTATATGTGCCATGGTGTCAACGGCAATACCTGTAGCCCTCTTCTTTGGGCAAAACAACGTCTCTGGGAGAGATGTTCGTGAACAGTCTGACGGGTGACTGCTTCCTCCCCGTCTTCCCATGTTTATACAAAGGATGGTTGTCATAGTCCACCTGGTAGGATGGTAGGACACAAATGCAAATATTGACTTTATGGTTTATAGTCCACACAGACAAAGCCTAAGACTAGAGTCCGTCTGGCCTTCGAATACAACACAGCCTGATGTTACTTTATTATCTAATAACTGAAAATTAAGTCGAGCAGAAGGTTGGGTCTGTGAGTCAGTGTACTCCAGCTCACACCTGCCTGACAGCGTTTATTTAGATTAGTGATTATAGCATCGAATCTCCCACACTTTTCCTATTAGGCAAACCTGGGACGTAAGCTAATGGTTATTCAAATGGTTATAGGACAATCATATCTTATGAGTATTATATTAAACCCAAGAGAGATCAGACAACCCCTGAGGGTAATGTGAGGCTGTGTAAGCCCATCTCCTAATCATCTGAGCCAGTCAGTACAGAAAACTGACACCCTGCCACGGTACCTGGTAGTCCAGCATGGAGAGTGAGGGGAGACAGTCCAGAATTCGGGGCTCAAAGAAATATGGGAAAATCCACATCATGGGCACGTCAGAGTTATTGTGGTCTACAAACACACACACACACACAGAGTTAGAAGAAACACTGCACACTTTCTGAGACATATGACGGTGTTAAAAAAAACTTGTCAGAACATTCTTATTGGTTTTGAATATGGGAGGTTTAAATGTTCAAACCAGCAAATAACTGGACAGAGTTAACAGAATGATCCCTAGTGAGCAGCAGCAGTCTTTAGGGCTACACTGACTCTTCACTAAGCCCAAATTGGATATGTCTGACCTTTCAGAGAAACGCAGCTTTTCCTGATATGAGAACGAGAGTAAATACAAGTAGGAAATGGGTAATTATGGCATAATCCTAACGGATTTATGCAGAGAGACATTGAGCAATATTTAGAATTTGGACCAAGACACCAGGTGATTTCATGGGATGATTTTTCTCTGTGGGTTGTTCTAGGTGCCTCGAGCAGAAGAAAGGGGGAATAAAAGGCTTCTGTTCCACATCACCTTCTGCATGCTAGGTACAGGTAGCATATGTATTTTGTGATTTAATATTACGATACGGGAAGGGCCTGTTAAATTAGTTTGCACAGATCAGTAGGGAGTTTATCCAGGCTGACGTTATGCATTAAAAACACCCCGATGATTTATTTGGAGCACGAACAGAGAAGGCTTAGATTTATTGGTTTGCAGTCAGGGACTGCTAAGAAAGCAACACCAGCAGTTTTCACGGCTTGCAAAGGAAAACCTGACTTGTTTCTGATATAAAACCCCAGCTTTAGTCTTAGTGTTTTTACATGCAGATTTTCAGAGTTGAAGATATAGAACGCAAAAAACACACCATACATTTTCTTCCCTCAACTGTCAAAATATCCACAGCATGTGACACTGACTTTCTTGTGGTATAAAATAGCATTAACTGGGAACTGTTTGCCTTTAATATACGCTAAAGTCCAGGTATCAAGGGTGTTTATGATGGAGCTCTGTGAGTGACTGTGCACAGCCAAATTATTTATATGCAAGAATAAGAGTGGCCCGACAACAGAACCTTGGGGCACACCACTACAGTCTTAAAAGCTCATTAGAACGAATTTCAATAATTTAAGGTACTATTGAAGAGTCTGCGTTAGAAAGTGTAAAAACCAGGCCACTGCTGGTCAGATAACACAATATTTAAGCAGCATTTTCTATAGCAGAACCAGCTCCACAACAGCAAATGTCTGAATGTACTATGCTCCTCTCAGAAGCCAGACTTGTATACAGACACCCCTTTCCAGCTACTTACTAGCTTTTCAAGGATTTAGGCTTTAAATTAAAGAGACCCCTTTTAACAATGGTGTAACAAAAGCTGAATTTCATATCTTAGAAATCTCATTAGTAGGTTCCTAATAAATTAGATTAGATTCAAGCTTTCATTAAACTTGTGCAGTGATACTAACCATAACTCTGCAACTTCCTCCATGTCTGTGAGATCAGAGAAAAACTGTTGGCCAGAGGTTTCACCAGGCCCCCGAAAGGTGGGTCGGCCACCATCACCACTTTCTCCCCATCAGACTCTGTAAGGAAGGCCTGCAGGACTGAAGTGGAGGCCTGAGAGACAGAGACACAGCTTCATTTTAAATTCCAACTCACAATGACACCTAAAATGATATGAAAATAAAACTCCTACCTCTCCACCAAAGAAGTGATGGTTGAACATGTTATAGTGACAGAACTCATCCTGGCTGTAGAACTGAGCATATCTGAAACAGAAGCACACGTTTTCTTTGCTTGTCTAATAAGCACACACCAAAAATCATGAGCAGTTTTCCACTTATCTACTGTGAGCACAAATAATGCTAGCGTCCACACAGTGGATCCTGAGGAGTGTATCCTGGTAACAATAAGGCATTTGAGAGAGAGGGATCTGCAGGCTGCAGCTTGTAACACAGGAACACACCCTCGGTTCACATTCTTTACATAAACGGACACGAGAGGCAGACACGCGGAGCCGAGGTAAGAATCACACACACAAAAACACAATTTAATTATTAATTATATTTCAAAAGTTTGTCTGCAGGTGACAGTGCATGACAGATGTCCTGTTTTTACATTATGTCGATGTCTAAAGATCAGGAAAATCTGTACAATCTGTGCAACATGTGTCACATTTGAATGCTAAACACGCTTTTGGCAGTGATTTGCTTTTACAAAATCTGCAGATTAAGTGAAACAAAGTCGTAAGCACGGTTGCAAGGTCTGGCTTTACATCGGAAGAGACATGTCTACGAAAAGCCAAAGAAGTGGTTTACTCTGCAACCACAGTGAAGGTAAAGCACAGAAAAATTCACATTTCTGATTTATTTGGTTCGATCCTCAGAAATGGCAGAAAAGGAGTCTTCATCCGTGGGTGTGGAACAGTCGCTGCAGAGTGGGCTTGCAGTGCCCTCTGCAGGCGTCCACAGTACACAGCAGGACATCCTGAGCTTCACTCCTCTGGACTCCAACAGTGACGGGGTTGTTCAGCCTTTCCCACGTTCACCGAAACTACAGAGGAAGATAGCCAAAGCTGGACAGCTCTCTCGGGTAAACACGAGGCTGGAATATTTGACAGCTTAGGGATGTTAACGTTCAGCATGGACTCCAAGTCAGAACCCACCTGCTATTCCAAAAATGTATTCTAGGGCTTAAAATAAAAACACTATCAGGCCAGGACACGACGTTCACATCATCTACAGGGAGAGGAAAAACTGGACCTTTCAATATACAACCCTATTTACAAAAGAATTTTGACGCTGTGTAGATAAATATTTTTCATTGGAAACAGTACAAGACAACATCTGATACAAGAAAGTCTGTAATTGTATAAAACCCATTTTTGGAGGTTAACTATTGACAGGTCAGTATCATGATTGGGTCTAAAAAGGGGTGCAAACTGCCAACCACTCAGCCAACGGAATGGCTGCTGTCCTCAAAGATTTAGATTTGATAAAAACATGTGGTTAGTTTACTTTACTCTGTTTGCTGTAACTCCAGGACCAGCTTTCAAGATGTTTGGAGGAGCTGCAGGCAGAAAGATCCAAGACTGAGGCCCACATCCAGTCTCTGAAGAAACGCAAAGCAGATCTCTCTGTAAGTATGGAATTAGGTTCCTCGAATACCTTTGAAACACGCATCAAACCACTGAAACTAGGCTGATGACATGGTCCCACAGAAGAGCACAGAGATGAAAAAGCAGCAGGTTCACGAGTGCTTCGAGAACATGCGGGCCGTCCTGAAGCAGGACGAGCAGGTCATCCTGGACTCTCTAGAACTGGACCTTAAGCGGACCAGAACCAGGCTGGACCAGGTTCTGAAAAACTGGAAACAGCACCAGGACCAGGTCAGCAAGAGCATCAGCAGCGCTCAGAGAGTGCTGAGCAACAGCCGTGCAGAGGATGAGGATGGAAAGGTCTGTTGTCCATGTTGTTAGCTATAAATATAGTATTTAAAATATTTTACAATTTTTCATTAGTGTTTCTGTTTGTGTCTCATCTCAAGGCTTGCGCTGACAATCTGAGGTAAAACGCTGCATTGTTAGATGAAAACGTTTTAGAGGTTTACAGCCCCGTCTTATCAGAGTCCCTGTGCTCAATCCTCCAGTCCCAAGAAGCCAGACCCGTCTGAGAAGGAAATCCGACTGAATGAAGGGAGATTCGAGAAGCTTCTTCAAACCTTATCCTCCATCTGCAAAAACCTGAAAGCCCAGCTGCAGAGGAAGACTCTACTGTTAGGTATGGAGGAGATAACTTCTACATCAGCACGATGAGTTGCGATGACTCTAAATATTTTATTTCTCCGTTTTCTTTAAGATTCCTTCCCTGTGGTGATTGACAGGCAGACCTGCCACAGCCAGATCACAGTGACATCAGAGGGGCGGGCTCTGTCCTACTCAGGGTCCGCTCGCCCCGGTCTGGAACATGCTCTCCAGTTCGATAAGGTGTGCTGTGCTCTGGGCTCGTCTCCCGTTACAGCCAGTCAGAGTTACTGGGAGGTGGACGTACGCTGCTGCTCCGCCTGGGCTGTGGGTGTGGCCTACGGAAGCCTGCACAGGAAGGGCCGAGACAAAAGTGCCAAACTGGGCCGAAATAGAAACTCGTGGTGCCTGGAGCTCCGCAACAAGAACTTGTGGGCCTGGCACAACGACCGTCATGTGGTGTGTCATGGGGTGGGGCAAACTCCACTTAGAAAGGTGGGAGTGTGGGTGAATTACAACAAGGGCCAGTTGATTTTTTATGATGCAGACACCACGACTGTCCTGCAGCGGTTCTCAGCAGCCATGACGCCAGTCTTCGATAGGGTTCATCATCAGTTCACCGAACCCCTGTACCCCGCCATACGCTTCCTGAGACCGCCAGAGAACCAGATATGGCCAAACCACCTGGAGCTGTGTCACCTCGGCACTGCATGATACTGCTGTCTGTCTCCAGAGGCAGTGATATAGAATCGACCAGGTCCTGCTGCTGACAATGTGTGCAGTTTGTTCCATGCATGTATTTTGTATACTTAGTATTTAGCCAGAGTAGCCTAATAAAAAAATTGACAAATTACCTGAAGTCAATGTCCAGCAGCAGACTCTTCATTGGCTCATGTTGTTGCTCCAGGTTTCGCAACTTGATCAGCTCGTGGAGTCTGTCATTAGAAATCACCACTGAGCACTTCAAATATTTAGCTTGTATTTCGTAATGCAACGCAAATAAAATATATTTTTTCCAAAAACCTACTGGAAAAAAAAAAACTGGTATGCTATGCAACTTTTAAACAAAAATGTAGAAAAAGTTTGGTTACAGTACGAATTAAGACATCCAATCTTTACAACAATATATTTGATATATTTCTATTTATATAAACTTATTTTGACTTCACAAACATTGAAACATGTACAACAAAAGACATCCCATAGAAGTTGAGGATGTGGCAAAGTTTATCACTTTTAAAAGACTAAAAAAACAGTTAATAACTTTTATGGCTGCACCTAATAATAATTTATTATGTCTACCAATCATTTTTTTATTAATTGATTAGTCTATTGATTATTTTCCCGTTAATACATTTTAAATAAATATATACTAAATAATAAGGTGACATTTTGATTGAGCAAAACTCCCACAGAACTGAACTCCCACAGGTCTCAGTCTCAGGGACCACGCCCTTGAGTTGCTACAATAATATAAACACAATATAACAACATAAATAATTTAAAAAAATTTAAATTTTAATGAATTAATCATTTGTATTTAGATATTATAATTCAAAGTATTCCTCCCCCCAAAAATAGGCAAGTCTTAACTGGTAGCCTGTGTTTTACAGACTAACATGAAGACTCTGATGGGGAGCTGCTACAGGGTCCGGTCTGGTTTCGTACTGTGACTGTGTCCACCAGAACCTGGGGCACATTGGCACATTTTCTGCATTTTCTAGCTTCCAGCTTTAGGTGGATGTCAACTAATGTGTTTGTAGCAGTTAGTGATTGTGGGCACAACTCAAATTCTCACTTTTCTGTACGTTTCTGATCGTTTAACGAGGGTTTGGATTATTTCCACTTGCAGATTGTTAATTTACGGAGCATTTTTACGCGGGTACCCGAATGAGCGCTGATGTCGTCCAGCCGAGTTAAGGAGTAACTTTGACTTTAACTGAGCCTTAACTTAACTTAACTGAGCTACGCCCTTGCTCGTACACAGAGAAGACGTTGCTCCACATTTTCGTATTTTCTAATCTACACGATGTCCATGAATTTATAGCCGGTGATTTCAGAACACAAATATTAATATTTTCGTGCTCTAATTAGGTTTCAAGAACTAATTTCTTTATTGTCCCAGGCACCAAGTGTCTGTAATTTCTAGTCCAACCCACCATGCGCCAATTAATCGATTACGTCAACGCATCACAACACCCCTAACGGCGTTCGATACTCTTAGCTAAACTAGGCATCGCTCTCACCTCGGTGTGCCCACGCACAGCACCTTCCTGTACCCCAGGGCAGCGAAGGTGTCGAGCAGGAAGCGTGAGCTGCGGTCTGTGAACAGGTACTGGGCGTTGCTCTTCTTGTTGTCCAGAGGACGCAGCATCACACTGGGCCTCCTCAGCTGAGCGGCCGTGACAGCGGAGCTTCTGTGAGTGGAGTGAGCCTGGTGCTCTCCCGGCAGGAGAAGAACCTGGCAATCCTCACAGAATTTCTTCTCATCCAGTGGGAGGGAGGCAAACTTTCTGAACCTGAGGACGAGTCAGAGTCCGTCGGGAAGTCAGTTAATATGAAATTCTGATTACGCAATCTCAACATCTGACTTAGAACAACTTAAAACACGCAGTAAGAGCGTATAAAAAGTTCAAAATGTCAATCATAAGCATTTAATTTAGTTAATATACAAGTTCTGCATTAGAGTTTCCAGCCACAGATGGCGACAATGAGCCACCTGCTCAACATTTGTTTTAACTGCAACAAAAAAACGCTTTTGTCTATCATTATGTCATTTTACAGCTGCGTGGTTCACTTTCTCCCTGTGTAAGTGAAGTGAGCTCGTATTTCCAGCACGTTCTCCTTACGTTGAGCATCAGTACGTACCTGCTGCAGTACTCCTCATGGGTGAACGGAGGTCTCCTCATCTGGATTTGAGCTTCCCTGGCAGACAGCCTGGCCTCGGACACCTACAGAGAGACACTGACATCACGATGTCCCAGCCAAACATCCTGTGAGTGGACGTGGACAATCTCAGCGCGCCTACCTTGTCGTCTTCCCACTGGAAGAAGCTGCAGTCCTTTCTGTCCCGACACGCAGAGCAGGCGTAGAACCTCCGGCCTCTCTCTCCTCCTTTGCCAACTTTCTCAAACAACAAGGTCGGACCTGGGGAGAGGCACGTGACGTTATAGTTTTTCTGCTCGAGATAAACCTATATGTTAGATTAGATATTCGGCTTAAACATCAAGTTAAATATTTGTCCCATGAAACGTATGTGCATATATAAAAACAAGTCAAAGACTAAGGCATGTTGGCGTGAACGTTGGTTGTCACTAGCGTGTTATTCTCACCGTGCAGACAGCGTGGCGCCGTTTCACCGTCCTCTGGAAGAACAACCTCTAATCCGAAAGAGTCGTCGTGACTCTCGGGTGACGCCATGGAGCAGAACTGGCGAAATGTATGTTCGACTTTACCGGCACCAGAGCCCAAACTGTCAAAACGAAGCCACGCTGCTAAGTCGCGCAGCACTGACGTCACGAATATGATGTCGCATTTCTGTGACGATTATTCGTCGTTATTTAGCAATTTCTTTTTGTTTTTTTTTGTTTGGTATGGCTAAAGATTTCTATTATGTATCTTCTTATATTAAATATTAATATTTTATAGGAATTACATATGATATATTTTGAATTGGTAATACATACTGTTTAATTCTATAGAAATAATGATGATGAAGATGATTTTTAATTTATTAGTTTATTTTTTTATTTTTTGGTCATAGTCGTAATTGGTCAGTGAGGAAATGTTTTCAGCATTGCCTGATCTGTCAAGTTTTATTTAGCGGGTTCATCTTCATCATGATGCTCCTCTTTCTTAAAAATCACTGAACCAGTTCATTTATTTCAGCTACGGCACAGAAGACACAGGAAAAAAACTTTTATGCAAGCAGAATAAAATATAAGTTTTATGTAATAATTAATCTAAACTGATTTCCTAATGTAGGCATATTCTACGTATTAAAACGCCGTTCTGGCAGCGTCTCTTTTACAATACAGTTTATGCACGTTGAAGAGAATTGTAGTCCAAAATCTGCAGCAAGCTGCTTATTATAATGGTTGTTTTCCTTTATAAAAATCTACATTTCCCATGTTTCCCGGTGTCGCTGTCAGTCCAAGGACGCTTTGCTCAGGAGCAGATTGCTGGATGCTGAGCGCAGGCAGAAAGAAATGCCCGCTGTCACTCATCACAAGGCCGGAAGCGATGTATTTTTTTAATATGTCAAAATAAACCATATAGCTGGGTAACCTTTTACACGACAAGGCACGTTGTTTTCTTTGTTATAGTTATTTATTTAAATTCATGTGGCCTCTAAAAGATCTCATGATTTCTTATTTCTTGTCCCCGCAATGACCTATAGCATGTCAAACACCCTAATTGGTTAAAAATACATTTTAAAAGAAGTATTCATACATACGTGAATTTTACAGCCACATATCAGCTGGTTTTACAACTGTGTTCCAAAGCTGGATTACAAGATGTGCAGCGGTGGACAGTCCCCAGAACCTCAAAACGGACGTTTTGCCTTACAAGCAGGACTTGGAAGTTTTACTATTCGCAAATATCATCTAATGTATGGAATAAATAACCATGTATGAAAAACACCTACTAATCAAACAAGTAACTTTCTATCTTAGTTCAAATGTTTAGGTAGCCACGGTGATTCCTTTCAGTGAATTAACCTAATAGCATATTTATATTTGCTTTTTGTTCAGACCTGCACGTTCGCTGTTTACCTTCTCGCACACTTTTTAACCACGTGATCATAGAAATAACACATCAGCGGATCCCGGCCGCCGACCGACGGACCCAGTAACGGGGACGTTTTATTTTGAAACTCCTCGCCGGAAGCTCGCACTGTCCCACTTTGCGGCTTGACGCCGTGGCTCGCGTTGCTCCGCCGTGCGCCCACACCCAGCCTGCACCGTCTGCCGTACAGAGGCAGCGCAGCGCTGCGGCGGAGGCAGGACATTGTCTCCACAGTGCGGCTGTCTCCGGGAGACGAGGACGGGCAGGATCCGCGCAGCTTTCCCGTGTGAAGGTTCCCCCGCATCCGTCGTGCTGCGCGTCCGGCTCGAACGCTGTGCGGCTGCTGGCACCATCCGTGCAGTGTCAGCGGGGACAGCGGCTCGTTTACTGTGCATCATCTGAGCGGAGAAACACCTGGCTGGCACCATGAGTAGCACTGGTAGGACAGAGTGCTCATTGTTTCCTTAGCAACTGGCTTTTTGTGATATTAGAGCAAATATTAGAATAAAGTCCCTTTAGCGCTTTTGGTCCTTTGATCAGTTTCGTTTCTGTGTTTGCTTTGCCATAATTAATTTTTTCCCCCTGTGCATCATTATAATGTTTTGCTGTGTGAGAAAAAACACAGCCGTCAAAAACAATACAGACCATGGGACAGAGACTTGTTATTCTTTAATGGAAGCAGCAGCATCTGGGTCCACCCAAACAGCCCGCCGTCTGGGATGCTACAGTCAGGCTTGAGGTTGTCCTGTTAGCACACAGTTTCAGATTTGCTCCAGCAAAAATGAATGTCATGTGGGTTAATTGGACAGGACGTGGAGACCCCCACGGAGGGTTTGGTGGCTCTTTCCATCGCCTTGCTCTGCAGTAACTCCTGGTCTTAGGAGGCATGCCTGTTTTGTACGGTAGGCCTGGCTCCCGGTGTGCTGTTGTCACAGCTGCCTTTGTCCCCGAGGAAGATTCGGCAAATATAACATGGGGCTGATCTTCATTTTAAGTCTGTGCTCTGTCAAGCCCTGCCGCAGCAACACAGCACTGGGCGTTTGACGTTGACAGATGCATAGATGTTGGTAGACGTAGGACTGGACACAGAGCACAGTTCAGCTTCTCATGTTGAAGAGCATCTGAGTTTGGGGTGTGGTTGTAAATAAAGCGTCATTATGACATAATAATTCAAACATTCGAGATGTGGATTGAGTGCTTGTGTGACTGTTGCAAAAGAATGACAGTGGTCTGTTTCTCTTTTGAATGAAGGGACTCAACGTTGGTGTTACATAAACTAGTGTAATACTACAGACATCAGGGGGCATCAAGATAATTGTAACAACATAATCAGAAATCTGAATTTAAAGTAGGCAATTTCAGCGGCCGCTTAATTACTTAAAGCTACAGTACGTGTCCAAACCTGACTAATGGTAGAAAGGTGCAGTTGATGCCTCGTGTGAAGTCAGAGTCCCAGAGCAGCATAAATAGAAGTGCTGTTCAGTTGCTTCTTATTTATTGTAACGTAAAAATGACTAAGTGTAGCAGATGGTAGCAGAGCAGAGCAGATCATGAAGAGGGAGGGAAGGCTGGGCGGAGCAGAGTGGGTCCCGGATTCAAAACTGTGGCTTTAACATGTCTGTGATCCTATACACAACTAAATGGCGTCTCACATCAAATGTATAGACTACATTAATAGGCATCGAACTTATTACCTTATCGTTATTTGTTTTGTATGTCAGTTGCTAACTTGCGAGCTAACAATCCAGCTTGACATCCAATCCAGAGTTGGAGATTCTGAAATGTCAACAAAGCAGCAGCAACGTCACTGCACATTGAAGCCACTATAACAGTTAAATGATCCTTTTTATGTGATTTTATTAATGATTAAATAATTAATCAAACATGTACGTTAATTTTAAAAAAAGGTAAATATGCATTTGTATGCAGTGTGAATGTGGGGAGAATAGGAATAATGACAGAACATCCCACATCAGAACAAGAGTTTTTCCCTCTGTAAAACTGTTGCTCTTGTCTTGACAATAGTATCCAAGGCAAAGAACATCTTTCTGTTTTGTTTGATGTTTTTCCTGGATTCTGATCTATAACCTGGGAATTGAAGCGGTCCAGTTATAACTTCATTTAAGTAAGGCCAATATTACTGAAGATTGGCCAAATTCATAAATCTATAGCTTCCAGCGAGTATGAGACGTGTCGACGCTCTGCGGCTCTGCTGGAACTGCTAATGAGAGTGCTGCAGTTTGTCTGGAAGTCCAGACTGGAGAAATTCATTAGCACACTGCTGTAAACTGTGAGAGGGATTTATTGTCTGGGGCTTTGTCTCTATAATTTGCGACATCTTTTTGACTTTGTAAGAATGTGGCTGGATGAGTGAGACGACATGAGAATTAAACATTCATTGCACATCTGGACCTGTGTGAGGGCAGTGGTGCATTCACTAACACCTCCAGTGTGTTTTGGTGAGTAGGCGTCTCATTGGTTTGGAGACGTTGTGGTTCCGGACTAAGCCTTTCATTGGGGTCAGTTTAGGGGGGGGGCATCCTTTACTGTCCTGTGGCTAACTGCTCCTTTGATCCCACCAGGATCATGTCTAAAGCCCCGTCCTACTCTTGTCCTTATGGCACAGGATCTATTTCACTGTCAAGCATCTGTTCATTGTACCATATATTTACGTGTTAGGGATGGGAATTGCGAACTGGTTCTAGGAGAGATACTTGGTCCGGCATCAATAAGGGAAGTGATAAACAAATGTGTCAATAAGCAACATTGATAATTGGAATCAGCATCAATACAACCAATTCTACATGTGCTGCATATGTCAAAACACGAACATTTCCACAGATGTTCAGTAGGATTTAGATCAGGGCTCATAGTCCATAGCTCAAGTCCACTTCAGAATAGTCCAGTGTTTGGTTACCAGCCATTCTTGGGTGTTTGTAGCTGTTTGTTCTGGGTCATTCTCCTGTTGGATGGCCCATGACCTCCCACCGAGACCAAGCTTTCTGACACCGGGCAGCACATTTTGCTCCACAGTGCCTTGATAGTCTTGAGATTTCATTGTACCTGCAGCAAAGCGGCCTCCGTGTTTCACAGTGTTCTTTCCTTGTCTGCTTCAGGTTTGCTGTGAACATAGAGCTGATGTGACTTGCCAAAAAGTTCCAGTTTTGTCTCATCTGTCCAAACGATATTCTCCCAGAAGCTTTGTGACTTCCCAATATGGATTTTGTCAAATTCCAGTCTTGTTTTTTTATGATTTGCTTTCAACAGTGAGGTCCTCAGTTGTCTTCCATGAAGTCGATCTGACACTGATGTACCTTGACCTTTGAGTTCACCTTGAATCTCATTGAAGTTGTTCCGGGCTCTTTGGTTACATACACATTATCAGTCTTGAGTTTGTCATCAAGTTTCCTCGTGCGACCACTTTTGTCAGAAGCTATTTCAGTGACCGTTGTGGCTTTTGTCTTTAAGGAAAGGGACCCGTGAATTCTATCCACCTCTGTAGAGGTTTTACTATGGCTAAAACACTTTTATCAGAGCAATGTGAACACCTGCGCTCCGTTGAACAAAATGGAGCCTGTTGAGTCAGCTCCAAATCAGTTTGAAACTGGAAACTCGTGCTTGAATTTGTTACTAGCACAGGATTAATGTTTAGTATGTGGAGGTTGCAGTGAGCAGGGCTGTGCCTGTGTTCAGGCTTCTGGATTTTAATGGTAACAATGATTAATGTGGCGGTGTCTGAATTGGATTTTTTTCTGCTCTAAACTGCTGATCCAGCTCAAAGATATGAACACAAGGTGTTTAATGGATTTTTGTGAATAAATATTGATTCAGTGTTAACATACTATATTCCAGCATGGAGAAATTACTTGATAAATAAAAAAACTGCATTTTCTGATTCAGGTCCCAGTCCTGACAAAGCAATTGTCCTGCCCTCGACCAAGCATTCCGTGGGACCCTGTGAGATTCCTAATCAAACGCAAACCCTTGACTTGAGTTTTATGACTTGAGGTGCCACTTGGAGAACACTGTTTTATAAATTCTTGTATCCTCCCTGAATCCTGCACGATATCAATGAATTCATGAATAAAACACTTTAGTACAGAATTCAAAGGAAGAATTCCTATAGAAAAGAGGGAGTGAAGGCCGGGGACCTGTGCATTTGACCTTGTTTACCGGTTGAAAGCACAGGAGTGGTTGTACTGTACTCACGTTCTGGAACAGGCCTGGCATGATGAACACGCCCGGAGAAGAGGATCAATTCGCAGGCCAGTCGACATTCTTTCAATTCCACAAAATACAATTACACTTAATCTCCCGCTGATCACTGTCTGTGCAGCAGCAGACAGTGAAGTAGCATTAGACCGGATGATTAACAGGCATCAGCTGTGACATATTGACAACACTGAGCCCTGTCATCACTAGGGAATGAATACCAGCGACTAACCGGAGAAAAGCCTGTTAATCAATAACGTTCTTTAGCCGTTTTCTGTCTGTTTGGGAAACTGTGTTAATCTATTAAGCCCCTGAAAGCAGTTCTAAAAGTCAGCTGCTAATGACTTTAGTGCCATTACTGGTTATTGTATGTACATGTCTTGATAAGATATTTCTCAATAACTTGCATTTGAAAGCCGTTAAACATGAACCTGAATCAGACCTCACAGTGACAATGTCAAATCTTTGGATTCACAAGACTGACTGATGTGGCGTTGGAACTGATGTGGACTCACTGTTATTTGAACACTTTACCTGTAGATGAAAATGTTTTAAACCAATACTTCAAAACCATAATGCATGTCATCATCATTTTCTCCCTTTTCTCTTCTAAACATCAAATATTAACCTGCTCTATTCATTTCAGACATATCAGAGTCACAATCTAATGTGGGCCACAGCCGACATCAGGCCTGCTGATGCTGCCCACCACCGCCCCAAACACACGCGGGTGATTCTCCTTTTGCACTTGTGGCGCTGATAAGACGAGCAGGCGGTTCTGTCTGGATCTGTGCCGTTAAACGATGAGGTGTAGCAGTGTGCAATGGTTTTGCTCTGAAAGTCATGTGCCTCACGGGTTTGTGTCAGAGAGGATGATGTATGTGTTAGAATTTGTGCAATTTATGCTTAATGAAGTGTTTGCAGAGAAAGAGAGAGAGGAAGGGGAGGAAAGGGAAAATACTGTAACATCTGCTCTTCATATAGAAAATAAAAACAGTGTGTGTGTGTGTGTGTGTGTGTGTGCTCGCATCAAGGGCAGGATACTGGCCAATCAGTGTGTTCCATTTGGGACATGTGAAGAGTCTGTTTAGTTGCTGTACAGGATGAAAACCAACTGTGTCCGACCTTCCATAGGATTAGGACTGACGAGCAATCATTAAACTTATAAGCTTATGTGTTTATCATTCTTGTCATCTCGTCATGCTAATGACTTGACACATAACACATTTAGTTTTCAGTATTAAATAACAATGCCAGTGATTTTTGTGGCACACTTGGGTCCCCTTACTTGGACTGTCGGTGACCCAGCAGCTCCACTGAAGGAAACAACAGTGGACACATCCAGACTGACACCACAGCACTTTATACAGGAATAAATACTGGCTGGCCTCACTGGGGCAGCACACACACACACACACACACACACACACACACAGTAGTAATTAAGCCTGCAATGTGGCGTGGGCTTGTGACATTTCTCTGCACTCTGCTGTTTTCCACGGGCCTTTGATGAAGGAAGGAATGGCATGTTTTGTCTCCTACGTGACTCCATGGAAATGACCTGCAATGACTTGGACCTGTTTGGAGCGTTCGGAAAACTCGCTTTATGTGGATCTGGCCTTTAATCTTTTTTTTTTTTTTTTTTTAGCAGCAATAAGAACCCTGAGTTTTTTCCATTGCAGACTTACTGCCTCCGGCATGTACATAATAATGTACAGAATTCCTCCCTCCCAGCATGCCTCACTGCTCCAGTTTGCGGCGTGGAGCTTCCCGTGAGTCCTCGAGCACAGTGACGTCACAGGCCGTGTCGAAGCAGATGTAATGTGTTCCTGAAAGAACTGCAGCTGTAGCATTAAATGAGCTGAGAGTATGAGGAGACTGTTCATGCAATTCTTTCATGGGTGAAATGGGAAACAGGAAAGGAGTTGCCACTCACACAAACAAATGCAAATCCATCAGGGTGTGTGTGTGTGTGTGTGTGTGTGTGTGTGTGTGTGTGTGTAGCAGCCCAGCTAGCTACGCTCCGGCAGGATGTTATTTTCGCATTGTAACCTTTTTTTTTGTCGTTGATACAATCCAAATGACAATTTGCATATGACCTGCAGAGCTGGAAGTAGCTGTTTTAATGTCAAAGTGTTCCTGGACAAGATGCCGTTCTTCATGAACCCGTGACATCTTTTGATGGAGAGTTTTACTTTATTGATATTTACTTTTGTTAGTTAATTGCGACCAACATTTGTATGGAATAGGACATTTTACAATTAGGAAATAAAGATTTTGGTACCCACATTTGTAATAAGCCAAAATTGTACTTAAATATTGGCCTTGGTGATGAATTGTGGGCTGTAACTTGTAAGACGGTCACATTTCCTTCAGAAGAAATGTCGTCACTTGACGAACTCAAATTATAACAAAGATGCTTAAAAAAATCCAGTGTTATATCTAGAGACTTTAAAGCCAACATCATATTTCATTTAAGGATTTTATTTCAATAAAGCTACTTTGACTCCGCCCCATTCTGAGCACTCTGAAACTAAAACCGCAAATTCCTGAAAGGCAATTCTGCTTTTAGGTTGAATTTATGAACACACCCATAACAATCACTGATTAATGGTTTCTCTAAATCATGTAACCCCACGGTCTCCTGGGGCGCAGAAGGGGAACACAACGTGAACTGGTGTCCTCCAGCTTAGTTGGCACCACAGGGTCAGTGGTTCGAAAAGCAGCCACACCTTTGAACCTTCACTTTTCTCCACCATCGTGTCGAAGAGCTCAGCCGCATTTGAGAGAGAGACAGAGCTGCCCTTTACCCTCACGCACAGGCTCAGAGACAGGAAGAAAAAGTGAAAATGCGTCATAGTGTGTGTGTTATGTAGAAATTAAACTGTAAGGCAACAATGGTAATCAGGAGAAAGAGCATTTATAATTGCCGCTGTACTTGGTGTCGAAAGGTGTTCACCGCTCTGCCTGTAGGCTTCTGGCACAACCAGTTTGACAAGAACACGCGGATAAATGTCCGCGTGTCAAACATCACTGTCACAAACTCGGCTTCGTCTTTTCGCCATGATGGGGTTCCGACATCTTTGCGTGTGTCCATCACAGAATGACCCGCGGCGACTAATGGCAAGAACATGTGTTGGAGCTGTTCAGGGGAAGTGTTCAGAGGAAACAGGACGTGTTTTCCACGTCCCTCAGTTACTGGCGCTTTAAAGCTACAGAATCAATGAGCTTCAGTGAATTATTTAGCAGTTCAGTCCAGCTCCGACGTGTGCTTTGGTGCAGCGGTGCTCGTAGGTGGACACCGGATTGCCGTCTGTCCAGTGTTAGACACGCCGTGCGCTGCTATGAGGTTCGCCATCTTTAGCGGCGCTGCTTCCCTTGATTTTGTTTTAGCCGCTTTTCTTTGGTTCTTTTCATCCTGACTTTTTTGCCACAGTTGCTTCTTCTCCTTCTCCTCTCTTCACTATCTGTCTCCTTCTTACTATCTCTCGTCTCTTCTTCTTCTTCTGTCACTGTTCCTCTTTGATTGCATCACTCTCGCCTCCCTATTTTCTTTTACCTCATCTTTTTTAGACTTTGCCTCTGTCTTCATTTTTTCTTGGTTCCCTTCTGCTCTTGGGCTGGTCTCACTCTCTAACCCTTATTTCATTTCCTTTCCATTTTCCTTTCTTCTGTTTTTCCCTTTCTAATCTCTCTGCAACTTCCTGTTTTCTTCCTTTTTCTCACTCCTCTGCATCCTTCCTTTCTTTCATTTTTCATCCTTTCCTTCGTTTCTATTGCTTTAATTTCTTCACCCTTCCCTCCCACTTCTTTTCTCCTATGTGCCCTTACCTCTTTTTCGTTCCACATCTTCCTCTTCTCTCTCTGTTCTCTTTTCATCCTTTTATTTTTACTTTTATACCGCATTATAATCTTATTCATCTGTTCTCCTCCTTTTCTGAATCATCTGTACTTTCTCTTTCTTTCTTTTCATTTTCCTCTGTAGTCACCCTGAGCCAACACAGCTCCCCAGAGAATGAACCAATTAACCAGATTCAAACATGTAAATCACACTCAGCCACTGTGTTTTTTAATAAGGACTTTTAAAGTAGGAGCCAAAATTTAGGTCAAGCAAGTGATTCTTCTGCTGTGATTCTCTGCTTAAGAAGGAGGAAAGATGTTGCACCAGAAAAACTGAACATTCATTTCAGTGTGAAGAACTGTTTCTCAGTGTCAGTCAAAAAAAAAAAAACCCTCAGTGCAGCGTGTTTATATGATAATGATGTCAGTGAAAAACAAGGAAATTACAAAAACAAGCCACATCATTTTGGAAACTGAAACAACAAAAAAAAAGAAATAAAAGAAAAAAGTGACAAAGCAAAAAGGAAAGAAGAAAAAAGTTATGGATGGAGAAAGAAAGAGAAGAAAGTCATAACACCTGCTACACTGAGCTGGTTTTCATCTGGTGTCTGGCACTGCTCCATCCATCCCTGCCTCCCTTGTTGCTATTGGTTACAGCCTCATGGATCCTGCTGCTCTGGAGCTGGAGTGTGTGTGTGTGTGTGGGGCTGGGTGGGTGGGGATTCTCTCCCAGCATGCCTCTTGTACGTGGTAGATAGTGTGTTATAGTTTTAACGCGTGTCCCCCCCCCCCCACACACACACACACACCTTGTCTTGGTGGTCTCTCTCACTGGTCTCTTTCATGCAAAGTCTCAAAGTTTTTAATGTGGGCATGCAAGACTTGTACTTGTGTCATTTTCCTTCTGTTCCTTCATGGTGGATACACTGTACTCCCAGAGATACTCAATAACTTTTCATTGACGTTTTCCCAGCGTTGACTGGAGTTTTTGTTTGTTTTCGTATGGTATAAAACTGATTTAGTAACTGCCACCTTCCAGATGTGTCTCTGCTACAATTCTTTAAGGAGATTTTAGCTCATTGTTTGACGCTGGAATCATGCAGTTGAAAGGTAAATGGTCGTCATCAAGCAGGTAGTTATGGTTTAGAAGGCCTGCTTTCCACCTGCCATTATTGTTATTATCACTGATTATTAATGCACCAATTGGCTGTAGTAATTACGACATGAGCAAGAGCGGTAAATGTTCTGCACATATGTAGCGCTTTTCTACATTGGTGGATGACCTCTCTACCACCTGCGCCACAGTTGCCCTGAGTGGAAGTCGGTGATATAATTTATACGGGCCAAAGTCCTTGATGACAGAAAGTCACGGTCCATTGGTAGGTAACAAAGACGGGCAAACAATGTGGTGTTATTCCCTGTTTTTGTGCCTAAAGCTAATCGTCAGATAGTCTTTTTTGTGTCTAAACCTAATGACACTACAGTGCATCAGGCACATAGTGGCCCCTTGGAACGGCAGTGACGGGGGTAGATGATGGCAATGCGTCTTAATGTGGACTGGCCAGTAAAGGTACAGATAAAGTCCCTTTGCTGTTCAAAGGTGAACTACTTTTCACTGCTCCCCATTTGCACACATTTCACACATCGTTCTATCTATAGTCTAATGTCCTCCTTTTAACTTGGGTTTATGAGCAGGCGTTGGACTTGGAATTGGGGTCAGTGGTGCATTGCATACGCTCACCCACATCACCAGCCTCTGTGATCCCTGAGCGGACTTTTGGGCCTCACGCCTCATTCCCTTATCCGTTATAAATCCCAGCAGTATTCCTACTAGTGATATGGTCATTTGAGCTTTTGAAGTGAAGTTCTTTGCGGTAGTCGGGCTCCCTTTAGTGCTGCAGGCTTGCACTGCATTAACCTGCTATATAATAACCCCGTGGTTTCCTTTTAGGGTTAGGACACCGCGGGCTGTCGTTTATTAAGTCCAGAACGCTTGAGCGAACGTGACCTGATTGCCAAAGACTGCAGGAAAAAGCATTAGAGCAGCAGTATGGCCCAGTCCATTTCTGCACACATGGCTGAAACTTCTGCAAGTAATAATAGAGTTTTAATGACCAATTTAATTGGTGAGATCTGGGAACATGACAGCATCACTAGAAAGATGTTGGACTAGTTATAACCAATGCAGACAGGTTTTGAAGAAACCTCAGAGTTGGGAAACCACACTGGGAAAAAGGAAATACACCCGCATCACTCAGACTGAAACAATCTGTCACTGGACTCGTGCCTTCTGACCTGTCGAACCTGCCCTGGCTGTCCAGGGTTTTCCTGTGTGAAGTTTTACCAACATTTCATTTCTGTACTTCCCTCTTTCAGTTTGACCCCCCCATAGAAATTGGTTTTGCATTTCTTGCCCATGGGAAATTGTACAAGCGGCTTATTACATCCCCGTTATTGTTCCACTGTAGCGTGATCTATAGCAGCGTAGCGATTATGAAAGCAGCAAAAAGGCGATTCTGGATGAAGCGCGACAGTCTGTGCTGGGAGGACGTGGAAGTAGATGGATGAGATGAAAAAACGTTGTTCTTTGATACGGCCTGAGCTGTTAGTTCCCACGTTTCAAACCGATAGTCGTTGGGATTGTTCCACAGCGTTTGTTGTTAATGAAAGTCCTCTTAACCTGGTACTTAACTTTACCCCAAATGTATCTTTTTTCAGAGAAAGCTCAGATATTTTTTACCCTAACTCAACCATGACTGGTTCATCAGCTTGTGAGAACTGAGAGAACTCCTACTGGTCTAACTAACTTTTTTAGTCACAAAAATAACCCACATGATTCAAACGCTCACTTAATTATCGCATTAGCTGTTGTTATTGGTTTATGTGCCACAGCCAACATGTGGCTTTGGGCTGCAAATTGGATGATTAGCTTTATCTTAAAAAAAATGACAATCAGGGTATTTGTATATTAGAGTCCCTGCTCATTGCAGACAGTGATTTCTAGGTTTGGGGGACGTGCATGTTCTGTGTCTCGCTCTTTCCCGGTGTCCTTTGAGGAAGGGACAGACAGGGCTGACACAACACAGTGCTGGAGGACGCACAAATCCGAGTCTGAACCTCTGCACAATACTTTGCAGAGTGTGAGTGTGTTTGTGAGTGTTCAGATGTGTTTGTATGTGTCTGTCGTCTGACAACTGGGAAGCACCGCAGTCATCCCTCTGATCATACAGTTGATGGTTCAATCCCCAGCTCCTCTGCTCAGCGTCAACCTCCATGAACAACACACTGAACCCTCACTCCTTTAAGGAAAAACTGATCTATAAGACCATTTACTCCACAAAAGAGTTTGTTGTCTGGCAAAAGTTTTCCAGCATTTATTCCCATACAGGCTGTGTCTCATCATTGCAGACAGTTGCTGCAGTTGTCAATAAATCCAAACCCACAGTCAGGCGGGAAAAATGTCACTCAAGATATTTCACTTTATCAATAATTCAGACTGTAGCAAACACTCTCATGACAAAAGCCCAACATGGCAGTGTATTTGGCATTTTGATCTTCATAAATGTCATTGTGCGGCTGTGAATATTATATCTTGCTCAGCTGGAAGCGGACGTGCTCTGCTTTGATCCTGCCTTTGTCAGCTCTGGATGATTTGCAATGCAGATCTTATGTCTTTCTCTGTTGCTCACAAATGCACACGAGCAAGTGCTGCCTGCTGCTGAGTCACACAGCAAAGTCCACCGCGCACGCAGCGTTCACTGGAGCTTCCCACATTTCACCGAGCACTTCCTTTGGTTTATATTCCACTGATGATTCCTCACAACTTCAGACAACAGGCAGAGAAATGGGGAAAGGGATAGAGAATGTGTGAGAAAGAAGGCGACAGGGATTAAAACGAGGCCATGCTCAGCTCTCAGTCCCTCTGGCATCTGTCTCCGCTCCCTGACACTCAGCTCAGTTTTGGTACATCCTGTCTGGTATTTTTAGTTTTTAATAAGCTCCTCGATGGGCTCCTGCTGCTCTGTTTTAGCTGAGATGCCCGTTCACCTACAGTGTCATGGCTTCGACAAAGCTCATGCTGTGCCTGTCCTTTATTTACTAGGGTCTGAGTGACATTCTTTGTCTCTATGCCAGAAACTCTCAAAAACTTTTGGTCAACTGTGGCTAGTTATATTTCATAGGACAAGTGAGTTGCTGTTTGCACTGAATAGTCAAAGGTCGGAACCAAAGTTATTCGGGTTCATCCTCTGTGGAACTTGGAGTTTCAAAGGCAGTTTCAAAGCTATTCATCCTCTCAGAACCAGGAAGGCCTGCACCACATTTCACGCCAGCTGCTGTCACAAACTCTTGTGAAATCCTTTGTCTCAGAATCAGGAATAAATAAATTTCCAATTTTACACAAAGCAACGCATCATTGGAATGGACATTAAACTTATAGAACCAATGTGCTATGGAGACCAGCTGTCCGGCCATGTCTTCAGCCTTGCTACTAGCATTGCTGAAAGACAGAAGTACTCATCCTCTGCCAGGTCATGTGGTTCCGTTAGGTTCTGAATGCCTGGCGCGGCGCCTAATGAATGTGCCTGGTTACTTAACCTCTGTGGAAGCTTCATTGTGATTTTGGGGCCCAGAAGGTGGGAAGGCTCCAACAACACACTGTAACCCCAAAGTGACCCTACACCAACTGAAGGAAGAATGACCCCGCTGTTCCCATAGTGTTCAGTCGCATCACCTAATCATTCACTTCATGCTTTAGGAATTGTGAGAGTTTCATATGGAACATGCAGTGGGTCACTGCCATCATTGTTGGCTCATTTTAAAAAGGAAAACCGAAAAAAACTCCACAGAGGCACCACGCCCGCTGCACTGGAACTGCATGAGGACATGTAGATGTGCACCGGCTGTGGAGACCGACAGCTTAGGTAAGAAGTTGGGCGATTAGGCAGTCGGGTACTGTTTCGGATTCTTCCACATGCAACCTAGCAACATAAGATACGAATGATTAATGACAGCTTCAGCCACTTTGTCAAAAAGCTGTGTGATCTGACACCTGTCAATCATGGTGAGTGTCACATTTTGTCCATTGGTCTTATGTTTTTCGGTTCACTCTTTAGTTCAGTCTCACACATACGGTACAACAGACTTATGTCACTTACTAATTAGTGCTGTACCTGCAATAGTTTATCAAATCGTTGAACCACGAGAAATAATATGCAAGCCCTAATTTTGTCACATTTTTAAAGATGCAATAATTGATTCTTTTGGCTGCTTGCTAGCAGCAAGCATCCACGGGAAGCTAAAATACGGGACCAGTAAACAACCTGCAATGTGCTAACAAATAATTACCCAACATGAGCAACAGGGCTTGCCACTAGATGCTCCACTTTGCATAGAAGAATCCCCAGCCTACAAATCAGGTGTGTCCCTGAGCGGGTCGCCCAGCGCCAGCTCCCCGGGCGCCCACCACTCCCCTCAGAGGGATGGGTCAAATGCAGAGGTCAGTGTTTATGTGCTTGAAGTGACGAATAAAGGTTGTTCTTCTTTTGAAATCCTCTCAAGCTCAGTCAGGCTGGAAGGCGACTGACGGTGGACAGCCATTTTCAGAGATGTTCAACAGGGTTCACGTCAGGGCTCTGACTGGGCCACTCTAGGACATCTACGGAGTTGTACCTAAGCCCCTCTTGTGCTGTCTTGACTGTGTGCTTGTTGTCCCAGTCTGAGGTCCTGAGCACTGGGGAACAGTGACCAGTCTCCCAGTCCCTGCGGCTGAAAAAACCTGTAGAGCGTGATGTTGTGCAGGTGATTAGCGTCGCCTGGTTTCTTCCAAACAAAGTCTTTGGAATTGAGACCAAACAGTTCAGTCTTGGTTTGGTCAGACTAGATAATCATATTCCTCACAGTCTGAGAGTCCTTCAGGTCCAAACGTATGAAACTCCAAGGGCAGTTTCTTTTTTTTTAGCGTTGAGGATTTCTGCAGCCTTTCCAAATTATCACCAATCTATTTCACCTGGGTACTGAGTGTAGATTAATAACAAAGTAATATTAGAGTCTGAAAACGTCTTGAATGCACTGTATACATTACTGTCCTCCTCCAAACATCGGATCTATAGCACTGATCAGTGCTGTTACAGAGTTGTGTATGTGCTGAAGGGTTTGGCGTCGACTGGGACGACAGGAGGAGGTGTCATTCTCTTTGAACTGCACATGCTTCTATTTATACCAGATTGCTGCAATAGCTCTGAGAGCTCGGAGAGAGAGAGCGAGGGAGAGACATACGGAGTCATATGACCCGGACGGCTCATTCCAGAGATAGTGACGGACAGAGCGCTCACTTCTATTATTACACCAGAACTGCAGAGCGTACCGAGGATGTTTCGCAACACCTTCAGAGGACTCTGAACAGATAACTTGGGATATCGTTTTAATTATTATTAGCACTAAAGGAGATAACAGCCTGCTACGTCTGTGTGAAACAGCAGATCGATAATAATGCCAGAGGAAAAAGGTAATAATGACCTTTCATGAGCTGTGTTCACCTGCAGGAGCAGGTTGTAGCTAATGTTTTACTCACATTAACCAGGACTAACCTCGTACTTTTTCCATCTTATCTTAAGCTGATAGGAATTACTCTTTAAACAGGGCAATTTACAAATATGAAAATGCTTAAAAGCTCTAGGTGATACGAGTGTTTACAGCATGTGCATGTTTGTGGTGGAGGAGTATTTCAGCTACAGACAAACGCCGGTCAGAAACATCTCGCCTACGGTAGCAACTGTGAAGGACAACGAGCACATGGCTGAATGCTCCTGCTGCATGATGATATTCTGCCTGCCTGCAGAATCTCTGGCGACAGCAAGGCAATTGAGAGAGAAAAAAGATTATTTAGCTGTGCATTGTTTATGATGATGCTCTTGTTTTGTACGTCCCTCTCACTAACAGCGGTGCATTTTCATTCAAACTCTTTCTGAGCCCGGCTACGGCACGATTAGATTTTAAACAAGATGCTCCAGGTGATAGTTAAGCCTGTCAGCATCCTGCCACATAGTCCAAAAGAGTGAACTGACAAGTGCAACAGTGAGTGGTCAATGATGGACACAAAGCGCTTCACCTTAAGTCTCATTTGTTCCAGATTTTCGAAGATTTTTCGATAGGCACAGCGTGGCATTCTTCGCAGAAATGTGTTTTGTCAGTCAGTTGAGTCAAATAGCAAGCTGTATATCTATGTATTACTTTATCATCATTTAAATAAATACTACTGGAAAGTTCAAGAAATGTAATAAATAACCAGGCCAAATAATCAGGATCACCGTACTGAAGCCAGTAACTATGGTTATGTTTTTGCATAATCAAGCAGCCTTAGCAACAACATTGTTGTCCTGTCTGCACCTCTGACACTGGGCGGCTCACAGCAGGATGGGGGCCAGCTGCCACCAAGAAAGACCATACTATTTATATCATGATTAACACGCAGTTTATGTTGCATAAGGAGGCTGTTTGGGTTTTATTGTGTTTAATTTTCTTTGCAGTTATGCCCATAGCAATGTGTCCACCGATGTTCCTTTAATATCTATAAAATTTATAGTCTTCATTGGATGTGGGGTAAAACTTTTTTATTGGTTTTTCTTACATGTAAGACAAATTTGAGAGAAATTCGATGTCTTGGCCACCTCTACATCCATACACATCTCTGCACAGACAACAGGCCATTGTTAAAAACTTTTTGTTATCCGTCTTTACATTTGTTGGCTTCCACCACACACCAACTTCAAAGTGGAATCGTAAAGGCTCACTTCAGCTGCATCCATGTTTATGTCCATATACACAACGTGTCGCATGTGACATTCCAACGTACGTCACATTTACACAATAAGGTAAAGAGCCACACAGAACCTTTAGTGTCGGGTAAAATCTGATTTGAGCATTACGACCTGCGGTGTGAAAGCAGCCCAAAGTGGACATTTGTGGAAAATTAATATCCTTCCAGGCATGTCACTGATGAGAATGAGAAAGACATGGGGACTTTGACCTTTGACCACCATTTTTTGTTTTTATTGAACTTTCTTATGTACAGTAGTATCAGCTACTTTGTCGAAAGTGCAGTATTTGGTTAGGCTTTGTCTGGAGGTGTGGAGTGTAAAGTGAAATGTAAAGCGGGCTGGTTTACAATGCACAAATTTAAAGACACATTTCGGTAAATGTCCACCGGTTCGCTCCGCCCTGTTGTTCCCAATAAACAGCACAAACGTGTCCTCTTCAGTTCCACCAGCATGTCTGTGTTTGCATAGGACAGGGAAGCATGTGGACTTCCAGAACTGTGTTACAAAGCTTGGAAAGTTTCTGTGGAGAGGAAACGCAGGTGACGGACTCAAACGCAAAGGCCACACACATAATTTACATCCACAAATGAGACAGATACACATGCTAATGTAGGTCGAACCCGACAGCAACACGGACACAAACACAAAAAACTTGGGGTTGAAGCTCAGCCCTGAGCCAAGGACAGTGTATCCTGGGTGTGTGATGTAATGCCTGGCTGCTAATCAGCAGTCACAGCGACGCCCGTCACTATTCGGAACCTTCCAGTAAACAAACCAGGCGCGTGGGTCAGTTTACTAGCGTTGGCCCTTTTATGATTCTACGAACTGTCCTGTAAACCTCAACAAGCAGCAGACAACAGACAAACACACGTGCATTCAAACACCCTAAATATCGAGTTAACTGAGGCAACGTGGGGGGACAAATCTTTGGTGCTTTCATCTCTTTTGTAGTTTAATTTAATTACTGAAGTCCTTCCTGGAAGCTGCAGCTTGTAAATAACAGGAAAAATGGTTGTGTCAGAAATTCCCGGTTGACATCATCACAAAAGTTAGAACTGTTTTATGCATCTATCACAAAAGGATTTAACCATAAATTAATGCATTCAAAAAGTTCACAAAAAGCAGATTATAAATTGCACATCAGCCTGTGCACACGCCTCTCTGTGCGTTACTGTAGGGATTGAAGCTGCTCGGCATTTGCCAGTGTTTTTGCACCAGCTCGGCTCAAACAGCTGACACCAGGGTTGCTACAGAGAAGCTCTGTATTCATGAGTCATGCTGCTTCTCTCCGAGTTGAAAGAAAACGCCTGCAAACACACACTTTCTCAACCCTTCCCACACCGCCCGCTATTAAAAAAAATTGGCTAACTGACAATTATAAAAAATGTAAATTGCAGCTGTATTTGAAATTTGTGCCACATGACAACGAGACAAACTTACATTAAGTCGCTGCACGGAGGGGTAGTCAGGTCTGAAATTTCACTTCCCATTCAGCCGAAAGACACAAAGGTTTACTACACATTGAAAACACTGGGCAGACAATAGGTTGGACCTGGGCTGAGCGTTCTGATCTGCTGAGGCACCGCGCTGGCTAATCGGGTGCATACCAGCACACTGCCGTACTCTTTTCTGTGTCTGGCTCGTGATAGATACATAAATCCATCGCTCCAGCTCAACTTCCTGTGCCACTGACCATGCAATGCTGCCTGCTGTGGCCTTGGGGAACTAGCCTTCCAGTTTGTCCTAAATGTGTGTAATAGGGATGAGGTCAAGGCTTTGTGCAGGCCAGTCAAACACAGGAAGCCGTTCTGTTTTGGAGCTTGCCCTGAGCACAACAACACTGTCACGTTCAGGGTCTTCTGCATGCTGCAACAACGCTGGGAGCTAACTGTCACTTTCGGTTTGCATAGTGGTAGCGTTGAAAATTCAAACTAAGATGTTTGACAGTAGACGGGACCGGATGGCGTTTTGTCTGCAACTGCAGTCGTCAGCTGCAGTAACACGTGGGACGGTTGGCAGTGTTTGTCGTCCGCGTGGAAGAAATATTCACTGACTCATCTGCTGCAAGAATGGCAGGAATCATATGTTTTTACACAATGACCACATTCATTCGCGAGCACCGGCCCTGACATGCTCCACTCTGACCCACCGCTGACCGATTTATTACTGCTACAGTCACTATTCTGGTTGCCAAGATTATAAATAGCGTTGCTGACATAAATAGCGGCACTTTTCATCACCAGCAATCATATTACCAGTAAAATAAGTTTACTTGGTTGATTTCAGAAACTTGACGTGCCCTTGTCTTTAGAATCGCTGAGGTAACAAGGGTACGAGAAGTCAGGGTCAGGTTAGGATCAGAGATGTGATCAGGTGATCAGACTGAATCTCATGGCTGTAAGGAGAGCAGAAGAAAGTCCACAGTGTTTACGCTGTGTGTCATCATCATCACCATCGTATAAACCAGCTCATTCATACCAACAGTCTTTCCCCAGTTTTTTACAAAAGCTCAACTTGGCCTATAGATTGTTCGTGTCGTTTTCTTGGCAGCTAGCACGGGTAAGGGAGTGGCGTGGAAGTTCTTAAGTAATGAAGTCATGGCTACATGTATGCGAAAAGCCCACTGAGGTGTCAGCAGGCCCCTACATCTCTCTTCATGTTGTTAATCGTATTATCTAGACTCCGGGGAGTATGATACTGTACTGCCTCAACACTACTAATAAAAGTGTTCAAAGTCTGACATGTTTTATAGAATTATGAAATTCTTCTTGCTGTGGTGTGGACCACATTCTCTCAATGGGTTGCCACTTACATTTCATACTATAGTAAGTTCAAAGGAAAGAGCCTTAAAGCCTCATCAAGGCAGACAGGAAGTTAAAGGGAAAGGACATTTATGACATTTCTAAAGAAGAAGCAATATCCACACCGGCTTAATTCATCTAGGCTGAAGGCAAAGGTGATGTTGTGGAGCTATCAAATTTAAATAGAAACGTTCCATTTTTCTTTTTCATTTTACATGTATGGATAGTTTACACCATTGTCAAGTCAGTTTGGTTGTTCTAGTCAATATGCTGACAGCCGAGCTTGCAAGGGTGCTTTTTTTTTTACACAGTGGTCACACAGCGGTTTCCATGGAGTAAAAATGATAATATAATGTTCATAATGTGGTTATATATTATTGTTGATGATGAAAATGACAATTAAGGTATCAGGAACCACTTAGAGGTGGTTTTAATGTTTTGGCTGCCCTATTTAAAACGAATTAGGCGGGCAACACAATAGAACCACCTCTTCTTATAAAAACATTCCAGTACGACTCCACTGCCCACTATGACCTCAGCAATAAACAGAGAGTAGAATTATCACCTTCGTGACAGGCTCAACTTCAAAACTTTGAAATTCTAATTCATGGCCGAGCTTCAGTGTTAGATTGTGTTAGATTGTAAGGGTGTACCTAATAAAGTGGCTAGTGAGTGTATATTGTACCATAAAACATTATCCCAAGACAAGAATTTGTCTAACAAGTCACAAGACTTTTCCACATTATCTACATTCAAACCATGTTCATGCATTGACTCATGACAAAGTGAAAGTCCCCAAGGTCAACACCTTGGCCGCCATGAAGTATTCCTGCTGTGGTAATGCGAGCATTTTGATCCCCTGCCCACCCCTCCCGCCTCTGCAGATGGTTCACACCAGGAATGCTGCAGGGCACCATGGGATCCCCGTGAGTTGAAGGAACACTCTATTTTTAGGAGGCTTCTTGAAAAGGCATTTAGGATATAGATACTTGCGTGTTCCGCTGTGTAGTGGCGAGTGGCTCCTTATTGAATGTATGTATTAAAAGTCTTTTTATGTTGCAGCACCAACTAAATTGTTGCTGCTGAGTTTTTTCGTTTAAATGCAGTGTGAACTGGGGCGCTGGGAGGTCCCAGGTTTTACCGTTGTATTCTGACTCTGAACTACATCTTGAGTACGTGCCTTCACTGTTTGTGACACTACGTTCAAGTCCATAAGTGTGTGGCTTCGCTTTCATTCCCTCCATGATGTGTTTGTGATTTGTGTGTCCAGGTAGTGAACAAACACAGCCGCCTTCCATTAGTCAGCGGGGGTTCCTGTGGTGCGACACATGTAGTGATGCATTGCTCAGATAGCTGCCTGCCTGGCTCCGACCTTTGAGACAGTGGTATCAGTGGTGGCCGTCAGCCAGAGACCAGAAAGGTTGATTGACGACATGGACAACTGGGCCCCAGAGAAGAGAGGACCCGGTGGGGTGGGGTTTGTGAACACTATACATGGTGCTCCACAGGGCCAGACCCCGCTCTGTGTTTCCACCACAGAAAAGAAACCGGTTACATCCCCCATGTCAAAACGAATGTGGCCAGCCTTCTCAGTTTCTTAAGACAAAATGCTTTTTCTAAAACGTTTGAACACTGCAGTCTTAAGTCCCTAGAAGTAAATTTGCACTAGGCTTGTGTAGAAAATGGTGTGGTCTCCATGCAGCTGGAAGAAACTGTGCCCATGTTGCAGGAACGGGTCAAATCATACAAAGAATGACTTTGATTACTTGGAATCTTGAAATGTGTGAAACCTGAAGATGCAAACAACTTCCCTGCCAGGAACCCGGTGAAGGCAGGAAAGAGCAGGGATGTCACGTGGATTCCGAGGTCCACTTGGGATTCATTTTGTCTGCTCCCTACATCAACTATAAACAGCACAGTTCTCACACTGGACCCTGATCACAGCCTAAATGTCCGGAACAACTTGTCTAATTCCACACTTGACCACAAAGGTCACCTCCTGTCTCCTCCCTATATCTTCACTGCTTTTTTCTGCTGTTTGCTGTTTGCTTCCCCCAACAGGTGCAAGTATGTGGCTGTGCACCGAAGGCCGATTTCACTCTGACTTCCCTGTGTTCCCCAACCCCTGCTGCCTACCCTCCTCCCAACGTGTTTTCCCCGTTGGACTGTTGTCTTTTCCAGATGGTTGCAATCAACCATGTCTTAAAACTTTTTTTTTTTTTTTTTACAAGGACTCAAGACTTTCCCTCTGAAATTCTTGGTTTTAGTGGTTAAATTGCCCACATGCTCCGTCAACATGGGTAGTGCCAGTAAGGCCCCACTTCCTTGGGAATTGTAAAGTCTAGGCAACATGATCGGAAATCTTTAATCTCATCTGGAGTTAGTATCACTAATTTTGGATATTTCCTCCTATGGAGACGTACAGAGGTTCAGGAGGCTGTGTGTATTCTGGACACACAGACACACACTCTACGAAGCTGTAGAACACTGTGTACTGCGGGTTAGAGTTCCTTGTTAAACCTACTGAAGAATGTGTTGCTACTGTAGGGCTCAATAGTCTGTACAGAAGGCAGGTGAAAATGGGCAACGTTCTTTGTACTGTATGTCGAAGACTGAGCGCCTCTAAAAAGCTGCGTCTTATCATGTGCCACATGATAAAAAAGTTGTTTTCCAAGGTGCCTGCCATCACGTACGATAAATGAGGGGCATAGCAGGGAACAGTGGAATGAGCTGAGTGCCCTGACTGGCCTTTGCCAAGTGCACAGTTTAGCACCTATGAATGGAATTATGGACAGTGTAGTGCTGGTTTCACCAAGTTATAACACTGTTTTATCCAGTTAAATCCAGCTCTCTTGATACTGCAGCAGAACCTTATATCCCCACAGCAAGACATTATTTTGCCATAAATATCTCTTATCGAACACTGTGTTTCACTCATACTACTGTACATGGATCCAGATTTACACTGTCACTCTCTAAATTAATAAATAATAATCGTAATTACACCTAAAACCTTGGTACATAGTGTGAATTCCTAAATGTATAATGGAACAGAGTCTTTTGTGTCTCTCTCTCAACTAAAATGGATCTCCCAAAACTCAGGGCTTGTTCTTCAATTGTTATGTTTTTTTTCCTTATTCTTTACAGTATAATTTTTTTTTGCAAGAATCATCCCACACTTTCTTTGAACTTTATAGTGAGCAGGGTGTGGGCTCTCTTTATTTTCCACACTGTGGTCTGGAGAGAAGAAAAACGCTGTGGCTTTAACTTCATCTAAGTTAAAACATAGTGTCAAGAAAACACCCAATAAACACCCAATGAAAGCAGAATAATCTCCACCAGAAACAAGTTCTTGGGGAGTTTCCAAAAAGCAGCTTTTATGCCAACACTTCCCGTTCCCTCTTTCTCTGAATCAATTCATTTGATGAACTCCCTTTTCTGAGCCCAATTACCGGTAACCATGGAGGCCTGACGAAACCGGTCGGACAACACCAATGTTTCCCCACAGCACAAAGGGCCTTTTATTCAGTCAATACTGGAAGGTTGATCAGTTTTTGAGCATATTCTGCCAGGGTTATGATCAAAGGGGGGAAAATTCTGCCTCCTTCCTGTGTGGAACAACGGAGGCTAACCTGAGAGTGATTGGGATTTGTTCATAGTTCAGTTATCAGTAGGCTTCCTACAAGGTTTGGGACATGTCATGTTAGGACTTCCAACCTTAACGGGAAGATCTAATACATTTACAATAACGAGCAAGCCAACATTAGGAGCTCGTTTAAGGATAGAGTCGGCTCCAGAGATTTAATGGAAGCGTGTGTGCATGTAACAAGCAAGAACATAGCAAAATATTGTTTTTACTCTTCAGTCATCTTGTCCCTGTCTGTCTGTCTGTCTGTGTCTTGCAGTGTTTCAGCAGCAGGCTGTCCACAGCGCTCTGGAGCAGCAGAAGCAGAAACAGGGTGGAGGAGGTGGAGGAGGAGGAGGCGGGGGTCCTATCCCATGTCAGAACTGTGGCAAGCCCTGCAAAGGGGAGGCGCTCCGTGTTCAGAACAAACACTTCCACATCAAGTGTTTCGCCTGTAAAGGTACGGAACACCTGCAGACCACCTCACAAGCCTCGAACATACTAGTTTGGTTAGAAAGGCAAATGCCGTGCGTGGTTCTGTAAATCAGATATGAGACCCTCGGAGTTTGTATGTGGCCCCCAATATGGAGCGTTTGGGGGAAAACATAAAACTGTTTAATATGTAGAAAGCACTATAAGAGATCTATGTTTTGGATTTGAGCTACTGTAGTTATTGAAAATCTTACAATAAAAGTCTAATAATGCAGACCTTTTAGTTTATTGAAACTGCAAAAGAGACTCATTTAAAAGAGATATTCATATGATATTATATTACTCCATTATTATTCTGGAGCAAAGTTAATGTGACACTTTGATGAAGGATAACCAGACGGTAGATGGATATGTTGAATCACTTGCTACAATGATTTTGTCAGTAAAAAGCTGTATATTACATATTAAAGGTCAGTATATTTTTGGCATAAATAAGGAACAAATGACTGTGTTGGAAAAGAAATAATCAAGTGAATTAACATCACAGACAAGTCTTCTTTGCACTGAATTAAACGTAATTGTCAGTATTATCCATTGTCCAGGGATGTCACAGTTGAAGTTTTGCATCGAGTTTCATGCTAAAGTTAGTGATGTACTAACTGTTCCTGAACCGAAGGGCTCGATACGCTGAATAGAACTGAGTGATGAAGTCCTCTGAGCTCCGACAAACTGGACTTCAGGGGTCAGATGGACTGTCAGGTCCAACAAGTGTGGTGGGCTTTGGAAAAAAACATTTAACATCGTAAAATTTTTACATCATTAGTTTTGTAGTGGTTTATAAAGAACACTGTGACCCATGAGCCCCAGGCTCGTGGTCTACTAGTAATTGCTGGACAGAAGTTCAGACATGCTGGCCGAACGAGAGGAGCAGAGCACCTGCACCGGTTTACTTTAGGGAAGCTGGGCGGTGGTTTTTCAGACGCTGAAAAAGTCATCGCTTGTGTTGTATGTTTTACATGCCCGACAGGGGACTTCATGGCGCTGCTGATGCTGATGCAGCGACCTCTTTAGGAATTCATGCGTAAAGGCCACCATCACTTTAGCACACCTTAGTGACCAATATTCATGTATCTAACATATCTCAGCTAGTGTAATCGAGTTGTTTTTGATCGTTGAGCAGCACGAGGAAAGTCAGTAGTGATGGGTTGGTCAGGTCTATCAGTGAGATTAGGGAGGGCTACTCTGTGTGTGTGTGTGTGTGTGTGTGTGTGAGTTGTGTGCGTTTATTTCTGGGCGTGTGGTTGCAAGTGTTGGATTCCTGAAATCTGAGTGTGTCCGATGTTTCTTTTTCATGTGACTGCACTTTTATAGGTGTGTGTGTGTGTGTGTGTGTTTGTGCCCCTCCCAGCCTTAACTCTTTAGCACGAGCCTTTTGCCATTGTTGATGTCAACAAACAGTGTGGTTGCTAAGCTACAAGGGGGGGTTTCTCCAATGTTGACTCGACAGCTTCCTGGAGTTTATCGCCCCTAATCTCACACTGAGCAGCAGACTCCCTGTCTGTGCATCCCACCTCCTCCCCTTCGTCCTCCATCCTTCACTCGATCGGAACACCGGATGGAACCATGACGTGTGCAGCGCTGGGCTGTGTTAAACTTGCTCTCCAGGATGCTAATGTAAAACAATGCTATAATAACCTCCCTATATTAAAATATTGCTCTGCTTCCAGCTGAAACACTCCTCCAGATGACATCACTTGAGGGAGTTTTCTTATCATTTCAGATGATGTCATCTGGAGGAGCTGTTATGATTACAAACTCCGTAACGTGAGCAACAAGACGGCCTATATCAACTGAAGGTTCCTCCAAATGATGTCATCCGAAGGCATTTTTCAGCTAGCTAGAAGTCAAGAGATATTTTGAGTTAGGAAAGTCATTGGCATTTATGTCTACAAACTACTCAAACTAGAACCACAATCAGCGAAGTCGTCCTGTGATGGCCCTTCAGAAATAAGCAGCTTATTGGAGCCAGCTGATATCAGGGATGATAACAGTTTTTACAACTCTGATGTTGTTTTCATATTTTTGGACGTTGTTTGAAACGGTAATAGTGACATTGGGCACTGAAGATTCCATATGATCATGGGGCAGCATCATGATCGTCATGATCAATTAGCATTTTTGTGCAGGAACGAACCAGTTGTACATGAAAAGTCGACCACAGCCATGACAGAGTATTTTCAAACTGTGTTTCCCTCGAAGCAACTACAGCGTCCACTGAATTAGACCTTGTTCTTGTATAACTACCTGTTTTCTGAGTTTCCCGCTGATTATCATAGAGGCCTGATTACTTGGGAATGACTTTCACCACATCATGTTTCATATTGTGCCACTATTGCGTCTCTAATAGCTCAATAATAAAGCTGAGTTTTATCCGTCATTAGGAGCTTTTATGTTGGACTTAAAAAGATTTGAGCAAATTGTGACGATTACACGCCTCAGGTCACACATGCACACACATTCATCAGATGCCAATGCAGAAAGTCATTATTTTGCAGCAGCTAGAGGTGATTAAAGAGGCATGCTTTCTTCATCAGGGATGTTATTTGGCTTCATGTCAAAAAGACCTAATTAGGATGCATGGGGCTCGCTAATTTAATACAAGTCATTCAGTAGGAGCTGCGCAGTTCACTCAGAAACGCCTGGCTGGAAATGGAATGAATTCATTGAATTTCCAAATCATTTTGTTGTTATTTGGTGCACTGACAATGTCCACGCTGCACAGGTTGGGTGGACAGTTGGTTTAGGTTGTGTGATGTTAAAAAATGCAGATGGGAAAAACAATCTGATAGTATTGTACAAGCGCATGAAAGGCAAAACGACTCCAAAAGGTCCTGATCACTGGAAAAGGTCCCCGCTGCGGAAACTGACCTAAATTATGCTGCACGTTAAATTGTCCCATATGTGGGAACGTAACTACTAGACTTTTAGTTTTTGTACTTGGCAGGATTTCAAACTATAAGGTGCATCTTTACATATAACAAACTTTGAACGTCCGACATTTAATCCCCTCGCTGGTGTAACAGTCCACGCCAATGCAGATCCTGGTGTTTAAATCTGAAAATCAGTTCTAATTTAGCTTTTAGAAGTTAATCTTATTTGAATAAGGACAATAATAAATATCAGGTGCAATAGATTCTTCTCTATTTTACGGACTGCTCTGTTGAAGCAGACCTCTGCCCCAGTGCGCTGCAGCAAGATGTACCTGGACAAGAACCAAGCTCATGACCTCTCGCTGTCTTACTGTATTAGCGCCAATTACAAGCAACGTGGGTGTTGGCCAGAAGGCCGACGGCGCCAGTTTGGAATCGGGGAACCATCAACACTCAGCTCCCATGTGTAATTAACACCGAGCGAGAGGATCACTGGATGAATAGGAGATAATCTTGGCCTTTTTAGCATTGGGCTCACATCAAGTTACGGTAGCGGAGCTGCTAAAAGCAAACACGTCCGCGGTGTTTTCAATTAGTCCACTGGGAAACATGGTGGGAGGCACGTGTTGGAGGGTCCGGGCCACAAAGAAACTACCCCCCCGCCCCGCCCCCGGCTGTAGGTACAGTCATTCGAGTGAATCCAAAGGCTGGAAGCATCTTGAAGATAATGAGACGCTCGGGATAATTGTCAAGTGTGATTGTAGGTATTTAAAATAAATGGTAAGCTAGTCCACCCAAATCATCCAGATAATCAATCTATCACGAAGCAAAGCACGAACGAGTCATACAGTTGGAAACATCGTGGAATTTTCCATACGCTGCCTTAAGGCTCTTATGCGATTACGAAGTCAGCAAATGCTCACATGCTGTAAAGCATTTAAAACAAGCCAGTGAGACTTTATCATCATTTTTATGTGATACAAATATTGTATTACAGTCATCTTATTAATTGTGAGTGAAGCCTAAGAGCAAAAAAGTATTATGATTTTAATTATTTTATTATTATTATGTTATTATTATTATTTATTATTTTAATTGAATTATTGGGATGAATACATTGTACGATTAGACTAAACACACTCAAACGTTCTTTATGACTTTTCAAATTAACATTGGCGACTGTGGCTCAGTTGGTAGCGCGGCCGTCCACCAATCCCACAGTTGTTGGTTTGATCCCTGGCTCCTCTGGTCACATGTCAAAGTGTCTTTGAGCAAGACAATGAACCCCACTTAGTTTCTCCCGGTGAGCGTCGGCCAGCTGCATAGCAGCTCCCCCATCGTGTGTGAATGGGCAGATAAGAAGCAGTGTAAAGTGCTTTGAGTACCAACAGGTAGAAAAGCGCTACATAAGTGCAGACCACTTACCATTTAACATCACTGTAACACTCCACTCCACGATTCCCATTTCCGGGATGAATGATTCATGTTTACCTTACTAAGAATCAGTCCCACCCTGCTGCTTCGAGCATCTGAGCATTTCACGAGCACTGACTGGTGTTTTCACAGTAGCTGTTTCATTGAAGGACCAACTCTCTCCATATCCTGATATTTCTACTTGTCAGACGCCTTCAAGTCAACACTGACACACTGTGAATGGCGAAGCAAAGAAGACACAGCGACCGGGCAACATGACTCAGACTTTAATCCTGATGGTTTTATTTTTTTGTGCATTCACGAGAGGCCATCACATCATCCAAATAGCATTCGAATACAGCAGAGAATAGTCAGATGTGAAAATATGCAGCCCCACCTTAATGTCAACAGGCCAGAATGAAATGTGGCGTGTAAAAGCTGCAGTGGTGTCGGACACACTATCCCTCTCTGTCATTCACTAACTAACTTTTATTGGGCTCGGTACAGGTGAAACCTGCCAAGCTTGACTGCCTCTCGGTGCCGCTTCCAGCTCAATAAAAAGAGAAAAGATAAAACGAAAGACGTATAAAAACCTTCTGCTCCTCTCAGTGCGAGGTAGCTGCAGACTTTATGGGTGGGTGGTGCTTGTTCTGATGTCTGTTTTGCACCAATGTGAACAAGGATTGCATCTGTCCATGCACTAAGGACGCACACGTAGAGACAGACGGTTCACACTCGCGTTCACACTTTGTATTACACGTATCCTAGAGTTGCAGTGCAGTAGCTGTCAACTTGTTGAACGTAAAAAAAAGACAAAACAAGTACATTTAGAAGAATGTACAATTGCAGTTTAGTGTGTCGGGTGAACTTTGAACCAGCCAGCCCGAAAGTCAGTCTGCTGTCCACATGTCGAGGTCCTGATCAGGGGTTAGAGTAGCACATGGTTGTGATGTTCTTGGGAGGGTGTTGGCTGTTGGCTTGTCTCCTCCTTGGAAGCAGGCAGACCAGAACAGAGCCAGTGGGGAGTGTGTAGTGTGTGTGTGTTGGTCTCAACCGCCCACTTTTCGAGGGGGGGGGATTTCATACACTTGAAACAAACATTATATGTGTTGTGGTACATTGATCGTGTACCTTCAGTAGTTTTGATTTTACAATGGGCTCAGTTTCAAAACCACTCGTTCGGGCTGGGAGGTTCACGTTTTTAAGCAACATTCGACATTTAGCAAATTCACTCAAGTTTCACTTTTGCCCAATATTGAGTCGATCGTAACAATTGCGTGAGCTCCAGGGCTTTCCCGTGACTTAGACAACCGAACACGCCGCCTTTCAGAAGTCCAGTGTCTTTGCTGCTCAGATCAATGCAGGCTGGCTGGAAAGTGAACGGTCGAGGTCAGTGACTGGCAACGGGCTGACACATGTCCACATGAATGTTGAGCCATTGTTAAAACGAGCTGCAGCAAAGGTCACACAGTCATAGCACATGGCACATGTATATTTAGCCATGTTCACGCTCCCACTCTAACACATACACGAGTGAAACATGAGGGCGAGTCAAGGTCATGCTCATGTGCCGACACGGTACATAGGCTGTATATGTTTTTTTGGACGCCATGTTGTATCTGATGTCAGTGTGTCTTTCACCTGCACAATGGACGGGACAGGCCTCCCCTGTGCAAGCTCAAGTCCACTCAACTGGATTCAACTAAAATACTTCTGCTTTATTTGACGTGTAAATTCAGTTTACTTGTAGGATGGAAGTATACATGAGTTTACAGGTTTCATCTGGGACGAGAGTCAGCGCATTCAAATCCGAGGCTGGATTACCTTCTTTGGGTTTGGAATGAGACTCTACCCCAACTGAACTATGTCTCTGGGAAACCTTAACGAACATGCTGTCATTGAAAGGGTCTCGAATGTGAAATATTGTCTGGCAGATTTCGGAGAGCTTTGTTGTAGCCTAAGAGAGCAGAGACTCAAAATCGATGTGCTACTTAGACTTCCAGGAAGCATGGAGCAACCTCCAAATGAATGAACGTAAAATAAGTATCCTGTAGCTCTGTTTTGGTCTCAATCACCCCTTGAGGGAATAAGCTAATGTAGCACGTCCTTTCCTTAAAACATTAAATATTTATACGTGCAACTTTAATGGAAACAAAATCCAATTAAAGGACGACTTCACCAATTTTCAACCTGATTTCTGTAGCTTTTAAACACCCCTATATGAAAATCTTTATCTGCCTCTAGCTGAAAAACTCCTCCAGATGACATCACCCGCAGGAGTGAGGCCCATCATAAAAAGTTCAGATGATGTCATCTGGAAGCAGTTCCATGACATTTATGTGCAAGTACTACCCAAATTAAGCCAAAAGAGCCCAGGTAAATATCAGTGAAGAACAGTCATACGCTGATAACTCGACTCCTTTGGGCCTCTCCCAACAGAAGTTTGCAACTGGATAAATTGCATCTTGTCCACACCACTCACTCTACGACAGATACAGCATATTTTATTCACAAACCACAACATTGCAAATTTTGACGCTTGTCCATTCAGGCGTGTAACCTTCGCACTAAATCTGCTCGCTGAATTTGAGGAGAGGAACAACAGAGCTGCCTGTGACATCCTCCAGAGTCGAGGAAACAGATTTGAACGAATTCCTGCGAGGGCCTCTGACTACAATCCCATTATGTAAGTGGCTTCACAGTGCATGAGATAAGCCTTCAGAGATGGAAGTAATCCCTTTCCTGTGTGATGGGTTCTGCCTTGCAGCCTTGGAAAGTCCCTTAATCACCTTCCTAAGACAATGCAAACTTTCAGTCCTACTTTACACTGCCAACCTAATTGCCTTAAAATAAGAGTCAGAGCACAGAACTGCTTTATTTTTCCGCAATTTTCCCGCTTGGTGGAAGTTTTGTCTTGTTGCAGGCATGTAGCCCAACACACGGTTCTCCTCAGCTGAGTCTTGGGACAGAAGTACTAATTACTAGCTTCATGATCTCATCCACCGAGGCCCAAGCTTAGGGTGAACACACACGCACACACCCTCTGTTGTCATGGAGATGGAATGCGTTCAAAATGATGAACTTGCTGCTTATGGTTGTAGGTGGACTCAGATTGTTTTGCATGGAGTGGTATGTACAGAAACCGCTTGAAAATAAAAACTGAATTGCTTTAAGCTGCAAATTGTGTTGTCAGATTAAGTTAACTACTCCCCTAAAAATGTCAAGACATGAATTCTTTCAAACTGTCCTTGGACAAGACTCTGAACTTTATAGTTATGTCTCATAGTTATGTAGAATGTAGAAAAATCAATAAAACCTTTTCTTTCTGGTGCCGAACACAGCGGTCCAAAGAAACTCAAAGGTCATAATGTTTTTTGTAAGAAAAAACAAATTGGATCTAAGTTAAGTTGAGAAGCTTAGAAAGAAATAAAGTTATAAGTAAGGACTTGATTAGGTGTTTGGTTGCTATGAGCTATTCCATAACTGCTCCACGCTTTATCGAAATCAGTTTATAGAGCTAAGACCAGAAAACATCACACGTCACTTTAGAAAGTCCAAATACTTTGGGCCTTTTGGATTATGATCCTTGAGTCTTCACTTTTGAGTCTCTACAGACTCCTTCACGTCCTGCTCTGCTTCATTTCTTTAGCCTTTGAACACATTCCGCATGATTGAGGGATTAAAGGAAGGACGGATCAGAGAGATGATAGCTGCAAGGGAGAGACGAGACGAGACAGCTTTGACAGTTCATTACCAATCAAACATCTTAGGTCTTCTGCTCGCTTCTGTAAAGCACTCACGCACAGTCTCCACGGCTGCTGTACTGCCAATGCAACGCGTAGCATGTAATAGTTGGATTTGCTGTTGCTTTCTGAAGCGGAAGGTGATGCATTCTGTTGCTATTAGCTCTAAAAATGATAAATGACCTTCACCGTGAGCATATACGTGTTCAGGAAATAGACAAGTACTACAGGAGGGAGACGAGTGTGTGCGCCAACTGGCAGAGCAGGGATAAATATACAGGGGTTGAAAGGTAGGCTGATGGAAAACGGCCCAGGATTTCTGTCTCCGTCTCTCCTGGACCCCTATGTCTCTCTCCAGTATTTTGGACTTTAGGGACAAATCTCACTTCAGTAGTCAAGTTGTGTGAAGCAAGTGCTTGCTAAGTATTAAGGCTTTGGAGAGAAGACCTAGTTGCTTTGGTCTTTAAAGTCTCAAAACCAATGGCTCCTGTCATTTAGCCAGAACACGAAGACAGGTGAAAGATGTCCAAATCAGATGTCCAGTCTGTCAGAGCATGTCACCGGAAAAACGCCGTCTTCATTCCGAAACCAATTCTCGAGACAAGAGTCTTTAAGATTTGCGACAAGTGTCCTACAGTAGCATTAAGATTTTGGGGGATTGTGCAAAGTAAGAACTTGACCCTGGTAGAATTTGAAGTCCCGTCTTTGTGTATTTTAAGTCTGAAGTTGTTATTTTTGCGAGTTTGACTTTATGCCGATGACCCCAAACTGTGGCTCTGCGTTATCGACCAGTTTAATGGCACAATCAGTTTAACATTAAAGTTGCATCCACAGCAAAGACACAATAGCCCTAAAAATAGTGTCTGTCCAACTATTCCATGTGCCTCCATACAGCAAAAAGAACCCTGCTGAATTAGTTCCTCGGTGGAAAGTTGTTTACTATGACACAATAGTTGTTGAGAAATTCTCCTTTATTGGACGAAGCTCAAATATCCGTCCATCCACTCAACTTTCCACTCTGCTCGTGTTTACTCCATCAGCCCAAAGCATTATCTCATTCCAGATAGGTTGGCAGATGTGGACTGGATGCAAGGGAGCCGGTAGCAGCTGCTGGAAAGTATGTCATCCACTTCCTGAGAAAACCTTCCATGTATTGTTGTGCTTGTTTTATTAGCATCACATAACCCCTGGCAGGGCTTGATAAAAAAGTGAAGGAGTGCAAATGGTTCACAACGGTTGTGCAACATGTCAGTGGAGGCTTTTCATGGGATAAAAGGGTGGGAGAGAGTTAGACTGTTATGTAGCTGCTAGAGACGTGGGAAGTTTCATATGGTAAAAGGGACCAACGAAGAATTGTAAAGCTTGTTTTTGGGATGTCAGTAATTATTTAAGTTGTCCCATTTAAATTCCCCTTTAATCCCTGTGGCGCAGGTTAGATGCCACACAGGCACTGGTCACGTCATTACAGCAAGAAACTGTCTTCACCACTGGAGCAAATGAAAGGCTACAAAAGGCCACAGTCTGGTTCCGTCAAAGACAAGGGGAAGATTAAGTGCCGCTTTATGTATTTCAGACAAAGTTCCAGCAACAAAGTGCAACGGGTGCCAGTGCTGTGAATTGTTGCTATATTTTTATTTGTGTGAAACGTTGAAAAGGTACAATCAGAAAACGACGTCCTGTCTGGTCACCACCATTAATGCACTGCCACTGCCCCCAGAGAACCCGGGGCGGGAATGGCGGGACAGACTTCGAGTCTGAAACTGCAGAAGTGTCACAGACGTACCTTGTGGCGGATTGATTTTCTCAGAATGACTCCAGTGTGAGTCGAATGCCAATTCAGTCAGGCTAAAGACAGAGAACGAGGCTGTTGAGGACAGACGAGGGCAGTGGGGGAACCGGAAGGCGTCATCCTAGGGTTCGCCCCACACTAGCGTTTAGCTGAAGGAACCCTCGCAAAGCAGCTAGTCTATTATATGTGGTGTAGTACTTTTATTGTTAGGCGTCACCATATGTGTAATGAGATTTTGTATATGGACAGCTGAGCTGCACGGTGGTGCTGCCGCCTCACGTTTAGAACGTGTTGCCTGTTCTCCTTGTGCTGTAGGTTTCCTCCACTTTCCTCCCACGGTGCAAACACATGCATGTCACTGTGCAGCTGAATGTGAGTGTGAACGGTTGTTTGGCCGTGTTGGTCTTTGGATAGACAGGAGCCCACCGCTTACCCAAAGACAGCTGGGATAGGCTGCAAAACGTAAAGACCATTTGTGTGTGTGTGTTTGTGTGTGTGTGTGTGTGTGTGCAGTCCCATGGTGTGTCATCAGTGAGCACAAACACCTCTCACATGTCTTTCCTGTTGTTTTTATCCAAAGAGAAAGAATCGAGGGAAGCGAAAGGAGGGCTGCTGTTTTGCTAAAGGAGTGGAAAAACAGAGCAAGGCCTCCCTTAAGGGCGTGGCTGCGCTGTGATGTCACGCAGTCGCTATGGTTCCTGTGTGTAGTCACTGTGTCGGCGAGAGGCGACGGTGCTTTGGAGTTCCTCTCATGCATTGTTAATGCTAGACAAAGACGCGGTGCGGTATTTATACCGCACACAAAGAGGGACGCACAAACACGTGCTGGTGTCACCGACAGTCACAGCGTGACGAGCGGAGGAAAACAGCTGGACGTGTCAAACGGGTCTATTAATAGGCGTGTGCTGTTTTTGTACAACAATGTCGACATGTGGTATTTTGGTCATGGCACATCACCTAATGGAACGAGATGTCGCCTCTTTGTCAGAAACAGTCATGATAAAGTGTGTCCAAAGTTGTTACTTACTGAGACAGATGACGTTGAAGCACGTGTCGGGCACATTGGAAAACCCTCGCTCTTTCAAACAGGTCCGTTAAAGACTGACAGCAGCTTAAGAACGATTTCTGCAGAAAGGCAAAAAAGTTATGCTTGGACAGGTTTATGTGCACACCTGTGGCTCACAGGAGATATGGATTATGCAAACCGAGGATAATGCACACGTGAGATAGATTTTATTACCTTTGGACAGCACTGGATTAACTGTCCCGTTAGTTTCCAGCCTTCGAGCTACAAGGACTGACTGGGGTCACCGAAAAAGAAAAAAAAATCAATCACTGTCAAAGATCCACTTCAAAGGTGAAATGAGAAAATACATGTGATTATGCTGCATGTAAAATAAACAGAAGCTAGAGAAAGTGGACAGACCTGAATTCTACGACGGCTCTGATGTTAGCTCCATTGTTGCTCATGTTGTAACAACGATACTTTTATTGTGAATCTAATTGCCGTTTCCTTTGATCCCGTTGCATTTGTCCCCTCCCTCCCTCTTTCTCCCCTTGCCGCTCTCCTTACCCTTTCACCTACCCTCACTTGCAGTGTGTGGCTGTGAGCTGGCCCAGGGAGGCTTCTTCGTGAGGCAGGGCGAATACATCTGCACCCTGGACTATCAGCGGCTGTACGGGACGCGCTGCTTCAGCTGCCAGGACTTCATTGAAGGAGAGGTTGTGTCTGCCCTGGGTAAAACCTATCACCCTCGCTGCTTTGTCTGCGCCTCCTGCAAGTAAGAACGAGCGTTGTGGGATGTGGGGCCCAAAAGCACTTCTAACTCATATTTGTTTCCTTTTCGGCGGCTTTCTCTACCCCTAACCACCTGACCTCATTACATAACCCAAACTGTCTTTATTGTAAAGTCCATCTTGTGAAAAGATGAACCCCTTCCTGCTAAAATCAGTGACTTCCAGCAGGCCGCCATCTTTGCCTGTAGCCAGGTCTCACATGGATAGTTACGGTGAACATACGTGAGACACATTTGAAAATCGGTGACATCAAACCTAAACTCTAAAGACAAACGTGCCTCTGCAAAGGCAACAACACACATTTCATTTCAAAGGACTTCTTCTCACTATGTGCTCTATTAATTAAAAATGAGGTCATGGAGTGATCAAGGCACATGCTCCATTTAAGATGAAGTCGCAGGAAGACGAAGTGCTGCAGACACGCGAGTGTCAAAGATCTCAAAGGCGGTTTCGGAATGGTGCTAATAGGCCAAGTAAAGCCAAAGTTATGATAAATGGTTCAGGTGTTTTCAACAAAACACGCTTCTTGTGCGGTTGTAGATCAAATGTGTTATCACAGTATGTCAGAATAAAAAGAAATCACTGTCACACGGGTGAAAAATGACTTGGGAAAAAAAGAAAAGCATTCAAAATGACCATCTATGCCCTGGACCTCGTCGGGTTACATTTTTATATTGTAGGGCAGCTTATAATAGAGTTGAAAAGCAGATAATGAATAAATGCTAAAAGCATCAAATCAGAGGTAAATGAATTTACAAATACCGAAAATGGAGTTTGTTTTTCCAGCGTTAAGGGCATCTTCAGCTCATTTAAGATCATCATCAGCATCATATGTGCAGAACATTATGGGCAAAGTTCTGCGTACTTTCCCATGACTAGAAGAGCTCATGTTCACAATACGAAAACATATTTTAACAGGGAATTATGACGTGAGCAGTGTGTTTGTTTTACAAACAGCATGACGTCGTAGTGCAGACGCTTTTTTCTGTACAAGTGCATAAAGTTATAACATTTTGCAGGAAAGTAAAAGCAAATCAAGGCGCGTGTCATTTTCACCTGTTTGTAGCGCGTGTGTGTTTGTGTGAGACCAGAACGGTAATGGAAGCCTCTCTCAGGCAGGAATTTAAAGTGTGTGGTCAATCCAGTGTGGCCACTTAGCCCATTCCATAGCTAGCGTTAAGTGTCTTTTGAACTGGGAGTGGGTTTTCTGTGTGTGTGTGTGTGTGTGTGTGTGTGTGTGTGTGTGTCATCCCGGTGCTGAACCTGAGATCAGAATGTACCAGTGTGGCATCTGAGGTTTGCAATGTGATCGGCAAGCTGCCGTGTGCCTCCTATAACAAATATTGCTTTTGTGGTGGCGAAACACACAGGCTCATTGTGAGGAAAGCAAAACTCGGACTGGGCGGAAGGAAGCTGAGATAGTGCGGGAAGGATGTTTGAGATGAGACATGAGGTTCAGCTCAGTGATCCACAAGTACTGAGCGAGTACTACTGCACCAATCGCCTGCAATGCACGTGTTGGCGTTTGTGTGTATTCCATCATTAACAGCGATTAGCGAACATGTTCATCAATGCTGTAGTTACGTATTAATTAACGCTGATGATTAAGATGAAACACAAAGCTGTCTTCATCCAAATAAACTCTGTTGACTTAAACAGAAGAATAATTAGAACTACCTCAAACAATAGTTAAAAATGGTGAAATAATTTTGTAAAATGGTTACCAAGGTGACCCACAGGGATCTGTTTTAGGCTTTATGCTCTTTACTCTATGCTAACAGTGCCTGAAACTATTCACCCTCTTGGAAGTTTTTACTTCTTGAAATCTTGGTTTATTTCGTTTGGCCCTTCTGGCGCTGATCAACAGAAAATAGATCTCTACAAAGTATTTTAAATAATCAAAAACACAGAACACAAAATCATGTTTTGCACGAGCACCACCCTTTCCCCCTAAAGTCAATATTTAGGAGCTTACCTTGGCAGTAGGTCCAGCCTTGAGCCTGTGTGGGTAGGTCTCCATCAGCTTTGAACATCTAGACGCTGCATTTTGCTTTGCAGAACTGCCCGAGCTCTGTCAGGTCATACAGGGGTCGTAAGTGAAAAGCCTCTTCCAGATGCAGCCACAAATCTCCATTGGATTGAGGTCTGGGCTCTGGCCCCCCCAGAGCTTGTTTGTGTGTAGCTTTGGTCGTGTGCTCTTTGTCTTGCTGAGAAACGACTGAATCAGGTTTTCCCCCAGGATTTTTAGTTATTGTGCTGCTTTCAGTTCAGCTCCCATCGTACAGCGAAGTGGTGTGCTCACATCACGATGCTGCCACCATCTTTGTCTTCCTGAAAGTTACAGTATGTCTAACTTTAATCTTTTCTCACAGACTCATTGAAAAGTACTAAGAGCAGCTCAGTAATATTTCTATCTAGATGTTTCTAAGCAAACTAATTAAATACTGTATCTTTATAAAATCACATATTTTCTTTCATACTTTTATTCAAAATATTGTGGGGGCCTGTTTTCACTTGACATGAGAATTCTTTTTGCTAGTAAGAAAAGCCAAATAAAACTGACCATGATACTGTGTGTTTATGGAAATAGGTAAGTAATTGATGCAGCCACAGTGCTGTCAGTCAGGTACAAATCAGGTAAATCCTGGCACTTCAATATTTAATAACAGTACGGCCAAAGGGAACCTGTGACATCCGTGCAACATGTCAAATGATGTGACGATATTTGGCAGCATCATTATGTGACACTGTAGGATGAGATTGTTTTTGTCACAGCTAATTCTTTCAGAAGAAATGTTAAAAATTAACAAATAATCTTAGCTAAATTAGCACAAGAATGTCCAGTTATAAAAGTCCGTTTGGACATGAGTACCTGTCACCCCAGCCTCCCCCAGTGTCTCTGCACGTATTCCTCATTCAGTAGCTGGCTGTGACAGTGTGACAGCGGCTCTAATATCGCATTTCCGAGCTGTAGGAAACGGCACGTGGCAGCTGATCTGCTGCCGGCGAATCGCCATTCCTTCGGTACTTGACTCGGCGACAGCAGCTTTGTTGGAGCAGCACACCAGGAGTCGGGAGACGTTAACAGTTTTATTGGTCATTTGTCTCCACCGGGACTTTGACTGGTCACTCACTGCTCTGTAGCCGCCTCTTCCATGTCTGAATAATAAAATCACCGCAATGTGGCCCCAGCAGTTCGGATGATCGTCAGCTGCTCTCGGTGTCGTTTTTGAATGTGTGCAGCACATAACTGATGAACCTGAGGTTGTTGAACGGAGGTTGTCGTATGGGACAAGCTGTGTCACACTGTTATCAAATAGAACTCACAGAGTCGAGGTTCAGTTCTGGGCCCTTTTTGTAACTTTTATTAATTTTTGCAGATGATATTGTCCTATACTGTTATGAATCATTTCAAAATAAACGTTAGTGTTTCTGACACTTTACAAGATTGACTAAATACATTTAAAGAGGTTGTAAATGCTCCGAAAATAACAGTTTGGTCAACACATCTAAAAATGAGACAGGGCCTTCTGTTACCACTTTCTATTAATTGAGTAATGTCTGTAGACGTCCCGTGGCAGTTTGCATCAAAAGAAAGTTTTTCTCTTGTTGGTTACCCAGTGCTGACTTTGGAGATGTGACAAATGTGGCTTTTCTACATTACAGGCATTCACACCTCGAAGAAGAAGCTTACTTTTACACAGGTGACGCGTGATAGGAATTTTAATAGTATATGAATTAAAATTACATGTAAAAAAACCCAAAACATTTTGGCAGTCTAATCATTAAAGCTGGTCTGTGGCAAGTGCATGTTCTGTTGGCAAATTCGTGACCTCACTATTTTTACACTACTGGCTGCAGCCCCGGCTCAGCATATCGAAATCTAAACCTTTATGAAATATGGCCAGTAATGTTCCTCCCTTGTGCAGAAACCATTTGTCGGAGTGTTAAAATAAATAATCACAATAAATCCGATGTTTTCTGATTCAGATAAATCGTTTGATAAAAACTGGATCCTGCGACACCCTGCATTGTATCACATGAAGCCAGCCTAATTTCAGAGGCTCTAAATGAGTTTGTATGCTCGGGGGAAAACTGAACCCTTAGCACAGACTGCATGGGTCCGAACCGTCGTCTGATGTTCCGTCTGTTTTCTTGTGTTTACAGACAGCCGTTTCCAGCCGGTGACCGAGTGACATTTAATGGGAAGGAGTGTATCTGCCAAAAGTGTACCCAGCCGCTCCCTGCCAACAGCCCCGCTCCCATCCAAGCTGTCCACAGTCAGTGTTCTGTTTACGCCTCTACCTGTAAAGTGTGCCAAGAGTAAAGTTCTTCCTGTTCCAAAACTTCAGTTTCTGATCCTTTCCCTGAAGTTAGCACCTTCTTCAATTGCGTTAAGTGATTCCTGTGTTAGAAAACAAAATAGTCCGAGGCTCTTTTTTTGTTTCCCATTCAATCCGAATAGCCGGCAGTAAAAGTCCACCTTGGTGTGTTACATTTCATCTTCCTCTTTGTCAGACTGCTGTGGCTGTGGGAAGGAGTTTAAGAATGAACAGTCTCTTGTAGCGCTGGACAAGCACTGGCACCTGGGCTGCTTCAAGTGTAAGGTCTGCAACAAGGTGCTCAACGCCGAATACATCAGCAAGTAAGTGAACGTGACTCAGGGGCGGCCGGTTAGTTCAGTTAGTTATTTAGCTCAGACACGTGCACGCGTGCAGGATTGCGATGCTGTCTCATCCTGTGTTGTCCCGTCAGGGATGGGATCCCCTTCTGCGAGATGGACTACCACGCCATGTTTGGCATCCAGTGCGAGAGCTGCAAGAAGTACATCACCGGGAAAGTACTGGAGGTAACATGGCAGCACTCTGTGACTGTTGGCATCGAGCTTGACACACAAAAAAGTCTCTCTGGGTCCAGTGAGGTCTGGATCCAGTGAGGTCTGGAATGTGAAAGAACAGCATAAGTTCTACAGAGGATTCAGCAGTTCTGATCCGTTCCTGTGTGTTGTATAACTTTACACAAGTGCAGTAGCATTTCACTGGCTGCACATCCCACTTCCTTCCACGAGCCCCTTTGTGGCCTCCTGTGTGTGGGTCCTCGGGGAACAACCAGCCAGCCGGCGTTCGCTCTGTTGTTGGTTGTGACTAGTCAGCACAATCCTTCTCTTTGTTTTGTGTCTCTGCTCTGGGCAAACAGCGTTCGCCGCTCGCACGTTAGCTCTTTATCTTCAGGCTTGTTATTTTCACGCACAAAGAAACTGGGTCAGGTTCAGCATAATAATTTCATCAATTATTGCCCCAAATGCTGAAAACAAATACACCTAAAGGACGCCTTCACTGACACCGAGTTTCTTTCGGTTCAAGCTAAAAAATACCTCCTGATGACATCACTTGGAGGAACCTTCAGTTCAGATTAGGTCGTCTTGTTGCTGACACTGTGGAGTTTGTAATCACTTGCTTTTCCGGAACTTGTCCAGGTGACGTCATCTAATGATGAAACACTCCACCGGTGATGTCATCTGGAGGAGTTTTTCAGCAACAAGCAGAGAATCATTTTAATACAGGAAATTTAAAATACTTCATGTACATTTACACCCTAAACTAAAGCAATAGCAAGTTAAAAATTGGTGAAGTTGCCCATTAAAAGCTAATAATTTATAAATTATACCCTGGTTGGTTTATGACCATATTGTATTTTATTTACTGTAGGTTCAAGCTGTTAATTTTCAGCAGTGCCCGGTTAAGTGCAGTCAAGAGAATTGCAGGGACAGTGGAACACATGGACACACTCACTCGCCTCAGCAGACAATCGGATAAAATCCCATGTAAAATAAAGAAGACGACACCTGCCTCTCACCGTGGGAAACAGCACCAGTGTTTACTTAGTTAGGCGTCATTCACCTGTAGATGAGATAAAGCTGCTGTAAACCCATCTGACAGAAATCCCTGCTCAGCCAATGAGAGAGGACAGAAGAACGTGGAAGAACACGGTGAAGAACGAGACGTGCGGGAGTCAGCCTGAGAGGCAGGTAGAAGAGGAATGTGGTTTAAGTGAAGCAACCGGTTGTTCGGCGCTGATGGGGGGAACGGACACGGGATACTCTCCTCGGATGGAGAGAGGGGTGACAGGTAGAGGAGGGGAAGAAAGCTTTCAGACTTCCTGGGCTCTTGGAAGCTCCTGCCGTGACCTGGGAAAAAGAGCAACATTACGGAGAGAAAGTGTCACGTTCAGTCCATTCAGTGTCACCAGTGTCCTGCTTTGAGGCTGCATCCAGCTGCACCTTAAAACAGCAGCTGAAAGACAGAGCAATGAGAATGTCATGATATTTGGAGATCAAAGAGTCTGTCTGTGGGGATATATCGAGTCAATAACTGGAGCTGGCAGATGAGTTGACACGTGATTGTTTTCCCTATTGCCTCTATCTTTGTTTCTCACTGCTGCTTATTGTTTTCGGAGACATTATTCACAGAAGAAGACGCCAATCTTCAAGAAGATTGTGGACTGCTTCCTCTGTGAGAAAATCTTTGCTCATGCTCTGATCGAATGCAGAGCAGCTTCCAGGTGTCTTTAAGCCAGCGGACAGTCAGGTGCTGGTCGGGTGGTCCAACCAGCTGTCCAACAGTAAGGACGCACAGCAACGCAAGTTCAGGGCTTTCGGGCAAAGGTTTTTTCCCTTAGATGTGAACATGGAGCACGAGGCAGTTTATTTGAGGTTTGCTGATGCCGTCAGTGCATCAGTGGAACTGGAAATAAGTTGCTGTTGTCGGGCAGAGGGCAGAGCATCACTGTGGTGCAGGTAAACTCACGCCTCGCTTACTAAAATCTATTCCAATCTTCTAGATGGATCACTTTCCTCCTGTGACTGTCGTGAGATGAGGGGATGGGCAGGACACGAGAGTGACATTGTGTTCAGAGACACGTGTAAATGAAAAAGCCTTGTTGACGCCCGTCTGCCACTTCCTCTGCCGCGACCTCTCCCGGCTCTTTACAGGGGCTGACCTGTGACTTCAGCTTTACAGTTTGCTGTGCTTCCATCCCTCACCTCACTTCATTCTTGCTCAGTCTTATCAGTCCTGCACGACAGTGAATATGATAATCTTCCTCTCATGCAGCCTTGGATTCTGACAAAGGAAGGATTTTATCGCAGCGCTATCTCCTTTCCGGCCCGCTCATGCTTTCCATGTTTGAATTTCAATCCAGTTCCACTCTTTTATCTCTTGGCCTCAGTGTTTCAAAGTCAACTTCCTCTTTTTTTCTGAACTCTCAGTTCGCTTTAAAGACGAGCTTTTGGAACAACGTCCAAATCGCAGTGCCACTTTTCATGTACCTGACCACCTTTTTCTCCCACTGATCCCAGGGCCCGGTCCGCCTGCTCGTTTTTGCTCAGTGCAATGTCTTCCCCTCTCTCCACCCGATGTCCATTTGGACCAGATGAGCATTAAACAGGGTGTTTTCCAACCAATAGGATGTTGATGTCCTGTTTTCTGGGATCACTCTGTACCGAGATGACGCAGCAAAGTGGTGGGACCTCAGAGGTCCGGTGGTTGTTGAAGCAACGCTGATTGCCTTAGGGAGACATCAGGCGTGAGATGGGTGTTTGCACAGAAAATGAAAAATGATGTAACCGTCCCGAGTCCTGATCCCATAAATCACACGTGTTTTAAAACAGGATATTTTGCCAACATGGTGAGATAATTCGGCTTGACTCCAAGCAAGGATTTTTGTTGTCACAACACAAAACAACCTTGAGCAAATGGGAAATTTTGGGATTTTACTCAACAGAATGGACAGTTGTTAAAACGGCGCGTGTCTGGAAGGGGTAAAGGAGGTTTTGGAGCAAACAACTAGCTTATCTAAACAAGACCCATAACTGCCCCTTTTACTGGGTGATCCGAGTTGTCCAGGTCCAAAGTGTCGTTTCCACGTCCGACGTGAAAGAAAATGCTCACCAAAAAAGATGCAAAAACAGACAATAATACTCGAGCAGGAACAGTAAAGATGTTATTGATCCACCCCCACTCAGACCCTGAACTGTGCCTGGAACAAAATGGATGCGTGAAGGCCTTTAGCTCCCAGTGTTCCTGTGGTTTTACAAACTCTTACAAACAATAAACTATGAAATATCACACCCATCACTCACCCTGACGACCTTCACGCTGCTTTTCGGACTCTGCCTCAGCATCTGGAGACGCCACATGACGTCCATGAGTTTCTAAATGTCAGGACCATCTCAACTCTGGCCATGACACATGGTTTGGAGATGGTGCGTAGATGTTTTTATTAAAGCTCACTGTCTGACTGTTGATCAGTCTTAATGGTACTTTGCATGTGTAGCACCGACTATTAAACACATGGGTTCCACCTCGTGGGTAAATAATTAAACACAACTTTTGTTTTTCGTCATTTGTGATAATTTGGACATTTATCCATGAATGCTAATTGGACATGACTCAATAACCGCATGTGTTCAGACGTGGTATTGTGATTTGGGTGGTGGTGGATGGGATGATGGATAAGTCATGGTGCTTTTCCAGCAGAATTAGGAGAAGTTTGTGTTGCGTAGGTGTTCGGTTGTCCACACTTGGAGGGTTGTTAGATGCGATCTGCTTTTTATCCGTACCCGAGCTGCTAACAGTGAGTGAAAGACTGCGAAAGCAAATATCGTAAAATGAAAAAAAGGAGGAATAGAAACAATCCCGATTAAAGTTATACACAAAAAATGTGTGATAGTTGGCTGCATCAAAAGTAAAATAATTTGTAATTTAATTATAATAAAATCATCCAATAATCGGGATATTGTTTATGAAATTTGAAAGACTTATTTTTTTATCATTAATTTGTAACTTTGAACTAGATTTACACGTCAGTCAGTTAAATTTTTATTTTTGTGTCATACGATTCTGCCTTGTGCTGGTGGTTTTAACCAGTGTGTGACTTTACTGTGGAAGGTGTTGAAGTTGAGGTGCTCGACGGGCCGACAGGGCACAGCAGTAGGTGCCATCCCAGTCTATGATGGACTGATGTAAGACCCAGCAGTTTGGGAGTCGCTGTGGACATGTACTGCTTTCATTTTGTTTTGAATATGTATTTTGCAATTCCCCAAATTTTGGTGAAGCACACTACTGTGGTCCTAAGTGTCCCCTTTATCAATGTCTCAGAAGACGCAAAAGCAAGCAGCACGGCACATTACATCCAAGCTTTCCTCTTTTCTTGTTTGCCAGGCTGGAGAGAAGCATTACCACCCCACATGTGCCCGCTGTGCCCGCTGTGAGCAGATGTTTGCAGAGGGAGAAGAAATGTATCTCCAAGGTAAAAGTGCTTGTATCGCAGCTCCAAATGTCCAGAGTCCAGCACTGTAGGTACTGTTTGTGCCTAACCAGCTAAAAGTGTCTCAGACTACACCAAGAGTCATGTGGTTCCCACTGTGCTGTCACCTTTATCTTGACTGGTTGATTCCGGTAAAGTCCTAACACCTCATTGCTCTCTCTCACTAACAGTATAGCAGCAAAAAGCCCAATGCATTATGGGTCCTCGTGTTCCTAATGAGCCGCGTTTGCCTCGTGGAGAATGAATCGTGCGTTTGTTCTCCTGAGTCATGCAGACGCTCTCACGGGAAGTTATTTACTGCTGCTGTGGCACTAATGGCACTTTGCTTTGGGTCGATCTGTTTCAGCTTGTTTACACCGAGCTCGTCATTTTAGGGTGACTCGATGATGATGTGCAAATGGGCTGTGCACATATTTCTGAGTGTTGATCACATTGTTTAATATAAGTTAGAAAAGTGTGTATAGCAAGAGGCGGCGCGGTGGTGGAGTGGTTAGCGCTGCAGCTTCACAGCTTCCTGTTCCTGTGCAAATCATAGTCCCAACACCAGACTGTAGTAGAAGAAGTCTGTAATATTCAAGATGCATGAGAAGTGCAAGTTGTACAGCACTGAAATTAAAATTACTAGTAAGTGGCCGTACTTGTCTCTGGAACATTCTCACAGACCTTCGTTTTTTAACGATTGAAGTCCTACAGTACATTTATCCACAGAAACTGTAGCTGTCATTACCAAATCTAAGCCCACGTGAAGCGACGCGGTGATGAAAAATGACAGCTGCTGTGTTTGTCCCATCAGGGTCTTCAATCTGGCATCCTCCATGCAGACAAGCAGCCAAGCAGGAGGAGAAGAGTAAGGTGGGTGGAGAAGATCATCAAGTCCCAACTGCGTTTGTGTCCAAAAGAAATAAGACGCCTGAGGACGCCAGAGCCCGTTTTGCAGGCTGAACTTTAGCCGGACAAGATGGGGAGATGGGACTGGTTAAGCTGAGGTTGAAAAAGTTGAGCATTAACGTGGTCTAACTGGTCCCGCTGATATCCAGTCCCAGTTTCACATGGTGTAAAACTTTGGGTAAATACTACGTTCTATTGATTTTTGTGAAAAGAAGCAAACATCTGCAGAGATGAATTCGACTATTCTAGTCCATCCTTATTGGGTTAGGAGTCCAGTAGCACAGATACGAGCAGTTATTGCTTTCTGCGGACACCAGTCACTGGTTTACATGTACACAGTATAAGTCCAATATGTAAAAATACTCACCTGCCAGTTCGGCCCTGCAGCCACTCACCCAGTATTTGCCCTTCCTCCATCCGCCATCCTCATCATAACCCCTCTCCTTCCCAGAAGCAGGTCCGGATACAGCTCAGTGACGTCCCTGAGGAACAGGTTGGTGCCCCTGTACCACCCACCCAAACCCCACTCATCCCCATCTACAACCATCTGCAGCATGGGCTGATCCTAACTCTTGACACCTAATGCTGTTTGCTTCCTGTTGAACGGCAGCGACACTCACAGGCCTCACACTGTAAAGACACACTCTGCGGCAGTCCAGCTCTGCCTTGTTATGTGCTGACAGTGGATTGGTCGAACACTGATGATGCCGGTTATCAGTCCGTGCATGTACAAGTGTCGATTTACTGACTGGTGTTCCATCTGTTGGATGCCTCATCTGTATGTGTGCAAATAAAAGCACTCGTGCAAATCAGAACAAAGATCTCAGATGTGCTAGAAGATAATTATGCCAGATGAGAATAACCAAACTCTGACATCTGATTAGTTTGTGCAGGGGACACACACCCGCCTCTCTGCAATGTGTGTGCTTTAACAAATAGTGATATTTGCCAATCCAACATGGCTTCACTCTTTGACCTCACTGTTTGTGTGCGTGTGTGTCTTGAATGCTGCTGGATTGCGTGTGGTGAAATGAATTTTTATTAATAGCACTTTCAGCAAAAGAAAATCTGCAACACCTTTAAAATAGTGAACTTAAACTTAAAACTTGTGATGGTGCTTAAAAATGTGTGAATACCAGTTTCTTTTTTCCTAAAATGTCCTAAAGTGAGATAATGGAGCCTAATTAAAGCAACGAAAAAAGAAGAACAATAAGCCAGTTCTACATGTATCTGTGGCTGCTCGAATGTCGCTCAGAGAGACCTGCTTCTGGACCACACAGGTTGGTCATGGCTGTGTGACGTTGTGTCATGGCTCCTACATCGGAGATTTCTGCAGACCTGAGAGAGGGGAAGTGGTTGATGCTTTAAAATGAGTCTCTGAAGGGTTTGACTGTCAGGCAGATCGTGTACAAATAGCAGTTGTTTCCCACTGGGCCCGAAATCGAACTTTTTAGTGGCAGATACAAACAACGTACTGTACTGCAGCTCATATTACACACGAGGACAGTCCTGCGTACAATATTAAAAGATGAAGGCATGATTTGGGGAGAATGCTGGTGCTGCCAAACAGGCATTTTGTCACTGTGGGTTAAAAGAAATTATGAGGGTTGTTTTCACTGATGATGCTAAAAAGCTAATTAAAAATAGATTCTAATAACTACTTAACAGTAAACTTAACTAAACAATTCACTGTACATGTATTTCTTTGCCGCAGAGTTTTGCTTGCAGAGGCTTGCGTTAATCTGAATAAATGTCCGTTCACACAAAGCATGAGCCTGAATGGATGCAATATAAAACACCAACGTTTCCACCCAGTCCTGTGGCTCCCTGTCACTTCCTGTGAACGGGCAAACGACATATCTGTGTGTGCACGTGTGTTCCAGGTGACTCGCACTTCATCTGAGAGCATCACGTCAGTCCCAGCGTCCAGCGCCTCGGGCTCTCCCAGCAGAGTGATCTATGTAAGACTGCACCACCTCTGCTCACAGTTCAGCTCATTAATAATCATACGATGTTGAATTAATGATGCGTTTGCTGCCCAGGCCAAACTGGGGGAGGAGACGCTGGACTACAAGGACCTTGCGGCCCTCCCGAAGACCAAGGCCATTTACAACATAGACCGGCCTGACATGCTGTCCTACTCGCCCTACGTCAGCTACCCGTCGGAGGAGAGGCACTACGGAGAGGTAGAACGCTCCTCACCTTATCTTTCTCCTCCTCTCTCTCCGGTTCAGTACGAAAGCTGAATTATTTCCCCTGCAGATGTAGACTTTCAACCTTTAACTCAACATTTCTTTAGCAAATTCCTAACAATTTAACAAATCATGCACTTCTGTTATAGTCATAGTTTTTCTTTATCTTTGTTATCATGCACTGTGACAAACCAACTTTGTGTAATGAGCTACGACTACAGTAATTAAGACTGATTGTTAGTTCATAATTAATCTACTCATCCCTCCGAGACTAGTTGAAAGCCAAGGACAACACCTGGGTTGCCAGGTTGTGAAAAGCCTCTCATTCTGCTGCTCACTGTGCTCTAAGGCCAAACAACAACTTCTGGAGTTTGACCGTTTTTTAATTGTTCGGTGGAATTCTTTCATTAGCCCATCTACCTTGAACAAATGCAAAGACCTGACTTAGTTACGGTACAGCCTTGGCAGTCTCTTTGTGCTGTTCCTCCATCATCGGGCCTCGGTGAAGTCGGTAGCTGTCCTTCATCGACGCCACACTCTCTTCTCGCTCACAAACACACACGGTCCTTTCAGTACAGTCCCAGTCTCCCAGCCCACACCTTCTTCATCCATCTCATCCTCACAGTGATTCACTGACACTGAATGATCACTCCCATGGTTGGATGCTTAACTCATACAAGCTCACGTATGAGTTCATCCTAATCACTGGCTTTCTCCCCTCTTCATTTGCAGTCCCCCCAGCTGCTTTCTCCTACTCCGACTGAGGTAAAACACAGCATGTCCCACAGCCTTCATCTGTGTAACACAACTAACGTGTGTGTGTGCGTGTGTGTGTGTACTACTATACTTGGGAATGTCAAGCCTTTGTTTTTATGGCTCAAATGCTTAAATGCTCATTCTCAGTCATTTTGTCAGCTTTATTAACAGTGCATTTCAGTAACAATATAACAGAAATGCTCTATGTCTAATGGGGTCGTGCTTCACAGCGCAGATACTGTAGATATTCACCTGAAGCATGCTGGGAAAGCAGCCCAGGACTTTTGAAACAAACAAATAAATAAACAATGTTTATTTGTTGTATACGGAAAGCATGAGGTCATATTTAACCGTATCTTCTTAGGGGTTTTATCCCAGATATAGTAATGACAGTAAAAAAAAGTGAAGAGCTGACATCAATTCCAAGTTGACTTCATGTCTCTGCACAAATCCCATTTCCAGAAAAGTTGAGACATGTTGTAAAAAATATCATCAAAAAAAAGAAAATACAGTGATTTTTAAATCACTGTATTTCATTGTAAATATCAAACACTTCAACTGAGATGGTTGTTTTTGAACAACATTTGCTGATTTACAGTTTGATTCCAGCAACACATTTCAAAGAATTCCGGATATCTGGAACATCTCACAACCAATAACTTGGTAACTTACACATCTGTGAAGGCTGCAACGTCTAGATAATAACTTTTTCATTTCAGCAACGCAGTGACAATTTCACGTTCTGCAGGTATTGCAACAGCAAAAGTGTCAGGGTGAAAAAATGACAAATGAAACAGATTCGGCAAAGGAGGCGTTAATCTGATTAGCAGCTGAAATCGTACATGAAGCAAGAATGTGGCAAAGTGTTGCTTTCAAGACTAAAGGAGTTGGTCTCGTTACTGTGTAAAGAGTTCGAGAGATGTTAAAGAGCGACTTCACCAATTTCCAGCCTACTTTCTTTTTAGTTCAGTGTGTAAATGTACGTGAATGCTTTTAAACCGCCCTCTGTCTTCCCTGTATTAACATATTCCTCTGTTTCTAAATGAAAAACTCCTCCAGATGACATCACGTGGTTTTCATCGTTAGGTGTTCAGATGATGTCATCTGTGGGAGCTCTGCAAAAGCATGTTGACCAAGTTTAAAAGCTCCATAGTGTGAGCAAAAGATGATGCAATCTGCTCTGAAGGTTCCTCCAAGTGATGTCATTGGGAGGCATTTTCTGTTAGAAGTACAGGGATATTTTGACGTAGGGACGTCTAATAGCGTTCATTTACATGTACTGCCTAAACTGGAAGCAAAGGAAGCTCAGTGTCCGCGGAGGCGTCCTTACAGCGGTAAACACGTCCCGGCCTTTTTGAGATGTGTTACTGGCCAGCCATTGCATTCCGTTTTAATTTACGCTTCACAGAATGTCCCAACTTTTCCGCAAATATGTGTGTTTGGAGCATGTACAATATATCAAACCACATTTTTGTGCCTTCATTTTAGATTTTTCTTTTGTGTGTTTGACTCAACAACCCAAGAGCTGTTCTTAAACACAATGAGTGTGTTTAGCTAAAGTATCCCCGTGTCCCCTAATGCTACATCGTCCTTAATCTGTTGTATGGCTTGTGCAACATGACCAATCTGTCTCATAAAAATCAGAGATGGAGCTTTGCCTACATTCCTATGTGGTTCTGTAATGGAGGACTGAGTCGGCGAGTATTTCTCACCAGAAATGCACCGTTTTTTATTAATTCTGTTTTTTCTGTATCCAGGGCGACGGGGAGAAGTCTCCCCGTCAAAGGAGGCCCTCCAGCCCCAGCTCTAATAGCTCTCTGGGGGGCTATGGACGTTACACCCCATCCCGTTCCCCTCAGAACTACAGCCGACCAGGTATCATCTTCATACGCTTCATACACAAACAGGCATTTCATACTGTCGCCACACAAGAGCATTTCTTAAATATTAAGTGTCAGATAAGATAGAAGATGCAAGGATAACCTTAACTTATTACACTTATTCTTCCTTATTTACTAATAAGAATAAGTGCCAAAAGCATGGATAATCAGGAGAAGAATCCACTACAAACATCACAAACCCTTCATCACTTTCTGCCTATGACCATTCGTAAAACCAAAAATCACTTCAATTTGTGGTCATGCCCCTCTAAGGGTTAATTAAAACCATGCTATGATCTCAAGCTAGTTTGAAATAGATTAGGCTCTTCTTATTTATGATCCTTTATATAAACTCTAAAATTCCTCCCAAACAGACCTGTCCTCAGTTTTAGGTAGTGCCTTCCGACTCCACTTAGAACTTACAGAAAACTAAAACCCCAGGTACAAGTCCTGTTTGTAATGCAGAACTTTATCTAGTGACTCACCCATGTTTCCTGTGATCTTACTGGACCTTCAGGGCCAGAGGTATACCTCGAGGGTAGAAACAGCAGCCAGGCCCGTGACTCCAGTTCTCTTCCTTTACCCGCAAACTTTGTGGGTGGCATTAAGCACCCGTCCACCTGGGCCAGGGACTCATCCTCTCTTCCTGTGTACAATTCTGGTGGGGCCGAAGGGAGTGGTGGTGGTGTTGCTGACAAGTATTCGCCCACACCAGCAGGTGGCAGTGCAGGCTTGTCTTTACACCTGAACCCCACCACCCTGGCCATGCTGCAGCAACACAACTACATCCCTTACTTCCGAGGTATAAAAGCACGCTGAGATCAAGACCTGGTCCAGTGCAGTCAGAGGACAAGTGGCTTGAATCATTGCTGTTTTCAAACCCCAGACAAAAATAAGAACTGTCATTTTTTTTTTTTTAATTAGAGTGAAAGTGTCCCCAAACTGGAGTTCCCAATATGTGTCTTATCCTCAACCTTGGATAAAAACATGGGACTTTAAAATAAGAAGCCTGGTTTAAAATGGGTTTACTACATCATCATGGTGCTGGTCCTCTCTGCATTTGACTGAGATCAAAGGTCCTAAATAATGGAGTGCTGTGATACTGCGTTGAATCAGCTCCGCCTGGCATGAGTTGTGGTAAAACACCCAATTAACCATATGTTGAAAACTTTCACTCTGTTCTTTGGGTTATTCAGTTCACCAAGGACCAATGAGTCATAATGGGAAACAGAAGATCTGCCTGGTTTGTGCTCCATTTGGGGTTATAATCACTGCTAGATTGTCTGTGAAGATTTTATTAACTGCTGAGCTAAAGCCATGAAACTGTTAAACCTTTTCACGATACCACACGTATGAAACATCGCAAACCGGTTCTGTACTCATACCCCCCGCACGCTGTAACCCCTGCAAAAAGGCTTATCCAACCAGAGCACTTTGCTTCATCTTCTTTCCATCCCCTGATCTCCCTTACTCCCAGGGTTCAAACAGGACCCCCTACCTGACCCTAAACCTAGGACATCCCTGCATCTCAGTTTACCTCCTCCTAACGGTAAAGAAGCACTGGTAGTCTTTCTCTTCTTTGTGTCCTCCCTCCCCTGGTGGAATGATTAGCCGGCTTTGTGATGTTGGTGTCCGGTATTGTGATGTTGTTGGGTTTCATGGGGTGCATCAAGGTACATTCGTAGGACCACTCAGTTTTCTCATTCTGCTTGCCCTGTTCACTTGTGTTTGTGGACGTGGTGGTTGTGCATGGTTAACTTGACGTAGATCTTAGTGTGACCCTGATGCCCTTGGCATTATGTCTAGGAGGAAGGATAAGAGTCATTTTATTCTTGTGCTTGTTTGTTCAGATTGTTGACATGATTGTTTGCCTGTGTTTTCCCTGAATGATCACTTGTTCATTGTCTTGTGTTGGACATAATCACGTTAATGATACTTGCATTTGCTATCTGTGAGATAGTGCAGGTCTTGATGACTGACAAAGACCTGCGTCACACTGAGGTTTGCAGGCAGAGTGGTGGGAATCATTGGCAAAGCCCTTGTTTTTGACCGGAGCAAGAGCGAGACAGTGCATCTTCTTTCAATGCATTTCTTGGAAATAACTCCTGTGACAAATGCTATAATGAATATTGAAATGTTTTAACTGCTAATCCAGGAAATAAGAAAGAGGCAGTAGTCAGTCTGTTCCTTTGGATACAGTGTGATATCAAATCAAGGTTCAATCATACAGGTTTCTTCACATTTATTAGGAAGAAGCATTTAGCAAAACTTATCCCAAAGTGGTATTTTTAGCAATGTTATGGATGTGCCCATGTTTTTGCTTGTTTTAAATGGCATCCAATAGCGAGGAGTGTGAAGAATGGAGCAAAATCAGTGTCAAATTTCATTAGAGGTAAATTTGAAATTGTTTTTAAAAGACTTGTACCTACTGAGAAAATGTTTTAAATGTATGTTTTTAAGAATCAAGCCAACACGTTGTTTGTTAAGTCGACCCACAATTCACATAGCCAAATCTCTATAGGTCCTCAGCAGCTTCAGTAAAAGCTACAACATGCAGTCTTTGGGAATAAAGCCAACAGTAGCTTGGAACTCCCTCTCCCTACGAAAATGACGTGAATAGACTCCAACTGCAAATATAAGAATATTCTAAAACTACATCCAACTGTAAGGCATTTCGTATTTTTTTCCCCACCACTTTCCATCCGATCGAGGTGTCACAAACGAGACGCGTTTAGCTTTCTCTGATTGGTTAGAAAGACAAGCCTTGGTGCTCTTTCAAAAAAGTTGCGTGCTGTAGCTTTAAATGACAAGCGGTTGCCTTTTACAGAATCAAAAAATAGCTATGACTCTATCCCAGATGTTTCCATCCACATTTTTGAATTGAAAGCACTCCATTACATTACTACTCAGACTCGGATGAATGTTATTTCTGTATTATAGCGAGGCTTTCGGAACGTTTTTTCTAAGTACGCCTGTTTTGACCTTTGCAGATTAAAAGGAGGAGGTACGGAGGGAAGCAGCATGAGCTTTCACTTAAACGTATTACACAGAAAATCACAAACACGCCGTCCAAGGTTTTGGTGGTTTTTCCATGATAGGGTGGAGAGGCAAGTTCTCCAATGGGGAAGATGAAAGAGAGGAGGGGAAACAGAGTAATGAAATGGCCCAAGTTGGCCAAGCTGTAATTTGGGGTCTACTTGCCAGTTGCAGTGGCGTGTAATGTAGTGCGCCGTCGACCTCAGGCCCCAGCGGATTCTAACACGCCGTGAAAGAGGGCTGTTTGTTTTCATGCAGCAGGCTCGTGTTTTAACGAACGATCAGGTTCACCCACAGAAGTTACCGGGGTAGTAAAATCTGTTTATGTGTGAAGGAGACTCAGGAAATGGCTTCAGTCGCTTAGGTCCTCGATTCACTGCTAATGATCCTAAAACCATCCGTTGTCATTATTCTCTTGTTATTGTTTCTGTTGGTTGTCGAATGGCCTCGTCCTTTTGTCTAATGCACAATCTCATCAGATTGTGACACCCCCCCCATACTTAGACTGTAACTGTACTCCAGTGTGTATGAGGACAAACACACACGTGTGTGTGTGTTCAGTCAGCTAACACTCTTCCTCTCTCTCTCACACACACTCCCAGTCATTCCTCAAAAATCCTTATTTCGTTTGGCCTCCCGAGTGTCAGTGACCTCATCACCCAGCCTGTTTCTGATGTAACTGCTGGGATTCACAGTTTGTGACAAAACGAATGAACTGTTAAGCGATGGGTCTCGTCTATCACCCCTGCAGAGATCTTCCAGGTGAATCATTGCCTTGGCTCTGGTGCTAATGTGAACATGTTTAGTGCTACGACTTTTCAAGCAGCCAATTAATAATTAGTGATGTGGGCTTAGAGCTGTGTAGAGCAGCATCCCTCCAGCAGCTCAGATAAGAGCACAGTATTTTGCCCACATTCTTGATACATCACAACCTAAATGGGCCTGCGACTCACGGTATATTGCAAACACATAATCAACAATAAATCACAATCCTTCGCCTTCGATCGAAGAAACAGGTACATGTATCCAGCGTACATATCATCAGTACGTCTGTTTCATAAAGTCAGTGCATTATAAACACAGACCACGGTCAAACTGCCTTAAAGTGGAACACGGATATTTTCTATCTCGTCACTGTCCAAATCTAAAGTGGAACAGTGGGGTGAACTTTCGCTTTACAAAACGCTGCTGCATCTCTGATTTGCTTTTGTTCCCCCCATTTTTTATTTATTTTTTTGCTGCCAGTTGCAACTGCCATTCATCTGACTGCAGGTTACCGGGTTTCAACATCTCTGCAGGCTGAGCAGATTCAGCACAGAAGAAAGTAGTTTGGCCTGTTGAGCAGTTTTATTATCTTATAAAGGGTGGGCAAGAGGCAAGACATCCATCCCAGGACTGGTGTTAATCACGGCACAGCCATTCCACCTGTATGAATTATTCTGTTATTATGTCAATATCAGAATCAGACCTTTGGTCCAAAGATCTTTGGTGAATGATCAACTTTGAAACTTCTTTTCGCTTCCTTGGATCGTAACTTTGAGTTGGGCTGTCCACCTACAGTATAGTGCAGGCAGAGGTGGAGGAAGTCCGCCCGCTGGCGGTCTCCAGCCTCTCCAGCGACTCTAAACAGCATAAAAAGTTGAGCTGTTTTAAGACGGGATGGATGGAAAATGGTAACATCTTAAATTCTGCTGGATGATTTTTGCGTCTCGTTGCTTGACAGGTCAATAGATCCGAAGGATTCTCCACTAGAAAGTCAATGTGGCTGGGTCATCAAGTCATCAAGTCACCTGCATCGTTGCAATAATTCTAGCCTCATATTTGAGCTTTGTCAGTATGCTTACCATAATGCTGCCTTTTTGCCCCCTCCCCAATGCCCTTTGTTTTCTCCAAACCCCTTTCCCCTTTGCCTTTCATATCCGATGCCCACCTACCTCCGTCCCCGACTGGAGGTAGTGAAAGTGGTCGGAGTACCCCCAGCTTATCCACCTATTCTGATGGCAAATCCCCCTCATCTACTTCGACATACGTGGCTGCTCCCCGACATTTCCACATACCAGGTAGGCCATAACTACACTGCTTGGCTCGCTCCTCAACTTGTTCTTTCCTGCACCTTCCCGCATTAAAGGATCGTTTTAGGCTTTTTACCTTGACGGAGTTCATCGAAATGTTTTTGTGGTGTCGTCACAGTGTAATTTTCAGTTAGGATAAAACTACTGAAACTTTTAATGACTTTTACTCTGGATTGCATTTGACTCTTGTGATTTTCCGTGTGCAAGTAGATGAAGAAATGTAGCTGACGTTCAATACCACGTTTGTTAAACTGGATCTCATGCAAGACACTGAATGCAAGTGGCCCAGTTCTATTCCAGTAACGTCTAAGATCAGAGTAAAACAGCACATTGTGGATTTCCACAGTGCACAAGTAGATTTCTGCTGTTACAATGCTGCTCCTCCTTTTGTTTGTTAGAGGCTTTCAGGGACAGCATGGAATGTGCGTTGCTTGTAATTTAATCGCTTTCAGAGCCAGTTGTTGCTATTAAAATTGCATGTTTGGCCCCAGTTTTTTTCTTGTGATCATATAGACAAAAAGATGATTCAAATCAAAAATGGTCCAGAACATTGAAAGAAAAAACTGAGGTAGAATTTTACTGGCTGTGTTGTATGTTTGTAGGCACTGCTGAGCCCAAGTGCAACTTACTGCTGAATAACAGAACAACAAGTTGTTTTCCCCATACATTTAATTTTCCTTCCGTTTACTTGTAAAAATTTTCGACATCGCCCAAACTTTCTTGCATGAGGTCCACAGTCTTTATTTTGTACTTCACAGTGTAACTGACTTTCTGCCTTTGTCTTACTGCTTGTTCCCTGTGTCTCACAAAGACTCTTTATTCCCCGTTTGCTAATTTCAAGCCAATTTCTGTGACGTGACAATAATCTGACAAACAATAGCATCACATAGCTTTGGACAGGAGATTATTTTAAACAGCAGATCCTTCATTACTTTCAGACTGTTACAGAGGGAAACACGTTGTAATTCTGACCATTACACTGTCAGTGATGGAGAGGACAAACTGCCATGTTGGAAGCAAGTTAAGTGGCAAAAAAATGCCAGCAGTTATCCGCTTAACGGCTTTCACAGTCATCGTCCCCATTGCTTTTATTTGGATATTGTTTCAGATGCTGGCGGGAACTGAAACAAGTCGGAGAAACGACCCACATGTGTTGTTGTACTGTGAGTCATGTTTCTGTATGACGGTTGTTACTAAGCATCTCAGTCAGAGGCCCGTCCTGGTCCACTGACATTACGATAGATTAGGTCAGTGTTGAAGAGAAAACACTGTGTGCTCATTATCCTCCAGAGGCACCACGTCTAACGGTACAGTAAACGCAACAAGAATTAAATAAACCTTCAGCTTTTCTTCATTGTCTCGATATTTCGATTCATTAAAACAAAGAAGACTGATGCCTGGTGACCATGTGTGCTTCCTGATATTATTCTTTGATTGCCATTGAATTGTTTTGCATCAAATAACTGCCTCTTTGACAAAGGGCCATAAAATCTTTGAAAAAAGTTGCATGAATAATATTAAAAGTGGTGATGTTTCTGATGCACAGTAATAAAAAGTGAAAAATGTCTTGAATTGAGCTGTACTGCGCCTCCTTTTGCATTTTCCAAAGTTCTCATCCCTCTAACTGCTAACTCATGCTTCTTTTTCTCCATTCTCTCTCTCTTTTTCTTTCTTCCTCTCCCTCCCTGTCATGTTGGCTTCCTCCATTTTCTGTCCTCTGCGCCTATTCCCATCTTCAGAGACTATGGTCAAAGATAATATCTATAGAAAACCCCCCATCTACAGACAGCATGGTACAGTCCTCTTCTTGTTTAACACCTTTCTCTGGTCTGGTCTCTGCACGATGTGTTGCACGTTGCTTGTCAGTCATCCCATCGTCAGTTCTATGTTTTTTTGGTCTTGTTGACTCCATGGATCTCATCCGTAGGACTGGTGCAGGGGTACTGCACCCAGTGTACGGTATGTTATGAAATTAATGAAAATCTGTCAAGGTCAAGCTTTAGCCATGTGAAAATAAACCGAAACACCTGGGACCGAATGAAAGGAATCGACAGTAGTGCCTACGACCCCATTTGGAGAGACTGTGTCATTATTAAAATAAGATTAACTGATAAAAAGCTCCATTAGACTTGATGTTCAAAGTCTACATGAGCAGATTAAAACGCCAGGATCTGCATTGGCGTGGGCTGTTACACCAGCGAGGGGAGAAACTGTTGGACGTTTGAAGTTTGTTATATGTAAAGATGCACCTATAAGTTTTAAGTCCTGCCAAGTACAAAAACCATAAGTCGTGTAGTTACGTTCACACATAAAGGACAATTGGACGTGCAAAATATTTTAGGTGTTAACTTTGCAGGAACTTTTCCCGGGGCTCAGGACTTTTTTGAGGCACTTAGTTGCAGTCTTAAGCCATAGCTCTCCGAGAAAAAGGGAACGGTTCGGATCATTGCTGGCTGGTTAATTCCACGGTGCACTTTACCCTCCTTCGGATTTGTAATCTGAATAATAACTGACTGATTTACATTTCAACAGGGCCTGAACAGTTCCCTTAAATGTAATCGTGTCTTGTGGAAGTCCCTTTGAAAGAAAAGCGCCCAAACGTTTTAGTGGACATACTTAAAATTTTTATTTTCAGAAACTCTCTGACCAGGGTGTCAAGGTAACAACGCAATGACGTTGGCTGTCAACGACAAAAACAAAGAATATTTGTGTTTCGCCCACAAGGTCGACATTGCCCCAGATTTCACTGTGTGATCTGACGCTGTGATACTCTGGTGATTGACCACTGGGGTCGGGACCCTCTGTGGCAGATTTGCCCCCCCCCATTCCTGCATGTGTGCGCTCATCTAGTTTGGGTGGTAGTGCTGTGACTGTGATTTCACTGAGCGTGTGGGTCACCGTGTAGTGTGCGCTGCTCTTAGTGTTGTGTCACTGTTTTCATGGTTTGTGTGTCTTATGTGTTTCCCTCACGCAACAGCATACAGAACACACACAGACAGAACCAGAATCACCTAGTAGAACTCATCAATGGCGTCAGGTTAATAAATCCCTGATTCTAATAATCATGTTTCAAAACCCTGTAAACATGTCAAAGAGACTTCTGATCAACAGCCAACACACTTGCTGCGTATGACACATACAGCCGATGTATATATACTTGTGTACATGCTGGGATATTGAATTATACTGTTTATTATATTGTGTATTCTGACCCCTTCACATTGTGCACATTTATTATTTAAAAAAAAACTGAAACTGACAGCTCTCATTTGTAGATCTCTTTTTTCCCCTTTATGATGCTATTAGCTGGGTGATAGGAAGAGTCGGGTTTCACGTCATTATTGACGCCACTGTTGATGCCATACGACAATCCATGGTGAAATATTTGGCCACCGTGTTTAAAATGAATGGTGTAGCCAAAACATTAGAACCATCTCATCTTATAATTACGTCCAGTATTACTCCACTCAGTTCCACCTTAAAAACTGACAAATGTAAAATCAGAATTCATGGCAGAGCTGCTGCATTGGATTGTATTAGAATATACAGGTGTACCTATTAGTAGCTAAAAGTGGCCGGTGAGTGTGTGTGTGTATATATATATATATATATACACACACACACACATATATAATTTTTACTTAAATGTGCATTGTTCTACAATGTTTAGAGTTAAGTTAACGCTCCCTTACAAGTTTCATGTATGCGGATGCAAACTTAACCTAGGATAATTTGGAGCCTTAAAAGTAAAATAAAAAAGTGCACACATTTGCATACCCCCCTTTGATATATTAATTCAAATGTTAACTCTCAGTATGACAGCAGACAGCATTGATTTAAAAAAAAAGTGCAACAAAGTGAAGGAGTCTGAATATTTTCCAAAGCTTTTTTAAAATTTTGTCAATGTCCAAAATATAGTGGAGCTAAAAGATTCTATCTGGACTGTGTTGCTAGAGCTAAAGTCAACAGAGGACCAGGAGTCGTCCTCTGGGGAACACTGATGGTGTCACTAGAGTAGAAATGGTCATGAAAACATGAAAAATGTCATAGTGCCGTGACTATGATGCTAATGTAGTGGAAACCATCATGTAAATGACCTACCGTCACCCTCACACAGAACGTCCTAGTGATCACTGCTGTGCTCCAGCTGGCTGAGGGTTGTGGTTTTCTGTCGCCCGTTAAATCCACATGTTAGGTCAGTGCATGTGGAGCTCCCTGTCGCCAGCTGATGATGTCATTTACACTAGAGCTAAGAGTGCAGCACGCCGGAGCTGAGTGACAGATGAACCGGCACGTTACCTGTGACATCATGTAACATGTGACATGTTTTACAGCTTCTAGAGCATCTTGGCAGGATGGGGAGGATAGTAAGGTGGGTCAGTGTGTGTGCATATGTCTCACTCTGTCTGTCACTTTCTTCAACTGTACAAATGTTCATCCATTCACTAATTGACTAACTCCTACTTTGCCATCAACCATCACTTCTCTCCATCCTTCTGTCTCTCTCTGGACCTGTCTCTCTGTCCCTCTGTGTAGAGGAGCAGTCTGATGATTTTGAAGAGTGACATTGATGGACAGATGGGTCCAGAAGAGCTCGACCCCCGCAAGTCTACTTGCAGTCTGCCCACTGACACCTCGCAGCCGAGTAAGTAGCCAGTCACAAGTGGTTCCTGGTTTGCGTGATCATAAAATGAAACCGTGTTAATCTTGTGTTTGTTTTTTTCTCTGCAGATTTCCCCTATAATAAGTCTGCATCTTTACCTGGATATGGAAGGAATGGCATATACAAGGTGAGCTGCCAATTGTGTGTGTCAGCACGTGAGCTAACAGGGAACATTAAACGTTTCCTGCTGGTTGCTGGGACTTACAGGCCGACAACACCGATTATTAACTTGCCTCCTTTGGCCCTAGTTTGGGACGTCGTCTGGAGGTTCATAACGTTAAACCGACCATATGTGTTGGAATGAAGACATATGTCATCGCGTGCACAGGCAAACAAACGTCAGCAGAAAAATTCAGTGGTGATTCCAACTGTGACGATTGTGGCCACTACGATAAATTCAGAGAAAAACAGAAGTTATTTTTATGTTGCATTTCCTATGACTGCTTGGCAATGAAACGGTTTCTAAATGAAGCAGCAACATTATGAAATGTTGGGTTCACATTAGCTAAATGCTAATAGAACAAAAAGGGATTTGTTCTGAAAATCACAGAACATTTTCTTCATCCAGAGGAGACAACTGGGTCATTTGCATCGGCTTTGAACCACAGTAGTGACCACAGAAATGTTCTGACAGCTTTTGCATTTAAGACTAGTGGTGATGCTAAACTCTAAAACCTGACAGTAGTGAAGTACAACACATCCCTGCCCCACAACACCTTCAGCTCCCCACTGATCAACACAGGAAACCCCAGAGTGGCATTTAGGGCCGTTAAAAAGTGTTCCTCTGTTCCCAGATCACTTTACACAGGCAGGGCTCGGGTTTATTAAGGGGCGTTAGAGGCATTTAGTCCGTTGTCCACTCCATGTTTGATGATGGATAGAGGACAGGCAGACAAAACAGAGCGGAGAAGGAAATGAAAGCTCAGGAACCACAACAGATTCCTGGTCGAAATATTTCAAACTATCTCCTGTGTGCTGACAGTACAGGTTAGTGCTGTTCAGTCGAGATTTAGGGAGTTGGAGGGAGTTTTTTCCCCTGTTATATATGTAGAATCTAAGTCGAGTAAAACGCAGATCTTTGGCAGGAGCTGGAACAAACAGCAAAAAGCTCCACAGCACATTCCCAGCGGAATGCATCCTAAAACCCAACGTTTTAGGATTTTGGGTCTAGTTTTATTGTACAACAGTTTCAGTCAATGCTCCACTGCTGCTTTTTAAGCTTTTAAAAAGATGGCTGCTGACACCTGCTTCCCATCTCGTCTTCATCGAAGTGGGAATATTCAATTCAATTCAATTCAACTTTATTTATATAGCGCCAATTTACAACAAGGTCATCTCAGGGCACTTTACATAATAAAGTCAAGACTATACAAACAGGTAGAGAAAACCCAACAAGCCATAGGCAACAGTGGAGAGGAAAATCCCCTTGAGCAAGCCATAGGCAACAGTGGAAGGAAAAACTCCCTTTAACGGAAGAAACCTCCAGCAGAACCAGGCTCAGGGAGGACGGCCATCTGCCTTGACCGGTTGGGCAGAGTGGAAAGTGGAGAGAGAAAAGAACAGAGCAACAAAAGCAACAACAAAACATTGAGCAGGTTAATAGGACCAGTAGCTGCAAACTGGAGGACACACAGCGCCAAATCCGGGGACACCTGTGGACAGGGGGAGAGAGAGGGGAAAGAGAGGGAGAGAGACGACTACGGGACAAAGAAGACACAGAGTTAATGTCATACAGTGGTGACATTATAGATGTGGGGTGAGAGGAGAGAACGAAGAGAAGAGGAAGTGGCACAGTGCAGAGTCCCCCAGCAGTCTAAGCCTATAGCAGCATGACTATAACCAACTATAAGCTTTATCAAAAAGGAAGGTTTTGAGCCTAGTCTTAAAAATAGGGAGGGTGTCTGCTTCCCGAATCTGGACTGGGAGCTGGTTCCACAGGAGAGGAGCTTGATAGCTAAAGGCTCTGCCTCCCATTCTATTTTTGGAAATTCTGGGAACCACAAGTAGGCCTGCATTTTGGGACCGAAGTGGTCTAGTAGGATGATATGGTACTAGGAGATCTTTTAAATATGATGGGGCTTGGCCGTTTAAAGCTTTATAGGTAAGAAGAAGGGTTTTAAATTCTATTCTGCATTTAATTGGAAGCCAATGGAGAGAAGCTAATTTGAAATTTATCTCGTTGTCCACTGCCATGTTTGATTAATGGAGGCTTTTTAGAGAGTTACAGGCAGACAAAGTAAGAGAATTACAATAGTCCAATCTAGAAGTAAAAATGCATGAACCAATTTTTCAGCATCGCTTTGGGACAGGAGCTAATTTTGGAACCAGGTGGAAACAGCTGTTCTAGAGATTTGTTTTATGTGTGAGGTAAATGACAAATCCTGGTCAAAATGATCGAGATTCCTTGTGTACTGACAGTAGCGATATGGTTAGAAAACATGTCTGTATTAGGCCCAAATACAATAACTTCAGTTTTATCTGAGTTTGAAGAAGAAAATTATTTCCAGTCCCTTATATCTTTAAGACATGCTTGTAGTTTGATTAATTTATTTGTTTCATCAGGTTTCATAGATAGATATAACTGCGTGTCATCAAAAGCAGTGAAAATTACAGAGTGTTTTCTAATAATGTTGCTGGAACAATATAGAGTAAAAATTGGTCCTAACACAGAGCCTTGTGGAATTCCATAACTAACATTTGTGTATGTGGAAGATTCATCATTAACATGAACAAATTGGAATCTATCTGATAAATACGATTTAAACCATTTTAGTGCAGTTCCTTTAATTCCAATTACATGTTCTAGTCTCTGTAATAATATTCTGTGAGTTGGTGTCAAATGCCAGCACTAAGATCTAGCAGAACTAGTATAGAGACAAGTCCGTTTTGAAGCCAGGAGAAGATGGGTGGTGACAGCTTCTTCCCATGAACTCTAAATCCTGACTGAAATTCTTCAAAACAGAACTATGGCCTTAGTCAGCCCACAAAGATCAGGTTTCACATATGAATTGCTTTGCAAGGTGGTCACATAATTTTTGCAACTACTTTTTCAAGTATTTTAGAAATAAAAGGGAGATTGGATATTGGTCTGTAATTGGCCAAGACATCTGGATCCAGACTAGGTTTTTTAAGTAGAGGTTTGATTACAGCTACCTTATAAGCCTTTGGTACATATCCTGTTTGTAAGGATAGATTAATGATATCTAATATGAACGTGTCTAATAAGGGTAGAGCATCTTTGAGCAGTCTAACTGGAATAGGGTCTAGCAGACATGTTGTTGGTTTAGATGCCATAATAGTTGAAGTTAGTGCAGTCCAAAGCAGTCTAAAAGGGACTGAGGACTTACTGATGATTCTAATTCTGTTGTATTTGTGGGGAGGGTCTGGTGAATTTTATTTCTAATAGCTATGATTTTGTTTGTGAAGAAGGTCATGAAGCTACATAGCGTTGAGGGAATACTAGTCTTACAGTGCTGAAAAGAAACCGGGGTTGTTCTTGTTTTGCTCTATTAGTGATGAATAATAAGCTGTTCTGGCTTTATGGAGGCTAATTTGTATAAGTATAAACTCTTTTTCCCGGCTAAGCGTGATTCTTGTGAATGAGTGGGAACGCCACTTCCTTTCTAATCTTCGTGACGCCTGCTTTAAATTGCGGGTTTGCGAGCTATACCATGGAGATCGCCTGTTCAGAATTACTGCCTTCTTTTTAGGGGATCAAGTATGGAACGTAAAGATGCTGCATAATTATCAGTAATCTTCTTGTGCAGGAGGACAGTTAATGAGGCTACTCTCAGTTATAATACATGTTGAAGTAAATGATGGATCATTTCTTAAATTTGTTCAAAGTCTGAAGCAAAACTTCTTTCTAGGCTAGTCCAATAAACTAAAAAATGTTAAGAAGTCAGAGAAGCAGATGCCGGTTGTTTATCAATTTCAAACGTATGCCAGGTCAGGTGTGAAATGCATTTACAAGAGAGAAACCAATTGCAGATCAGTAAATGGGAAGGTTTTCATCTTGAGTTTCGCCCACTATGACTTTATTCCAGCACTAAGGAAAATCTGAGAATTCAGTCAAAAATTCAGAATTGGAGGACGATACACAATAACAAATGAAGATTTTGTTTTGGAAATTTCCTGAATAACTGGATCAGTTTGTTTGTCTTTTGAAATTCTGGGCAGCAGAACAGCACTAATACAGTTTGGTCTCAAAGTCTAAGGGCTTTAAAAAAACAGAAGAAGAGGAAGCAGATGCCTGTATGAACGGCCATCATGAAATGCAGCAGAGAGGCAGATCAGTGGGAAGGTTTTCATTGAGGTTTGACTGTCTTTCAGAGCTTTGGAAATTTCCTGAATAAATGGATCACTTCAACACAAAAGGTGCTATAGGTTTGACTGTCTTTCAACTGACCAACACACTTCAACACAAAAGCATTCATGTCAGCACGTTAGCTACGTGCCAGACAACCCTGACGATAGATGCACATCATTTACGTGATGATAAAACTTTTATTAAACAAATATTGGCAGAATTACTATTGTCAAACACAGCAATGCATTTACATCTACTGTAAAAATGTCTTAAAATGTAAAAAAGACGTTTACGTGTCGGCTTTAATGACAACTGTTTCACACTGCTTCAGTTCACACTGTCACCCTATAACCTAGTAAATTGTCCGTCAATAATTTCCTATAGTCAAGCCTAGTCAAACACAGCCCACCGATGGAGATGCAAAAGAAGCCCGGTGATTTTAGTTGCATGATAAAAATAGAAAGTTGCTGTTGATTCATAACTTTTTAATATTAATATTCAGGGTTTTCATTTCCTCTTGCAAGCCAGATGAACTCTATTAGCGGACAAAGAACAAAAGGTTTTCTGACAAGACTCTCTTCGCAGTCGCCTTCTAGTTCACCAAACGTATTGACGTAATCTCACTATTAGAAGTATATGTCACACTCACTTCCTCCTGGTCACCCTGAAAAAATGTGAGCAAATCAAAAGGCTTTCATATCAGCCCTGGCTTTGATGAAGACCAGCCGTGTTCCTGGCAACAAGAAGCAGGATACGTGAAAAGTGCTGTAACTGTGTGTGTGTTTCTGCAGGCTGCCGAGATGGTGGAGGATGAAGTGGACCCAGACTCCCAGAGCTGGGGTGGCATGAGAGGTAAGACTGAAATATATCTTTAAGCTTTTTATGTATAGTCTTTGTCTCTTTAATTTTTAGAACGTAGGTCTAAATTTTCTAGATTTGTTACTCAGCCTACAGCCTAGATTAGCTCATTGGTCTGTGCCATATACTGTAGGCCTACCTCTGTTCACTTCAATTCAACTTTATTTACATGTCACCAACTCCCAACAGCGTCATCGCAAGGCACGTCATAACGTCACTTAGAGAAAACCAACAAATGCCCTTTGAGCAGCTATAGGCAACAATGGAGGGGAAAAACTCTCTTAAAAACAGGAAATGTCTGTTGTTGTCCAATAATATTAAAAGTATTAATTAAAATTATAGACTACACACTGACCAAACTGCTTACTGAATCTGGACTGGGAGCTGGTTCCACAGGAGAGGAGCTTGATAGCTAAAGGCTCTGCCTCCCATTCTACTTTTGGAAATTTCGGGAACCACAAGTAGGCCTGCATTCTGAGACCAAAGTGGTCTATTAGGATGATCTGGTTAGAATAGCGTCTTTGCACTCAAAGGGCCAAGAACAGGAGCCACGGCCGAAGCCAAAGCCATGGCTACAGATTTAGAAAACGTTTTTTAATAGGCCTGTGGATTAATCCACCAACAAAATTGTCGTGCATTTCCCATGGCAAGTGTCAACCTGTGCCTGTACGTACATTTCCTTCCAGGCTTTGGTTTGAGAGTGAAAAGAACAGCACAGCTGAAGCAGCACAAATAACCTCTGTCTTTAGACAATAACACTAGCCCAATTTTTTCTTTAAAAGGCCCGTATCACTTTTCCTCTAAATCAGATCTAAGGTCATTCTTTAAAGCTCTGATTACATTGTGACCTAGCACGCAGAGCCCTGCAGCTCTGGCTCCACATCAGTGACTGGAGGTAACAGTGTGGAAAGGTGATGTCATTTTTCCAGCTGCAGAATGATTGCTGTGTGTTTACAACTGTGTGTGTGCTCAGAAAGCAACCGTATAAAATGCTTTTGACGCCTTTGAAACTCAATATTATTGAGAAGATTTGGTTCACGTTCAGCCCCATATTATGGTGGTTTTCATAATAGCTCTGCAATTCAAATAAAAACTCTCTCTCAAATTAATTATTTTTCTCATTCTTTTTTTCCCCTCGCAGAGTACAAGGTAAGAGTTTGTAAATACTTTGCAAATATGTTTCAATATTCTCTGCAGCTTGGCTTGGACATTAGATTATGATTGTGTTCCTTAATAAATAGCTCACAATGCCTGCTTTGTGTGCCCCAGGTCTACCCTTACGAAATGCTGGCGGTGACGCATAGAGTGAAAGTGAAGCTTCCCAGAGACGTGGATCGCACCAGACTGGAGGTGAGCGCTAATCTTGCTCTCTGTGCTCGGGTGTTTCCCCTCGTCTCTCCACAGCTCATTTAGAAACAGCATGAGAACAAAGTCGGAATTGTGCACGTTTAGTTCGCGCAGCCAGGCAGAGCAGTATCGACCAAAGCTAAGACAACGGTCATATCAAGTAACTGGCAGGTGACCAGTTACACTTTTGCACTTCCTCCTGTGACCGAAGCCCCTTTCACACATGCACTGGAATTCCGACATTATCCTGACTTTATCCGGAGGATGTGCCCTGTATATTAGCTGGATCATCTCCAGCCAGCTCCCAAGTGTAAAGTCCAGATTATCTCCAGCTCATGTGTGAACAGAGGAGGTAAAACCCCTGAGGATTCACCATGAGTGAGTGGGCGTGTTGCAGGTCGCAGGTGAAGAACTCATACTAATACTGCGGATGCATCTAAACACATTTATTATCAATAATAAATGCATTTTGTTGTAAAGTTAGCGAATCTAGATTTAGCAAATTGCTATTGTCGTCTTCCACCACCATTGTAGCAGAAAACATAGTTTTTCCCTTTGCTCGATTATCTGGAATATTCCTTTAGCAGTGAGAACGCTGGCTGCATGTCTGAAAGCGAAACTCCTGACAACCTCTGGACCTGATCCTCCTGAAATTCTCCAGAGTTCATTATCATAAACAGGCTGAAATATCTGCATCTATCCTGTCATATTTACAAACAGTAATAGTCAAGTGTGATGGTGAAGGAAGATTCGAGGCAAAACCGAATAAAACCAACTAATCCTGTTGTTTTCTCTGTCCGTTATTAACCCGTTAGCACAGCACGTAAAAAAAAAAAATGAAAGGGATCCCAGCATTCCTCCCTTTGCTGGTTGGCATGGAAACCAGGTGATTGGCCATCACAACGCAGCCACTGCCTTTAATTTACTATCACTGAGCACAAGTGCAGCCAACGTCTTACAAGAAAGCAGCTTGTGTTTTTGTTCTGGGTCTAAATCAATGCCGTGCGTCTTTTTCTTCCACGGGATATTTTTGACATTTGCAGAGGAGTTAGTGAGTGTTTGCAGTTCGTGCCAGTGTTGGCTTGGATAGCAACTCACTTTGGATGGACATCTGAGGCGCACAATTGAATTTGATGTGTTAAACCTCAAATACAGAAGGCCGTGTAATGGCTGCTTATGTGGGGAACAGGAACGTGCTTCGAGGATGGAATGGATGTCTTCTGAGGCCATTCCGAGAGCACCAAGCTGCTGCTGCTTTAGCCTACAACCGAACGAAGCCAAACAGGCCTGGGGGCACGAATAATCTGATGGAACGTTAAAGTTTGAACTACTAGAACCAACACGCCACATTTTAAAAAAAATCCCCATTAGAACGAACTTAACTAGCATAAAGCCAAGAGAAAATGTCACAGGCCAGAGAGAAGCTGGTGTTGTAGCAGCAAATCAGGGCATTCACAATGATTCGGTCCAATTAACTGGGAGAAAATTTACAGAGGAGAAGAAGAAGAAGAGAACGGAAGTTTCATTTTTTCGCGACCCTGCCCTTGTCTTTGTATCCAACACTATTAGCTTGTAGTTTGTCACCGTGCTTCAAGACCTTTAATGCTTTTTTTCACTAGGACCAGAAACTAAACTTAGTTAAACTTACAAATCATTCAGCGCCCGTTTTTGTCAGTTATCCTTCTGTATGTTGAATATCTTAAAGCACGTGTCCATCCAGTCATACTTTATTATCTGAGCTTCGAAGTTCATACTATTCGTGAATACCAGTTAGCCTCTCTGCCACTCTTCCAAACGCGTTCAGTTATGACCCTAAAGCGAGTCTGTGTCACTTCGTAATATCCATAATTACACATTTACAAATTTGAAGCTATAAAACTTGCTCTCACCAGCTTTTGCAGGCTAATACACTGTCATAAAAATTCTGCATCCAGGATCTCACGGTTTTATTCGTTGTTTCTTCATCTTTTTTTCCTTTTCTTTTAGTGTGTTCAGCAAAAATTAAATATCGGTTGCCGCCTTAACCACAATGGATTGTTTAGGATTTTACTTTCTGGCAACTCACAATAGGATCAAAACAATTGAACTCAGTTCGGTTGTGTCAGGGAGTACTCAAATGTGTCGGGAATATGTGTGATGGTGTGGCGCGGGTGTAGTTCATTGCTTGCGTTATATCTCTGGTGATGGTGTTGTACCTTAAAAAATATTACAAGTTATGTTTATCTGTGAATCTGTGTTTTTGTCTTCTGTGTGCCCAGAGACACCTGTCTCCTGAGGACTTCAAGATGGTTTTTGGCATGACCCTGGACCAGTTTGAGCGCCTGGCACTCTGGAAGAAAAATGACCTAAAGAAGGCGGCACGCCTTTTTTAGACAGGAAAAACAAAAAAGGTCTGGACGAAAGCGGAAATACAACCAACCCATCTGAAATACCAATATATGCACCGCCATGATATCCCCTACTTTCCACCTGTAAGAAGCAAAGTCATCCGCCTGTGGAAGATGTGCTGCGTGCAGAGACGTTTTCGCCATGTCGAGGCGGCATCTCTGGCTTTTTGTTTGCGATGTTGCCCACATGTTTGACTGACAACCTTAAAGAAGAGGACCGGAGCTGCATTTGCATGGCCTGTGTTGATGCTCCTCACCCTCCCCCTGTCTCAAATCTCCAGTGCTTTCATACACCCTGGCAAAAATATCAGCTTTTTCGAAATCGCCTGCAGGCCTTCCTCCAGGTTTCCGACTGTTTGATGTGCACCTTCTTCTGCTCCGTCAATCTTGACTTATCTCCCCGTTTTTATCTCGACTTCTTCATCTGCGGCTCCTTTGTTTTCACTTTGCATGGGTTTCATTTCTACGTATCATCTGTTTGCTGCTCAGCCTTTTCTCTTTCTTCAGCTCTTAAATATTTCTAGTTGTCCGCCGTTCGCTGAAAGACTGTTACATTATCAAACCAGGTCATTTTTACAGCCGTGCCATTTCTTTGCGACAGTGAACAGACTGCGGACTTGTACACAATCACTGTTCAAGCATGTGAAGGCCAAAGACAGGAATAGGAAACTATACTTCATCTTTTCGTTTACTTCAAAAACTACTGCTAAGATGGTCAACAACCACCTCATCATATGCTTTTGTTTTTTTATTTATTTTATTTTCCTTCATCTTCTGTTGAGTCAAGCAATTTGAAAGAAAGTGACTGGGTAGCTTTCATACGCGTGCCCTGATCTGATTGATTGCGGTCCCGTAAATTCTGGTTCAGGCTGGTCATAAATCATCGCAGATGGGCATAGCTGGGGCCCGACGGAGGCCACAACACGACGGGGGAGAAAACATACAGCAGTGTCCACTGGCAAAGTGACGTGCACTAACAGTGAAAAGAGCAACAAATGAAACTATTTTTATAAGCTATTTTTGATTTCTGGAAAGGGTCATTGCACCAATCATGAGACGCAGCTGAGCGAATTCATCATTTTGTCGTAAGAACAGCATCCCGTGCAGACTTTAGGCTTCACACACCTGCGGCAGCACCTGCGCTTAACAACCAAGGTCTTGCTTGAGTTAACTGTGTTATTTCTGCTCTGATAGAGGTTGAACTCTCCGTGTTTGTCGTTTGAAAGCATCGTATCCTAAAAGTTCCAGCATTTTAGCTGGAGTCTGTCACCTCTCTTGATTTTCTGGGCCGTGAATCCATCTACGCACCAACTAACATACTGTAACATGTATGTGAACATATACTGGACATTTGCTAGATATATTTGTCTGTATACGAGCCATGTGGTATAACTCTTCAGGCATGCACGAGGTTGGAAAACGGGCATTTGTCTACTGACCTCACCGGTCCAATGAAGTCAGCTGCTCACGTTAGTTTGAGTTAAGGAATTATTTAATGTCAATATGAAGGAAAGAATTTCATTTGGAAACTTTAAGGGAGTAGTTTTGCAAGATTTAGGGCTTTTGAAGAGAAACATTTAAATTTTGTGTTGTTTTTTTTTTTCTGTCGCAAATTCAATTTGTGATTCTGTAAGTAACTCATTAACTGTTGCCATAAAGTGTCATGTTCTACTCACCTGCTATTAAAGTGCTTTATCCAGAATACAGAGTCACTGTGGCCTGGAGTGCGTTAATTGATGTCAAATTTACTGATGGCACCGGCAAAAGTGTCCAACATGTCTGAGGAACCGACTGTCTGTCCGTCTGCTGTTATGATAGCTCTAAGCCAACGAGACAGACTTTATTTAAAATTCCACGATGTGTCGTGAAGGCTTTGGTTTGCAGCAACCGCTGATATTTAATAGGTTAAAATCTCAGTGTGAGCTGTTCCAGACATGAGTTTTATGGGACATGCAGGGACAGGTTTTGAGAGGGCTGAGTCAACGCACTGGGGGGAGGCCGACCTGACTTTACACTGGTGTCAGCAAATGACCACGTTCTCCCATCGTATCTGTCTTTCAAATTAGATGACAGAGAGCATCACAGATCAAGCTCCGCCTCCAAGGATACAGTCGATTGCATCCTCTATGTTTGGCATATGCACGATATGAAAGGTCACTGTAAACAATGTGAGCGGTAATTTCCCGTGAAAGTGTGAATGCAGCCTTTAGCTGGGTGATGCTGCACACGAGCATAAAGGTGGAAGTGAAACCAACCAGACTAAGGCAAGAAACACAGAAGACCTGTTGTTTAAGAGAAAGTATTTATCCCCACGTGTAGAATTTGGTTTGGGCTGGATGCCAAAGGTATCATTAAGCTCTTCCAGCATGAATAAATGTGTTCCTAACCAAATGCTGGAATGAGAATATTGTCAGTATCCAGTTTAAGGAAGGTTCTTTCCTTTGGGTTTTTGTTTTCTATTCATTTCTGTGATGATTTAGAACTCAATCAAAGCACAGTGTGTCTGATCATGGAATGACTTCTAAGGGATGTGGGTTTGCTGTGGCTGAATTTCTTTGTCTGCCTTGTTTCCTAGTTTGCATTGTTGCTAAAGTGCAAAGGAATCTTGTAATAAATGTTCAGCTCAATTCAGGGTCTATCATATGTGATATATTCTGGTCATAAATAGTTAAAATGAACCATAGGATTCACTGGGGGGCGTGTCAAATGTCAAAAGTGAGAAGAAATGTGAAGAATATATGCTCATTTTTTATTTTATGCAATTGTAGGAAAAAGGGGCAACAAAGTTTGCGTATTGTGTAAACAACATTTGGTGTAAGATCAGAACTGGAAACGTGATTCTGAAGTGGACGTCACGGCATGAGCGCTGCGCTGTGCCTCCTCTTAGGCTGAACGTCTTTAAACTGCGATGTAGCGCGAAGAGTCGAAATGTTGAGGTTTTTTCAGTCATGGATGGTAGGACACGTGCACCATTCAAGCCAGAATCAAGTAATTCATGCATGCAGAATGGGGAAGGTGCACATCTGTGGAGCCATAATAAATGCTGAGTGATATGGAGCATTAACATCTGTTGCAATTCAGACCAGGCTTATCCAGGGAAGCTCGCGTCCATTTTAGCAACACAAAGCCAGTGGGCATTCATCTGCATTCTGCAACTACGGCAACGGCATGGCTCAGTAGCAAAAGAGTCCCGGTTAGTTCAGACTCCGAATGAAGAAGTGAACAGTCTGAGAAAGGAGATGACGTGTATTAAAGGTGACGGTTGGTCTCCTCAGTTTCCAAATGCTCGTTGTTGAAGGAACAGGTGATGTAATTGAATGATAAACTACCGCAGGGTCCTGCACATACAGCTGATGTCACGCATTATGATTGGCTTAAAATGTGTAATTTTTGGCTGAGAGTGGTTGTGTGATTTTAATTGATTCACGCACAGAAACAGACCTGAGAGAAAAGATTTAAAATTACAAGAAAGAAAAAGGGGGTAGCTAGTCATAGATTTATTACTCTAAATATTTCTCAGTCAATTACCTGTGGCCATAGCCAAGTCTGTCTTGATGTAGGTGCAGAACATCGTGAAATATTGTGACCAGTGCCGAGTGGCCACGACATCCGGTCACGACATGGTTTGGCCGCCCTACTTACAATTAGCAGAAAGGCCCAAACATTAGAACCTTTTGGTTCTGTGTGGTTGAAATTCTACTTTTCATCACTAGATGTAACAGCTTTCCTGCCTTGGAGTTCTTTCCAAGCGTACAGAATCCCTCTGGAGCGGACAGCTTTAATGAATGTCAAATTTACTGATGGTAAAAACTCTGCGTTCTTTCCAAAGCCAAGCACTGAGTTTATTGCCCATTCCAAATTTCCCAGGGACAACACGTGGTAAAATATTCTTGACATAACATGCAGTTTTTGCTACTTTCTTTATCCAAAAAAATCCAAATCTCACGTGGGTTTTGCCGAATGCAGTTCCCCAGGTTGTGGAGGGGCTTCTCTTGGAGAGACCGCAGCATGATTCATGGATATTGAGCCTGCTTCATGTCGGTTTGGTCGATGCTGTTATTTTCTTTGGTGTTGAAGAGTCTACAATTATTTAATAAGGACAAACAGCAAAACACGTTTAACAGATTTCATCTCACCTTCCAATTACATGTCAGAATCGAGAGATGGTGTCACTTTTCAACTTGGCTCAGTTGCATTTAGACTGTGTTTTGTCAGGACGACTAAACTGTCTGACGCACTGCGCAATACTGGCTCCACAGTTAATGAGGTCACATGCACGTTAGGTCACATCCTGTCAAATGAACTGTAGCTGATCCTAAAATATCAGTGTGGGCAGAAAACATGCTACATGCCTACAGTTATCATAGGAAGTATTCAGCCCCTTTCACTTCTTGCACATTTTAATGCCTTGTAACTTTATTTTTAAATGGAAATACGTAGCAGTTTTACAGAAACTGGAATTTAGACATTTGGCGCATCATTTCTGATTTAATTGTTTTTGGGATGAATCTGGAACTTGACTGAAAGTTACCAGTAGAAAAAGGACATGACTGGACATAGTTTAATAAAAGTAGAACTATATCCTGAAATCCAGGGAATTCTCTGCAGAGTTCCACAGTAATATTTTGTTGTGAGAATCGCTTGTGGATCGCTGCCTGTTTGGAGTCAAACCACATTTAAAGGACAGAGGTTCTGTGGTCTGATGGCCCAGATGTCAACTCTGCTCATCATCTGCTTAAATAAAAGCTTAGCTGCGGTGAACTGAATCGAATCTGTACATCTGTAAACTTTGATGTTCTGTAATATACAATAAGTTGATGGTCCCAGAACGTGCATGTTGTCTGTCTGCTGGTGACAGCTGAGCGGCTACAGATAACGGACGACGAGGATGTGTGTGAATTCATTATTTGAATGACTTTACAAACCTCTGGGTGGTTTGTGAGTTTTTAATTCGGCTTTAATAAACCAGATTTTTGATCATGTGTCATTCAACCACGTGTCATCTCATCCAAAACGTCTGGAGAACAATGAAAAATGTCCAGGCCAAGAACAAACACGCAGAGTCTGCACGCAGTTTTTCGGGAGCTACGTCTCCCTGACGCCACTGGGCGTGACGTCACAACCACAAGACCCGCCTCCTGCGACGTGGCCTGCGATTGGCCGCCTCCGCTGTCTGTCACCGCCGACAGACAGCCGTCCCCGCCCTGCTGCCATTGTCGCCGGCTCCAGGAGGAATATTCCTTTATTACTCACATGGAGACGGAGGAAAACGGCCAAGGTAAGCAGCGAGTTTTCAGCTGCATAAACCATCACAGAAAAGTGATGGAACAATCATAAATATGTTTGTTTTTTTGTTGGGACGTCCGGTGCATTTCCGTTATTATTAATTGGCCGCTGCGTCATCACTTCTTGCTGATTTTCATTCTGTATTTGTACATTGACATTTGATGATGTTCTTCAAACAGCAGCTTTATCACACACACACGGTTTTTCCCGTTATTAATCTGACTCCGTTTGGGTGTGTTGGGAATGAGAATACAAAGGAACATGTGGAACATGTGAGGAGGCTGAGAAACGGAAGGGAAGGAGGAGGAGGAGGAGGAGGAGGAGGAGGAGGAGGAAGAGGAGGAGGAGAGGAGGAGGAAGAGGAGGAAGAGGAGGAGGAGTGTGATGAATTGGCCGGCTGAGGTCGTGTGATGCCCCTCGCTGGAGGCTGCAGGCTGCTCCCAGCATCAGCAGCCGCTCAGGGCTGGGGGCTGGGAGCCAGTGGGACCCCATCCACACATCCAAGGGCGTTTAAAGGCCGAGCTCAGGGTTCTGAAATAGTTTTCCTCAATAATACATTCATTTATCAGTTTAAACATTTTAAATATTATCATTTTGAGCGTGTTAAGTTTTATCACCCCCCCCTTCCAGCAGCTGAGTGATGTGGGACAGATCCAATTAATCAAATACAATAGCATGACTTGGCAACTTCAGAGGTAGGTCCAAAGATTTTTGTTCATTAGAACTGATTCCTTAGTGAAGCCTGGGCGTGATAAAATAAACTGTATGTATTTGTTATAACATTCATTCATAAAAATTGGGATTCCCTCGTAGGGATTCTCCAATTCTACTCTGAAAAGAGGCAGCACATCGTCGCGCGTCGGTAAATTGACAAGCAGTTGTGTTTTTTTTTAACCTTTACCTTCTTTTAACAAATGACGATGTGGTGGAACGTGTATCATTGTGTAGTGTGAGTCACTGTGCGACGCTCCACGTGTTCGTGTGCTGGAGGGGCCACGGATGAAGGGCCACCTGCTCTTTCCACGTTCATGTGATCCACCGTGGGATTGAACGTTGTGTTTGGTGAGTGTGTGGCTCACGAGTGCGGCTGACAGTAGCAAAAAAAGGTTTACGTAACCCCTCCCCCCCCCCCCACAGGGCAGTAGATGGGATGTTTTTCACGAAGCACTTATTGGACTGAGCTGTAACCTTCCTGTAACCTTTCATGTTCCTGCAGCCTATTGTCTTTCACTTTTCCTCCGTGTTGTTTGTGCACGTGTGTTCTGAGGCTTGCTGTTTCCTCAGATGATCGGGTTTATTCAGCTTGGTACATTTTTATGGGACAATGGACAATAGCGGACAGACTCACTGTATACATCCTGTTGGCTTGACGAAGGGACGGGGCTGTGAGCCAAGACCGAACCCTGCAGACCCAGAGCGGAGTGAAGGGCTGCACTCGGAACGCTGAGAGGAAAAATATCCAGGTTAAAAAAAGCAAAGAGAGATAATGTCTGAATAATGTTGTTTTTATTATCATGTTTTTGGACACAATAAAAGGATGTGGTACTTCTGTCACCCCCCTTTAGTCGACTTAGTTGTAGTGACAACCTTTCGCTGCCTTCGGACAGCGTTGTTTGGCTTTTATTGGTTGGGGAAGGTGAAAAATATAATAATTCTTCCTGTTTCCTTTTGGACACTTTTTATTTAGTTTTGTTCTCAATTCAACAAAATATCGAGGTTGAACAAAAACACCAGGGTTGGTCGTTGGACTCCCCGTTCGGTGTTATAAAATGCTGTTTTCAGTTTTCACTGAGGTCTCTGGGATGGGACTCGAATCACTCGGCCCTCACACCCACTGGGAGGTGCAGGCGGCGCTTGATGACGATTGTGAAACGATAATCTTACATGCTGGGGCTTCAAAGCCGGCCCGTTGTTAAAGCAGTCTTATATTTAGTTTATTTTGGACGTGTTGCAGCATTTTATTGGGTCATATTTCATGTAGCCAGGACCCAGTATGTGCCCTTATATAACAGTCTGGTTTTGTACAGCTTTGGTAGCATCATGTGCTGAATGTGCCATGATGTTACTGAAATGAAATACTTCATAATCAGGCATTTATTTCCCATTGTTTCTCTTTCATGTCTGCTTTGAGCTTTCTGAGCAGCTGGCTCCATTATCGAGCCTTGTCAATACTGTTTGTCCTACTGATGACATCACCACTATTGGACGTCTGGGTGCAGTTTGTGAGTGTGTGTTTATATGTTGAGAAATTGTGGTGAGTCAAAATTTGATACACGCCCCCGACCCCCTCAGGTTCTGCTGGAAAATTAGAATTATGATTTAGGTCATATAGAATGAAGCTATCATGAAGTGCTAAAAGTCATCCACGCCTTCTCCCCTTTTGTTTCTCTCATCCTTTTGTCTCGGCCTCGGCTCCATCTCCTCCCCCTCCTCCCGTCCCTTGCTTTAGGCCAGCATTTCTAGTCTGTCTTCATCCGTCTCTCAACCTCTCTCTACAATCTCAGGCCCAGGTGTTTGCCTGCAGGTGAGGACTCTGCCCTCTCAGAAAGAGGGAAAAAAGGGAATATTTGTTCTGGACTGTGCAGTATGAGCATGTGTGTGTGTGTGTGTGTGTGTGTGTGTGTGTGTGAGTGTGCATGCTTTTAAGCACAGTAAACACACACACTTGCAAGCTGAGAATCCAAACCCGTCTGTAGCAGAAAGCATCAAGTCTCTGCAGTCCTACATTATTTGCTTTTTTGTCAAATTCTCGATACTGTTTTTCCCCTTTGGTATTGAAAAGGTTTTTAACATTGTTACTTTTCAAGGTGCTGTAGAAATTCCACCATCCTGACATCCCTAGTAATTTTGTGGAGAGTCGAGGCTGAGGTTTGTTCTGTCCCATCTTTAATTTCAAACATCGGTTCTTAAACTTTCCCTCATCTTAGTCAAGAAACTGGGTGAAATGATTTCAACACGCTCAGCCGTAATATTTATCTGACCTCTGATTGCTGCAACCGCTAAATTATTTGTGTGGGCGAGACAGGACTGGGTGAGGGAGTGCAGCGGTGAGCGAAAGCTCCAGGAGTTCAAAACGTTGTCGTCCCCGTCGTTCACCAAGAAGAGACGTGTTACTGTATTCACACACAGTTCTCCTTCCAAACAGCTTCACCTGGGGTGGAGCTCGATCCTTATTTTCAGCGATTGCAGTTGCATTTGTGATCTCATATGCTGTATGTAAGCATGAGCAGTGGTGTTTTAAAATTCATCTGCGTTAGATGAGACACTCGACTGACACCGTCTACAGCGGTAGTTCACGCTGACCTCTGAACGGTAAACTCTTTCAGCTTGCTCGCCTCCTGCCTGTAAGAGCCTGTGAGGAGACGCAGATGAAATGCATGATTGCAGTGCCAGAGCTGCGAAGGTGCTAAACATCAAGTTGGGACACGGCTGGTATCTGCAGCTTGCGACTAATGTGTTTGGATACTTCAGTCTCTGCCAGTACAAGTCCAGCGAGCCACCGTGACATCACCTCGTTCTCTGCCTTCTCAAGGTTCAGACCCACAGTTGTGTACTCAAACACATCATGGATGACACAGTTATTGGTAGGTTTGACATGAATAATCGTGGCGCTTAAAAATGTCTGCTCTGAATTCAATGGCAGTTCGTTGATAGCCTGTAACCACAGCTGCTCAGGAGTTATAAAGCTGTAACATTTTGTTTTTGAGCGTCTCCCTCAGCATCAGCGGAGTCTGAGTCCGGACAAGTGCGTTTCAGTTCCAGAACCGGGGCCCGCGGTGTGTGCGTCGCTACCACTCATCATCTCTGCAAAACACACGCATGCATCTGTGTGCATCCATATACACTACATGTATATACACACCGCCGAATGTCAAAGAACATCTTATACTGCTGTCGACCCCCCCAGGCCCTGAACTTAACACCAGCCCCTAATTATCCCCTCAGGTAACACAAACATGGTGGAACGAGCCAGTGACGAGGGAATAAAAAGCATGTGGAAATATCTATAGAGAGAAACCAACACAAAGTAAGTCATTTAATCAGGTGTTAGCGGTTTTTTCGTTCTGTGATTCTGCACTGAAACGTTATGCCAAAAATGACAGAGAGGCGGGACAATCGTGTTGTGTGGTTACACGGTGGTGGTCGTCCATCGGGGTGCAAACGCAGCAGCACCGCGAGCAGCAAAGCGGGGGTTCAGTGTCCTGCTCAAGGACACTAATATGTGACCGGGGAGCCGAGAATCGAGTGTCTACAAAAATGCGTGGAGGTTCACGCTCATGTCAGCACGGTGTCCACATGTGAGTCGGCACCTCAGCTTCTTATCGGTTGGAGTTAGAGTGAATTGTCCTTAAGGTCTTTATTAGGCTTTCATCATTTACTATAGTTTATTTTATTATTGTTCTGTGGTTATAGTGTTTTAATGTTGCCCATAAAAACTGCAAACTGGCTTTAAATTGACTCAAGGATTATTGACATAAATAATGTTTTTGTATTTGGACTTTTAAAACTTTAGATTGTAAAAAAATGGAATAGCTAGGTGTTATAGAAGAAATGTGGTCCGGCTTATTTGGTAAAAAGAATAATATCTATCTGTGCTACTTTATTGAATCGTAATATTCACAGGCCCCATTAATGCAGACACATGTTTGAAATTAAGGTGAGTGTCACACCTTTCGGTGTCTGAAGAATGTCTAAGTCGACATTCGTGTATGAATCAGGTTTGGGGGAGTTACCAGCCAGACTCAGGTTAAAGAGGAGCGTTAGGGAGGAAGATGTGAAGGCAGACGATGTCGAGGAATTGAACAGACGAACCTGCGCTGCTGTGACTCGTGGTCTGAGGGGGAGCGGTGTGTGAGCGGCTGAGCGTGTCGTCATTTCGTCACAATCTTTGAGGTTTGCCCACAGGAGACTCTCTGTCTGGCTCTTCTTCTGCCTTTCCCATCCACCCTGCAGAATGTGTCCCCGCAGACTCCCAGTGTTTTCATTCACTGTGGCTTCCCGTCATTACTCCACTTCACCTTGTGCTTTGAAAATATTCCACGATTGTGCTGGACAACGTGTAGGTCAAGTATTACCATTGGAGACTTTGTCCAGTCCTGCGTGATCAGGACGCTTCACACCTGACTGTTTGAAAAGTGTCTCTAAGACGTACACCGAGTGGGACGTTTGCCGTCGACTAATGAATTTGTCGGTGCCCTCAGTCGGACACGGTGTCCACATTACGTTGTCAGCAGATGATACAGAGTAGTGACAAACCCAAGGAGAATGGAATTACTTCTGCAGGTTTTTAGCTACAGTAGATGACGTGTGTGTGAAGCCTTTTCATTTTAGCAGTGTTTTACTTTTGTATTCTAAAAAAGCGAAGAATCATGGTGGATTTTTGAAAAAAGAAACAATTACCCAAGGCTCCTTTACGTCAAAGAGCCAACAGATCTCTGCAAAGCAATCCAAATCATCCCTTCTGTCAAACAGTTGAATCGAGATCATCTACCCGCAGTAAATGGGAAATGTTCTGCACTTTATGCTGCTTCGTGTTCACAATCACACACACTCACACACCGATACTTCTGCCACAGTTGTGCTCCGGGACACTATGAAGACCACGGGTGTTAATGTTGTGGCTCGTTGCTGGGCCGTATGTGATGATGAAAGATGGAACAAACCGGTCGACTTCACGCACACGCACCACAAACGCGACCACCGAGCATCCGACACATGGTAGCAATATTATGTGAGGGATGAGGAGATGGAGACGGGGAATGAAAGTGCGACAGATTTGTTATTGCTTCGGCCACATCCAAGGAAAAGTGAATGAAGAGAAGTGGTGTGGCTTGGGCTCCCTCCAAAAAGAAGCGTAAGGGTTGAGCTGTAAGGGCGGCGCCCAGCTCCCGTTGAAGCCTCACTGTAATTTGCTAAATGGTTCACAGATGCTAAGCTAAGACAAAGATGCGCTTTTTAGAGGATGTTTCAGTCGGGGGAAGCTGCGGAGTTGTACCCAAAAGCCATCGTAAGCACTGCCGGGGTTGTTACTTTCTGATACTCATATATGCCTTATTATTCAATTGGTTATTCATTGAATAAGTTACAAGGCAAATTTTAGGAAGCGAAGTCAAATGAGTGTTTAAAAGTTTCACATCTACATTGTGTCATCACATCTTTCTTGCTATGTCTCATGCACAGCCGTTCCCGTGCTTGGCCGTTGACTGTGGACACGGTACGAGCTGTGGACATGAAGCGTTGGTTATTAGGTCCCACCATTTTTCCGCTACCATCGTTAGTCTCCCGACCGGTAAGGAATAGCATTTCTGTGTCATGTCCACACACACGCACAAGCCAATTTTGCCCTCTAAGCTGTGAAGTGGAACAAAGAGTAGACAGGAAGTCCGAAGAGTGACCGGACCTGCTCCCGTGCACACTACGCTACGTTGAACACAGGTGTGCACTAATCACACCACAAGGTCCCAGAATTCTGAAGACAGCAAAGACTCGAGTTCCCTGAAATATGGCTGGCGAGAGCTTCTGAAAATTACTTTGTAGAAATAAAGAGCTAAAGGAGGCTAAAGGACTCTGGGGTGAAACTGCAGAGTTTGGTTAGAATCCTCCGTGGTTATATCATTATATGTGAAAACACCGTTTGTCCCTCTCAGTCTTGTTTCTGCTCGTAGATTAATTTTAATGCTAAACCTTGGGAAACACGCTGCTTCCCTGCCGGTGGAATTCCATTTCCTGTGTGGAGGATATGGAAGCAGCCTCTGCCTTGTTGTTCTAGTCTGATCACAGATACAGGCTGTTTATTAAAAAGTCTGCGAGGCAAAGACGACAGACGAAAGCAGCGGTCCCCCACGGAGAGGCCAGCCGAAGCCTAATAACTCCCAGAGAGACAAAGACGCACACAGCGAAGTATGAACGCACCCCTGCATTCCTACAGCCAACACCACGAGGCGGAAAACTCTGTGTCTCCCAACACTTTATAGAAATGAAATGCCAAAGAGTGGATTCAGCAGAAGGTCTGGTGCATGTGTGTGTTAGTCAGAGGTATTATTCTGAATCTCTCCTTTCATCTTCTTCTGCTCGGTCCCTCTCATCATTTCTCACATTTCTGCCTGGTGGACACCACTGCAGCCCAGTGTGTCACTGTGGCCACCAGTGATCCGTGGCAACTCTGCCGCGTCTCTTGTCAATTACTATCTTGCTTTACAAATAGCGAATTTGTTAAAAATGTTCATTTTCACTGGGGCGACACGTGAAAGGATATTTCTGCTAAATGATTCATGATGTCACTTCCTCCTGCGTTGGGTCACATCTGAACGAATGAGGCCATTTGTCACAGCCGCTCGCGTTAACACTATATTATTTTTACTGGACACATTATTACTTTCAAACAATATCAAAATATCAAATTGAACTTTAAAGTCTGGACTAGCTCTAACTTTCACAACAACTGTGTATGTGGTGATGACCATAACAATAACTGTCAGGGACACTAATAGCAGCAGGACCCGTTTAGTAAGGTGGAAATATCTTGTTATTGCTCCGTTGATCCCAACCGCTGCTGCTTTGATGATGCTTTGATGATGCCAGCACCAGCCTGACAAGGACTTTGGGAAGTTCTGTAATGCAGGGAAACCAGTCACAATATGTCTGTTATGAACTCTGTTCTAAACTTGGATATGAACTTCAAATAAAAGTTAGCAATGGACTTATGTCCTTCTTAGGAAAGTTAAAGCCTGTCCTCAATTTAATTTGTGTGGGGCGAACCTACAATGTGCCACACCGTAGCTGCTAGTCAAAAACGCTCGATACCTTGAAATGAAGATCACGTATTCAAAATGCTGTGTCAAAGGTCCCGTGTGACCTTTAGTTTTTTTGTCATTCTTTCTTGACCAGACGTGTGCACACAGAAATGTGGAAGTTTTATAAAATGTGAGTAAGTCATCCGAATCCTGGATGAGGAAGTTGTAGTACCCCGACTCCAAGGCACCTTGTCTTGGCACACGCATACGCACCTTCTCCCATGACGCGTCCCGGCGTTCCTCCGTCTTGTTCGCCGTGTGCAGGGTTTGCAGTTACTTCAGGGTTTCAGTGCCGTCTGAACAAAGGCAGCCTGCTTTCTTCTGCCTGTAGCTACTTGTCTTTCCACTTTTTCTCCGACAGTTTTGCCATGTGTGCCTTTTTGGCAAATATAGTTAATGTTAATAAGCAGGGCCTGGCATTTCTTTCCAACCAAATGTGTGTGTGTGTGTGTGTGTGTGTGTTGTTGGCAGGCCTGCCCCAGTCATTATTTATACAAGGCCCGCGTGCTAACAGCGAGGCTGAAAGTCAATTTCGACTTTCAAGTCAAGTTTCCATTCTGTTATTCTAACCCACTTTATCCGTCATCTCTCCTGATGCAAACGTCAGCTCGTCTGGCCCCCGCCTGCCATTTTCACTCCGCCACCGAGAGCGACGCTCGCTTAAAGGAATACGTGTAGAAAATAAGGGGGAAAACTGTGCCGGGTGCAGCAGTCTGGGGTGGCTGTGGAATTCCCACCTTGCCTTGTAGGGTGTGTGTGTGAGTTTGCTGAGCACGTGTCTGAGTGTGTGTTTTCTCGACATGTGTCTGTTGGTAGATTTGTGTATAATTTTTATATATAGAGGCGTAACTGGGAGCACATGTGCGTAGAAATTTGGGTGTGTCCCCCCACTGCCACAGTAAACGTCTACGCCATGATCACATCTCAAACGAGAGGATGAACGGAAAGTAGAGCTGAACAAGGCTTCGCTCTTCTCCGTCACACACCTTTACTGTCCCGCAGCACGTGCACGCAAGGTCAAAGGTCAAAATAAGATCTGAGCTAAATCTGCATATTTGGAGACTAAAGTTTCAAAGGTCTATAAAGACACAAACATTTAGCTCTTTAGCCATCAGGCCAGATGCTGTGATCCTTCTATTTAACATCTTTTCACAGAGTTGGACAGTCCTTTTGTCTTGTGGCTCTGCTCTTTGTCCAGGATGCTGTTTACCTGAACCTGGACCTTTGAGATACAGCTGCATTTATCCTGCAATTTAAACACACTCTTTGTTTAATTGTGTGACCAGTCCCCCACAAATTACGTGGTAAAATCGTAAAAACTAAAAAAAAAAACCATTTCTTTAGAAAAGCGTTTGGTGAAAAAAGACATTTCAGACGACAACAATCATAAAAAGGTTTTGTATCTTTTTATTTGATTTTTTATTCATCCAAATTACTTTGTAAATATTTATTGACGTGAAGAAGCCTGTTTTGTAAGTCTTTGTCCCAAACTTTTGGCAAGTTGAACTTCAGGGAATACATCCTTTGCTGCACCTTCTTTGTTAAGGGAATATTAATGAGGTCTGGAGTGAAATAAGGTGGTGGGCACACAGGATGCGTGGTTCTTTTTTAAATCCACAAGCCCAGAGGAGATCCCCGGTGTAGATCCTTGCAGCGTGACTTCACAACCTCGGAGTGAAGTGATCTCATTTCCACTGGCTGTCCTGCACTTATGTTGTCTCGACTATCACGCTGCATCCTTGTGATGATGGGGTTAGTAAAAGCTGCTGCACAGTGTCCCTCTCATGTGCACTTTATGTATTAGTCAGGCAGACATGTGAAACTCATCACTATTTTCTTATTACCTCATTTTATTCTTTCTAATAATCCTATTTTTTGCCTGTCGTTGGGCCGTAAATCTGAGCCTAGCTCTCAGGATTTACTGCAGAATTTGTGTCTTCAAAAATATGTGTTTCCCTTGGCGGAGTGTCTTCCCCTCAAATTTTAGCCAGGGAGGAAAATAACAAAATCTTTTCAATATTGTAGCTTGTTTTCTTTGTGCTGACATTTCAAATGACGCTGCCTTGGATGGAAGTCACCTAGTGAACGTAATGTGCCAAGTTGTCTCATAATAAGCAGAGATCTGACTTGTCATCTGAATGTCCTAGACCTCAGTGCTACTCCATAAATATTTACTCAGTGGGATGATATGAAAGATTGGCACACCAGCGATACGTTTGTCCAACATGAAAACCACGTGAAAAGTGTGCGTATCCGTGAAACGTTGTCTCGTCAAATCGTCGTCCAGGTGCGGGTAGAGGTGGACAGCAGCTATAATAGACGTTCTCCACAGCCACTTCCCACAGTTACTCCTCAAGAATCTGGAGTCATCGCCAAGAGGAAAGAGAAATGTCGTTCCTCTGGCGTGACCTGTACCTGCCCTGGGGAATCTTGTCCAAGTTGCACATGGCCAGAAAACTCTCACGTGGAAGCATCCAAGAGTCGTCAGGCTTGATTAGCCAGACTAAAAACATTAAAAACCCATTTCAACATCATTACTGCCCTTCGTAAGACACTGTGCTAAAACATGCAGCTGCTTATTAATGCAGCATCGGCTTCTATCTCTCCCTGATCATATGTTTTTTACACTGTACAGAACTTCTTGTGTAGATTCAAATGGTGGTTTCCTTCCCGGCAGAAAGCAGAAAGAAAGAGAAAGAGACAGAGAATTCTTATGAAGGTAGAACCAGCTGCAGGACAACGGGTTTACAAAAGTGTGACGTGAACCCATAAGAAAGTGTTGGCCGCTCTCTCCGTGATCCCGTTGTACTTACGCCAGCGTCCTCAGCTTGAACACAAAGTGTGAGTTCATGGCATCTTTTTCTCATGATATTCCTGAGGTTAAAAGCAGAAATAGAGAGTGATCCACAGTGCACACTTAGGAATATCATGATGGAAAAAGCTCAGCCAGTTTTTTGCCCAATAACTTTAAGATATATATATATTTTTGCCATCTTTATTGTCTTTATTGTTTAATTAATGGTCATGTGTTTGGGATTTACCAGTCCAAGCATCTGAAATGGTTTTGCTGAAACAACGTATGTTGCTGTCGACCAGTGAGACTTGTGTGAGAGGACGACGTGTTTCGGGACACTGGGACAAGCCTTTATTACATCCTCTTAAATAACTTGTTTTCCTTCTCTAACGCAGAGCCAGTGCAGACCTGGTGACATTTCAGGTAGGAAAAAGAAGCTGTCGATTCCGATAGCTCAACGTGGTTTTTTCCTAACATGAATCATGTGGACTTGTACTTTGTCCTTACATGGTCCCAGCTCTTTGTTTCCTGCAGCGTTCGTCGATGTTTCGCTGGAGCACGGAGGCTGCGTGGATAGTTTGACCGGGAAGAAAGTGTTTCACTAAACTAGTGTTTGTCGTCTCAGCATTTCTTTCTCAGGAGTAGAATCGCGTGCACAGAAAGAGAAGGAGGCGACATGTCTGGATGAGGTTAGAGCGGTGACACTGAATCTCAGGACTGAAGTTGAAATTTACTTCCTGTCCTGATGTGTTTGGAAAAGGTGAATTCTGGGAAAATGTGTCATCTGTATTTGATCCTGTTCAGATCAGTTGCATTTAAACCCCAGTTTGTTCTGTCTGTGCCTTCAGAATGCTTTAAAGTGACATCGTAAGGCGAAGATACTCTAGTAAAATCGACACCTTATTATATAATGACATGTAATCCACCGTTAGTGACGTGAAAAGTCTGGTGTGCTATAAAAAGGAGAAGGCACAGATTTAAAAAAGACTTATTATTTATTGATATAGAAATACATCCGACAAAAAGCCTCGCGGTGTAGCACACAGCAGATGCTCTGCCGTACGGTGACAGCGTGCATCCACATCCTGTTTCCACCAGGACAACTGCTCGTGTCAACTGTGTAGAATGGGCTGTTTGTTGTGTGTGGCTGAGCTTTGAATCATGTTGCAGACTCGGTTTGACGCACATTTTTAGCACTTGCCATTACCTCATTGTACGTTCCTAGGGCAAATTTATGCATGTGTTAATCTGCTTATGCCCTGAGACCCGAATTATGAGTACAAACAAAACAACACAATAATATTATTATTAAAAGTGAGAGCTGATCCTGAATAATGAGCAATGGTAAAAATATTTGGTTGCATATTTGAACGTTGAGACTGGTTTCCAGGCAGCTGGGATTTGGCTAAGCGCTGGTCAGCGGGTGGGAGCCTGCTCCGACCACAGATTCATTTTCTCGTTCATTTTCGTACCTGCACATCAAGCAGAACCGTCAGGTGGGGGTTTGTGTGAGTTTCTAGTCAAACTCCGCACACACACACACACACACACACACACACACACACAGCTGGCTCCTAGCAACTCTCTGCACTTGAAATACTGTGTGACAGTGAGCTTAAGCAGGATAATGAAACATCCTCGGCTCTGCAGTCTGTGTCCCACCTCCTCCACCCGCTATCTTCCTCTTGGCCTCAGTGGAAACAGTTGATGTCATTGCACTTCATTCCACCCCTGGGATCACCCACCACATTGCAGCACATATGGCTTTTATATTGCACTGATGCAATGTCTTGTGCATAGTGAATATATTTGCCTCCTTGCTGCACTGTAAAAAAAAGTCACAGATGAGCTGGTGCATAATCCGCTTAGGGGCTTTTGTTTCGTCAAAATAAGTCACATTTCCACCAGGAAACAGACTTAATCAATAAAGTTCTGGAAGTTCATTGAGGCTCATGTAAGAAAAATAATGTTGCCTGAGAAAAAAAAGCATTTTGCACAAACTTTGCATTAGTTTGGTTCACACGCAGAGAGTTGGTTACGTCATTCTCACGTACACACAGTGTGTCTGCGCACACACAATACAGATGTGATGTTGCACATTGATCTGCGATGGAGCGAGTATCGCAAGTATGTGGGGTGTCTGTCGCCCACGGACGGGCCTGAGTCCCATTCATAGCCCCACAAAGTCTGTTCACTGTGTACGGGCATGTGTCTGTAAAGTCCCACTTATTTCAGTTCACGTGGGTTCAGTGTGAAGAGTTTCAGCGTGAAAACCTCTTTCAGGCTGCTCGTTCACTCTGTGTCGAGTGATTTGCAAAATGTCTGGCATATTTGTTGAGCCTCAGACAGAATTGTGGGCAACGTCCCAGAATTAAGACAAGAAAGAGAATGTGTTGGATATAAAAGCCATGTCTGGTTTTTACACGTTGGTTTTCTACCTTGTTGCTCCACAGCGGCTAACATCAGCCACCAAAGCAAATGAGGCTACAGCAGAATATGTTGTTTCCTCTTCTTCAAAAAGCTTTGTTTTAATTCCCTTTACTAGACTTCATTAGCAGAGCTTCACGTTATGTCGTGCAGCTGCAGGATACGTGGATTTGAATTGGGTGACACAGGCAGAAACCTTCAGTCCTCGGCAGGATGCTCCCTGTCGTTTTTTTCAGATGCCACAATATTTCTGACCCCGCCCGGCTTTGATTCACTGAAACTTGTTGTGCTGAAGTCATGGTGAGCGAGGACTTCCTCTTTGTAATGGGCACCAGATTAGCATTGTGCGTCTTTGGGTTTGCTCCACTAAAAAAGCGTGAGCAAGTGGACAAACGGCTGGCTGTGACAGGATGCTGACTCACACTGACCACCCTCCCATCAACACCCCTGGCCCGAGAGGAAATTGGCTTTTGCTGGATTTTGCTGTGTGCTTCCTGCTGCAGTACAGCCCAATACCCTGAAACATACTGACAGGTTAAGTGTGGAAATGCTGCGTCGCTTCTGCATTGTGACCGTCTGTGTGGGTGTGTGGCGAACAACTCAAAACCATCAGGAACTGATTCGATCGATCAGATGCTCACAACATGTGAAGTGAGTGTGTCGCGCATGTAACACAGTGCAATAAAGAATGAGGAAAGAAATATGACTTATCTCCTCTATTGGTGTGTGAGTGTGTGAATGAGAAGCAGAGTAAATCTCTCTGGGTTTATAGGAGCGGAGCATTCGGCTTTTTAAGTAAAGCGAATCAACTCAAACATGTCACGTTGCAGCTCTGTTCTACTAGGTACAAAAGAAAAACACTTAACATTTTCCATGACTTAAGCTACAAGACACATCGGTCTGATAGTTCATAATTTATTCTAATTTATGGTTCACAAGTGGATGAAATGCAGGCTCCGAATGCGCAGCAAACCACCGGTCACTATCATTTTTTACCGCTTCATTAAACACCAGTTGTGTGTGTGGTTACTTCAGCAGCAGCAACGATGATGTTCACCAAACTAATACACTTGGTTTTTGACACTGACACCAGCTGGAGAACCGAACAAATACGTTTGCAACTTATTTATTGCACGTGTGCGCGGGTTCGTCAGCTGCCAGCTCTCTCTTCTTCTTCGCCTTCAGCGACTGTGCAGCACATCACCCCAATGGTTCTGGATTTACTAGTGCCTCAAATCATGTCTTCAGATACCGCGCAGCAATACTGTTAGCAATCTGAAAAATTCTGTCACCCATAAGTAACACTAGCAAAAAGCAAACAGAAGACTTGAAACATTCCAGTCCATGTGATGTGAAGTTACAAAGGCTCATTTGATCAGCCACAAATCGGTGATTCGTGTGCTTGAAAATAGATTCTTTGATTGCAGATCCATGAAAACACCAGTTTACTGAACACAGCGTCAGTAACGGAGGAGGCTTGTTTAAGTTTGTGCTGCTGATGGACACCAGCCTTCTTTAAATACACCCACGATTACATGTGCACACACACACACACACACACACAGTCGAAAGCTTTGCTGCCTGAACCAGACACACACCATCCTCTCCTCTTACTGTCTGTTACCATCAGCACAGGTGAAACACCAAAAGCTGTAAAATGATTTGCTGCAGCAGCTACCAACCAAGTTTGAACCCGACGGTGAAGAAAGTTGTTTCCGTCGGGTGCTAGAAGAGAAATGTTTGGAGGGGGGGAATCAGGGGTCAAAGGACCCCTGAGGCGGCTAAGCAGGACTTTAATTTCACAGACTGTAGGGAGCTGTTTCAAACATGGGGCTGGTGTCATTCAAAGGTTTGTGGTGGTTTTAAGGGGAGTTTGGGGTTAAAGTTGAGACTTCAGGGGACATTAAAGGGTTTTTAGACAGTGTAGATGTAATAAGATGGGCAGCTGGTTTTTGTAACATACAGCTTCGTCAGGTGCATTGGCCTCTGTGGTGAACGTGACGGCAGCCGTAGTGCGTCATAGGATCAATACATCTGACAGGTCACAGTCATCAACAAGTCGGAGCCGGCCACGCCTTCATTTATGTTTTTGTAAGGTGATGCAGCTGCGTCGACACATGTTACTGATGTGTGAATGGATGAAAGGATGAAATTCACAGCATCTTTCAAAGTTTGGGGAGACTGTGGTGCAGTAGGCAGCACGGCCATCCACCAACCCTGCAGCTACTGGTTCATGTCGTTCACCTGGGACGTGGTTCGGTCACAAGTCAAAGTGTCCTTGAGCGAGGCGCTGAGCCCCCACCCCACCGCAGTGAAGTAGCCGCTAAATACAATTCCCCCCACCCTGGAATATAGTGCCATAAAAGCATTCTATGGAAAACCAGTTGAATTACCTAATGGGGCCCACAGATTTGAGTAGATAGAGAAGAATCTCCACAACAAAGGCCAGTGACTGAGTGAAGAATAAACTTAACAAATGGGGAGCAAGACTCTTTGTTTTGGCTGACTGAAGCCATGGCTGCACTTCAGATTTCTCAATTTACTGGTACAAGTCAACATTTCCATCTGGACCCGGACCTCACGGACAAACCAACTTTGTGGACATTGCTTCCATCTGTTCTATGATCATTTCTACACAAGCCCATTCAGAGGCAACTAAGCTTTTGGGATGTTGGCCCAGCTGCTTGGACAACAAGTAATCTACAGTACACATGCGTGTACTAACAACTCATAGACATAATTCTTTATTAGTGATGGCAGTAGTTTAAAGCACTCACCCGAACTCTCACTGTATTTACTAAATTCACAAAGATTCCTGATAATGCAATTCATTCATCTGGTCTGCAAGTTGGCAGCAAATTGTTTACACAGTCCATGTCTAGGTGTGCATTTTTATTTTTTTGTATTACCAGCCGCCACCTATAATGTGGTCGTGTCATCATTGTTTTCATTTTGCTTCAAAATAGATGCTAAAGCATAAGATTTACCTAGAGCACTAACTGAAAACGGAATAAATGACAAACTGCTGTGTGTTTTGTAAAATGCCCTAATAACAAACTCCCTCAGCTCCACATACCTGCATATGTTGGGCAACTGTAGCTCAGTGGGTAAGGAAGTTGCTCATGGGTCACAGGGTCAGTGGCTTGATCCCTGGTCGTTCCTGACTCCATGTCAGTGTGTGCCTTGGGAATGACACTGAACTCCAGCTTGCTCCTGGTGGCTCAGGTGAGCACCGTGGGTGTGTGAATGAGAAGCAACATTGGAAAGTGCTTTTGGATAAAAGTGCGACGTCCCACATATTTGGCTGGGCGTGTTTCGAGTAATGCGGCACCTTAGAAAAGTGAAAAAAGTCAAAGTTCATTGCTTCCAGATGAGACGGACTTATGTCGGCTGAATTAGGTTCCAGCGCTGACAAGTATCAACACAACTTTTCAAACCGTTTCCTGCAGCACAGTGTTTTTCAGCCCACACATACAGTCTAAGTGTACGCACAGACTTATACCCGTATACATATTCTTCAAGCCGAATGGATCTGGCTGCAGTCATGAGCCGTCACACACATTGCTCACTGGCTGCTGAAGATAATGATGATGATAATGATGATGGGACTTCCAGACCTGGACATTAGAGCTGGCTCGCTTCTCAACTGTTACGCACTGTGACTTGAGATTTATAATAGCTTGACGTCAGCATCGCTCATACCGAAATATGATCCTGCAGCGTGACTATGTGTGTGTGTGAATATCTGTGTGAAATCACAGTGTTTATCTGCTACCCACTGATTTGAAGCCCAGTCGAGACTGATTTGCCTGCATGCTTCTGGACTGTGTTTCTGAGCCTCACAGAAGTCAAGCCTTTAACCATAGTTTGGGTTGTTATTGAAGCACGAGCCTAACGTGAACCATGTGGACATTTGCATTCATACTTGCGCATAGAGTACGTACTTAAAAATGTACGGACAGATGCAGACACCAAACCAGCTGTTCAAATGTGCACGTTGTTGTCATATTTTCCGCTCAGGAAAAGAGGATCAAATCAGACAGGGCGACGTGCATACTGATACACCCAGTGAGATCATGAACAGGACATTTCCTTTGTCCCACCATATTGTGTTGGACACACATGTAAAACCTGCACAAGCCAGACTGAACGACACACACACGTTACTGGACGTGTTGCAAACGCAGCGCGGTGCGTTTGCAGGTGCAGCTGATGCAGTGCAGCCTGTTGTAACGCAGCCAGCGGGCGGCCTGTGATCCGGAGGAATTTCGTCGATCCTCACCCACATTCCAGCCTCATGCCTCTGAAACAAATCATCATTTGACAGAGAGTGCAGAACCGAGTGGGTTCTAAGGCTTTGTTTGATGCTGTGGTCTTTGTGACTTTGTGTAGTGTGAATCATTTTAATTGTTGAATCATGACATCCGTTATAATCATACTGTTTAGGTTGTTTACCCATAAAGATAATCATTATTTAGTACTTTATATTAAAAAACAAATTTTAAAAAATGCATTAAAAAAACATATTTATGCATTTAATGCTAACTGGTGCATATCAAATATAGGTGAATCATAACTTCTTCTGAAAGCGCCCCGACTCAAAGATCATTTTAAATGAAACCGTAATAGGCCATATTTAGCTTTTTTGTAACTGCTGTGATGATGGTTGTCATCCAAAACCTCAGCCAAACACGTGTAGCAGAAATCGCACAAAAACAAAATCTCATGTCGCCCGCTCTGTCGACTCTGCTGTGACTTTTTCCAGATCCTCTCCTACGTGTAAATGTCGTCGGTCCATAAACGGACCTACCTTTCAGGTGTCCACACCCTCACCGTACATTGCTGCACCCACCTGCTCTCATATTGTACGCTCAGCTTGGCACCCTGCTCGGCCCACCACCAGGCTTTCGCAAGTTGGCCAATCAGAACAGAACTCAGGGAAGCCTCGTCATTCCACTCATTTTAGAAGACGTACCGCTTCAGCCTTTTTCTCTTTCACCCTGCACTTTTACACTTCAATGTTCAAACAAACGGCAACTCTTAAATCCAAACCAGACAGCTGCCAACATTTGGGTGAAAATATTAATGTGTAGTTACACTGTGCCTTTTTAAAGCAGCAAGTCTCTCCCTCTCTCACTTAAGGTTGCCAGGTTGGAAGCCGAGGAGTGGGAAGCCATTTGCCAGCACACTTAAAGGGAATGATCTACAGTCTGTGTGAATAGTGAAGAAAATCCCTGGGAGTTACCACGTTCTGGGAGCATGTCTCCAACATTTTAACCTTTGCTTCATCCACACCGTCTTTATGTGTGTAGGCAGCACTTCACACAGATGCGTGCATGAGTGGAGAATATATCCTGGTGCGTGCTGAGAGCTGCTCACGTTGACCATTGTTTTGACAGGCGTGCCTGGAATACCAGGCTTTTTCTGGAAAGGGGGAAACACACGAGATCAAAACAAGCTGCCCTAGCGCTCGCTCAGTTTCACCGTATGTTCCGTGTTTGCTGGTGACTCAGGCTGATGGCCGTTGTCTGGTCCACTTGTTGGCCTGTTAGCGCGCCGACACTGAAGGTTTGTATGTACACACTCCGCCTCCGGCCTCCTGTTGTTATTTTGATGATGCTGTCGTCCGGGATGAGCACAGCCTTGACAAACTTAAGTAATGTGTCATTCTATTTTACAGACATAATGTGCTTTGCACTGGTTCTCAAACAGGGTCGGGCGACCCATGGCTTCCTCCTCTAAAATTTGCATTATGCTCAGTTCAAACATACGTCGGAGCTGCAGTAGTAAATATTTTTTATATCTACTCTGCCTCTGTAGGACATTAAAATGAATGTCAGCACATTGTTGTGGTTTTATGGCCCACATCAATTGTTGTTTCCAGATGTAGCAGACACTTTTTTTTGTGTAAAACTGATAAATACATTTCATATAAGCTCAACTACAGATGTTCAACTCATTTCCAAAGATGCGACTCTGTCTCCTAGCCAGGTAGTTACTGGATATCACCTTTAGTTTGGACGGGAAACATAGTTGCAAGTCGGGAACTTGGGAAGCAGATGCAAAAATGTTTTCATCCATATTGCTGGACGAGTCTTTGAGGACTCTGCAGATGTCTACAGTAAACATTGAATGACCTTCCGGGTTTTGCATTTAGAAAAATAGATCCTGGCACTGCGACTCAAAGAGTCAGAAATGTGAATCCAAATGAATACTAATGTCTGCTAGATGGATTAATACAGTGGTTATATGAAAAGAATCACCCATGAGGGAAATTCAACTGAGCTGGTTTCCAAAGTCACACAGTGAAATTGAGCTAAACATTATTAAAATGCAGAAGGGTGGATACAAGAACCTTTCATAGTTACTAAAAATTACTTGGAGCGCCGTAAATTTAGCATTAAGAAATGGAAGAGATATGGCACATGCGTAAATCTCCTCGTTACATTTTTCTTATTTGCCGTATCTTACGAGCACTAATTTCCGTCTTGACGGTTGGGTGCCATACTGGAGCTCTACAGTAGACGCCTCAGGCGGGGTTGGAGGCGTGGAGTAATTATACCGGGACATGCCCAGCAGCTCACAGCAGGTGCCCACTTTGTAATGATCCTGCTGGCATGTGGCTTCTGAGACCCTTTCTTAATCTTGCCATCCAATTTGTAGCATCAGACACTTTCATGTTCTGGAAACCTTGATGAAGCGGCAGGGTTACTGGTTCCCTATGTCAAAGGAGGAATTTGCAGAAATCTTTGTCACTTCTTTTCATTTGTGCAATCATTCAGTCAGTTTTAGTGGTGGCGGTAATTGAGCAAAGAATCACCGTCTCCACCCGGGGCTCTGTGGGGACAAGGCTTGCTTTGTCCAACATGCAGATATGTGTCTTCATTCAGTAAGGCAAACTGGAGGGGGGGGGTGCGTGGAGGAGCTGCCATTATGGCCAAGTCAGATGTCTAACATGTGAAACTGTGTGTTCTTCCTGAATCAATAAGGACTTTGGTTAAAGTAGTGGATACAGGACAACACCAGAACCAGTCTGAGCTTTAATCCTGGTCATTTTTTGGCATCTTTTTAAAGCTCTTTGAGTTGAATGACTGTGGGGGTATTCATTTCTGTGTAATAGATGAGGTTATAGACATACATTGTGTCGCTGAGAATCCTCACAAAGAAGTATAAATCACTGTGTGTGTGTGTGTGTGTGTGTGTGTGTCTCGTCAGTGGGAGTGTCTGAAAAACATGACAGGTTGATGGCTGACTGGGGCAGGGAAGGGCCCAAGTTATTAAAGTATCTCAATCTCTATTAGATTTAATCCCAGTCAGCGGGCCAAACACTGATGTCACTGTTGACTTTCACACAGCAGAGCCAAGCTAGCATCTCTCCAGTGTGAGATATTGCCGAGATCACACACACACACACACACACATTCTGCAGTGAAAAAAAGTGTGTGTGCCTTCGAGCAGAGTGAAAAATTTGCTGAGAGGTGGAACACATGCTTTTTCATTATAATCTAGCCATCCATTTATCGCTTATCATTTCGCTACACACTCCCCTGCTTCATCTTATCTGCCTGAAATAAGTCTCGAAGCTAAACTAGAAGTCATCCCACAGACTTTCTGCATCGCTATAACTGTCGTTAGGCTCATCTGGCCCGTACACCACAATCAACAGAACCTCCTTCCTCCACCCATGAAAACAGTCCAAACCCAAGCTGCCACTCGTGTTTTCAGCTCACTATCGCTTCACATTAGCCAGCCGTTTGTTTTGACAGGCGTGTCCGCGACAATTGTCTGGGGCTGCGGTCATAGTGTGTGTGTGTGGCCCCTCACGGCCTACAGCTCTTTGTTGTTGAGGATATTTCCAAAACTGTGAGCCAAGGTAAATATGAATTTTAGACACAGAACGTTAAAGCCTCACAGAGCTAAAATTAAATGTAAATGTGTTACATGCAAAACACTAAAGATGCATTAATCAATATTTTAATCTATACAGTAGTAACGAATCCACAAATACTTTGCTCCCCCAACAGTGCACTGCTCTTTTCTCTGAGCCTAGGGTTAGTGGCAGATGGTGTTCTTTAATAGCCTACTACAAGCCGAAATATAGCATAAATGTTAGATTGTTTTTCAAACGTAAACCATAAAGTAGGTTCCACGGCATGCCGTCACACTGTCACACTGCAGCTTAAGGCTATGAGTTCACACCGACGCGTTGATGGCGTTTAAACACAAGGATTTCTTCAGCTCAGTACACAGAAGCAGCTCCACCTCTAATATGTCAGTATTGTGTTTTTAGCTATTAATAGACTTGTACTTATATAATAAATGTATGAAGCTTTCTTTTTCTGTAGACGTCAGAAGCCTTTCCAGCTACACAATGGATGGTTCAAACGTCTGCCACCGGCTTTACACACACAACAACATTGTTTAATCCACGAACATTTGTGTCGGCTCTGACTATGAGCTAATCACCAATTCACAGACTAAACACTTACACTCTGTTCTTAGGATATGTATTTCCGTGCACCACACAAACATATTGTACTCCTTGCAGTACTCGGTTGGTTACAAGATCATTGTGATGACTGTCCATCCACTGTGGTTCTCCTCGAGCCGGTAGAACTGAGAGGTGAGCCAGGCACACACAAAGAGCATTGAGCAGCCTCAGTCTGATCCCCCCCTTCCTCCTCCTCCCCTGGCGGCAGATGGGATATTGAATTCAGACTGGGTCTTGCCCCTGGGGATGGGGGGAAGCAGCGGCATATGGGAATGGGGTGTAATTAGTGAAGTTCGCCCCTTTGTTTTAAATGTTCATTTCCTTCCTCCCTGTATGTGTCTTAGTCTTCACATAGTCGTTGAAGCTGATTATGAACAGTCTGATGCTGCACGGGGAATTCATGACTTGAAGGGTTTGTTTAAAAACATTTGTACATCATCACAGGTACAAGTAATTATTAGCATGGAGGCCACCGTCCAGGGCTATAGTGCAGATATAATATGCCAGTAAATATCAGTTAGGGAGGCCTCCCATAGCAACAGAAAAGTTATTGTTTAAGACTTTCAGACTTTAAAAGTTTAAAAGTATGGATCGGAGGGGAATGTTTCCCTAAACTGTCCAGAAAGTGCGTTCAAATACAGTATGTTTGAAATATGAACTTAAACAGAGTGTTGCTCATGGGAGACAGAATAGAAAGGATGGAAGGTTTCCTCAAAGTAGGAGAAAAAAAATGCTGCCTTCACGTGCAGTCAGCTAAATGTCCGGTCAGTGTTTGTGTTCTAAAAAAAGAGCGTTTTTATTACATAAAGGTATTACATAGTCCTTATTATGAAATGCATTATTTTAACTGTGCAGCTGACTACTTCATATTTGATGAGCCTAAACACGGAAAATCAAATTTGAGCACAGTGATTTCAACCCAAGATGCAAATATTAGTTTAGTCCGAGCAGGCATTAAACTATTTTTTGACAAACTATTTAAATTATTTGTTTTATTTAGCTGTGGTCTATATTTGTCTTAAAATGTCATGAATCCAAAAATCTGACAAAAGGAGTTCAATTCCCATAATGTAAACGCATCATGACTATCTGCGGAGAGAGAGAGACCTCAGGACAAGCAGAGGGGAGGAGGGAAGACGAGAAACGGAGGAGGAGGAGAAAGACCCGGAGGAAAAAGTTGCAAAGGGAACGAGGAAGGGAACTCAGTGGCCGAGTCGAAAGAAAAGGAATAAGCGGAGGTAGAAACACAAGGCGGAGAACAAAGGAACGAAGGTTGTGCGTGTGCGTGTGTGTGTGAGAGCGCGCGTGGAGCTGGGCACGCGCCTGCGTCCTGTGCGCGTGCTGATTAGATGAGTTGGATTTCACGATGAGGAGCGACCCCGTTCTCTTCACTTCCAGCAGGGGTGAGTGTTTTTTTTTTTTTCCCCCACGAAAAAGCCCGTGTTGGTCGTTCGCGCTGTCACGACCCTAACGAACGAAGCCGGAAGTCTGTTTTCCACGAGCTTGGTTGAAAACTCTCGAGGTTTGCTGCGCTTTTTTTTTTTTTTATTAACGCGCGCGTGCTGGTTCATGACGTCATCCGTCGCGTGCTGGGCCTCGCCCGCGCGCGAGCGCGAGGCAACGCGCTCAGCTGGAGAGGTCACGGAAGGTAAAGCCAGGTCCTGGTCGGAGACCGGGAGGAGTCTGGGTCTGCGGAGAGACGGTTGGCTCCAGACAGCGTCAGCGGGGTTGTGGTCGGTTGTCAACCGTCTGTGTGGTGTGAACTTCACGCCAAGCTGGACAAATGCGTGTAATACCTCCACACACGTGACTCTAAAGGACCAACATTTCACTCAGTCCGTCAAAAAGTCCGTTTCTTTAAGGCCCCTGTTATGTAACGGAATTCCTTGTTTTCTAGCCTGGTAAGCGTAAACACACATCTGTTTTCTATTATCCCATCGCTGCTAGACAAAAAAATCCAGACACATCGACAGCGTGCTTCACTGACACATAAAATCAGGTCAAAGGTCCTGTCACTTTGAAGAAACCGTGCCGCCGGCTTGTAATGGAAGGACACCTTGAATGGCAAAGCTTTGGCTGAAGTCGTACACAGCACGGGCCCAACTTTTCACATTACTCACACATGCTGGTTCCCAGCAGCAGGAGAAAACAAGCCTACCACAATCGGACCCCCTTGATGATGACCTAGGCTCACAGACCTGCTTTTGAGAGGGAATAAACGTCGATGAAACTACACATTTAGCCAGTGGCAATAATCCAAGTGTACCGGCACATGTAGTTATTGAAAGCAGTGCCTTGTTTCCTCTGACACATTCTGCGTCCAGTGCCCACTCAGTTTGTGTAATACTGGGCCACGTCCAGCAAAGCAGCTACAGGTTTTCCTAATATGATCCTGAAAGGGCAAAACAGATGCCCTTCACTGTTCATGTCTCCTCGCGGCGCGGTACTGAGCCCTACAATAACAGGAGCTCTGCTAGCAGCTGCAGGATATCAGGTAGCCCCAGCAGTGCTTCTCCACCCGGCATTTGCTGAGGTTCTGACAGACGTCCATTGTGTAGTGGGGTTATAATCACATCTCAGTGTCACAAAAGAATGTAGCGGATCATGTTCGGGTTTTGGATTTGGAGGCAGTTTAACTGTTGTAGGTTTAAGACAACCAGGATGTAGGCACGTAATAGGTGCTAAGCTCAGTCTGTTTTCCCAATTGATTTGATGAGGACGGTGCTTCTGATGGGAAGAGGTAGGCCTGTATTGAGTAAGGCCTGAGTAGTCTTAAGCGGTCCTGTATCCATTGTGTACTGTTGTTGTTGATGTTTTACATTTATGTTTGCCTTGAACTATTTCCATGCCCAACAATAGTCCCTGTGTGGCTGCAGATCTGCAGTTTACAGGTTGGGGAAATCCATAAAGATAAGTGAATCAGAAATATTGGCAACAATGTAAACCCATGTCAATTCCATGCATTGCTAGGAGTTGGACAGCACTGCTCCAAAACAAAGTCTGGTAGCTATCCGCATGGGAGCACCCGAGACTGCTTCCCGCTTGTGTGGAACGTCTGAAAACCAGACCAGAACTGGAAGGTACTGATTGGGGGGCTAATTTGCACTTGATGGTGGATACGACAAGTCACATTAAAAGTCGAAGCAGCTTGAATACACAGGAGATTCTTGCTCAAAAACAAAAAGGAAACTGCCCGTAACATTTCGAGTGCAGATTTCTCGTCTTCAGAATCACAGCTGATGTTTCGAACTCTCGGACAGGTCTGCTTGATTCTGGAAGTCTTGTGTTTTCGAATACCTGCTAAATTAATTTAGGTGACACATGTACACGCAGCATTTTACGCATTTCCTTATTACCAGCCTTGCTCTTAGCTGCATAACAGACAAGTTGGCTGTTGCTCACAGATTAGCACAATGAGCGTGTTTCGGATGAGTTCATCCAAGCTGTTGTTGTATTTGTTTTCTCTGCAAGTCCCGAAATGGTTTTCTTGGATGTTACGGCTCAAATAGTTTTGTGGCTTCGGTTCTTCAGTTTTTTATTCTTTTTGATCAAGAAAAAAAAAAGACTTGACATAGAAAAGGTTGCTGCTTATCGTTGTTTTGTGCTCTAGATTAAGAACTATAAGAGATTCGATGTTTTCATTAGCGCCTTGTTCAAAAGGCCATTTGTGGTGCAATATTCTTCAAATGTGCTTAAGCATTAAAGTGTCTATAACAGCTTTTCCTCACAGAAATCCTGAGATCACCAGTAATTAATGAATGGTGGGTACATGGTATCATTGTTTGTGCTCACTTGGCCCGTTTGGTTCTGCCTTAGAATTGGGGTGTTGTTGTTTTTCTCCTCAGAAATCTCATCCACCACAACAATGATTGAAATTTAAAAGCCTTCATTTGTTAGACACGGGAGCCCCGACCCCCCCCCCCCCCCCTTTTTTTGGTGGCATGAAGAAGACAAATCCCTGGAGCGGAGAGATGAGGAGAAATGAGTTTGTAATCTCCCTGTTCTTCCCTCCAAAGGCAGCCTGTCAGTAAGCTGGTATTTTGGAACAGAGACTTTAATTTTGGGCTGACTAATCACAGCCTTACCCCTGTGTCAATATCCATCTGGAAAAACACAGGGAGAAGGATGGAGATCATGGGCTAAACTCGAGCACAACTGAGGAGACCCCGAAGCGTGCCAAGTAGCACAGTTTCATACTTTATGGCTTAAATGCAGCTGGCAGCCAACTACTGATTTAACGTCGTCAACCAAGCACTTGCCTTTGGATTCCTGCCCCAGAATGTAAGCCTAACAATTGGAATAGTCCTATTCGGACTTGGCATTGGTTCTGGCCATGGTAATGTGGGTCCATTAGGAAAGGATCATGTCTGATGAGCCTGACCAGGCCTCCTTAATAGGGTTATTGTTGTAATAAGATAAAGCTGTTAGCTTGTCAGGCTAACTGTCTGTCTGTCTGTCTGTCTTAGACTTAGCTTTGAGGAAGACAAGACCCCAGCTGTATTGATGACATGCCATGATGAGGAGGGGTCTGTAACAGGGGTGATGCACGTTGTCACGTGACATAACACGGGGGGCTTGATCAGTAGCATCAACAAGCATATGGAAACACGCGTAGTTTACATCCGTTTACGCAAGTTTTGTGTTATGCTTCCTGTGGACCTGTGCTTGGATGTGCCTGGTAGTTATCTTTACATATAATATAGAATAAGAACAATTAGATGTATTGTATTTTATTTATTCACAGTAATATGTAATCTCTGGTTTTCAAAATAGTTTTTGAAAATAATTAAGTTGGGTAAGACATAATATCAGGGGCATAAAAAAGTAGGATTGTGACTAAGGGATTTAAGTTTCGAATCAAGTTTGTGTTTAGATTTGAGCTTTTGAATTAAAAGTTTAAAATGAGGGAGCAATGTTGCATCTGCATTCTTTTGTTGACTCAGAAGCCAGAAACCTTGACACTGAGAATGAGATGAAAAACAGACACATGTTAATTAAATGTATATATGACCCATTAATATACCGTGTGTTCTGACTGTACATTTGTCTTACAACATTTTGCTAGTTGTGTGGAGATTTTTGCTGGCACTGACATCAGTAGCAACAGCCGACAGTTCCTTACTTGACAGGCCAACGGATGCAGAGATACCTGATGTTATCGCCTGTGTTTTGGATGGTCAAGTTCTACCTGTGGCCACCATCCTAATGGAGCTGACGGTTTGAGTTTTGGAGAGCTGGTCACATCGAGGCAAAAAATAAATAAATAAAATCAGTTTACTAGTTAGTTGATTGATGATATTAAAATGTATTTTATTGTAAACTAGTGTTTTTTGGGAAACACTGGAAACAGTCAACTTTGATTTTCACTTGGCCGTTTGGGCGACAGCACAGCTCATTCTACGATCAGTGTGAAAAGCAAAAGGGTCATTTTAAGACAGAGACACAAAAATGATTAGCCAGGTTCGAGGGGGGAGGTTTAATAAGTGTCAATGTCTTATTTTTTGTAATGCGGTGTAGCCTAAAAATAAAAAAGCAATGTCATTTACAGGCCATATACATATTAGGGGTAGGGCTTTTGCAACTTTGTGTCTGTAGAGATTGAAACCTCGGTTCAGAGAACCTTTAGAACTCAATAACAATGGCTGTTTATGACCCTAATGATGTCAGGCCAGGAAGTTTAGTGGGAGGAAACGCTATGGTATATCGAATAGTGAAGAATTTCCAAAAGATATTCCCTAATATACTGTATTTAGCATGGATCAGGCAAAAAACTGTCAGCCCGGCTATCCATTTGGTAGATCACGTATCCACAGTTTGTCATAATTCCCGTAACCCTGCTTCTTCCTAGCTATTGCTGTTATGGTGTGTCAGAGATAAATAAATGATCTTCTATAGCCTCACTAATGTAAAACCTCTGTCCAGTGTGTCACCCGTTTCTCACACCCAACCAGCTACTATTCCCAGTTCAGTCAACGAAACCACGTCTTCTGTTCCCACTGTGTGATTGAATCCCTCGGCTGGAGCGTCTTGCACTTTCCCTCCTTCCCTACATCTTTCTCTCCGTGGCCTGTGGCTTTCGGCCGAGCACCCTCTAATTATCTCTTTAAAGGAGATACCAGAGGCAGCATCTTCACTCTCCACAAACAGCCTGCCCTCACTCTGCTGTAGGACAAGCCCCCTGCTCCTCTACCCTCTTTCTCTGTCCTCTGCTTTTCATCATCACTGCCCCATCTCTCAACCTCTAATCCTTTCGTCTCCCCCCATTTCTTCAGATCAGGGTTTTGTAGATGGGTATTTGTGGTTTGGGAAACATCTGCTTGTACGGTAAACCACCTGTGCTGTTTGATAGTAATCAGCTCCGCTCTGTGATGTTTGCTTGGCATGTCCAGTGGAACGAAGACTACATGCAAACCTCATAATTACAGGCCGTGCAATGGGGAGAGAGCGAAACAGCTTCGACTCCAGCCTTTCATCATAAACTAATGCAGCATTGCCTGTTCTCTGATCTGTCCATAACTCTCTTTTTTGGTGTTCTTCCAAGTCTAGGCTTTACAAAACCCCTATGAAACAGCCATGACTGGTAATATTCCAGGACATTCACAGCCTTTTCCAGCAGTGCAGAAGACTTTGTCCAATGTAGGAATAGAATATGAAGTGTGAGTTTATGTTTTTCTAATATTCAAGCAAATCGCTGAAATACAGCAAGAATGGTGTAGTAGACGCTTCTGTGCAGCACTGATAAATGTTGGACACCTAAGCAGCATTTATGCACTGATCACTTTTAATGCAAATTTCTAGTGAAGGCCTTGCATGCATGTTAAATGTTCAAAGGTTCAAAGTTCATTTCCAAAATTATGAAAACTGTCCTAACACGTGGTTTATTTAGTGGCTGTTCTCAAGCCTTTTACATTATCTCAAATAAGAGCAACATACAAAGATATATTGAACAGAAAAGCCGCAGAGATGCTGGAGCAAATAGTTAGGTCTACTTGATCTTTAATGTGTTTGATCATTCTCCCACTGACGTTTATTAGCGACTATCATAAATAGTACTGTAGAGTCTTACATAATTATAATTTCTTGTCACTGCTTCTTATTTTGTAAAATATTAGGCCCTTTTTGATTTGATGAAAGTCCTCTAATTTGAGTGAGTGTGGGATCTTATATAATTGGATGTGCTGTCCGTTATCCAAAAGCATGCCTTCTGGCAATGCCCGGCTCTTTTTTAGCCCAGAGGTAGTAACCGTGACGATGCCAAACCATAAACCAACCTCAGTTGTTACTTTAACAGTACAGCACTACAGTGCAATTAAGTTTTCCAGAGCCACAGAAAGTGCTTACTGAAGATGACTGGGCGGGTGATGGTTCATTAAGTGGTTTAGGTGTTTCGTACATTTGTCGCAAACCAGCTGCTTCTGCTTAGAAATGGGAAAAGTAGTGTTGTGCATGCATACCTGTGACGTCTATGTACTCAGCATAACTACAAATAACAGCTTTAATGTTAATTTAAATCGGGTGCAAACTGTGATGGAGATCAGTGTAATCCACCTTTAGATGTGGATCTAGGCATGTTCTGTAGCTTTATTGTCACATGTTTATATGACTTCCCAAAGAACCACCTGAGCATGTTATTTATTCAAATTTTCTGAAAACCTTTTGCGGAAAAATCCAAGATGCTTTTATGATTTCATCCCAACCACGCTGACTGCACAGTTCTTTTTCCCTGTATGCTATCATATCATATCTCAGCTTAGGGTTGTCAAATATTGTTGGTTTTTGGACTAAGTAAAGCTCATCAGAATATTATTGATTACACAAGGGTCGTTTTGATTGGTGAAAGGGTCGGGGATGTATTTTTAGTTTTTATTAACTTTTAACAATGTACAGCATCTAGTTCTACTTGGTGCTGCCAGGGTTTCCCTCATATGCAGGGTAATTTGGGGTTTAAAATTGGGTTTGGGAAGTTTCACGAACAAAACAACAACAAGCAGCTGAAATACTAAATAATAATACAGATGAATAATTAACCTGAAAACACCTTATGGCAACCTTTTTTCTTGGTAACACTAATTTAATGCACAATCTAATCATTTAGTGGTGTTTTTACTTTATGCTAATTTCCTTTACATATAGATAAAGTTAGATAGTGACTTTATTTTCCACTTATAAAGCTTTCCTCTGCCCTCGTTGTATTAAAATCTCTCTCTGCTTCTAGTTTTAAAAACTCAGCATTAGATTGACCAAGACTATAAAATTTGCAGTCAGAGCAACGAGATGACATTATCTGAACTGAGTGCTCCAGATGATGTCTCCTGTGATTTTTTTTAGCCAGTTAAAGAGATATTTCAATAAATGAAAGGCAGACAGAAATTCAAAGCAGTTTGTTTCCATTATGGAATACGTTTGAAGTCGCTGTTGAAAGACTGGCCCCGCTGAAGAGTGAAAACTCTGCAGCATCGACTGAAAATAGCAACAGTCCTGCAGGGGCAGGTACACACAGGTACACACAGTTTTTTGTCAATGCTAACGTGCACTCTGCTGATTTTTTTTAGGCTTCTAAGTTGATCAATTGTGGTCAATTTTGGTTTTTGAGTGCTGAGGAAAACTTAACTTATTCACTCTTTCTGCATAATCTACATAGGAAAGTTGCTTCAAAACATAGATTTGCAATAAAGGAAGATGTTACAGTTAGTCAGTAATGAAACAGAACTTTCAGTTCTATCTACTCCTGTAACAACACCCCATCCTGGTGTACAGTCGTGTGCGTTGTGTGCAGACTCTAAAATTATTATTTTGTTGCCCATGAGAACATGTTAACCTATCTGAAAGTCCTGGCTGAAGAAAAGTTGCAAGCCTTTTTTGTCAGTTTATATGTTTACATATACATGTACTCAAATGCTATTTATTGTATTTTTTCCTTATATTTTGAAAAATGTCCTGATACTGTGGTCATTGTAGCCAGTGCATTTCCATACTCCATAAACCTTAATTTATATCCAGTACTGTAATGCAGTCCCCATACAAGAACCGTAGAAATCAGGTTAAAAATGTGTAAAGTTGCGCTTTGATCTGTGAATTCTAAACCAGCCTCTCATGTATTTTATGGCCCATTCACATGCGACATCGACCAGAAACAATAATGTCCCAGTGCAGTCAGTGGCAAGCAGCAAATATTGAAGCTCCCATTCTGGAGGATGGGGTGCAGGGGGTAGAGTGGATGACCACCAGCCCTACAGTTGCTGGTTCAATCCCAGGCTCCCCCATGGGTGTGTAATTGTGAATGAAAATCAGGTTTCAGTACTAATACGTAGATAAGTGCAGAGCCATTTAGCGTTTTTTGGTAAAGTAGTTTTATTGAGGGAGCTAAGCCTCCCAGGCTTTTTGCACAGAGGCTGAAATCTGAAACGTGAAACTGCAACGCTTGGTCAAAATGAAACCCTCACTTATGCCGGTTAACTGAGGATGGTTTACAAGATGAGGATGGCTTTACTACGCTGATGATGGTTTGTAATTAGATTCAACAGGACACATTTTCTCAAAGGAAAACCACTGTCTTAAATCAGTGAGACAAACCTGATTTATTATAATTATGTGTATGTGTAAGTGATGCTCAAGTTATGAAGCATGTGCGGGCGGGCGTGTGGAGGAACGGTTTGACCTAAAAAATTCAAGTGCCGGAACTCGGCACATCTCTGAAGTGGTAAACACAGACACAGAAAGGGATCTGGTCTTTGGGTGTGCTGTCACTCCGCAGAGAACCCTCCCCCCTCGAACTTGCCTAAGCATTTTTGTGTCTCAGGTTCTCTGTCTAAACATGACCCTATTACTGCACACACACACACACACACACACACACACACACACCTCACCAAGGAAAAGCCCCTTTGTTCTGAGCTCTTTGCCATGAAAACACCTCTGACTTGCTAAGGTGTGTATCTGTGTGTGTGGGTGTATGACCTAATCGTTTGATTTTAGAAAGAGCTCCGATTATTTGTCATGCAGGCTGTGGGTTGACACACACATGTAATGCCTTTTTCTGATACCCCAGATATTCAAGAAATCAAAGCACAAATGCATCAATGTTGTGATTACAAATGGAATTAGAAATAGCAGGTTTATGTGGATGTATAAATTGGATCAGGAGAATGCAGAAAAGGACAAATTAGGGTGAAAGATTGGAAGAGAAAGAAAGTGAAAGAATGAGCAGAAAGTTGAATGACTCTTTGATGAAAGGTCATCAAAGGTGGTTTGTTTGCCCACCCTCAGGACGTGTTTGAGGGTGGTCATTTTCTTTGGCTGTGGCGAACTTGACTTTAGGTTTTTAAGGACACACACACGCACACACACAGATTTAGCACTTCGACCACCCTGGTGTAGGTGAAGCGCTGCACAGGTAACACAAAGCTCTGTGAAACACTAAATTGGGCAGTAAAGAGTGTCCAGCTGTTCACACTGCAATTTCAAAAACAGGCAGGGTGAACGATTCGTTCGTCTACCTCGACGTCAGTTCTTCCACCTCGACGTCAGTTCTTCCCCACTTTGTGGATTTGTCTTTTTTGAAATAGAGCCCAACAGATTAGTTAGAGTTATTGGGATTTTCCCCAAACTTCATTGGGCACCAAGGCCGTAGAACTCCACTTTGGTCTCAGACAGTATGTTCAACGAACTTTGTTCCAGAAGTTGTGTGGACATTGCCACACTTCGGTAGTTTACCTTTACCCCCTTTTTTCCCCCTTCAGCTCTGTTTACATTACTTCCAGATAGGGCTGAAATGATTCCTAAAGAAATTTGAGTTACTCAGTTGCTAAAATTCATCGAGGAAATTTATTTGCTAGAGAACAACGGAAAGTGTCCAAAATTGTATCACTTCAAACTGAGAAACAAAAACTGTAACGTTTCAACCACAATATCATCTCAATGCTTCAGCATCTCAGGAGAAAACTGCAGCTCCACATTTATTTAATATTAATCAATAGGGTTGGCAGTTATAATATGCATAAGTTAGCTAGATTTTGTTTTGGAGAAAAAGTGAAAAAAAAACGTTACATTCAGGGGTTTTAATTTCACCACATCTGAGCGGTATAACCCCTGATCCATGATAACTCAGATACAACATGTAAATTGTTTTTCCATTTCTTTGACTTTTAAATTGCTTTGGTATAAAACTGATTACCTCTTTTTTAACGGACAATAAAAAATAATAAAAACAAAACAAGACCAGTTCCGGGTTGTATGATCTTTATTTCACCATGAAACTGGGGTGGCCACCCCAAACCCAGAATTGGCATCTGTCAGGGCAAACCTATGAAAATCATATGATTTATTGAACAGTTTATTGTAGGCTACTCAATCTGTCATTTCATATCATTGGTGGAAAATTCAAAATTATAACATTGAGTCTTACATTTAGTCAGCACTAAATGGGCTCAGTTCTTTAAACAACAGTATTGTTTGCAATCATTAACTTATTAATTACTTGTCTTTAATGTGTAATGTAATGTGTGAATGAGGTTATCAGCCTCACAGCTCATGTCCAATAATCAAAACAGTCAACACGTTATAAGAAAATGGTCTGATAGTTTTATTAGCCTGACAAACCTGTGTTTTGATCAGATTTAGCTGGTTCGAATCGCTAACTTTAGTCCAACATGTGGGGGATCGGGATCACTCGGGATCAACTGAGTAGCCCTCTTATACTGATTTTAATTTTTATGTAAAGAACGTATCACAGTGAGCTTGGCAGGAGGTAAGCACTTCCTTATTATTGGGACAGTTTATGAATCAGGACCTCTAATGGTGTTGTCTGCCTTTAAGGAAATTATTTTTAGATTTTTATGATTAGTGAAGTTTTGTTCTTCAATGTTGAAACCTCTAACAAATTGTCTGTGGCGATTTTGTGATTTATTAATATGTTCATTATATTCTCAATTTTATTTTAGCTTTTACAATAAAATTTAATCAGTTCAGTTTTTAATCTCTCTCTACCAACCCGCCCACTTGTCATTTATATAACTGTGATGTCATTAGTTCAGTCATTGTTAAATTTTGGATTACTGGGCATAATTCAACTGGAATATTGAACACTGAATGTGTAGTGAAAGGTTTGACGGCCTGAAGAGTTATTTTAGCTGCGGCTCTGTTATTAGTGTTGTGAGCTTCCAGTCTGTCTAATAAACACTGCATTGATGTTGTATGCTTCGTATGAAAGATGATGATAATAAAAGATTTGTCCAAGTCCCGTGCAGGGCTTGACATTAAGGTTTTTAAGACCACTTGCTCTCTGGGTAAGTTAGCTGGTAGGTTTTACCTGTCTGGTAGCCAAACCTTGCTTGAATTTTAACAATATTTATATTTTATTAATATCCAAAACATAAAATTGAGAGTTAACAATAATATAGAATTTCTAGTTTTTGAAAATTTCTTTTGAAAATAACCAAGTTGAGGAAACTGTGACTGAGGTTTTGAATCAATTAGTAATTTTTACTTAAAGAAGTTAGCTTTTGTATTCAAAGTAAAAAATGGATTGAATGTTGTATCTGTATTTTTGTTGAGTGAGAGGGCAGAAATATTACATTGTTTTGTGTTATACATATCAGTAGACGTTGTGGATCGTTATTGACAGTTCATAGTCACGTATTACCAGTCATGAGATTTTTAGCCATCTGGTGAAATATCCCAGACTTAACAGATGTGTTTTCTGTTTTGCTGGAGTGGACATAGTTGACAGTCGTGAATCTGTTTCAGTTTACTTGTTAGCTTATTGTTTTATATATTTATTTAAAATCAGGGTTAGGGTTAAAATCAGAGATTGTGGACAATTTACAGCTCTACATGAAAACATTTTAACACATTAGTGTCGAGACACTGTCGTGTTTATATAGATTTTATTTACTTGCCCGTACATAAGGTTTGCTTGGCCTGACCAAGCATTAATCTCTGCGCTGTGTCTCGGTTTGTCGAAAAATCATGACCCGATTGTGTGTCTGTGTTTATTCTGCAGCAATGGAGGAGCTGGTGTGTGAGCTTCGTCTCTTCTTGGACCTGTTGGACAGGGAGTATCTGAGCGCCGGAGTCCGAGAGAAGAAAACGCACCTCTCCAACATCCTTCACAGAGTCATGTCTGATAAAGGTGACGCTTCACTTTCCTCACAAATTGAAAACAACAAACTTTGGGTTTGTTTTTTAGTAAGATTCTAAATGATTTCACAAGTAATTTCTCACATGACGATAGATCGGTGTTGTTTGTTGCATAAATGTAAAGTTTGTGTTTGCCAATATTAAAATAAAAAAATCTGAAAAAAATCAGTAGTCAAATTTTTTAAAGTAAAAAAACGACAAAAAAGACCTTTTCTCATTGACTGTGACTTTCTTTCAGAGCCTTCTTTCAAATCTGAAATCCACAGTGGTCTACCTGCCCCACCTCAGATGCCCCTTCCTGAGATCCCCCAGCCATGGCTGGTAAGAATCTGTCTTTCAGACTTATGACTTTACATAAACTCCTACTCAGTTCCAGTCAAAACAGAAATTTTATTTTACAAGGGGCCACCGCAAATCTGACCTTCATGTTCATTTTCAATTGTCATGTCATGTAAAATCTGTGAGTTTATAGGATGTGATCATACAATATCACATTATGAGCAACGTAAACATGCAGTGTCAGGGACTGAAAACAGGTGTTTCTCCAGATACCAGCAAACTCAGTGCCACGTTCTTTTTAGTGCCGTGTCCTCAGCCGGGGTACTGCACATTACAAGATGCTGACAAGTCTCAAGTGAACAAGTTAAGTTTTGCTCGTTGCCATGGTAACATTGACAAATTCCAGTTTGCGAAAAGTTACTCTGTGGATATATGACTTGGAATGTGATTTTTGCACGACATGGCTTTAGTGCCATCAGTCATAGCTGAACTTTTTACTAAAATTGTGATTTCACATGTGATTTGGTGGTATGGGCACATTTCTCTTAACAAATGTGACATTATATACAGTAAGAGATTGTCTAGTCTCTATTGTCTAGAGTCACATTAAAACACTAAATGTGTTTTCCTGTGTTACACTGAGCCTTGCATCACATTGACAGTCACTGAGAACTGTAACGTCTCTACTTTTGGAAGTTTTTGTGTGTAGGCGATTCCTATATAATAACAAGTGGCATGAGGATTGTACATATACAGGGACTGTGTGTGTGTGTGTGTGTGTGTGCGTCTCGTTGTGCCAGAGCAGATGCATTTGACAGCTTGCAAATCCTTCTCACTATAACAATAAGCCACAACACCTTGTTCAACATCCTCTCTTTTTCCCAGTCACACACAAACACACACACGCAGGCACGGTGAACAAGGCCTTACAGTGCAGTTTGTAATTAGAACCAGTCCACAGCCTCAGACTTCTCCGGTGACCCCAGTGTGTGTCTGGAAATCACAGCCGAGGTTTCCCGGAAAACTAGAGCGGAGAGGAGGAGCGAGGAGGAGTGTTGTCTCCGTTTCTCTGCCTTTGTCTCCTTCCCTGCTCCTGCCATTGTTGCTGATGCTTATTGCAGGCCCTGTCCTGTTTGGTCACCAGTCAGTGAGGAGGGATTACTTTCATAAATAGTCCAGCGCTAGACGGATGAATAATAAAGTTGTGTTTTTTGGTTTCTGAAGTGTCACCTGAAATGTTTCTCCTAAAACGCGCATTGGAGAAGAGGAAGCGAACGCATGTCAAACCCTATAGCAATTTTTGAATGTAGTTGATAGGTCAAGTACAACCAGAGTTATGATAAATGGTTCGTGTGTGTTCATTTGAGCCAATGAGGACGCATTTAGCAATGTCCAACTCATTTCTTGTGTTGTTGTAGATCTAACGTGTTATTATAGTATGTCAGAATAAGGAATCACAGCTGAGATTGTGCTGTAAAAAATGACACCACATATTGTCATGGTGAAATATAAAGGTAAAATAAGAAGTACTCAAAAATAACCAGATATATCCTGGACTTCTGAGGGTTAAAGTGACTTGTGTTTAAGATGGAAAGAGAGATTGTGCGTGGCTTCAACACTGAAACTTTATTTCTACTACTCCACAGAAACTACACTTTATATTAAGATACTTGGATGGAAACTCAGCTTCTTTTGTTTTGTATCTGCTCATCAATTTCATCACATTTCAACACTGACCTCTGCTTAAGCTGCCCAGGCAGCTGCCTCTCTCCACTCTCCATTCCTGCAAACGTCGCATAAATATCAGGTCTTAGCAAAAAGAAGAGAGAAAAGCGCGAGGAAGAATCTGCAAAAAAAGAAAGGAACAAACAGGGCAGCGAATAAAAGAAACAAAAAACAGGATTTAGCCTAGATGAAACGTGTTGGTCAGGTTTTTATGTGCAGAACAGAATATTTTCTAAAGCATCAGTCATGAATTACTGCGGCTGAGTAAGTGCAATAAATAAAGAAGAGGGATCTGGTGGAAGAGTAGGAGACATGGAGGAGGAAGAGACAGCCGTGGCCACAGTCTGTCTGTGACCCGTCAAGGCTCAGTGCGAGCCAAACCAACATCTCTGCAGGACTGAGAGCCTGCGGCTTTAGAAGCTGCATTGGTGCGTTGTCCAGCCCAGCCTAGGGCCGCCATTTTGATTACTCATTGTTATATAAGTCATAATCAGTTTAGAGTAGCTCCGTGGATTTACATTGCATTTGTAAATATTTTGCAAAGAGACTATCATTGCTATCATAAATTACAAAACATGGATTGAATGGATGTTGTCATCAACACAATGTCAACAGCCCAAACAAGGAAAAAATTTAACTATATGGACCATTATATGCATACTGTGTATTTACTTAGTGTCGATGTGTTCCGTGGTTTGTTGTTCCTCTTAAAAAAAATCTGAAAGGTTCAAGTCTTTTTTAACTATTTTTATGAATGCAGTCCTGTTATTTAGTATATACAGAAGCGTATATGAAACCATCTGTGTAATGTTATCACTTGGATAGCATGAAATATGAGTAATTAAGTAATGAACTAAAACCTAAGCTGAACAGACACTGTGTGTTAACTCACATTACTCATTTCTCTCGGCCTTCCTGTTTGGCCAGAACCTGTACAACCTGTCAGTCAGCCAGCCGGACCTCACACCGGCCGAGTGTTCACACACGCGGCGACAAAAGCCAGCTGCAGCTGCCCATTGGTTGTCCATAAACAGCAGAGCGAAACCGAAGCAGAAAGTCGGCTTACGACCCAGTGCGAAGGAATCAGAAAATGACAGAGGGAAAAGGAAATTGTTGCTTTTTCCCGATTATTAATATCCAGAATCGCAGGTTGACCAGAGGCCGCTTCAGGCAAATAAACTGTAGCTGGATGTGTGAATGTCAGCATGGAGCCTCTGGTCGGGTTTGAGCAGTGACATCTGCAATAAATTCTGTTGACACAACATGGACGCATCCGCAGAGACAAAGAGTTGATGGTTTGTGGTTTGGTGAAGAATATTGAGGTTCGGATGGCTGGAAGATGCTGACATGATTGTGTGTCAGTTCTACAGTGAAGTTTCATTTTTTTACACAAATGACATCTACGTATGAGTTTATGCAGTTTTCCAGTCATCTGAGAAATCAGACAGTGGGAATGCTTACAACTTTAATTCTTGAAGGTTTTAGGAGGCTTTACATTTTTTTAATTCACTCAAACACACACACACATACACACATGCAGGGACACACACTCACACACCCAAACACTAATGTCCTTAGGAATCAGGAGACCTTGCAAACTAATAGACGGCCAGTGCATTTTATTTTGGTGTACCAAGCACAAACGAGTCTGCTTTTAACTGCCCTGTCCTTGTATAAGTCATAGAAAACATTTTATATTTAATGTGCATGCTTTGGCAAACTAGTGATTAGAATTTCATATATAAAGCAATATTATTATTGTTGTTATTATTATAATTATATTTTATTATTAGCTTTAAGACTTTTCAGAGAAAAAAATCTAGAATAATTTTCTGAGTAAGCTGGAAGAACATGTAATTCCTTGGTTCATTAACATTAAAGTCAACAGCAGACATAACATTTTCATTCTATTTCCAGGCTGAAATACAATTTTCACCATATTTTGAATAATACATGTTTTCAATGATTACCCAGTTATTATAGTATTAATTTGTCTTTTCGTCAATTAAGTGACCAATATAGTATCAATAAACAATAAGATTACTAATATTGGATAATTTGGTGTGCGATGATTTATATTTTTATTTATGAGTCAACAGTAGCACTCATGCTATCAATCGGTGCTGCTCTTGAAAGGAAAAATACATAACTTTCAAAGAAAATACTATCCCCTCCTATGATTCAGTCCCTTGTGTCTGTGTCAGAGAAGCTTAAGGTATACTGTGAGAGGGATGTGACTTTGATCCACGCCAGCCCGCTCGCCTCATCACTCTCCTCGATGATCGAAGGACTGTTTGACCAGGCGTTACACACACACTCAAACAGTCACACATATTAACGCACACGGAAACAAAATCTGGATGTACTTCAGAAACAGTGACCACTAAGTGTGGCAACATACAAGTCTACAAGTCTCCCTTTTTTTCTTTCTGTCCCTTTTCATATCCAAGATTTACAGCGTGCCACACCAGCACTGCTCTTTTTTTATCCCCAGCATAAAAGGCCCTTCTGTCATCACCACGCTTACTGCCGCAGCCACATCTGTGCCGCTGTCAAGTCGTTTTACAAGAAATCCAGTGTTTGTATGTGTGAAGCAAACAAATCGACTTCCAGATGAAGAAAGTAGCCGCAGTAATGAAGATATCCACCAGAAAAAGACAATGTCTTTCAATAATTGTTTTCTACAGTATTCTCACATCATACTGTCACAATATGAAAACAAGAAAAACATACTAAGATGTCTGAATAATAGTTTTCATTAAAGCCTTGATTTTTTTTTTTTTGTCTTACACACGTTTACGTCAGGAACATGTCACATGGTTTATATCCATCGGTTAACCGATGGATATTCTTATTCCTGAATGTCAAAGTTTAATCTATAAAAATGCCATAAATAGTGAAAGTTGTGCATGTTTAGTTTTACTGCATAGTTGATAATAGAAGATATAAAATTGGCAACGATGACAACCAGATAAAAGAAGCAGGTCCTCGCATTTAGTTTTATTTTCCTTGAAAACAAGGTGAAACGTGTACTCGTCTGACCAAAGAACACTCGGTTTTTCACCTCGTGTGACATGACCTCAGGCTCAGAGAACTCAGTGACTGTGTTTACGTTTACCTAAGTAGTCGGTTATGTGGAGAAATTAGTTTTCTCTGGGAATCACATGCCCTTAGGATTCCTACTTACTGGAAATTCAGTTGTGTAAAATGTGTAAATTTTCCAGTTTTCACTTGGTATTAAAACAGTATCGATCTATCTATTCATCTAAAATCTGCCTCACATTTCCTGTATTTGGGTGAACAGTCGAAAACTCTCTGAATTATGCTCTGAAATGACAGGAATATATCCAGCTAGTTAAATTAGTTATATTTCCAAGCTCTAGACGGCTGCGTTTTAAAATGAGTCGCCATCACTCCGTTAGTGATTCAGTCTTTCACTCTGCAGCTTTTACCCCTTTGTAGCCTTTTGCCACACACACACACACACACACACACAGTTGGAGAATGTGGATTAGAAACCTGGTTATGTGTAGCAAAGAAATCGGCATTCTCCAGTAGAAATGGTGAAAGCGTGTTTCCCATATCCCTTGGTGTTTGGCTTTCTCCTTGTGTTAAAGACTTTCAGGTTGTGTTTGTGGGAGTGTGTTCAGGGATATTTTTCATGTAGAGGAGGGTTTTAGAGTCACAAACAGATGTTTCTGTCCTGGCCTTTGTGCACTGAGATAAGTTTTTATCAATAGTATGAACCGTAGATGATGAAAGGCTTGAATTAAGACATATTGTTTTTGAACTACTACTTCTCTTTCGGCTTTTCCCATCAGGGGTCGCCACAGTGAATCATCCTTTTCCACTTCACTCTATCCTGGGCATCTTCCTCTCTGACACCAGCTAACCTCATGTCCTCTGTTAAAACATCCATATATCTCCTCCTTGGTCGTCCTCTCGCCCTCTTGCCTGGCAGCTCCATCTCCAACATCCTTCTACCAATATATTCACTATCCCTCCTCTGCACATGTCCAAACCATCTCAATCTGGCCTCTCTGACTTTGTTACTAACGCAGACAACGTGTGCTGTCCCTCTGATGAACTCGTTCCTAATTCTGTCCAACCTTGTGACTCCTAAGGAGAACCTCAACATCTTCATCTCTGCTGCTTCCATCTCTGCCTCTTGTCTCTTTCTCACTGCTACTGTCTCTAACCCATAGAGCAGAGCTGGTCTCACCACTGTCCTGTACACCTTTCCTTTGAGTCTTGCTGACACTCTTCTGTCACACAACACTCCTGACACTTTCCTCCACCCATTCCAACCCGCCTGCACTCGCCTCTTTACCTCTTTTCCACACTCCCCATCACACTGAACTGATGACCCCAAGTACTTAAACTCCTGCACCTTCTTCACCTCAGCCCCCTGTAACCTCACACTTCTACCTGGCTCCCTCTCGTTTAGGCACATGTATTCTGTCTTACTACGACTGACTTTCATGCCTCTTCTTTCCAGAGCAAACCTCCACCTCTCCAGCTGTTCCTCCACCTGCTCTCTACTCTCACTGCAAATCACAATGTCATCTGCAAACATCATTGTCCAGGGAGATTCTGTCTGACCTCATCTGTCAACCTGTCCATCAGCATAGCAAACAAGAAGGGACTCAGAGCTGATCCTTGGTGTAGTCCCACCTCCACCTTGAACTCCTCTGTCCGACCTACGGCACATCTCACCACTGTCATGCTCCTCTCATACATGTCCTGGACTACTCTGACGTACTTCTCTGCCACTCCCGACATCCTCATACAGTACCACAGCTCCTGCCTCGGCACCCTGTCATACGCCTTCTCTAAATCCACAAAGACACAATGCAGCTCCTTCTGACCATCTCTGTACTTTTCCATCAACAACCTCAAAGCAAAAATGGAATCAGTGGTGCTCTTACGGGGCGTGAAACCATACTGCTGCTCACAAATCTCCACCTCCTTCCTAAGCCTGGCCTCCACTACTCTTTCCCACAGCTTCATTGTGTGGCTCATCAGCTTTATCCCTCTGTAGTTGCTGCAGTTCTGCGTGTCACCCTTGTTCTTAAAGATCGGCACCAGAACGCTTCTCCTCCATTCCTCAGGCATCTTCTCACTCTCTAAAATCCTGTTAAACAGACTTGTCAGAAACTCCACTGCTGTCTCTCCTAGACACTTCCACACCTCCACAGGTCCATCAGGACCAACAGCCTTTCCGCTCTTCATCCTTTTCAGAGCCTTCCTCACCTCATCCTTTCTAATCTCTGCTATTTCCTGCTCCACAACATCCACATCTTCCTCCCTTTTTCCCTGTCATTTTCCTCATTCATCAGCTCCTCAAAATACTCCTTCCATCTTCTCTGCACACTCTCCTGGCTTGTTAGCACCTTTCCATCTCTGTCTTTAATCACCCTTATCTGTTGCACATCTTTCCCATCCCTATCTCTCTGTCTTTAGCTTCCACCACTTGGTCTTCTTTTCTGTCTTTCCTCTCTTCTTCTTCCTGACCACCAGAGTCATCTTACACACCACCATGCGGTGCTGTCTGGCTACACTCTCTCCTACCACCACTTTACAGTCACTAACCTCTCTTAAATGACCTCGTCTACATAGGATGTAGTCCACCTGTGTGCTCCTACCTCCACTTTTGTATGTCACTCTATGTTCCTCTCTCTTCTGGAAGTAAGTTTTAACTACAGCCATTTCCATCCTCTTAGCAAAGTCCAACACCATCTGTCCTTCTGGATTCCTTTCCTTTACCCCAAACCTGCCCATCACCTCCTCATCACCTCTGTTCCCCTCACCAACATGCCCATTGAAGTCTGCTCCAACAACTAGTCTCTCTCCTCTGGGGATACTCTCTACAACCTCATCAAACTCATTCCAGAATCTCTCCTTCTCTTCTAACTCACAGCCAACTTGTGGATCATACCCACTGACTACGTTCACCATCACCCCTTCGATTTCTAGCTTTAGGCTCATCACCCTGTCTGAGACTCTTTTCACCTCTAGAACATTGTTCACAAACTCCCCCTTCAGGATCACTCCTACTCCGTTTCTCTTCCTATCCACACCATGGTAGAACAGTTTGTATCCTCCTCCAATACTACGTGCTTTGCTGCCCTTCCACCTCGTCTCCTGCACACACAGTACATCTACCTTCCTTCTCTCCATCATGTCTGCCAGCTCTCTACCTTTTCCTGTCATTGTTCCAACGTTAAGAGTCCCTACTCTCAGATCTAAGTTCCTGCCTTTCCTCTTCTCTCTCTGTCCATTAACCCTTTCCTTCTTCAACCAACAGTAGTCTAATTTCCAACGGCACCCTTTAGGTTAACAGCACCGGTGGTGGTCGTTGTTAACCCGGGCCTCGACCTCGACGAAATTGCTATTGATGACTCGCATGGTTTAACCCTCTCTATTTATCCGTGCTTGGGACCGGCACAGAGGTCACTGGCTTGCAACCCCTGTGGCTAGATTAACAAATTGTTTTTGAACTGATCCTTTTTTTAGCCATTTTCTTCAGAACTTTACTATGTTTTCTGCAAAGGCTGGGTCGTTCGGTGTATGCTACTGTTATACCCACTCATGTTACTACCACCTGTTACATATTAATGTGCCAATTTGGAATTATCCAGAGCAATCCTACTTGAATTTTTTGTAAACTGTGCAGTTTTACTTTTCACATTGCCCGTTGCAGATTATAGGTGTGAGGCTCTACAGAGGTTGTGTTCAAACAGAACGTGGACCAGTCCTCTTCTTGAGACACAAATGATTTCCATCTGTGTTGATGTTGGAGAGCGGTGCCAACCCCCCCACCTCCTCCCCTAGCCCTTCCCTCCTTCCACCTTCCCCGTACACTCTCTCAAACCACACACACACACACACACACACACACACACAGGTTTGTTTTATGATGTGCACTCACAAACACTGACAGCATGCATCAGGCGTCTTTGCAGAGCATATGTGCATGGCGCTGTTAATGTGATGCTTATGCTGCAAACACTGAAGCTGTGTTGGGTCATCTGTAGCAGTCTGTGCCCATTTGGAATGAATTTCCTCTATTTCTCATTTTGGACCATACAAACCCCTGACTCCTATCCAGGCACTTTAACAGATAAATATGCATCAAAGTCCAAGCTTTGTGTCCAAATGGAGTCTTGTGGAATGTTAGGTACCACTGCTGGTTTAAAGTAATCTTGGCTGTCTGAAACTACCACCTTCTCCGAGCCATTCTTGCCCACTGCAAGTCATTACAGCATTGGTAGCTGTAGACCTGCAGCTTTGTATTTCGAATAAATGTGGAGCCACTGCATTTTGCCAAACCAAATGTTTTCTATCTGAAGTGAAACAGTGAAGCAAGTACGTGTGTCACTGTGTCACTGTCAAGAGTTGGCTTGTAATCACACAGTTTTCGTCTCCAGAAATGATTTGCCTTTGGGAGTTTGACGTATGGCGTGCTTTGGTCTCCGTTTGGCGCTGGTAGATCTGTTTAACTCCTCAGTGGGGATCCTCTGCTTGGTGGTTTGGTCACCCAAAGTAAAACAGCAAATGACATCAGCACTATTGTGTCATTGACATGAGACAGGAAATGAGGTTGCTTAATGGATCATATCAAAAGCCAAGGCACTTTGTCACTGAGGCCGCCGAACAAGGGGCCATTCGGAGATTGATTAAGTCCTAACCGCAGCGAGTAGTGTGACTTCGGTAAGTGACATGCCCATAGCGTTCCTAATTTTAGGGCCACGGCTGTACTTATACTAATGCTCTTTGAAAAAATTTCTCATTGATAAACTAAGGCTTAGACGGACTAAGGCCCCCCACGCTCCAGCGCCTTCAAAGGCTTTTAAAGGGCCACGTTTTTCTTCCTGACACACGATGTGATTGAAGGCACTTGATCAAGGAAAAACAGCAGCTATTTCTGCCGTCTGGTAGTGAACCAGTACATTTCACTGTTCCCCCAAAGGAAATGTACGGGAAAACGAACGGGCTGTTTTGGTGACAGGTTAACTTTTTTGCCTGCTTTTAAAATTAGTAGTGAAACAGTGGCATACGAAGGTGGTGCTGTAACCATATAACTGTTTGTAACACATTTATTAATAAGTGCCAAACAATACGCAATAACAACAAACATCCAAAGCAGAATAAAATCCAGTAACATTTTTTTTATAGCTGTGAACAAGCCGTGTGCCTAGAGAACGATGGACTCCACAATGATGTTTACACCATCTTCATACTCCATGCATAGCTTAGGCAAAGAAGATCATATCCGTCTGTTTGAGAATTATTGAGCTACGATGAAAATTGAGTGGTTATTCATTCATCAGAATGTGGAATAAATGTGTCCACACTCCCAGCTTCCCTGTTGTGCCTGGCCTCAGTCTCTGGGGTCTCTCGTTTCTCGTGGTTCTCAGCCTGAGGTTCGGTTTTTTGTTAGACCTGCTCCTGATTGTTCTCTGCATGTGTTTACTTTAGGCTTTATTGTTTATAACTGATCCTGATCGTTCCCTGTACAGATGTAGCAGCTGAGGGTGGCAGGGTATGCCCGGTACCCGCTCGTGGCACTCCGTCAGGACTCCCCTGTGTTTAATTCAGAGAAAGGCTCGATAAATTCAACCTGTGATTCGTTATTTCAGCCACCAGGTGTCGCAATGTGTCGTCCTCGTCCCCAGTCCACAGGACTGGATCCTGCTCTCGGTGGCTATATTAGCAACTTCTTGGTGAAAACTGACACTTTCATCGCGGGCTGCAGTCGTGTTTTACTGTGCGTGATTTTAGTGTCAGATCAGCTGGACCAGCTCCTCTACACAGGATCAAATGATTTAAAAATTAAAGTTATTCAATTATTGTCCTTATAGTTTAATATTAGAATTCACTTTAAGCGTCGCCCTCTAAAACTGCAGGTTTGATCTGAACATGCACTAAGTTTGAGTTCATAAGTTTAACCAAACCTCGCTAGGAACAGCTAAGATACTGCGCAGGACCCTGAAGCTCCCAGGCCTCTGGCAGAGGAGCCGGGCTCGAAGTAAGGAACAAGAGACCGCCCCAAAGAAGGAAGGGGTGATTGGGACACATACACATACACACATATGTATCTATACACACACAACAACACACTACTACTTTGCATCAGATAGGGATGCATTAAGAGAGTTTATTACAGATGGGAAATGTTGGAATGTCAGGAGAGACATGTTAAAATATGGTTTAGGGGATTTTAAATATTTTAAAAATAAATGCCGATCAGTGACCAGTGTCATTTTTAGTTTATAACTGTAGAAATGAAAAAATATTAACACACATCATCCAATATTGTCTCTGTTAATGATAGATATTTATTCTTTATTCTTTATTCGTTGTAATGTTCTGCTTTGGATGGCGTTGCCTACTTTGTGCGCAGGTAATAGATTGTCGACATGCACAGAGATGCTTGAACTTGGAATGTAGAGAATTTAGATTATTCCAGTGTAAATGATCAAAGAAATGTCCTTAGACTAGATGAAACAAAACCAGCTCTCAACACCATTGTCACTCCCCACAAGTGATTGACAGACAAAGATCACTAGTGGTGTGCATGGCAAAGGTGCAATGAGGGAGTCACTACTTTCCAAAAAGAACATTACTGCCCATCTGTGGTTTGCTGAAGACTTTGTTGATAAAGAGGATGGCTATTAGAAAAAGCCAACTTTTAGCTGTTCACAAGTCAATCAACATCCCGCATATGATGTTATTGAAGGAGGAACATGTAATAATCCAATAATCAAATTTTATCAGTTCATTCGCATGACTTTTCACTCTGTAATACACACAGGAAAGCAGGGCCACCCCACCCTTCTTCCACCGAGCTCCGTACTGCCAGCCCATACCAGCTCCCACTGGCTACTGCTGACCCACATTACACCTCATTGTGAAGTGAGAGAAATGCAGGAAATACCAGACCCAATCTCACCCTGCAGTTATTTTTTCAGCTTAGCCAGTGGGCCAGCAAATCTGCCAGTAATGACACTCTGGTGAATGCACCTGTGTCACAAAGTATGCACTCAACTCGCCAACTAAGGCAGGAAGTGGGGTAGGTAGTGGAAGGGAAGTAAGGAATAGAGTTTACCAGGGGAACCTTGTGAGAACGGTTTCACTTTGTCAAACACTAGCGTGGGTGGGTCCTGTATAAACAGAGAGGTGGAACACTTGGCAGTTTGGCAGCTCCTGAACTTCCCCAAAGTCCTGCAAAGAGGGGCTTTTTCCACAGGTTTAGTATGTCTAGTTTCTCATTTGTTTTCTTGTTTCTTCTCATAGTAGCTTTATTTATATATGTAAAGACTATTGGCTAATAGCTGGCAGCCAGGTTGACGTCCACCCCCATACAATGGGGCTTTCAGAAATGCTGCTGGACAGCTGTCACTATTGAACCGTACCACCGTAATAAATGCTGGCTTTGGTTTCCACAATATTCCATCTAATATCCAAATTTGTATTAACCCAGTGCTTCTCAAATAGTGGGGCAGGGGGCGCGGTGCGCTGCCAGGGGGGGCGTGTGTGACCCTGGGGAATATGCTTTTGGTACTAGAATAAAGTGTAATTGCAGATCCAGTCCAGTAGTTTGGCAGTGGCGCTGGGAACAGGAATGAAAAGGAAGATAATGAGACAAAAGAAAGTCACCGAAAGCTAAGACGAGGAAATATGACGAATTGTACGCATATGTAGCGCTTCGCGGTCCAAATTGATTTCTATTTGCTGGGGGGACGTCACAGAAAATAACTGAGAAGCACTGTATTAACCTGACTCTAAAAAATGTTGGTCTATGTGAATAGATCGTGTCAGGTTAAGGCTTTTCAGTCTCAGACTCTTATGGGTAAAACAAATTTATTTCTAAATTTAGAATATTACAAATTGAGTGGATCTAATTACAAAATGTAGAGTCAAAAAACCTCTCTGCAAGTTAGTTGACTTAGGGTTACCTGGGACAAAGGCATGCTGCTGAGGAACTACTAACATCCAGCCATTTCTCAACGTACTGTATGTTCTTCTCTGAATAGATTTGTGAAAAGTCGTCACTCGAAGCCCAAGTAATTCAAAGTTTTCATCTAACCAAGTGTAGATCAAATACCTGGACGTGTTCTCGCTCCAACTGTTTTATTGAGGAGGCTTTGGGAGCAGACTTATGTGGACTTGAGGTAGCCAGGGCGCCAACCCGCGATCTTGGTGGAAAGTTTAAGCTAAGGTCAGAGCTGATTATAGATTCATCCCAGTGCCATTGCACCACTTTTCTTAATATTTTTTCATGCGCCAAAGTGCCCCTTTAGATTTATAATATTTGGTTTGATTGTACAACTTGTTTCTATTTGTAAATTTGATCGGATGTTTTCGGCAGCGTGAGAACCCTTCATTCAGACGACACAGTAGTCGTCTCTCTCAAACATGTACCATCCACGTGACCTTGCGCAATAAGAGACCGGAGGCCAACAATTAAATTCTTACCCTTGCATTGTGCTTCTTCGAGATATCCACATCTGTAACTGTCGAGTAGGGATGGTTGTGGAAACAATGTCTCCACAGAACTGGATATTTGAGAATGCTTCTTTTGTGCTAATGTGTTAAGATTCCGGGCTCTCCACTTTTGGGACTTCAAGTTAAAATATCTAGCCACGGTAACAATTACATAAAGATTTAACAAGGAGGGTTTTATGTTCATATACGCTACGCTTTAACAGTTTTCCAGTTGTTAGTCATCTACCATTGCTTAGGTGAAAATCTGAATATCTGAATATTGCTACATGTGACCTTAAACACTGACATATTTGCCTAGAACCATTAGAAATGTATTCTTCTTAAGCCCCTTTCAAAGGGAGTGACTTTCCTGTCGTTACTAACTTGATCCGTTCAGACATCTCACTGGGACTGTCACAGAACCCTTTATTCAGTTCCAGTCCTCCTACAATAGCAAAATGGATACTTGACCTTGAGGTTTAAAGATATAAGTTTGAGTCCAGGGCCAGAGCAGCAAACAAACCTCCCACTCTAGTGAATTTAAACCAAGGCCAGGACTTGTTTACCACGACCTGATTACACATTTTATATTTTTTATTGTAACCTTTCTGAAATTGATCAATGTGTGTAACCAGTGCGTGCTCTTCTCTGTGGTCTCTTCAGACACCATGACATCAGGTCCTGACAGAAGCTCATACAAAAATGTCTACAGCTAATTAGTAATAAACAATTCTCTCCAACATTTATCCATCCATCCATCCATCCATGTAATTGTGACAAGCAGAAAGTTCACAAAGCTCCATTTTTAGCGGCTTAACGGTGACTTATTCAAAGACTCGATATTACGTTTTTGTCAGCAGATTGGTATGTTATGGAGCGAGCGTGTGAGAATTACAAGAAAAGGGTGATGAAGCTGTGTATCTTATAAACGGTGAGTACACAAATATGTCGAATGGCACTCGTCTTGGACGCCCACAATTGTAATATACCCCATAATCTGTGAGTCGTGATGTTAAATAAATATTGTGAGCACAAAGATAACTTGCAACTTGTCTATATTGTCATTGTTCTCTGGTTCCCGGGTTTTCATGCCTAAGGTATAAAACTCAGATGAGCTGTTGACGTTGATGATGCTATGCTATGTGTTTATGGTCAGCAATGGGGCAGCATGAACATGAACTTTTGGTTTCCCTGTGTTGCAGTGTCAGTGTTCTGCAGATGACTCGTGTGATATGGCCAGGCTGTTGTTTCAGGGAATGAACCCAAAGGAAAAAGTGTGTGTGTGTGTGTGTGTGTGTGTGAGTCACTACATAGCAAAGCAGTAGGATCACATTCCCTGATGTCTAATGTAATGTATGCTCCTGCTTTCTTCATGGTTTTTTAGGGTATTATTGTTCCTCAAAAGGTTTCTAAAGGAAGTCATTGTGATGTGAGATTCGAAGCTGCAAACGTTATATCAACTTTCCGCCTCGATCAACGCACACAAGTGCAGTTGCTCGTTCACTCTTCAACCGTCACTGTTTGGTAAAAGTTTCAGAGTGTAATGGTTGGGGCTTTTTGCTTAGGGTTGTGGTAGGGAGGAGAACGCTGGCGGCGCTTTGAGTTTAGCAGGGCAGTGACTCCCTGCCAAGAAATGAGTTCACCGAACCACGGTTTCCCCCAGAGGAGATGCGATAAGGTTCCTGCCTTTCTTCATGTGTAAGTGGCCTGGCTCAGTACTTACACTATATGAAGTGAGAGAAACAGACTGGATAAATAGGAAGATTAGCACAGGGGAGGAATGCACTGAGTGAGACAAGAGACACACGAAGAAGAAGGCAACACCCTTTGCATTGTGAGCATTTGACCAACAGTGTCCTAGAAGAGCGTCTAATAAAGTAGAAAGTCAACAACAGATACACGATGCAGCTACCGTTCATTCAAAGAATAATCACAGAAATAAGCAAGTGCGATGTTTCGTACTCCGCCCATTAATGTTTGGGCATACACACATACGTGTTGCTGCACATTAGCCAAACCCTTTTATGAATGTTCCATGCTGCTATTGCGATGAATGCTGATGTCATTGCACCACTGGTACCTGTCGGCTTAGCTGTGGCCAGTTTCCCCCCTCTGCACCTGAGCTGGCATCTGAAAATCGGTGCTGCCACCAGTAAATAACATATGAAGATAAATCAAAGGGGTTTTCCATAAAAGGAGAAACATTCTGCAGCCTTTACAGCTCAGTCAGTGTCTTTCTGAAAAGGGCTTCAGGGAGACTTAGTGTGTCCTTATAAGGTATTTATAGCTTGACAACATCTTATGCAGTGTGAGGTTGTCTTGTACTGGCTTGCAGTGTGCATATTACTAAGCATGAAGAGCCTAGAAGAAGCATTGCTCATATGGGCCCACTCTGCTCTCAACCAGCAAGGATTTACACCCACAAACAGCTGATTGTCTCCAGTCAAGGTGAATATCCATTTGATAGTAACAGAACCACATGCTTCTCTAGAGATCACTTGCTTCACCACCTGAAGCTCTGGGCAGAGCATGTTGCTCCAGAGCAACAGAATTGATGGAGTTCTATATCTCATGCAAGTGCATATTGCAGAAACGCATTATGCCAGGTCGGTATATTGATCACCCTTTCTAGTGACTGGATTTGTGGGACTGATTGATTGGTACCAGAAAGAAAATCCAAGCCATCCAGGGTTAAAGTATTCATCACTCAGTTACATCTGGTCACGGCCCCGCTTCTTTATTAAATCACTTTTAAAGTCAGTTCCAGTCAGTGTTAAATGGCCTTAACACAGATCTCGGATCACATTTCTTAAAACAACACTCCTCTTGGCTACTAACTTGCTTTCCCTGTCACACACAAACATACCTTATAATTATTGTCTTTTCGTCCTCACAAGCATTATTTTTCAGTCTGCTCCTTTCACATTTTGGAATTATTGCACAGTGAAGCGCTTTCAATGTCTCTTCCCCGTGGTTGTGTCTCTTTTGAGTTGACACTGTACTTCATTGTGATCGCATCGTTGACAAGATAATGAACAGAGTTCTCTACACTGTACTATTTCATGCATCAACCAGCGACAAGATTAATACCAGTATTCCTGATAATGTCGTGGGTTGGCATGGCCATGCAGAGTCTACCACCATAGATTTACTGATGATGTCATTGTCCCTCACCTTTCTTCAGACATGCATTGAAAATAAAGAAACTCTTGTTCTCTCTCCAGCCTCCAAACAATGGCCCCCCTCCACTACCCAGCTCCTCTCTACCAGAAGGATACTACGAGGAGGCAGTTCCTTTAAGTCCTGGAAAGGCTCCTGAATACATTACCTCCAGTGAGTGATGGATGATTTAATGTAAAATCACTAATATAATGTCTTTAGTCACAAAGTACTTAACAAACCCTTTGTAGAGAAAAAAGTTAATTCAACCCATCTCTCTCAGACTATGACTCGGATGCCATGAGCAGCTCCTATGAGTCGTACGATGAGGAAGACGAGGATGGGAAGGGTCAGAAAATGCGTCACCAGTGGCCCTCCGAAGAAGCATCAATGGATCTGGTCAAGGACGCCCGGATCTGTGCATTTCTGCTGCGAAAGAAGCGCTTTGGCCAGTGGACCAAACTCCTCTGTGTCATCAAAGACAACAAACTGCTGGTTAGGAACAATTTAAATTATTTCCACAAAATGTGTATAAGGTACATACATTTATGAACGTAGGCAGATTTGGTTGTAGAAAGTTTAGGCAAGGTGTCATTCCAGCAGAATTATGTTTGCTTCCTCTGCCATAATCTTTCATTTGTTTCCTCCTCTAGTGTTACAAGTCTTCCAAGGACCACACTCCCCAGATGGAATTGTCCCTATCAGGGTGCAGCATCACTCACATTCCCAAAGACGGCAAAAAGAAGAAGCATGAGCTGAAGATTGTCCACCAGGGGGCTGATGCCTTGGTGTTGGCTGTACAGAGCAAAGAACAGGCTGAAGAGTGGCTCAAGGTAACACTGACCCCGAAAACCACATATATTTTACATATTTTCCACTTTAACCATATTTAACTAACTCAGAGGAAATGCCGGGTAAAAGATGTGGTTCCATGCTGCTAAAGAGAACATTACTCTAATACTTAACATTTCTTCTTGCACTTAGAAAAACAGCAAATTCCACTTAAATGGACGAAACATGCAAGAAACAGTTTCCCTAACACCACTCTATATGGTTAGTGGTTCATAATAGTTACCTGCATCTGTAATATTAATAATGGCTTTATTTCTAAAGCATTTATCAAACAAAGTACAATAATAAATAAATGAATAAATCATACAATAACCTAAAATAAATAAATCAAAATAAAATCAGTGTAAAAAAATAAATCAAAGAAAAGCACAAAATATAGGATGGAGCAAAACAATGGAGAGCTTTATAATTAATCTGTAAAATCATGAAATTTATCCTAAAATGAATAGTATAGAGAAGCAAGACAGGGAGTAATGTGGCTCCACTGCTGAGTCCTGAACAATTTGTAGCCGAAAATAGGCTATTGCAATAATCCATATGTGAGGGGACAAACGCATGACGAATCATGTCAGCGTCATTACGATTTAACATGTCAGATTTTTGCAAAGAAGGACGTCTTCTATGGTCCATAGGAGTGATGGGGAGATACAGCTGCGTGTCATCAGCATAAGAATGGAATGAAATATTAAGTCTGCATATAATCACCCAGGGGGAAGCATGTAGAGTCAGAGGGGTATTGATCCTGGGGGGAACCTGCAACTGCTTATCGTGTTTAGGGTTCAAGAGAGCAGGACCCTGCACTTATCCCAACCCGTCTATGGACTGTGGGAGGAAACCCACGTTGGCACAGGGACAACACAGGAAGGCCACCGCCGGCTGGGTATGCAAACACGGGACCCTCTGCCGGTGTCGTTCAGCATTGAACTCAAACTACACAAGTAGTTCAGAATGTTTAGCAACTTTAGTTGCCAATGAAAACCATGTGAAATGACCATAAGTCCTAAAGCAAATCTGTACGAGTGGAGTGGAGAGACCGAAAGGGAAATTGCTTTAAATCACAGTAGAAAAGAGTCAAATGGTAAGTGGCAGAAGCCGCTTGCTGCAGGGGGGCGTGCACCATCTGCACCAGTCAATATGTTCGCACCCGCTGGAGCCTCAGTCTTGTTCCTGCTGTTCAAAAGTCAACGGTGTCAGTTAAAACATGCGAATAAATCACTGGACATTGTATGAACAAGTCCATTTGTCTTGGACAGATGGTTCTGCTGATGAAGATGCTTGGTGTGTCTCTCTCCCTCACCTTCTCCGTTTCTTTTGATACCTCTGATCTCGTTCTCTGTCTGCTTGACAACTTTGCAAAACTAACCCAGCCTATAAACATTGAGCAGGTTCAGCTACTTTTCTGCTTTCAACCCCTGCATCCGTTCGTTGGAAGTGTAGTCCCAGCACCTCTGGACTCTTTCTCTTTCAGTCACAGGAAGAACGACGGGCCTCATCTGGTCTTTGGATTTAAAGTAAACCCCAAGCCCCTTTCCTTCTTGCCTTTGCTGCCCTCTGGAATTGCTTGTTTGTCGTTGACCACCTATCGGCACTATTTTCTTTTTTTTCTTTTTCTTTTGCGTTTGGTATTTTTGTAATCATTCACACGCACTAGCCTCTGCCAACTTAATTCCCCTCAGCTTGCAATAGGCTTTTGGACTCAGAGGTCTTGTTAAAAAAATGAAGAGCAGAGCATTTTGCCCAGTAGACAATTTGATGGAAACACCAGACTTATTCTTTGCAGTGTTTTCTTTCTCTCTTCTTTTTGAAGTTTCATGTTTATGATTTTCAGGAAACAAAGATCAAAACAGTTTGTGTTTTTCATCTTGATTCAATTACTCTTTCCCCACAGTAATTAGTCGCTGTTTGTTGATTGGCCGGGTCAGGTAACCTCACCGGGTCCGTTGCAGGCAGGCGCAACCAGATCTGTACAAATATACAAATTTCTATATGACCCAAGCCATTGTAAAGACTGCTTGCAGAAACCTGGTCTGGGCACATACTTAATGGGGGGTCTGGAAACTAGAACCACATTGAACTGATAAGACTATTTTTCACTCACTCTGCGCTGCATTCCCTCGAGCCTCAGGGTGTGTAAGCGTGGCCTCCAGCCAGAAAGATTTTCATGTTTTACGTCTGTGTTTGGTTATTGTGTTGCTAGGACTGCTGGGTATTGAGCAGTCATTCATTTAATAATTATTCTCCTTATTTCTCCTTTTGTTTTTTGACCTCTTTTCCTCTGTGTTTTGTGTGATTCTCTGGAAATGATGTTCCCACACGCATTAAATCTTTAACAACAGTCATTCTTGCATTTCATATTACCAATCTGGATAATGGAAATAAAGATTTCTTGTGACATTTCCCGCCCTTGTCGTTCGGCCAACAGTGTGTCATCGTGACAAACGTTAAATGGAGATGAGACATGGAAAAAGGAAGAGGTGTGAAAGAACGAGAGGAAATGGGAGCGAAGAGAAGGCCAAGACGGAGAAAAGGAAAGTGCTGAAAGGGAGAGAAGAGAGTAAATGGACCGGAGTGCGTCACATTCCCAAAGCCTATTAGTTAAATGAATCATTTACGCAGACACTGTTGGATGTTGTTTTTATTGTGTCCTTTTTTAATGTAATCTCTACAAGCTTCCACTTGTAGACCTGACAATGTGTGAGTGTAAACTTAAACTTGACTGGTCGGTGGATCATACAAAATGCAGTAATTGTAGTTTCTCTCTTTTGAAGTCGTGCGCCTTGTCTCGTTGGCTAATGCGAAAATTCTTGTGCAGGACGGTAGAAAGTGATGAGTGTGTTCACTGTCACTCACAGCTATCGCTAACGATAAATTGTGCATTAATCCCACATTAGTGCATCATCACTGTTGTCAACAGTCTGTGGTCATCCTGTGCACACTGCTACTACTTCTTTTTGGGCTTTTCCCATCAGGGGTCGCCACAGCGAATCATCCGTTTCCACTTCCCTCTATCCTGGGCATCTTCCTCTCTGACACCAGCTAACCTCATGTCCTCTGTTAGAACATCCATATATCTCCTCCTTGGTCGTCCTCTCGCCCTCTTGCCTGGCAGCTCCATCTCCAAAATCCTTTTACCAATATATTCACTGTCCCTCCTCCGCACATGTCCAAACCATCCTGTGCACGCTATGATTGTCATTTGATTATTTAATAGTTCTATGGATAAGGACAATTGCATTAACTGGTGCCACACACCCAAAGTATAATTCATGACTCGCACTTGAGTAGCCCAACTATTTGGGCAGCACAAACGTGTAAAGCAAAGACTCACTAATGAGAGGATCAAATTAAGATAAAATTACAATTTGAAAAGAAAGTTCCTCTTCGTTGATTTCATCTGTGCAGCCAAATGCAAATGATTTAAGCTCAGAATGAGCTTTGAACATTTTGGCAAAGAATCCTCCAACAGAAAGGTGAAGGTGCGAGGAAACTAAATATTCGTGGCTTATTGAAAATTCAATGTGTCTTTTTCTAAATTTATCCCAATAAGGGAAGGCACTGAATATTTTACTACATGACACTTTGATATGGCACATAGTTACAATAGTTCAGTGAATAGGCTTCAAGCTAACTTTATTACATAAGGAATGTGAAATGGGTGATCTTGGGGCGTTAATATGTATAAAAATTCTATCAAAGCCTGGAGCATGCACCATCAACTTTGATGGAAAGCAGACAAAACTATGGTGCACAGTCCCACCGCCTACTTCAGTTTAATTTGTTCTACATCATCAGTCCCACAGAGGAGCCCAGCCTGGCAAAACACCCTTCCAGGCGGAGATAGACATGATGTTTAAGTCTGCCCTGCACTCTGGCCTCTGAACCACTTTTTGAGCCAAACCCGTGGAGCCACAGTCTGTCATTTCCCCTGCGAAACCCAATTATGCTCCCTGCAAGCCAAAACCAATGAGCTGAGGAGCTCTGCGCTGCCAGAGATCATTCAGAATACTTGTGGAGAAGATGAGAGGTAATACTGTATGTGTGCGTGTGTCATGGAGTGCATGGGCTGACTTGCTCATAAAGTTTCTACCTAATTTTCCGCCGGCCACTGCTAACGTGCACACGCCCCAGAATTCAACACTGCCAGATCTGGAAGGTGGGCTGCCAGGTTTAAAGTCCAGCAGGGTCACGGTAATGCGCCCTGGCGCTCCGTGCAGAGATCTGCAGATCTCATTCACCTCCAGTGGGTCTCGTTGCACAAGGATTCCATGGACGTAGTAAAACCCGGTGGTGTCTAATGATCGTGCAGCAGACACTCCCCACTCTCCACCTCCCGTGGTTCTTCCACAGCGTGGGCTGTTTTGCCTGATGATGCCTTGGCTGACATGAGGAGGTGGGAGTTCACCACACATGTGGTGCATATTAGCCGAGGCGTGCTTTCTAGGCTGAAAAAATGAGGTGCTTAAATATGTGGCAATGGTGTGAGGAAACATCTCAGGAGTTTTAAATGAGGTATCCACCCATCTGTCATAGTCCTGGTTAGCACCTAACATCCCGCTGACCCAGTTCAACGTGTCGGCGTCAACGTAACTCAGGCTCCCTCAGTGGTGATCAGCGGGTATGCGTTGTCCACTTTTGTCATGTGAACACCAGCCTCGTGTTGCTGTTTTCCAGGTGATGAGAGAGGTGTGTGTTAATGGGACTGTAGACTTGGATGGGGCTGGATCTGGGTCACCGGTGCACAAGCCTGAACTGGAAAAGGTAAAGTCGAAAGCTAATGGCTTAACAAAATTTCAGCACTCGCTGACGTTTCATTAATCTTCTTTTGTGAAAGCTGATAAAGGGACGTGTGTGTTTGGTCTCCACGACTCCCGAACAATGTCTGGATCTCATAATTGTGTCTGTATATTATTATATGTATCTGTACTACTACTTGCTAATGTTGCCACAGCGATTCTAGTAGAGCGTTTCTGCTGGGTTAATAACACTGACACTGAAACAATATGGTAAATTATTTTGTTTATTAACCTTTATTTAACCGGGAAAAATCCCATTGAGATTAAAAACCTCTTTTACAAGGGAGTCCTGGCCAAGAACAACGCACAGATATAGAATTACTCACACACGACAAATAACAAATGCAAAAAAAGTTTGACTTTTTTTTGTACAAGCAAATTAGGAAAAGAAGTGAATCGGTCTCTAGAACTCTTAGAATGTAGTAACTCTATTTTATCTGTTTCCCGTCTTTGTTCAAAGCTTCAGACTGTGAAACTAAAACAAACTGAAAGTTTAAATAAAATAAAATGTACAATCCAAAATTAATCTTTGATAACTGAAAAAGTGACAGGCCAAATAAAAGATCACAACACAAGTAAATAAGTATTAGCCCTTATTCATTTGATATAATTTCTTTTGCTTCATAGCTTGAATATGATGTGTAGCGATAATGTCTTTTGTCACCTCTCTAACGTTCACTCTGTCCTCTCTTGTGCGTGCACGCTCCTTCTCGTGTGCGGTCTTCCAGAGGGCGTCGTGTGATAGACCAAGTTCCGACGGTGAGACGGCGACACATGAGAATGGACACACTGACTGCAAGGAGCAAGGTGAGGGTCTACAAGGGTCTACATTTTCTGTGACAATTCACGTGTGTTGCTTTATTTTCTTGTAATTTTAAAATTTCATAAAAGTTTGGTGAAAAATGGAAAATATGATCTCCAAGAGAAATGCAGTTGCTGACTGTGTTAGAGTTGGACCCGCTTGGTTCTTTGTGGCACAGATTCAACAAGGTGCTGCAAACATTCTTTACATACTGTGTTTTGGTCCATGTTTGGGTGACAGAATCAGCACAGAATCAGCAAATATCCAATTATCGCAAAAGTTTTCTATTGGATATAGGTGTTGTGACTGTGCAGTGAACTTATTGTCATGTTAACAGATGATCTGTTAAGCTGTAGTCATAATGGAGTGACATGGTCAGTAACAGTACGCAATACTTAATACACTAAACCTCCAATTTATACTAATCGCTATTACAAAGTGGCAGAAAAATATCCACGGCAGCATTACCCAGCCGACATCCTAGACCAGCACGATAAGTCCATGCTTCCATATTTATAGATTCATTTATGACACTAACATCCGTTCGTCATAGAAACATAGACTCGTATTTTACCTTCTCTTCTCCAATCTTAGTCCGCCCTTGCAGCGGTGGCTTTAGTTTACTGTTCTTATCAGTTGACCACCTGATGCTGTAGCCCATCTGCCTGAGATTCAGCGTGTTCTGCTCATGTTGCTTGTAACTCCTGTCCTGCCCTCGTATCAGCTTCAAGCAGTCTGGCAATTCTCCTCTGACATCAACAAAGCATTCGCACCCGGACAACTGCTGCACATTGGATTTTTTTTTTTTTTTTCAGGCCATTCTCTGTTAATCCTGCAGATGTTTGCGTATTGAAATACAACTTGATTAGCATTTTCTGAAATACTTAGAAACGCCCACCAGACACCGGCACTGTGCCACATTCAAAGTCACTTCAATCACCGTTTTTCCCCGTCCTTATTCCCCATTTGAACTTTTATTGATTGTCTTTATTATGCCTTTATGCCTTAATGCATCTAGTTGCTGCCATGTGATTGTCTCATTAGATATGTAAGTAATAACCTAATAAAAAGGGGCAAGTCAGTGTGGTTCTTGGCGTTGGCATGAACAGCAATAGGCACCTTGGATGATGTCAACTTAAATACATTGAACATTATTTCATTATACCAAGTAAACCGTTTCACTGACATACTATGTAAAAAAAAAAAACAATACAATGCAGAGTTTTGTAGCAAGCAGGACATATTGAGCCCTTCGCTCTGCCCAGCTCCTGGTGGTTCCCAAATCCGTAAGGGGGATGCAATAGAAAGAAATTCATACAGACACACTAAATGCAAAAATACATACAGAAGTATCTTTGCGATGTTTTAATATAAAATGTGATTTGTGGACACAAACTTTTTGCAAAGGTTCAGGAAAACAGCTTCTCAGTTTGTTCGGGTCGAGCGAAGCTATGACAATAAATGTTACAAACCAGCGGCTTTCGGCCATTTTTCTAAAGTGGCTCCCAGGGAAAAAAGTTGGAGACCTCTCGCATAGACTCAGGAACTCGTAGCAAAGCCTAAGGTTCCATGACAACGGATTTACCTCCTTGACAACTGAACAAACCTTGTGATCCAATGAAGACCAACTGAATGTATCCAATAAAGCTAGTAAGCTTGTTTTTATGAGGTTTGTTATGGCATCTGTGAATGGTTAGACATTTAAAGAGTGAAATCCCCCAACATGTAGGCAGCGCCACGAAACACAATACACTGACAACATACCAGTAATAGTTGAATTGAATGATGGTTAATTACAACATTATTAATATTATTGTTTTAGGAAGAAGAAGCTTTACTCGTCAGTGAGCAAATATACATATTGCACATGCATGTTACAATGAAATTTGAGCTCTTCATTTAACTCATCCCCTCTGGAGGAGCTGACGCTGGGTGTCTCGCTCCGCTGGGTAGACTGGGATTGGACCCAGGTCTAAATCCTGAGATACCACATCTGCCTTGTTGTCTCATAATAAGGGGAGAATCTTTGTGAGCTCTGAAAAGGTCAGCCTTCAATAATAATGCAAGAAACATAATGAATGATCGTTTGGATTGAACATTTTCTAACACAGAGACGGAGTCTTCCCCTGCTGCCAAATGACGAGCCAAGACAAACAGATATGGGTGAAAAAGTCGGATTATTTACCACAGGCAAAACTTCCTATGGGAGAAAAACATAGAATAGTCAGCCCATTCTTTTGGATTGTCCACTCAAATTGAACACTTTTTTCCTTATAATATAATATAATTTTCAATATTTTGTCTGTAGCTACTTTCCCAAAAGCAGTTAATTATAAATCTCCAGCCATCACAGAGCTGTGATTCATAGAGCTGTTGTGTAATTCATAGCCGTGAAACTATGTGGAGTTGCAAAGATCTCCCACTTAAACTCAGTGTACTTGCATTAAACAGCTGATTACTTCTCCAGCGAGCTAACCTTTGTGGCCCAATTAGAAGCATATGGACACACCGTTCAGCACCATCCTCACCTTCCCAGTGAAAACGCACTATACAACATCAGCTAGTTTAAAATCAGTGGCCATTAGTGTTTCATATTGTTTCCCATTACAATGGATGGAAGTTGACAAGGCAAAAATAAATAAAAGAATAAGTATAAAATAAGGAAAGCAGCTCATTTTGAATCTGAAAAACGAAAGTAAAATAATCAAAGCCACGCACAAACATTGGGCATAACCGACACAATAATTTGGAAGAGTTTGGAAAAGACAGGACTAAGCAGCATAAACAAAATGGCTCAGCCAAAGAAAACCACAGGAGCTGATGACAGATGTTTTGCAGAGCAAACCCCCCGAAACAGCAGTGACTGACATCATCAACCTCCACAGAGCGGGAGTGAACATGTACAAGTAGAAATACCAAGGCCAGACAGAAGACGTAATGTGGACAGCTCAGACCAAGATGGACACATCTGAGTACAGGAACGCTGTGTGTGTGAATTTACAGAGAAATGCATAAAACCCAATGGGGAGGCGTTTCATCAGACTCACCAAGTCAATTACTAGAGTTTAACCCAACTGATAATAAATCTCAGCGGCTGCAGAGGGGCTGAGGACGTGTTACATGCTTACTGACGTGTCGGGTTAAGACTTGTTTTTATTTAGGAAGGACAAACGGTTTATCATTGAAATAAATAGACTAAACTCTTCAGATCCCGTGGTCTCAGTCCGTCCATTGTTCTCATGCTTCAGTCATTCCCTCAATCAACCCAAAAACCCACTTTTCAGCTCAATCAGCCACATTCCTTCCATGGCTGGTAACAAAAAGAGCTGGTTTACTGGAATTTCCACAGGGAAACATAATGTAATTCCTTTAAAAAAAGGGTTGAAGAACTTTTACATGTGTGTATCTGCGTTCTGCCTTAGACCTGCATTGTGTGTGTGACGTGTTTGTACACCTTTGGTATCACGTGAAAAACCCTGCAACTCAAAATGGCTTCTGATGACTCTTCATTTAATAATGGCGCCCATTGCTTCATATCAGGAAGGAAAGTGGAGCACGGAAAGAAAGTCCTTACTCTCTCTGTTTAAACTTATAAGCAGCAAAGTAGTGATTTGTGCAAGGCAGAGGTGTGTGTATGAACAAATCCCACTTTTTGTGTCTAGAATCAATCCAAACCTTTGCACCTTTGAAGCTCTACTTTATTCTCACTTCTTTTTTTATTTTTCTCATTATCGAAACAAGTGAGACAAGATGAGCCGATTTAGACAGACAGACAGACAGACAGACAGACAGACAGACAGACAGACAGACAGACAGCTGCATAGACTCAGGTGTAGACGTGTGAGCCATGGCTTCTTTCACGTTAGAACTCAAAAGTTATTCTCTGTTTCCGTATTTTTGAGTGGCACTGGGGCCCACTCGAATAACAACGCTTAGAGCAGCAGGAAATCTGTGTGTCAAGCTGAAATCAGTTCACTAACAAATCACTTTTGAACCCACAAGGGTCCTATGAAACCCATTACAGCTGATTGTGAAGCTACAGTTGTTTGTAGTAGAGTCCGGTGTTGCTCGTCTTCATCTCAGTTTGAATGGTGTTACAGACGCGTCAAGCATAATTAAGTCAACATGAATGAACATGCAGCATCTTGCTGGCTAATGTGCTGTGTTTACATGATAGAGTCATGGATTAAATTCTTCACCTCCGTGCATTTCAGGAAAAGGAAAGAAGAACTCAAAATCAGAGCAGAAGAGCGGGACAGTGGGGAAGGGTGCAGGGAAGAAGATCACTAAAATCATCGGGCTGGGCAAGAAGAAGCCCTCCACAGATGAGCAGACATCATCGGCGGAGGAGGACGTACCCACGAGTGGTAAGATGAAGAAGTTAAAGTCGTCCTACGTGTCTCAGTTATACAAAAAGCTGTTTGCAACATGTACAGTAATTGCTTTGGTTATTTCCCAAAAGTACAGTATAAAAACCAGCACGTTAAATTTAAATGTATTTCCGAACAACGCTATCCATAAATACAAACACAGTGTGGTGGTATATTCTTTGACAGGCTACCTGAACGTGCTGTCCAATAACCGCTGGCGGGAGCGCTGGTGCCGCCTCAAGGACAACCAGCTTCTCCTCCACAAGGACCAGGATGACCTGAAGAGCCACATTGCCTCTCTGCCGCTGCGAGGCTGTGAGGTCAACCCTGGCCTTGATCACAAGCACCCCTTTGCTTTTCGCCTGCTTCGTAACGGCCAAGAAGTGGCAGTACTGGAGGTGCGATTTCCATTTCCTGTTTGATATCGACAGATGATGAGTGTGTCTGTGTCTTTGTAAGCCGCTAAAACTCCACTGAACGAAGGACAAACGTCCGAATCTGCATTACGACAGCCACACCACTACGAGGACATACTGCTTTTTGTGTGTGTTTTCCTCTCATGTTGTGTCTGTCCTATGTTGTGTGTGTATGTGTATAATCTTCCTCCATTTGCCATTTCGCTTGTTTTGATTCCATTTCCACTGCTCGTTATTTGCTGCCAGACATTTGCTGCCATTTCTTTTCGCTATTAAAATGGATCACTGCTAATGTAGTAATCTATTAATCTATCAATGCAGAAGATGTGAAAATATGCCAAGTTACTTGCATCTTGGTTGAACCAACAGTTGCAAGAAACACTAACAGACATACTGTCAACTTTTATTTTGGCAGAATACAACTTCCTCCAGACAAATGTTTATATGATGTAAACGGGTTATGGCTCTTGTTTCTTACAGGCCTCGTCCTCCGAAGAGATGGGTCGCTGGTTGGGGGTGTTATTGGCTGAAACTGGCTCCACCACCGATCCAGCCACTCTGCATTATGACTACATCGATGTTGAGACCACTGCCAATGTCATCCAGCTGGCCAAGCAGTCCTTTTGGTCAGTGTGTGTTTTTAATTTAATTTTAGTTTATGTCTTATCTGTTTCCAATGTGCTCAGTTGTGTTATTTAATTACTAATTAACTATTAATTAGAGTCATAAGGCATTCTTTAGGTTTTACCAAGTAAAAAATCGAGGTTAGGATGCCAACAGTGGACAGTGACACGGTTACTGCATTAAGTAACTGAAGCGAAGTGCGTGTTTATTACGAACAGTATTTAGTTCATTGTCCACTTGTAAAACGGTGGACAATGAAGACAAATCAAATGAGCAGCTCACTGTGATGATTCTGAACACAGTAACTGCACCCGAGCAGACATGTTGCCTCCTCTCCTCCTGGTCTGCAACTTTCTCAGTGACTTTTTGGTTAAAGACAGTCTCAGTCACTAACATTGCCAGACTAAAGACATCTGAAGCTGAGCGGACGTCCACCAATCCTGCAGTTTAAAGGCTGCTGATCAGCTTCCTCTGCGGTGTTCACTTTGCCACTCTTGATCCCTGGATCAATCCCTGCAGGTACGACAGTAGAGAAGTCACGTACACAAATGGAATAAATACCTGTTGTTAACAAATCAACTAGCTATTAACTTGGCCATGTGTGGTTCTGTTTGAAAACTAACCATGTACACAGACGTATCATATTAGTCAATGAGCTTAGGATCATTAACGACAAGAAAAAATTGTGTTACGCCCCTGTCGGGGGGGTAGGAGCGCAACATACAAGTAAAAGTGAGGTTGTTCCCTCCCCGGTCCCCAAACCAAGATACACAACTCAAATGTACGAGTAAAGAGTGCAATTTATTCTATGATACAGTGAAATAGTGTAACTCTGGGTGAACCAAGGCCAGAACACCAAACTAAAGAATCTATTTCCCAAAGAAATAGATTCTTAAATAAGATTCTTAAATAAGACATAAACTAACCCTAATGAAAAACACGAGAAAACTGTGCAAAGGAAATGACCCCAAAGATGGTCTTATTAATACTAGTTACTAAATATACAGACGAATACCCAAACTATGGCACCAATCCCAATCATGGACTTAATAACAATTCAAAAACCACAAGTGCTCAAGAAGGTTTGGAGGCTGAGGACAGAACCATCACTGCCCGAGAAGCCCTAACTTCAGGAAGGTAGACGGACCAATCAGCTCCGGCACTGCCCCCCAATCCAGCCAATCACAAACACATAACCGCACAAGCAAAGAGCGCTCACTCCTGCTCAAACGACATACGTAACGTACGGCCAGGACTGTGACTATTGCCTGTCGTAGTGTCACCGGACTGGACTGTTGCACTCAATGGAATAGATATTGTTTTTTTTAATGAAGCACATTTATTTTTTTGCTGCGTGTGTCTGGTTGACGTCCATAGGGATCAGTTTTGAGGCCACTTTTGCTCAATGTTGAAATGCTTCCGTGCTGAGGGTTAGTGTGTCAGAGCAGTCACAAGCACACGATGCACAGTTGTCGGTTGCTGTGACATGTTCTTCTGACCCGATCCATGAACGGGCTGGTAAAGTGTGTTCCCACCGTGTTCTCCTCATAGTTTCACCAGTAAGCGTGCTGTCTCACCGAACCCATACCTGGACAACCCATTCAACGGCTATGCGTGTCCCACCGGAATGGCTTTGCACTATGATGATGTTCCCATTAATGGAATGGTAAGGACAACATCCACGAACACACATACCAGCCTACGTATATACTCTTGCTGGCCACTTTATTAGGTACACCTACACAATACTGCAGCTCTAAGTGTTATACGTAGTGGAGTCATTACAGAGTGCATTCCAGGAGCAGGCGGTTCTAATGTTTTGGCCACCCTATCTAAAATGAACCACCTCCATATTAAACACATAGTAGACGTGTCAACTTTCTGACATTTCCAAGCTAAACACTGAGAAATTTGAACCATGTTACAGTTGTTGGTATACATTCACTTTAGCAGTGGTAACGTTAACGATCTTCATCATTAGGTGGATTTTGGTGACTTTAGAAAGGAGGCCATGAAACAACTGTGATCAGTATCATTTGAGTGAAGTTCCCCTATCATACCTAGCAATAACATTTATGTTATAAATGTGGAGATATTGTTATCATTTCTCACCTCTGTTCCTCTTATATTTTCCTTGCCTGTTCTCCTGTGCTCTCCTCTCATCCTCTTGTCTGCTCTCGCATGCTCGCCCGGTCTAATCAAGGAGCCAGAGGTGCAATACTCCAGTCCCAGCACAGGGGGGCACCAGTTAAAAGAGGAAGTCCACTATGAGAACGCTGACCTCTATGAAAACTTACCCTCACCCGAGCTGGCCACTCGCTATCGTCCCAAACCTCCCTCTTCCTCTGCTTCCTCTTCCTCCACCTCTTCCAGTCACTACAAAACTCCTGCATCTAAAATCTCTTCTAAGTTCCTCAAAGCTGATTCTAAAACTAAAGACTCTGCTCAGGTGACTAACACTAACACTAACACTGTTTTACCCTCATGCTTCCTGTTGTCTCTTTGGAAACTCTGTGTGTTGTAAATCACCTGCCTGTAAGTGACATCAGTGTTTCCTCTAGGAGGATTCTGTGGGATTCTTTTTCACCCTGCCTCCTCGGCTCTGTCTACTTCCTAGTGGTCTAGTATCTAGTTGTCCCATGTGCTTTGGACCTAAAGTAACGCTGCAAAACGCTTGGATTGAATCAAATATGACTTAATTTGACATGAGCAGTAACATAAGCTACAGTACAGGGCATAACATTAAGACTTGCCCAGGGCAAGTAAACTCTAAATGGATCGGGCAGGTAAAAAATGAAATGACTATCTGTCATGTTTACCACATATTGATTTTTGTCTGAGGCCCAGGCACAAATTGGTTATAATCGTATTTCATCGTGAAGCTGTGCACAGCACATTTATCTGATTTCCCAGGAACCAGAGATTGGATCTCTTTATTTTTCAAGGAACACTATCCTATCTCTATTTACAAAATTCACCATAACTTTATGATGCATTAATAATGTCGTCTCGTGTAACAGATGCAACTTACACCAGCTTTCTGAAGAATCATCGTCCTTCATAAGCCTTTACAGATGTGAACTGCATGTGACAATCAGATTTGTCCTGTGAATGTGGCAAATTATTTGTGTTATTTATAGGTTTCACTTTAGCCGTCAAAACATAATATTTGTGAAGTTATTTTTAACTTTTAATACAGAAGCTCATATCTGAGGCCAAATTCAGTCATTTATTCAAAACTAAAAGACTCAGCTACTTGCCCAAAGAGCAAGTGCTCAGGCCCTGCAGTACATCGCTCACGCTTCAAACTAAAAGAATCCAATTCCATCTGTCCAATGTCTGTAACCAACTGCAGTCCGTCCCAGCTGGACCGGCCTCCACACAGACTCCCATTCATGCTCAAGCGTCACTGATTCACCTAACGCGCAGAAGCAGATGCATGGGATTTGTCTGTGTGTGTGGGTGCTGCACATCGTGCATTTCCTGCTCTCCTTTCCGATGAGTGTTGGTTGTGTGTGTGATTTCTATTTTTACTGCCCTGCTCCAAGTGCCACCCGGCCTCCATGGTCACACTATTCACCACATGTCATACGGAGCACCACCCCCTGCCCAACCCCCTTTTGATGTGTCTGCTTTGTGCAGCACGGCCGAGCGGTGTTAATGTCGCCTTCGTGGCCACAAAGTAGCACTGCCCCAAGAGGAAGTGGGCAACAGGCTGCAGAGAGAGCTGCAGCTCTTCTGTTCTACTGTGCAGTCTGGTCACATGTAATTCTGAGTGCATTTAAAAACAAAGAGCTTCACAGAGAGAAAAAAGGAATTAAAAGGAATTAAAATACAAGAAAGCACGGTCCAACTGATTATGTCCTATAGAGAAAAAGTTGCTCAAGGCCGGACAAGAGGTAATAACGTGTGTCCCCAGACTGTCTCCAGGTCTCTGGGAGAATGAAAGACTCAGGTGGAGGGTGTTTTCACAAAGAGTCAGTGACGTTTCCTACATTTAAACTCATCTAGGAACGTCTCAGGACTGAAAAGGACCTGGCAACGTAGGTCGGATTTAAAGCCGTAACAGTTGTGAGCCAAAAAGTCAAACGTTTCTGTTAAATACAAATTATGTGGACAAATTGTGTAGTCTAGTCAATAGATTTTATATGATTCCAGATGACATTCATAGCGATGAATCCAGATTTTAAATTCTTAACTGCAACAAATAATATTGTTCTAAAATAGCTAATATAGTTTTAAAAATTTGTCATGCGCCACACGAGTCTAGTTTTATCATACAAGTCGTTTCAGTGTTTGGCCTTCTTCCCTCCATATATACACACTGAAATGCACCATATCTGCTGTAACTAGAAGTGACGTAAACCACGTTGATATTGTTTTAATCCACTTACAAACAGCTGTGAAATCAGCACTTGTGCTACTAGGTAATTTAATGCATCTTGGGTAAAATGTTTCGTTCATATACCGCGACATACATGCGTGTATTTGTTATGGATTATTACATTTTCTGTAATATTTTAGTTTTTGTAACAATATTTCTCCTCCTTCAGCTGAAAGGAAAGAAGGGAACTAGCGGGTCATCAAACAAGAAGACCGATCCAAAGAACCCGTCCAAGAAGAATGGATTCAATGGGACAAATGGCACAGCAGCTCTGAAACGCAACAACTCAAGTAAGTGGCAACAAAAAGTTGGATTAATTTCATTAAGGAGACATAGTTTATCACGTGTATTATTTTCTGTATTGTCTGATTAAGTGGACACTGGAATATATACAGAGTATATGCACGCTGGAAAATGAAAACATTTGAGAGAAGTCTGCCTTTCCTAGTCAGCAGACAGCGTGTCTGGCTCCCCAGTCCCAGCCTCACCACCACTGATTGCTTTCTAGACAAACTGCACAGCAATTTGGAAAATCCAGGATGTCCAAATTACAGTTTGTTAAAGTAGGGGGTGGTAAATAACTCAACCCTTGAACCTATCAGAGCCTCTAGATTATCCATGTGACGCACACGGCCAGACTACTGCTGATCTAACAGATGTGATAGCAGAAGTAAGGCCCGGACGTTTGGAAGAGGGTCACTGTGTCGTTCACACACTGTTTGCTCGTCTGTCTGTTTGAGGAGGGCTGTAGCCGCTGCAGTAACTTCCAGCGGGCGACACAGATCCCATATTTTCACTGTCAGATAAGTGTGATGTGCTGTGCATCAGGGCCGACAGGGAAACCACATGTTCAGTCCACACGCAGGATGTGTATCGTCCAACTGCTGCAGGACATCAAGCAGGGCAGCGTTGACACTTAACAGACCTTTGGAATTACAGAGGTTATTAATGAGTATGGTAAAACAGTCTTAGAGGATGGGGGATTGTAGCAGAGAAACACCTTATCTCTTTGGTCTGTCTTTAAAAAATTCAAAATTTGTCTTTTTAAATGTGGTATATGAGATGAGCACATTTTTTTTATTACCGTAATCGACCACGTCACAGAAACACACTAATGGATGAATGTGTTGAAAGATCGTCTTCAGCGTGATGATGATGAAAAAAGCTGTTTTTGTCTTTCTACTCCATTTAAATTTCATTGCACCACCACCTTTTTGGAGGGGGGGTTAGTCAAACTCCTGCTCACCTAAATTTAGTAGCAAAAGTAAAGCAGAGAGAGCTAAACAATTACCTTGTCTGTGGTAGTCATCCATTACAGCCATAATGGATAAAGCCAAAATAAATTATTATAATATGAGAAAGTTGCAAAACAGGTGTCAACAACAAGAAAGCTAATGTGTAAATTATTAAACTTTTAAACAGCCTCAGACACTTGAAATTCAGTAAACGCAAAAGATGAAACTTGAAGAGTGGTTCATAAAATGCGAGGAATGGTGATTTTGGCACAAGCAGAAAGAGTTACACGACTCGGCCACTCCATCACAGTTGTTGTTCTGCATCAATCTTTGTTGTGCAGATGAGGAGCAGTGCAAGTACGGCAAGAACCGTGTGGAAGCTGATGCCAAGCGACTTCAGGCCAAGGAGGAAGAGCTGTTGAGGAGGAAGCAGGAGATCAGGAACCATTTAACCCAGCTGAAGAAGGAGAGGAGAGACCTGCGAGCTGCTGTGGAAGGAGCTACTGGTGAGAGAAATGTGCTCAGCCTTTTGAAAACGTGTCGCTCAACAAGTCAGGTACAAGTTTACAATGGTGATAACTGTCTACGTTAGGCAAACGGTCACACGCTTCCCTGTCCGAGCAACTGAAGAAGGTGGAGGAGGACTGCAGGCAGAAGGAGGAGGAGCGGGTGAACCTGGAGCTGGAGATGACAGAGGTGAAGGAGAGCTTGAAGAAGGCCCTGAGCGGAGGGGTCACTTTGGGCCTCACCATCGAGCCAAAAGCTGGCTCCTCCCATCTCCAGGTCAGAGCTGGTGTGGTTAGTAATATTTGTCAATCCCTGCATCTGCACGTTCACAACACTTTTATTTGTTCACTCATTCCGAATATGATCCAAGGATACTGCAAAAGTATGTAAGTGTTCGGCCACCTCTGGTCTGCATTTGAATCGCTGAAGCAGTGACGGCGTTGGACCTGTCAGCTCGTAGCTGTCCACATCTGGACACTTCAGTTTTCACAGTTTCCTCTTGCAAAACTGTAAAACAATATGCATCAAGAAGTTTTACCTGAGGCTTTTTGTAATGACTGGTGAACAACCTGGCCAGCGGTTTTTATGCACATGGTCGCTTTCAAAAGTGTCGAAGGGACCACGATGTCCTCCCAGACTAGTCCTCTCCTCTCTGTCCTAACATATCAAACAAACGTCTAATTCTTTTCCCTGCCTATGTGCGTGCAGTCCCCCTCGATGCTGCGGCGGACCATGGAGTCTTCTCCCTTTTCCAGTTGCGACACTAGCGACACAGAGTCATGCTCCTTGCCAGTCAACAGCGCTTCTCTGCTTCGTCGGCAGCAGGGCGGACCGAAGGCCTCGCCAGCTCGAGGACACGTCCTCAGGAAGGCCAAGGTGAGACAACCTGTCGGCTGTCAAGGTAGTGTCTGCAGTAGAGAGGTGGACTTGAGACCCTCGATCAGAAAAGACTGTGACTGTCACAGAGAGCTGTTTTAATCACAAAGTGCAGTTAACGTTAATTTTGGTGGTTTGCATCAGTGAAGGACACGCCTGCAGTTTCTTCACGAAGACGTGCACAGGGCCTTGTACTATGCAAAGTAAGTGTGTGTCTCTGTTCGCTTGTGTTTTGCAGGAGTGGGAGCAGAAGAACGGCACATAGAGCAGTCAAGTCCTCGCATCAGTCTGACCCGGATTTCCTTTTTCTTTTTCAAGACATTGTGTAAATAGTTATTTAAAACTGTTCATACAGTCACGAGCATTGGAGACGTAAGCATAGCACGCACACGAAGCCCAAGTGTCTGCTTTCACTAGATTGTAAGTAGCCCAGCACACCGACATAGCAACATTTTTAACCTGAATACTGTCGAGCACGCTCAGTGTACTCTCTATTTAAGCAACCACCACTCCATGATTTTCCCTCTAAATCAGTTCCAGCTGTTTGATTTCGACACGGTCAAAGGTCAAGCCCAAATATTTATTTGTAAATGTTTAAAGGAAATACTGGCTTCCCTTAGTTTATTTATGATGTATTTAAAGGTTTTTGTAGAATTTGTGGACACGTTCCTGTTTCCGACATCATTAGTGGCTCACGTTCGGCGCCAGCCAACAATTGTGCGTATGTAAAGATCAAATCCTAATCAAGCTGTAAACGCAATGCAGCTTCTTTATGAGGAAGGATTGGCAAATGCAGATCGCCTGAAATAACAGACAACTACAGATGTGAATGGCAGTGAGACCTGGTACCGTGTTCAGCTGACATGGTGGGAGACGTGCAGGAATTGCTCTTACTCGTACGAGAAGCATCAGTTTGGACAGTGTTGTAACCAGAGCAGACGGACTCATTTTATCTGGACATGAGTCTGGATGTGGGTTTTTAAACAGTCTTTACTTGTCCACACAACTGTAATAAATGAATACAAAGACACTGTGTGTGGGCTACAGTCCTGACCGAAATATGTATTTAGATGCTCTTCTAGCTTTTTCTGCCACCGAAACATCAAACACTCGCTTTCAGTGTTTTTAAATTAAGAGTTTGGAAGAATGGATGAAGCGTATAGATATTGAATAACATCTTCAAATATTCCGTTTTTAGGACAGAAAGAACTCCACCACCAGCACTCAAATACACAGCGCACGTCTTTTACCTCGTTAAAATACTGCGTCGTCTCGCAAACATTTAACCGCGGGAGCATCTGGTCTTGTTACGTCCCTGAGCTGTGCCCCTACCAATACAAAGGTGCTGTTGCTGTAAGACATCAGACACTGACTCCTATTAGCATTTGACATTAACAACACATTATTTTAGTCTCTGAAACATTTGCAAGCAACTGTTTGTATAATCAGATGGAGGATCCGGTTAAAGCGTCAAAGATCCTCTTTATTTTTGTGCACTTTGTGGCATACACACCCTGTCAGCGTCTGTCATTGGACTGCATGGGCCGCCATGTCGGAGGTAATGGGCTTCTGTGAAAAGGCTGCAGCGTCAGGATTTCAGGGGGTGGTAATGTCTGGAGGCCAGGGAGCTCAAGTTTAGATCATCTATAGATTTGGCATTTTTCGTCTTAATACCCAAAACCCTCAACTGGCGAAGTGCAGCTGAGATTAGTCCCTCGTCTGTCTGACCACGCCACTGCTCAACTGTAAATGTGTGTGCACGTGTGTGTGTGTGACAGTCAAATGTCTCTGAGGCACATTCCAAACCATTCAAAAATACACTGACTGAAATAGGGACACTTGCTGTAAACTGTAATTGCTGTGTTCTACTATATCAAAGACTGTGACTTCTATTTCCAGACTGCAACACGCGCTCACACGCACGCGCGCACATCGTCACTCGGTGCTTTCTGCCACGATCCACTGCCGACACATCGCCATCACATACCCTCTGCGTTACACGAGATCCTTTGTTGTTAGTAGAAGTAGCATCAGCAGCACTGTGGCTTCAGCAACCACCGCGATCCTCCTCCTGCTTTCGGAAAGAGAACGCCTCAGGTGGTTTTCAGAGGCTAGTCAGGCTGTTAGCACAAAGGAGAGCTAAATCTACAAGAACCGGATTCTCTGCAGCATGTCGGATGTGAGTAAATGTGAACCTGCTGTACATAGCTTGGCGTTCTGGGGGGGTTGTTTATGCACCTTATACATTTGCTACTATGTTTTGTATCTCGGACAGTCTCCGTCTTGGTGACAGACATGCTTGTACATAAACTAATAAACCTCTTGACACACAAGCTCTTACTGACTTTGTGCTTTATTCAAGGACTGTTCTACTCAGTCACAACATTTTGGCTTTTCCTTGCAGTTGACTTCAAATCTGCAAAGAAAAATTGTTAAATCATTGAGAATTATAGAAAGTTGAATATGTGCATTTCCACAATAGGGCAAACTCCCATCTTCCTAAGGAAAATTGTACGATAAGATTGAAGAAGCCCCAACAACCATATGGATCTGACACTGCATGTAGCAGAATGTTTTAAGATGCCTTTTGAAAATGTCACGTCACAGCTGATTGGACAAAGGTATTGTTGATGAAAAAGTAATAAAAATAATCAATTTGAAGCAGGTGTTTGTGTGTCACATGTATAACCTTTTCATGTTGCAGGAAACATCCATGTCTCTGTCGTAAAATGCTACATCCACTAAATGTGGGAAACTCGCTGAAGTGTTGAATTCAAGCAGGATTATTATGTAACAATAATACAAAAGGAAACACTGGGCCCTCATACGTCTAATAGATAAATATTTAAAAATTAACAATGTCAGGAAGACCACCTTAGTGTCAGGTAATCCGCATGATGTTTTTGTAGAACATTTTTGTGCATTGATGGTGGATATCAAAGTTGGAAAATGTGTTGTTGCACCTATTTTCCAACAAAACTGCCGAACTGTCATTCGACCCAGTCTGTCCCTGCTGGTGAAGGGTTTACTAGTCTTCACTGTAACAGAGACAACGACAGACTTGAGACACAAACCAAGGTCTGAATTCAAGTAAATACTTTCTCACTTGCTCATCTGAAGATTGCGCCTGTCAGAGACAGGCATGTACTGACCTCTGCTTGGTAAAAGGTCAGGACCTCACAGACTGTTCCACAGTTGGGCTGATGACCAGAAATTGTCCCGCCACAGACACGCACTGACTTTCCATTACAACAGCAAGACAAACAGCAGTTTCCCTGACAACTGTTTAGGCAAACGTCAAAGCATTTATGTGATGTCAATGATATACATACATTTATTATTTGAGCTAACCAATCAAAACAGAGTGTGATGCAGGACAAACTGACGATGGCACCAGCTCCGCCTCGTCATGAGCCGTTAAAAACCCTGTATAGACATGATATGCTGCACATTTTCTTAATAACTCAATATTACCAATTGTTTTTCTTCAAGATCTCAGTAGGATTTCCGAATGAATCTTTAGTTAATAGACCCACGTTACCAACCGGAGGATGAATTCTGTGGACGTGAATGTGTCGTTCGTCGTGTGTGTGAGCTGAGCTGTAGAAAAGGAAGGAGCAGCAGCGCCCTCTCGTGTTTCAAATGAAAAGACATTCTTGGAGCCTTTGCGGCCTCGGGCTACAGTTTGTAGGATTTCTGGTTCGTGAGTGATTCGTTCGATGTGAACGAATCTTGCATATGACTTGGGAGTAATGAGTCTCTCAGTGAGTGATAAGTTCATTTCCTGCAGGTCCTTCAGCTGCATAAGCTCAGTCAGCAGGACAGGAAACAGAAAAGATTCGTTCACGACTCCCCTGAGCTGTGCGGCGGTCCTCGGGTCCTCGTTCTTTTGTCACGTGACAGCCAGCCGTACTACAGTTCTCTCACGAGTCGTTCATATGGACCGTTACGGGTCGGTCGTTCGTTCAATTGTCACGTGACAGCCACCAAGTCAATGTTGCTGTTAAACAACGGTGGCACGTGGGACTTACGACACAAGTCGAAAAGACTCAAAATGATTCGTTAAATTTACTGTTCGAAATTAAAGACCCGAGTCAGTCAAAAGATTCGTATTTCCGACCTCTACTGTGCTGATGGGAGCGTTTATATTCGCTTCATGCAAACTCAACTGTGCTGTCGCTCGCACGGGATTGGCTGTGCTCTGAACAGGACGGAGCATGCGCAATAGAAAAGCGTCTTTTCCCTCCAAAAGCTGTAAAAGTTTCCTAATTCTGATATGAAGATAAGATAAACCTTTATTCATCCCACAACGGGGAATGTTCAGAGTACGGCAAAGAAGAATATCAGCATACAGTTTATACCATCTAAAAAGTCACACAAGCGATTGATTGATCCCAGCCTCTATTTTCAGTCAGCTTCTGCTTTGTGACGCCTTTCAACAAGCAGGCGAGTAAAACCTCGGAGCCACAGTTTCCCCCCAAAATAAATCCTTAGACACTATAGACTGGCCGTGACTTGATAAGCTTTACGTATGGCACAGTAGGTTTTGAAAAAGGTTTTTGAGTCCAACGTTCATAACTGGACTGGTTTGTGGTTCCACCTCTTCACTAAGTGGATTGCGGCCTGTAAACTCGGAATTTAGTAAAACCACCAGCTGAGTGTTAAAAGACTTATTAGCGTTAATTTCGTGATACAGTTCAGGCTCTTTGACATTTAAATTCATTATTTAACTTGCTACTGTAACATCTGCATCAAAGTGGTTTCAGTGTAGCAAATAAAGACCTTGTAGTACAGGAAGTGCTCTTCAGACCATGTTGGTGGTTTGAATGGAGGCCTGTAAAGTGGTTTGTCCAACTACTTGTTGGTATTTATTCCACTGAAATCATTTTCAACTATTCTCAGAGTTTGAATTAACTTTCTTTCTGCATTTCTTGTACTTGAATCTCCTGAAACAAAAACACTTGCTGCCTTGTACCTCACTAAGTGGCTTTGGATAAAAGTGTTTGACAATGACTAAATGTAACTTGCAACAGCTAAACATTTGGACAATTACAAGAATTTCTACAACTAGTAATGTGATCCTTGTGATAAATTTGTCTCCTGAAGTGGATACAAATAATTTCTGCTTAAACTATGAGTTCCATTTATTATTACAAACTAGGAGTTTTGAGATTGGTTTCTAAGAAGTTTTTGACTTCCTGGGTGTTCACCTCAACCAAAAACTGGACTGGACTGACACTGATACTTTGAACAAGAAGGGTCAAAGTCCCCTCCATTTTCTGAGGAGACTGAGTTCCTTTGGCGTGTTAAGGACATTCGATGACTCTGTGGTGGCCTCAGTTCTGCACTAAGCTGTGGTCCGCTGGACCTGGACAGGAAAACCGTGGATGTAGAGGAAGAAAAACAACTCTCTGGATGCAGCTTCGCTTTGATTGATAAATGTCTTTGTTTATTGATCAAATGTGTATTTCTTGGTGAGCACATTTCCTCCAGTGCAGCAGCAGCAGCCTCTGCTGTTTATAAAGATAAGAACAAGAACGGTTCATAATCAAGTTCGCAGTGAGACAATCTGAACAAAAACATACTTTAGTTTGTGGTCGACTGTATTTGAAAACAATGAAATTAAGTTAGTTTACTAAATGGTGCCAATGACAAATATGAATAAAACAAATAAAAATGTAATATGATGTAAACACATCAGGCATTTCAGTTGAACTTGGCATTAAAATGACTTGAAATTTGTGACCTTTTAATTTCAACTACGATAACAGCATTTTTTAAAAAGTCCTAAAATATTAAACACTCATATGAATGTTTAAATATGTAACAAATGTACTCTAGCATAATTTCTACATTAGACAAGGATGACATTTATGACAGATGCTTGTTGTGCAACAAATGATTTTGACAAAACTTTGTATGATTTTGTTTGTGTTTTACGCCTCATATTTTGAGATTGGCTAAAAGGAAGTGGGATGTAGAAAGGACTGAGGAAAGTAGACAGGAGTACAAGGAAGTGCAGCGCAGAGTGAAGAGGGAGGTGGCAAAGGCCAAACAGAAAGCTTACGATGAGCTGTATGACAGGTTAGACATGAAGGAAGGACAGAAGGACTTGTACAGGATAGCCAGACAGAGAGATAGAGATGGGAAAGATGTGCAACAGATAAGGGTGATTAAAGACAGAGATGGAAAGGTGCTAACAAGCCAGGAGAGTGTGCAGAGAAGATGGAAGGAGTATTTTGAGGGGCTGATGAATGAGGAAAATGACAGGGAAAGAAGGGAGGAAGATGTGGATGTTGTGGAGCAGGAAATAGCAGAGATTAGAAAGGATGAGGTGAGGAAGACTCTGAAAAGGATGAAGAGCGGAAAGGCTGTTGGCCCTGATGACATACCTGTGGAGGTGTGGAAGTGTCTAGGAGAGACAGCAGTGGAGTTTCTGACAAGTCTGTTTAACAGGATTTTAGAGAGTGAGAAGATGCCTGAGGAATGGAGGAGAAGCTTTCTGGTGCCGATCTTTAAGAACAAGGGTGACACGCAGAACTGCAGCAACTACAGAGGGATAAAGCTGATGAGCCACACAATGAAGCTGTGGGAAAGAGTAGTGGAGGCCAGGCTTAGGAAGGAGGTGGAGATTTGTGAGCAGCAGTATGGTTTCATCAGAATACACGCGTCTAAACGACATGGAGCAAGGTGGAAGTGTGAGGTTCCAGGGGGCTGAGGTGAAGAAGGTGAGGTAGTTTAAGTATTTGGGGTCCACGAGTGCAGGCAGGTTGGAGTGGATGGAGGAAAGTGTCAGGAGTGTTTGTGACAGAAGAGTGTCGCAATATTTAAAGGCAAGGTGTACAGGACAGTGGTGAGACAGAGGAAACCGTCCACCCTGGAAGTGGATTAAGGTCCCGTGGGATGGGTCGGCTCCTAAAACAGTGTTGTGGGTCCAGACACCTGGACTTAGTTGATATAGTGTGTATGAGACAACTGAGGAAGAAGAGGAAGAATGTCTTTAGTGTAAAGTGACGTGGCTCTGAAAAGAGCCGTTGTGGTTTTTGTGGGTCGGAGTACTTAAGCCCTCTCTCCGCGGATGCGGCGGGCCAGCTGGATGTCTTTGGGCATGATGGTGACCCTCTTGGCGTGGATGGCGCACAGGTTGGTGTCCTCGAACAGACCCACCAGATAAGCCTCGCTGGCCTCCTGCAGAGCCATGACGGCGGAGCTCTGGAAGCGCAGGTCGGTCTTGAAGTCCTGAGCGATCTCGCGGACCAGGCGCTGGAAGGGCAGCTTGCGGATCAGCAGCTCGGTGGATTTCTGGTAGCGACGGATCTCTCGGAGAGCGACGGTGCCGGGCCTGTAACGGTGGGGCTTCTTGACTCCGCCGGTGGCCGGGGCGCTCTTGCGGGCAGCCTTGGTGGCCAGCTGCTTCCTGGGAGCTTTGCCTCCAGTGGACTTACGGGCGGTCTGCTTGGTTCTTGCCATGTCTTCTTCTACTTTCTTCACAAAGGAGAAAATTGTACGAGACACTCGCGGCGCGCTGCTCTTAAACCGTGGGACCGGCTGCCACCCGGTGACGCTGCGTCCGAGCTCCGGCTTCTGATTGGTGAGCGGCTCCTGCTGGAGCTCAGCTCCGCCTGAAGGAGCGAGTCCCCGCCTCGGTCTCCGCAGCTTATTGGAGAAAATGCTTTTGAAAATCGGCGCCCAAACCCCCAGCGGGCCGCCCTCTGCTGCGCTGCCTCTCAGTGGTTGGTCCGGCACGAACCGTCGCGCCCTCACGGACATAAAAAGGAGGCTGTGGGCTGCTGGAGCATCTTGTTCTGAGTCTGAACACAAGAGAGAAACTCACGATGTCTGGTCGCGGAAAAACCGGAGGCAAAGCCCGAGCCAAGGCAAAGACCCGCTCGTCCCGCGCTGGGCTCCAGTTCCCAGTCGGCCGTGTCCACAGGCTGCTGCGCAAAGGCAACTATGCGGAGCGCGTCGGTGCCGGAGCTCCCGTCTACCTGGCGGCTGTGCTCGAGTATCTGACCGCTGAGATCCTGGAGCTGGCAGGAAACGCCGCCCGCGACAACAAGAAGACCAGGATCATCCCCGTCACCTGCAGCTGGCCGTGCGCAACGACGAGGAGCTCAACAAGCTGCTCGGCGGAGTCACCATCGCTCAGGGCGGCGTGCTGCCCAACATCCAGGCGGTGCTGCTGCCCAAGAAGACCGAGAAACCCGTCAAGAAGTAAACTGGGACCCGCTGCGACGTCCACAACACAACGGCTCTTTTCAGAGCCACGCACCGACAAACTAACGACAAAACTCCTTCACTCACAAATCACACAATCACACTCACAAAAAAAACAACATTGTCATTTGTTTTTCAACATTTCACGATATTGAACATTTGATCAAATCCACTGCAACTGATCCTCCATGAACGTGTGACACCAAAACGTCCAACTCCGACACTAAAAGTGGATGAAGCTTCACTGACAAAGTCCAACTGATTCCACTTCACACGGCGCAAGTACAACTAATGCACAAATCTAGGATCGATGTTCACATTTACAACTACATCCAAAAAACGCAACATGTGATTTGTGTCTGATTATGATCATGTAACCGTCAGGGCTTGGAATGAATAAATATGAATACACACAGTATAAAATCAAATCCTGTTTCTTTAAGATCTGACTCTGTCCCAACTGAGAGAATCACATTTTATTGTCTGACTACAAAGAGTCAAACTATTGTTTTTCTTACCGTCCAAGTCATGATTTTAAAATTCATATTCATCGTGGCTTGATATGTTTTATTGATCCTCCCTCTTGTTTGATTCTTTGAATTTGTTCATAATTCCAGTGTAATAACTTTTATTTCACCTATAACTTCCACATTAATGGGAGCCAGGTTCTTCTCTGAGCTGATCCACATTGTTTTCCAAGGACCAGATGCACCGTGTGTAATGATTGTAGCTTATTTACAACTTTGAAATATGAAATTCAAAAAGTCAGTCTACACATTACGAAGCTGATGAAGTGTTAATTATTATCATCTTCATTCGTCTCATTTGTAACATGATTATTAGTGTGTTGAACGTGTTTATCTGGTGATTGTGAACTTCTGTCATGTTGACATGTGTGTATCCACCGTGTGACAGTGATGTTGGAAAAACGTGAGGACTCGAGCAACAGCTGATGTGTGATTGTTGGGGTGTGTGTGTGTGTGTGTGTGTGTGTGTGTGTGTGAGAGACATTGTGTTGTGATGATGTTGCGCAGCGAACAAGGATCGAGCTCTTTGCGGAGGATGTGGTGGCTCTGAAAAGAGCCTTTGTTAGAGGTTGAGGCCGAGCTGCGCTCACTTCTTCTTGGGAGCGGCCTTCTTGGCTTTGGGCTTGGCCGCCTTCTTAGCGGGAGCCTTCTTGGCTGCCGGGGCCTTTTTGGGCGCCTTCTTGGCGGGGCTCTTGGCGACCTTCTTGGCGGGGCTCTTTGCTGCCTTCTTGGCGGGGCTCTTTGCTGCCTTCTTGGCCACCGCTGCGGGCTTCTTGGCCTTCTTGGGGGACTTCTTGGCGGCTGCGGGCTTCTTGGCTGCCGCTTTGGGCTTCTTGGCGGCCGCCGGCTTCTTGGAGGCGGCGGCGGCTGCGGGCTTCTTGGCCTTGGGAGCGGCTTTCTTGGCCGGCTTCTTGTCCTTGGGCTCGGCCTTCTTGTTGATCTTGAAGGAGCCGGAGGCTCCGACGCCCTTGGTCTGGATCAGGGTCCCCTTGGTGACCAGGTTCTTGATGGCGGTCTTGACGCGGGCCTTGTTCTTGTCCACGTCGTAGCCGCCGGCAGCCAGAGCCTTCTTGAGGAAGGCGGCGGACACGCCGTTGCGCTCCTTGGACGCGGCCACGGCTTTAACGATGAGCTCGGCCACGCTGGGCCCGCTCTTCTTGGGCTTGCTGGCCGCCTTCTTCTTGACGACTTTGGCCGGCGCGGCGACCGGAGCTGCGGCTGGAGCGACTTCTGCCATTTTGTCGTGTGACTAGTTTCCTCGGACGAGTTTGGGGGAAACGCGCAGCGGAAGCTGCACTTAAACACACCATGAGAACCGTGGAGACTCAAGCGTCCCCGGCTGCTCCGGCTGCTGTGAGCAACGGGACACTTGTGTTTTCTCTGCACCGAGAAAAGCGTCAAAAATCGCCGGTGGAGAAGCGCTGAAGGCCGCAGGTGAAGGGGGCCGAGAGCGGACCTGTGTCCCTTCAGATCCGGATCAGGTGGAGCCCTGATGCTCGCGGCTTTTTGTCTGTGGAGCCTCCAACTGTCACCGATTCCCCGCCGAGAGCAGCGCTGCTCACAGACTTTCTTCACTCATTTCGCTCTTAAATTGACTTAAAACGGCTCCAAACTTCAGCAAAGGTCGTTTTTCCAGCGGACCACACGTTTGTTCAGGGAGCACAAGTGAAACCAAACATGTGTTGGTGATAGTTTTGGACTAAAGGGACGTTATTGTGGTCCCAGCAAACACACTGATCGGGATTATGGCTCAGTGGAGCCGCACTTCCTCTCGGGACTGTGGACAGCTGTGAATCATAGTTTATAGATTATTCGGAACAATAAACGTTGTAACACGTAATTATTAATAAATAAATATCTTTGTTTATTAGTTTAACTGGTTTAAATGAAACAATCATATTACCACAATAAATGACTTAAAGAGGTGGGGTTGTATTTTGTGACTTACCTGAAATGTGAATTATGTCCATTTGTACAGTGTGTTAGGATGGATAAATATTTGATTGCATAACCTTTAAAGTAGGTGAATTATTCCAACTCCAGTAAGAATAATGCAGGTTTATCTACAATCACCTGATGACTCATGTTCTATGATATATTTATAGTTTGCAATATGTCAGTCATCTCCCTTCCCTGAGATTCCTGTAGGATTTAAAGTTTACGGGCGACGCCACCAATTTTCTACTTTCTTCCTATGTTCAGTTTAGGGTGTAAATGTATGTTACTGCTTTTAAAAGTCCCTTTATGAAAATCCTTCTCTGCGTCTAGCTGAAAAACTCCTCCAGATTACATCACCTGGTGGAGTTTATCATCATTAGCAGTTCATATGATGTCATCTGGTAAATTTTTGATAAAGCAGGTTGAGCAACTGAAGGGTCCAAGTGATTAGTTCCATCAAGGACGATTTCAAATCTAAGTCTACAGCAAAACATAATTTTAGTCTTTCTGTTTCAAGTTAAAGTTCCAAATTGTTATTGGCTATTTATTAATTTCTACTAATGCACTGTAAACTATTGGGCTATAAGTTTACAGGAAATTACTTGCTTCTACTCTCATTACTTTCACAGCATGTTGCTGTGTGTAAATTTCCAGCTCTGTACTGTGACTTCACAGTTACATTAAATTACTGTAAGTTAACAGTGTGTTACTGGGAAACGTTTACTCAGTGTTGCTGTGATGTGACAGTATGTTGTTGTAAATATATGAAATAGTTATTTTACAGTAAATGTTTTAGGACCTTCCTTTGAGGTCAGCGGGGCATTTTGCCAGGGACTGTCCAGCCCCGACTCCTCAGCCCAGTGCTAAGCCGTTGTAGGAAAACGGCTCGGGGATGACGCAGTGAGGGGGGCTTCATCCCAGTTACACTCACCTCTCTTAATAGAGTACCCCACAGTGAGCCTCTGCAGGGCCTGTATCTCAACTGTGACATTGCAGGGCAGCCTTGCCATGGCCTAGTGGACACAGGGCCCACCCCTTCCCAGGCATTGGACCCCCACTTCTACCAAACTTTTAACAGTGACTGGGGCAAGGACAACACTGCCAGGTGGCGGTAGCAGGGAGACCGGGAATGAGCCATTCCAGGAGGAGTGTGAGACAGGGCCATCAACGGCGATGGCTCAGCCGGGTGGAGCAGCCTTTCAGGGTGAGCCCTTCAGCGGCGAACAGCTGCAGCAACACCAGGAAGCAGATTTGGTGCTAGCGGTGAGAGGCTGGCTGGAGACTCGACAATGTCCAGACTGGTCAGCGGTGTTGGCGAAAGACCCGGAGGTCTAGGCGCTTCATTCGCTGTGGCTCAGGCTGAAGCTGCAATACAGTGTTTTCTACAGGCGGTGGCAGGTGGCAGGCGCCAGCGGGGGTCAGACCACATGCAACTCCTGGTTCCTCGTGCCCTGCGATCAGAGGTCCTCCAGTGGGTCCACGGGTTGGTGGGGGCCGGCCTCTTTGGGAACTCCAAGACGGTATGTTGGCTGAGACACTGTCTCTTCTGCCCGGCTGTCATCAGGACGTCCACTGCTACGATAACTGTTCGGCACAGAAAGGCCCTGATGTGAGATGTTCACCAGGTTTGAGTTGCCGGATTAGCTGCACAGTGACCAAGGGCAGAACTTTGAGAGCCGGCTATTTGCTGAGTTGTGCCAGTGGCTGGGGGTGAGAAAGACTCCGACCACACCACTTGAGGCGGTCCATCGGTTGGAGCGATAGTCCCAGGCGAACGCTGGGGTCCGTCAAAAGCACGGGTATGACTGCCGATTCCTCGGGGGTCCTTTTTCTGTGGGTAGACGGGTCTGGATGTACTGCCCGGTGGGGAAGCGAGGGCTCTCACCCAAATTGACCAACCATTGACTTGGACCGGGGGAGATCGTGGACCGGATCTCCGGGCAGGAGGGTGGTGCTGCATAGGGACCAGTTGGCACCTTACAATCCCCTGGCTCCATCCCTGGGGACGGCCCAGAAGAGGGTCCTGTGCCGTCCGCCCGCAGTGCTAACGGGAGTAATAATAGATTAACATCACAGAGGCCAACCAGGTCACCCGAGGGACTTTCTGGTGGGGTCTGGGCAGGACTAAAGGTGTTGGGGGCACTTAACCCTTATAGGGTGGGGCTGTGTGGGCCAGAGGCAGGGCCGCTCGGGATTGTGGGTAAATAGCGTAATGGGTGTAAATATGAAAAAGAGACGTTTAGTAAGGAGGAACGTGTTAATAGTTTACGCGTGTTTTATAATTAGTGTTTTCGAAAATGTCTTTAATCATATAGTTTCATGTGAAACTGTCTAGGTGTATTTACCAATTTCCTTCACTACTTTTGTTATTAATTGTTTAACCCAGAAATTACATTTCTTTACATCCAAGCTTTATTTATTATCACAGATTTATTTTATATTTTAAAAATGATTCTAATTAAAATTTATTTCTAGCTGCTTTTTAATAACAGATAATTTTGAATGAGAAATAAAGTGAAATATAAAGTAAATTGTTGGAATCCTTAATTAGTTGTTTTTTGGGATGTAATAACTTAACAAACGAGAGTTCCATCAAATAATTAAAATAAGAAAAAAGATTTTTCATATCTTCATGACGCCACAAGTAAGCTCATCTTATTTTTATTATTAGGGTATAAGTGTTTTTTTAAATGCGGCTTGTCCATTTTTGTACATTAAATTTTACATTGATGAAAATGTTTGTTGAAGTCTGTTTGCCATGTTTCTCCTTTGTAATCATCTCGACTAAATTCATAAGAACTTTGTCAGTAGCCTCATTTGTTTTTCAGAATCTTTACACACCATCAGATCTGTGAAGCTGTTCTGTCTCAGTTTTTAAATTTTTCGTTTGTCTGCACTGACATGGTTTATCGATCCACATGTTTTTATGTTTTCACTATCGCTGCTACTTTGCAAGTTTGTTCTTTACAAACAGCAGAAGCTGCTGCTGCTTCACTGGAGCTAAAGTGTTCACCCCCAGAAACACATATTTTACCAGCAAAGACAAGGCGTCCAGTGAGCTAGTACAATCTTCCGTCACCATCAGAAATATCCAAAATTGTCATAAGGTGATAATTACTTTCATAAAAGCCATATGCATCTCTCTTGATAAACTTTCTAGGTTATTAAGTTTGATATGTAAAATCAGGTATCTGACAAGGTTCGTTTGTTATTCTAATGTTACTTCAGCACATCTATGTGTGTTAGAAGAATGGAAGTAAGAGCTGTGGTAGATCTATATAGATCAGTTCTCTCTGTATCAGCACTGCATAAGCTGAAGAAGGGATAAATTATTTTCATTGTCAAACTATTTCCAAGCAAAGCCTCCTCCCATCAGTCAGAAAGCTAAAAATGAAGAGGCAGCAGGTCCTTCATGAAGACAGGGATTCAAAACACAGAGCAAAGACAACCCAGGAATTGTTGAATAAGTATAAGATGAATGTTTTAGCACCGTCTCCAGACTCAGGCAGCTTTGAAAATCTCTGCATAGATTTGAAGAAAGACGTATGTGGGAGACAACAAATAATGTGATAGATTTGGACCAATCTTGCCATCATGAATGCGCTTATGAGCTCTTATACACGCCTTGACCATTTTTGCTACTTAGGTGTATTATTTATACCGAATCTGAGTGATGATTAAAACAATGTTTTCTTCTTTTTTTACTTTTACTTTTTGCCATTTGTTTCTTTGCACTCAACTATACTATTATATCTTAATAAAACCTCTCCAGCAGCCTTAACAGTTTTTTTTTTAAACAAAAAACTAACTTTCTATTTCATTGCTTTCATTGATTAATTATTTTCTTAGGACAATTTTTACTATTTTGAGTAGCATTTTAGTAATCCTATATCTGTCTTTAGAAGAATTCTGCCCTATGGGTCAGGTTTTGTGTAATATAAAGTGAGGTTAGTATGAAGTAATATTTAATATGAAATCTCAGTACATTTTACACAATAAAAAGTGCAGCTAGATTAAAAAAACATTTTATATAATAATAATAATAATAATAATAATAATAATAATAATAATAATAATAATAATAATAATAATAATAATAATAATAATAAATCTATAAACAATTAATTGCATTTGAGTTGTCCCATAAATATTAAGCAGATTTTAAGTCAGGAAAGCCAAAGACGCAAAAGTCTAATTTAAATTCTGTAGATTTGCTGTAGTTGTTATCAATTTCGACTTCCACCTGATTTTTGACACATGTATGTCAGATGAGCTGCAGCTTTTTGGTTTTGATCATGCTGGATCTTGTCTGTATAAACGCGCTCAGGTACAAGTTTATATGTTGCAGAGGCATTTAGAGCAGGGCTGCACAAGGCTGTCCACAAAGTGTTTCTGTCAGAACTGCCATGTGTCCTATATCAAACCCTGAGATGCACAAATGTCTGTTGCCATGTTTTCTAAGGGTATATATTATAAGCCATGGACCACAGGGTCAGAGGTTTGAATCCCTGCCCCTCCTGGCTGTGTGTTGGAGTTTCCTTGGGCATGCCACAGCCCAGGTTTTCCCGGTTGGTTCAGGACATCAATGCCATCAAAGTGTGAGTGTGCTTGTGAATGGGTAAATAAGAAGCAACATTTTAAAGTGCTTTGGACAAAGGTAGACGTTTTTAAATTTACCATTCATTTGTATGTGTGATCTAAGAAAACTTATTTTAAATTTTTTAATCTATTGATCTCATTTTTTTGGTGCAGCATCCTCTTCCGTGTGTCACATCTGACCCTGCTCGTCTTCAGCTGAGATCACAAGTGTTTATTTGATGTCATTCTTGTTTTATCTAAAACATATTCAGACTGAACAAATTCTTCTTATTAATATTATCTTCACAAACAGCAGAGGCTGCTGCTGCTGCACTAGATGAAACGTTCTAAACTAAAACAAACACATATTCTATAAACAAACAAAGACATTTATCAATAAAAGACAAACTGCATCCAAACAGTTGGTTTCTCTGTTATTTGTCTTCACAGTATCAGTGGGAGTTGTTTTTTCTGTGTGTAGTTGTTTTGCTTTGTGTTTGTCTGACATGTAACTTCTCAGTTACAAACTTTGAGGAGGCTGCATGTTCGGTTCGACTCTACAGATGAAACAACAACGATTCTGTTTATTGTAGATGTGAATTATTATTCATGGAACAAACGTATTGAAATCAATTAGATTTGAAGAAGCATTTTCTCTTTGTCCTGGCTGAAGCTCCGCCCGGGGACGTTCCCGCCCCTGTCCTCTATTACGTCCGCACAGAAGCTGTAAATACCGACTGTCTCCACTGCAGCGGCACATTCGTCCTTTCAAGAACGAAGAAAAGCAAATCACCATGAGCGGAAGAGGAAAAGGAGGCAAGGGACTCGGTAAAGGAGGCGCCAAGCGTCACCGCAAAGTTCTCCGTGACAACATCCAGGGAATCACCAAACCCGCCATCCGCCGTCTGGCTCGTCGTGGCGGAGTCAAGCGAATCTCCGGCCTCATCTACGAGGAGACCCGCGGCGTGCTCAAGGTTTTCCTGGAGAACGTCATCCGCGATGCCGTCACCTACACCGAGCACGCCAAGAGGAAGACCGTGACCGCCATGGACGTGGTCTACGCCCTCAAGAGACAAGGCCGCACCCTGTACGGCTTCGGAGGTTAAACCTGGTCCACGACAACCCACAAACCCAAAGGCTCTTTTCAGAGCCGCCCACCACATCTGAGGAACAAGTTCGGTTCGTTTAAGTTACATAAACACAAGTGAACGTGTATAAAATCTACATTATTCAGTTTATGTAGATATTTTACGTCGAATGTTTTAAACTTGTTTAGCTGTATATTAAGCTTGTCATTAAATCATTTATTCAAAATGAGACAAGGCAGTAGGAATATGTCGGAGCAAATCAAATGGTTTAAAACGAAACGCAGAAGGGACGTAAAGCGGAGTAGTTTCACAAGGTGACGTTTTCTGAAGAGCAAGTGAAATAAAATCAAAGAACATGAAGAAACTAAAGATTAATTTAGTTTTTGTGAATGAACGAATATCTCAGAAAGCCCAAATCATATAATTAAATTAATGCTAATACGCATTTTAACACTCAGCTCTTTAGTGAAACCGAAGATCCAAAATTCAGCGTTTACAGGCCTCAGTCCAGTTAGTGACTGGGTCAAACCACAAACACGTCCGATTTTCACTGAGTTATGAATTGGACTCAAAACCTGCAGTCATATATAAAGCAAATAATCTCTAGTGTCTAAGGAATATTTTGATTGATTGGTGGATAATGTGGCTCTGAGGTTTGAGCGTATTTGTTGAAACAGCTGACAGAAAATAGAGACAGTGAAAAATTCCGTGAAGTTATAATTATGAAATAGTTGATGACATCAAAATAATAAATAATAAAAAAATATTTTTGGAGGGAAAAGACGCTTTTCTATTGCGCATGCTCCGTCCTGTTCAGAGCACAGCCAATCCCGTGCGAGCGACAGCACAGTCGTGTTTGCATGAAGCCAAGATAAAAGCTCCATCCCATCAGCGCCAACTCATTCGTGGAAGGTTTTTGAGAAACTGTAACGATGCCCGAGCCCGCAAAAGCCCCGAAGAAAGGCTCCAAGAAAGCCGTGTCCAAGAGCGCCACCAAGACCGGCAAGAAGAAGAGGAAGACCAGGAAGGAGAGCTACGCCATCTACGTGTACAAGGTGCTGAAGCAGGTCCACCCCGACACCGGCATCTCCTCCAAGGCCATGAGCATCATGAACTCGTTCGTGAGCGACATCTTCGAGCGCATCGCCGGGGAGGCCTCCCGTCTGGCGCACTACAACAAGCGCTCCACCATCACCTCCAGGGAGATCCAGACCGCCGTCAGGCTGCTGCTGCCCGGGGAGCTGGCCAAGCACGCCGTGTCCGAGGGCACCAAGGCCGTCACCAAGTACACCAGCTCCAAGTAAACGGCTCCTCGCCTCAAACCCAAAGGCTCTTTTAAGAGCCACACACTCCAACTAAAGCCGGATGTTTCCTGTTTTGCTAATATTCACCAAATATTAATCAGCCCATTATATCTACACTTATTCATTTGGCAAATGCCTTAATCCAAAGTTGCTTACAGTCCATCTCGCTGCCTCAGAGTGATTCCTATTGTAACTGCTGAACTCATGAATTGTCATAAACTCTAGACCCAAGTTATAGTTGGAACTCATTTCAGAGACTCTGAACCTGAGAAACTTCAAATCCACTTCTGTTTGTTATTGTGTATCGTCCTCCAGTCGCTTATTCTGGATTTTGGACTGAATTCTCAGATTTTCTAGCCGACTTAGTGCAGATAAAGTCGTCATAGTGGGCGATTTTAACATTCATGTAGATGCTGACAGTAACTCCCTCAACACGACATTTACTAAATTATTAGATTCAATTGGTTTCTCTCAAAATGAAAATGAACCCACTCACTGTTTTAGTCACACCCTGAAATTGATAATCTATCAGTATTTCCTCATAATTATGTTCTCCCTCTGTTCTAATAACATTTAAATTTAATCTAATGGATTATACAGGAGCTAGAAAAAAGTTCCACTTCAGTAGATGTTTCTCTGAAAACACTGTGAACCAATTTAAGGAAACGATCCCTTCAACATGTACCGATATAACTGAGAGTAGCCTCATTAACTGTACTCCTGTACAAGTTGATTACCTGACTGATAATTATGCAGCATCTTTACGTTCAATACTCGATACTGTTGCCCCTCTGAAAAAAGAAGGCAGTAAATCTGAACAGGCGATCTCCATGGTATAGTTCGCAAATCCGCAATTTAAAGCAGGCGTCTAAAAAGCTTCAATTAATCCAAAATGCTGCAGCAACGTTACTGACTGGGATTGGTAAGAGAGATCATATTTCACCTTCTCTAGCGTCTTTCCATCGGCTTCCCATTAAAATGTAGAATAGAACTTGAAACCCTTCTTCTTACCTATAAAGCTCCATCCTACCTCAAAGATCTCCTGGTACCAGGTCATTCTAATAGACCATTGGGTCTCAGAATGCAGGCCTACTTGTGGTTCCCAAAATGGGAGGCAGAGCCTTTAGATATCAAGCTCCTCTCCTGTGGAACCAGCTCCCAGTCCAGATTGGGGAAGCAGACACCCTCTGTTTATGACACACTAACAGTTCATAACCACGTTCGCAGTGACACAATCTGAACAAAAACATACTTTAGTTTGTGGTCGACTGTATTTGAAAAACAATGAAATTAGGTTGGTTTATTAAATGGTGCCAATGACAAATATGAATAAATCAAATAAAAATGTAATATGATGTAAACACATCAGGCATTTCAGTTGAACTGGGCTTTAAAATGATTTGAAATTTGTGACCTTTTAATTACTTTCAACTATGATAACAGCATAAAAACATTATTTTAAAAAGTCCTAAAATATTTATTATCAACCTTCTGGTTGGTTCACTCAGCTCAGCCCCGTATTACCCCCCCCCCCCTTTTTTTAACCCTCATACGTGTCTAAATAGAAAATTATAACTACACAAGTACTTAGAATGAATCAACAGCATATCTGACTTTAGTCCTTAATGGTTCAGAGCAGGGAGAGTGTATTTATTAGGACTGGGACAAAAAGACTCTCGTGCTTTTTTACTCAGGTTCAGGGTACATGTTTCTGCAGGGTCCTGGGTAAATAAGGGGGGAACACAGACAGTAGTGGGACATTTTCCGCCACTGTCCCATAAAAACACGCACATTCATGGCACGTACATTTTCACATTGTCACGATTCCCACCATTTTCCTGGAGACACACACACGTAAAAGCCATTTTTATTGAGATCTGTTACATTGCCACAACAATCACTAATAGTAAATGACTTGACCCTGTTTTGACCCTACATGGCCCGAAATGTGATGACGTTTCCCAAAGTGATAAAGAATCTAAAAAAGTGGAAACATTTTTTTATTAGTCATAAATTATTATTATTATTATATAACTAATCTAACGCATTTATTAATCATAACAATCACAACTACGATCCGCAGCTGTCCACAGTCCTGAGAGGAAGTGCGGCTCCACTGAGCCATAATCCCGATCAGTGTGTTTGCTGAGACCACAATCACTTCACTTTAGTCCAAAACTATCACCAACACATGTTTGGTTTCACTTGTGCTCCCTGAACAAACGTGTGGTCCGCTGGAAAAACGGCCTTTGCTGGAGTTTGGAGCCGTTTTAAGTCCATTTAAGAGCGAAATGAGTGAAGAAAGTCTGTGAGCAGCGCTGCTCTCGGCGGGGAATCGGTGACAGTTGGAGGCTCCACAGACAAAAAGCCGCGAGCATCAGGGCTCCACCTGATCCGGATCTGAAGGGACACACGTCCGCTCTCGGCCCCCTTCACCTGCGGCCTTCAGCGCTTCTCCACCGGCGATTTTTGACGCTTTTCTCGGTGCAGAGAAAACACAAGTGTCCCGTTGCTCACAGCAGCCGGAGCAGCCGGGGACGCTTGAGTCTCCACGGTTCTCATGGTGTGTTTAAGTGCAGCTTCCGCTGCGCGTTTCCCCCAAACTCGTCCGAGGAAACTAGTCACACGACAAAATGGCAGAAGTCGCTCCAGCCGCAGCTCCGGTCGCCGCGCCGGCCAAAGTCGCCAAGAAGAAGGCGGCCAGCAAGCCCAAGAAGAGCGGGCCCAGCGTGGCCGAGCTCATCGTTAAAGCCGTGGCCGCGTCCAAGGAGCGCAACGGCGTGTCCGCCGCCTTCCTCAAGAAGGCTCTGGCTGCCGGCGGCTACGACGTGGACAAGAACAAGGCCCGCGTCAAGACCGCCATCAAGAACCTGGTCACCAAGGGGACCCTGATCCAGACCAAGGGCGTCGGAGCCTCCGGCTCCTTCAAGATCAACAAGAAGGCCGAGCCCAAGGACAAGAAGCCGGCCAAGAAAGCCGCTCCCAAGGCCAAGAAGCCCGCAGCCGCTGCCGCCTCCAAGAAGCCGGCGGCCGCCAAGAAGCCCAAAGCGGCAGCCAAGAAGCCCGCAGCCGCCAAGAAGTCCCCCAAGAAGGCCAAGAAGCCCGCAGCGGTGGCCAAGAAGGCCGCCAAGAGCCCCAAGAAGGCAGCAAAGAGCCCCGCCAAGAAGGTCGCCAAGAGCCCCGCCAAGAAGGCGCCCAAAAAGGCCCCGGCAGCCAAGAAGGCTCCCGCTAAGAAGGCGGCCAAGCCCAAAGCCAAGAAGGCCGCTCCCAAGAAGAAGTGAGCGCAGCTCGACCTCAACCTCTAACAAAGGCTCTTTTCAGAGCCACCACATCCTCCGCAAAGAGCTCGATCCTTGTTCGCTGCGCAGCATCATCACAACACAATGTCACACACACACACACACACACACACACACACACACACACCTCAACAATCACACATCAGCTGTTGCTCGAGTCCTCACGTTTTTCCAACATCACTGTCACACGGTGGATACACACATGTCAACATGACAGAAGTTCACAATCACCAGATAAACACGTTCAACACACTAACAATCATGAGACGAATGAAGATGATAATAATTAACACTTCATCAGCTTCGTAATGTGTAGACTGACTTTTTGAATTTCATATTTCAAAGTTGTAAATAAGCTACAATCATTACACACGGTGCATCTGGTCCTTGGAAAACAATGTGGATCAGCTCAGAGAAGAACCTGGCTCCCATTAATGTGGAAGTTATAGGTGAAATAAAAGTTATTACACTGGAATTATGAACAAATTCAAAGGATCAATAAAAGATATCAAGCCACGATGAATATGAATTTTAAAATCATGACTTGGACGGTAAGAAAAACAATAGTTTGACTCTTTGTAGTCAGACAATAAAATGTGATTCTCTCAGTTGGGACAGAGTCAGATCTTAAAGAAGCAGGATTTGATTTTATACTGTGTGTATTCATATTTATTCATTCCAAGCCCTGACGGTTACATGATCATAATCAGACACAAATCACATGTTGCGTTTTTTGGATGTAGTTGTAAATGTGAACATCGATCCTAGATTTGTGCATTAGTTGTACTTGCGCCGTGTGAAGTGGAATCAGTTGGACTTTGTCAGTGAAGCTTCATCCACTTTTAGTGTCGGAGTTGGACGTTTTGGTGTCACACGTTCATGGAGGATCAGTTGCAGTGGATTTGATCAAATGTTCAATATCGTGAAATGTTGAAAAACAAATGACAATGTTGTTTTTTTTTGTGAGTGTGATTGTGTGATTTGTGAGTGAAGGAGTTTTGTCGTTAGTTTGTCGGTGCGTGGCTCTGAAAAGAGCCGTTGTGTTGTGGACGGTGCAGCGGGTCCCAGTTTACTTCTTGACGGGTTTCTCGGTCTTCTTGGGCAGCAGCACCGCCTGGATGTTGGGCAGCACGCCGCCCTGAGCGATGGTGACTCCGCCGAGCAGCTTGTTGAGCTCCTCGTCGTTGCGCACGGCCAGCTGCAGGTGACGGGGGATGATCCTGGTCTTCTTGTTGTCGCGGGCGGCGTTTCCTGCCAGCTCCAGGATCTCAGCGGTCAGATACTCGAGCACAGCCGCCAGGTAGACGGGAGCTCCGGCACCGACGCGCTCCGCATAGTTGCCTTTGCGCAGCAGCCTGTGGACACGGCCGACTGGGAACTGGAGCCCAGCGCGGGACGAGCGGGTCTTTGCCTTGGCTCGGGCTTTGCCTCCGGTTTTTCCGCGACCAGACATCGTGAGTTTCTCTCTTGTGTTCAGACTCAGAACAAGATGCTCCAGCAGCCCACAGCCTCCTTTTTATGTCCGTGAGGGCGCGACGGTTCGTGCCGGACCAACCACTGAGAGGCAGCGCAGCAGAGGGCGGCCCGCTGGGGGTTTGGGCGCCGATTTTCAAAAGCATTTTCTCCAATAAGCAGCGGAGACCGAGGCGGGGACTCGCTCCTTCGGGCGGAGCTGAGCTCCAGCAGGAGCCGCTCACCAATCAGAAGCCGGAGCTCGGACGCAGCGTCACCGGGTGGCAGCCGGTCCCACGGTTTAAGAGCAGCGCGCCGCGAGTGTCTCGTACAATTTTCTCCTTTGTGAAGAAAGTAGAAGAAGACATGGCAAGAACCAAGCAGACCGCCCGTAAGTCCACTGGAGGCAAAGCTCCCAGGAAGCAGCTGGCCACCAAGGCTGCCCGCAAGAGCGCCCCGGCCACCGGCGGAGTCAAGAAGCCCCACCGTTACAGGCCCGGCACCGTCGCTCTCCGAGAGATCCGTCGCTACCAGAAATCCACCGAGCTGCTGATCCGCAAGCTGCCCTTCCAGCGCCTGGTCCGCGAGATCGCTCAGGACTTCAAGACCGACCTGCGCTTCCAGAGCTCCGCCGTCATGGCTCTGCAGGAGGCCAGCGAGGCTTATCTGGTGGGTCTGTTCGAGGACACCAACCTGTGCGCCATCCACGCCAAGAGGGTCACCATCATGCCCAAAGACATCCAGCTGGCCCGCCGCATCCGCGGGAGAGGGCTTAAGTACTCCGACCCACAAAAACCACAAC